>CM060908.1:328759532-330009532 GCA_030737815.1 Allium fistulosum
CATGCATGAACCACAGGATGATTAAGTTAAGCAGAATTTATTTTTTGTAATTTACTTAAGGCTAATTATAATTTAATTATCGAAATCTTACAAATACCATAACTTGCTCATATTAGGTCGAAATTAAACACGGTCTGTTGCATTTGACTCATATCAGCGAGCTCTACGCGGTGAAACTAGATTGGGTAAATTTTTAGCTTGTAGAAATTCTAAGCTAAGAATCAGAACGCAGAAACGTCAATTAAAAATCAAAGTGACTAAATCTCACTCAATTTGGTTGCCTGGATTAATTTATAATAGTTGAAATAAATTATTGGATGCTTGGTGGAATTTAAAAATGATTATCAGTTTTGGATGTTATATAGTTATATATATATATTGTAGTATATATATTAGTAGTTGGATATATTCCCGCAGTTGGAGCAGATGAGACCCTATACGCTCCGAATAATAGCGGATGACCCTATATTATCGCGATATCCCCTTCGAAGTGGGATTAGTATTTATGTTATTAAACATCTGTGGATGTAGGGAAATATGTTGGAGGGATCCAACTGGATTCCTCAAATATATTTATTGTTTTTCATATGTAGTGATATATAATTTAATGGAATAAATTGTTGTGTGTTTCGATATATTGGATGCTATAATAGCACTGGCCTTAATTTTTGGTATTTTAAAATACCATGAATATTATTTTGGAAATTTAAGGAATGTAAGGAGATTTTAAATATAAAAATAATTATATCGAAATTTGGACTATTTAAAAAGAAATTGATTGGATAAATAATAAATTTGTTTTTAGTTGAATTTTACTAAACCGTAAATTGTTTAAATAGAATTTTTATTAAAAAAATAATCCATATAAAGGATTTTTAAATGATATTCGAGAAAATATAAAAAGGAGTGAAATCGATATTAAAAATAGATTGGCAGAATAAATGGAATTTATAAGGAGATGAATTTATAAAAGGGAATTTTTTAAATAAGATTAATTTTTATAAACAAGTAAGACCAAAGGAGATTATAAATTTATGAACGATGTTTGTAAATAAAGGAAATCGATCAGATGATGATTTAGAAGTATAAATTCATGGGGTGAAATTATATTAGAATATAGGAATAGGGTTGAAAAATAAAATAAATTGTGGATACTATTTTTGAAAGTGGAAATGGGTAGGATACTGGAATGGAATCGATGGGTTGTAAATCGAGAAGGGTTTATAAATAGAAATCGGATACTGGAATTTTTTTAAAATATATTTTTTAGTAGTTGTTTTTTTAAAAGGGAAGTTTTAATTATTAAACCGTGTAATTGTGAACTAGTAGAATTGAAGTACATCGAAAAGTGATTTTTTTTCAAATACTTAATATTTATTTTAATAAATTCTAATTTAAAAAATCAGCTTTGAAATTGATTTGTTTATATAAAAATGAGTTATATATGTTTATATAAAAAGTGTGTCGATATTTTTAAGAAATTACTTGAACATGTTTTAAAAATAAATTATTATTCTTTTAAATACTTATATTATTTACATATATATATACACACATGGATTTTGTAATGATTTAAATTTATTTATAAACCTTCTCGAAGTTTGGAAGTGGGTTATTTAGTAGATGGAATTATAAGAGAATTCTCAAAATGGAATTTGAGGAGAAGTAAAAAAAATTCCAAAGTAGTTAAATAAGAATGAACTTCGAAAAATGAATTAGAATTCATAAAAGAAGTAGAAAAGGGGTAATTGAAATTATAGACGAGTGTATTTGACTTTGGAAGATATTAATGGGAATAAATCAAGGAATCTCGGAACTTATAGAATTCGTTATAAACGAGTTAAGGAGTTTACAAATAAATTGTTAATGAATTTTGATAAAATAGGGAATAGGAAATAAATGGAATACCTCCTAAGTGTTGAACATAAAATGGAGTTGGAAAAAAATATTCTAAGTATTGGAATGGTTGGAAATATTCTCTTAAAAATATAAGTATTTCAAATTGTTTCAAATATTGGAATAACGGAAGTAATTTGACTATATATATCTTATAAAGATATTTTGGAAATAAATTTTGGAAAAAAATTATAATAAGGCATGATGTCTGCTTATGGATGTTTATTGATAGTTAAATAACCGACTATCAATTTTGGCCAAATTCGCTGATCATTTCGAAGGGACCGGGATCAGATTTACTTAGTGATAGATTCACGTACGCATGATAGGGGGTTCTAGCTTTGTGAACAGTGACGAAGCTTAGAACCTTACCCCTACATGTCCCTGAGAGGTAGTATAAGGCCTTGATGGGTTGGCTGCGGATGTCGCGAGGTTGGCCGTAAAAGAAAATTCGAGGTACCAATTGTAGTCACCTCCATATTGAAAAGCAAGAGTACCCCTATGTTGAAAAGAAGAAGGGTAGCGAGATGGTTGAAAAGCCTACCGGAGCTGGTCCGGAGTGGCCGGTTCGTTACAGTTGGTATTAAAGCTGAAGGTTAAAATAGAACCTTGGCTTTGGTGGGGATTACTCATTAGAGATAGGGTCAGCAGTACCCTAGAATGAGTTTGAGAGTATTAATAGATATGAGCGCGTATTTGTCAGTGAATAAAAATTGATTTATATTGTGTTGGTTGATTTATTGAGTGGCTTATGAATTCTGGTCGGCATAGTCCGTACAACTGTAACGATAAGGGTTTCTAAACACTTGAATAGAGCAATTCGACATAGTATTGTTTTGAAATAGGGTAAATGAAGTAATTTTACCCAAGGATGTATTTTGATAGAAAGGAAATAATTTTTTGAAATTATTATAATATATTGGAGTGTTTGGGTGATAATATTACAGTCTAACAAGATTATAAAATTTAAAATGGTTATATATAACCAAATGAAAATTGTATAAGTATGAATTATACAAATAAATTATAATTAAAATGGATTCAAACTAGAATTCAGAAATTTAAATCTCGGGAGGTTTCGAAAATATTTTCAGAAGTATTATGGAAATGAAATTGCTGTTATTTTGGAAACATTTTTGAAATGAATAATAGTAGTATTATTGGAATATTTCTGAATATAAAATGTTTCAAATGGATTTTCGAAGGCGATAAAAGCACTAAATTCACTTCAGTCAGCGGAAAATAATCCCAATGGTGATCGCGACATCATCGGTGTTCATTTTCAAGTTTCTAAGTGATGGATTGTTGTCGAAATAATTTGATATGGAGATTTTTGTTGAAAAACAAAGATTGTTTTGGAAATCCCGAAGGAAATTTGTTTTGGATAAAACCAAGTATGGTTTAAATTTAAAAAAAAAGTGGAATTTGGTATGTAGAGAGATATATGTATATATCCATGAATTCAAAGTGATTTGAAATAAATACCGAGTATTTAAATTCTGAATTCCTAGCTAAATGTTTTAGAAAATATCAGAAATAAGTTTTTAAAATTTTTAGGTGGAGGATGATATTTATCAGGAAAGAAGTGTGAAAATTGAATTTTGGAATTAAAATTTAAAGTGAGAAAGTTAAAATGGGATAAAGAATTTATGAAATGTGAAAAATAAATTATATGAATTGGAATTTAACTTAAGTTAAGTTAAATAAAAATTGAATTGGAATTAGAAATGTTATCGAATTGAATATAGAGTTTGAATTATAAAGTGACGGGGTAACTATAAGCTATAAATTTTTGAATGGAATAAAATTTAAAAGGAAAAGTTATGGAATAGTGAATAAATAAGTTTATATAGCTTATAAAAATTGAAATTAATGGAATAAAAATATACTTAAGTTATAAATAGATGTATAATCTCGAGTTAAAAATAAAATGTGAATATACGTGTATAAAATTGATGGAAATGTGAAAAATAAGTTGTGAAACTCATTAAATTGGAAAAACATATAATAGAACAACCAAAATAAAAATGGTGTGATATTTTAAAGTGAACAAATAAAATCCAAACTTGAATTATAAAATGAATTTGAACTCAGGTAAATTAAAATGGAGGTGAACTAATTAGATAATTAATTAGTGAATTGAATATAAAAATGGATATTAGCTTGGTTAAGTAAAAATGAATTATGGATTGAAATTGGAATTAAATATGGAACTTGAGTTGTAAATAAAATTCGACTTAATTATAAGCGATTTAAATAAAATTGGAAATGCAATCGAATAAAATGGAAATGGATTGAAATAGTAATGACTTGAGTTATAAATAAATTCAATTAAAGTGTAAGTAAATTGAATATGGCATTGGATATCATTTAAAAGAATTCGAGTATGAAGTTAAGTTTGAAATGGATTAAATAAATGAAATAATTAAATTAACTAGTAAATGGAATGGAATTTGATTGAATAAGAATCAATTTAAAAATTTAAATGGATTTGGTTGCGGGGGTAATAAACTTAAGTTATATAGTTGAATTAATTAAAGATAAACGGATTAACTTCAGTTAATATTTTTGGATGGAAGCTTGGCTCAAATAAATTTGTGAAATGGCTATTTAATAAATTAGCACGGAATGATTTCAAGCTAAATAAAATGGATTTGAATATAATATGAATGGAAGGCAACTAAATTGATTGAGAATCAATCTGAAATGGAATAAAATTGAATATAAATTGATTTGGAATCAATTTAAAATAGCTATAAACTGAAATGGGTATTTTATAAAATGGATATCGCCGAATTTGCATGGAAAAATCATCGTTTGACGTAAACGAAAGTAAATAAACTTCTGTAAATTAATAGGAAGTGAGTAAATTGATTTTTAAATTAATTTGGAATGGATATGAGTTTTTTTGGTTTAAATATGAATTGAATGCAAGTAAATTGAGTTGTAAATCATTCGAATTGAATATTAATCGATTGAAAGAAATTAAATTAGTATCAGAATCTTTTAATTGCTTATAATACATGTTTAGCATAATTAGGTTATGAAGCTTATGTGTTTTAACCATTTAAATAAATGAAATGTTATTAAAATTCATGTTTTTGGTACTTACGTGTTTAAATCGAGTAAGTACAGGTATATGGAACTATTTTGCTTGATTTAGGTCGTGGAAATGCACATAAAATAAGCTTGCTCGCTTAAAACGCTTATATAAGGTACGTTTTCGGATTAAATACCGCAAAAATATAAATATCGATATATATTTGTTTTTCGACCCTATGGGTCGATGTATATATTTTTTTATCTCTCTTGTCATATTACAAAAGGCACTCCGTACAAAGGAGACTCTGCTAAAAAAATTCGGAAATTTAGGGTGTTAGAAAAATTTTGAAATTTTTTTGTTAACATAAAAGGGTGATTTTTAAAAGTGTAATTGAAATAAGGAATTTTGAATTAGAAGTGGAAACTAATTGTTTTGGCCGGAACTAAAGGATTTAGAAAAGTGAATATCGAGTTTTAACTAAGTGGGTTTTGTTAAGTTAATGGGTTTGGAGCATTTTCCTGCCTTAGCAATTTCGGGGATGAAATTCTTTTAAGGGGGGAGGAATGTAACGATCTGGAATTTTCGTCGTTTAATTTTGAATATTTAAATGGTTTAAATATTGGATTTGGAATTATAATTAAGTTAGTAAGATTTTAAAACTGGAATTTTAAGTGATTTCACAAATTTTGAAATTCGTTGATTTAAATCGACGAGTTAAAATAGCAATACAGGGCACAGTCTCAGAATTCGACGAAACCAGTTCCATTGGATCCATAATAGTGTTTTATTATCGGATTTCAAATTTTGTAGCGTTTGGGGTTAGCGTTTGGTCGTGCAATATGGAAACGCCTAGAAATAATTTAATAAAATTTAATTTAAATAGTCGATTCAAAAAGCTATTTTCTCCATACAATCGAATTGGGACTCGAAACTTGTTTCATTACGATCAGAATAGGGGTATAACATTAGAAATGCTAGGCGGCACAGCTAAATTGGGGCTCGGGAATTTTAAGTTACTATAAGCATGATATTTCGAAATTTAATTATATATATATTATTATTGATCTGACTTTTACCTACTCTAACTTTTCATATCAGCAGACTATCCTGTGCAATCCACCTTAAAACGTACGTGGGCTGTCCTATACTTGATTTTCGCCGCTCTCACCCATTTTAAAATCATGCATTTCCTTCTCTTTCATTTCAAACCGAAATCCATTCGACATCGAAATAAAAAAAAGAAGAGGGAATTCGAATCTACTTCAAAAACAAAATCGCATTTTTCCCTTTCTACTTCTCTCAGTTTTACAAAAAGAAAAAAAAGTGCGAACGAAGTCATCGCGAATCGCTGATGAAACAAGGCCGAAGTCGCGCGGCTGAGCGTGCGTGAGAGCACGGGTGGGGTGCGCGTGGGCGAGTCGAGAGTATTGGAGAGGAGCAAGGAGCAACGCAACATGGGGTTCATTTGTGTTTCGAACACGGTCGATGTCAGGGTGGAAGCTGCTGGCGATTTGGTGGTTGAGCTTGGGGTTGCGCGGCTGTAGGCATCGACGGTGGAGAACTAGTGGGCGTTCGCTGGTGGGGTAGCAAGCAGGCAACGCGAATTGGATGAAGTCGATGCGGCAGTTTTGGGTCGCGAAAATGGTGAGGGTCGCGCAAGCTAGGATGGGGTCTCTTTTGGTGGTCTTCGGCGTGGTGAGGGTGGAGGAAAATCGATGGAAGGGGGTTCGAAGGCCTGTGGTGTCGTGAGTTCAATAGCAGGAGTTTGCGTGCGTGAACTACAGGGTGATTAAGTTAAGCAGAATTTAATTTTTGTAATTTACTTAAGGCTAATTATAATTTAATTATCGAAAACTTACAAATACCATAACTTGCTCATATTAGGTCAAAACTGAACATGATCTATTGCATTTGACTTTTTTCAGCGAGCTCTATGCGGTGAAACTGGATTGGGTAAATTTTTAGCTTGTAGAAATTCTAAGCTAAGAATCAGAACATGGGAACGTCAATTAAAAATCAAAGTTAGTAAATCCCTCTCAATTTGGTTGCCTGGATTAATTTATAATAGTTGAAATAAATTATTGGATGCTTGGTGGAATTTAAAAATGATTATCACTTTTGGATGTTATATATATAGTAGTATATATATTAGTAGTTGGATATATTTCCTGCCATTGGAACGGATGAGACCCTATACGCCCCGCATAATAGTGGATGACCCTATATTATCGCGATATCCCCCTCGAAGTGGGATTGGTATTTATGTTATCTAACATCTGTAGATGTAGGGAAACAGGTTGGAGTAATCCAACTAGATTCCTCAAATATATTTATTGTTTTTCATATATAGTGATATATGATTTGATGGAATAAATTGTTGTGTGTTTCGATATATTGGATGCTATAATAGCATTGGCCTTAATTTTTGGTATTTTAAAATACCTCGAATATTATTTTTGAAATTTAAGGAATGTAAGGAGATTTTAAATATAAAAATAATTATATCGAAATTTGGACTATTTAAAAAGAAATTGATTGGATAAATAATAAATTTGTTTTTAGTTGAACTTAACTAAACCATAAATTGTTTAAATAGAATTTTTAATAAAAAAATAATCCATACAAAGGATTTTTATATGATATCCGGGAAAATATAAAAAGGAGTGAAATTGATATTAAAAATAGATTGGCAGAATAAATGGAATTTATAAGGAGATGAATTTATAAAAGGGAATTTTATAAATAAGATTAATTTTTATAAACAAGTAAAACCAAAGGAGATTATAAATTTATGAACGATGTTTGTAAATAAAGGAAATCGATCAAATGATAATTTGGAAGTATAAATTCATGGGGTGAATTTATATTAGAATATGGGAATAGGGTTGAAAAATAAAAATAAACAGTGGATGCTATTTTTGAAAGTGGAAATGGGTAGGATGCTAGAATGGAATCGATGGGTTGTAAATCGAGAGGGGTTTATAAATGGGGCATTTCACCAGAAGGACAAACTTTGCAGTCCAATTAGTTTCTAGGACACACGTTCAAAGAAATTACTTCAAGGCCAAAGTCAGCAGAATAATTACTTTCGAAGACAAAGTCAGCAGTCCAATTACTTTCAAGGACATAATTTCATAGGTTTTTAGGCCCTAGAAACTAATTATTTTACGTTTTGTCCTTGAAAATAATTATTTTAGTTGGGTGTCCTAGAAATTAATTCCACTTGCTAAAGAGGCCCTTGTGGCTAATTTCCACTTTATAAATTGAATCGGTTACTGGAATTTTAAAAAATATATTTTTAAGTAGTTGTTTTTTTTAAAAGGGAAGTTTTAATTCTTAAACCGTGTAATTGTGAACTAGTAGAATTGAAGTACATCGAAAAGTGATTTTTTTTCAAATACTTAATATTTATTTTAATAAATTCTTATTTCAAAAATCAACTTTGAAATTTATTTGTTTATATAAAAAAGAGTTATTGACGTTTATAAAAAAAGTGTGTCGATATTTTTAAGAAATTACTTGAACATGTTTTAAAAATAAATTATTATTCTTTTAAATACTAATTTTATTTACATACATACATATATATATATACACACACACATGGATTTTGTAATGATTTAAATTTATTTATAAACCTTCCCGAGGTTTGGAAGCGGGTTATTCAGTAGATGGAATTATAAGAGAATTCTCAAAATGGAATTTGAGGAGAAGTAAAAAAAATTCCAAAGTAGCTAAATAAGAATGAACTTCAAAAAATGAATTAGAATTCATAAAAGAAGTAGAAAAGGGGTAATTGAAATTATAGACGAGTGTATTTGACTTTGGAAGATATTAAAGGGAATAAATCAAGGAATCCTAGAACTTATAGAATTCGTTATAAACGAGTTAAGGAGTTTACAAATAAATTGTTAATGAATTTTGATAAAATAGGGAATAGGAAATAAATGGAATACTTTCTAAGTGTTGAATATAAAATGGAGTTGGAAAAAAATATTCTAAGTATTGGAATGGTTGGAAATATTCTATTGAAAATATAAGTATTTGAAATTGTTTCAAATATTGGAATAACGGAAGTAATTTGACTATATATATCTTATAAAGATATTTTGGAAATAAATTTTGGAAAAAAAATTATAATAAGGCATGATGTCTGCTTATGGATGTTTATTGATAGTTAAATAACCGACTATCAATTTTGGCCAAATTCGCTGATCGTTTCGAAGAGACCGGGATCAGATTTAATTATCCGAAAACCACTTCGATCCGGTTTGAACATTACGAATGGATATCGTGAAGACAGTGAAGATGGTGACTCGGTTTGTCCAGACCCAGGACAACTTGTATGGACGAATGCTATCAGAACATCGTCATTGGAGGACGATGAGCATTCCAAGTGGAATTGTTCTTGAACGGTAAACATTAGCCTCTAGCCTCATCAACCGGGAATGACTAAAACAGGGGAGATGCAGCAAGGCTAAGTGGGTCACACCCAATTAGGGTATGTTATCACCTTTTTAGATACCCTTGGATATATTATAAATTATGGATATGGTTGTGCATGGAAAAGTGAGCACTCGATTAAGGGTAGGAATACCCGGGGTGATAACATATTCGGTACTATTTAGGTTAGGGGTAGGCCAGCCTTGTGAGGCAGGGAATCCCGGTGGGGTCCTCGGTACTTTTTCTAGAGGTATACTGTGATGGGCGGTACCCCAATAGCCCAGTCATTGTATGGAATCCATTCTCCAATATGCGTCGTACGGTTTTGATTGTGCCTAACTATGCTGAAACGTGATATTCAAGAATTTCAGCTATTTTCTATTTACTTTTTATAGACACTATTATAATATCAGATGGTTTTTATATAAAATGTTTTGGCAATCGTAAGGTAAAAACCCGTCGTGTTTATGTGTGACGCGGTCTTATGAGATACCTTTGTTTTCAAAGGATTTGATAAAAGTTAATAATTCAAATTGAGTGTGTTTTCTCACACTGGTTTTCCAGACTGACTCAGGTGTTATTTTATTATAATGCTCAGGTTAGCCGAGTATTACAGATCCAGGATAGGATACTATGGAGCTCAGGAGACGAGCTGGATGATAGAGACGTATACTCGTACTTGATTATATTCCATTGTGTGTGTAGACTGTATAGTCAGCACTGGTGGGGACAAGTTATAGTAATTGTCCATATTGATGTATTGATTGTTGTACTATGATGATCATATATATATTTACAGCTTCAGATTTTTTGTATAAAAATCTGCTATTATATATTATATATTGTTCCGCTGCGTTTGTGAGATTCTGTGTTGTTATTTCTGTTTATTCTTCTACCTTTTCTTCTTCACCCCTAACAATGCACCTTTTTGTGCAATTTGAGTTGACATGTGTGGTTACATTGTCAGCTTAGACTATACAGAAAAGTGGTTCATTACACCCCTTGTACACTTTCCTCGAATCAGTCACAAACTGCTAGGTCGTAACCGATGCTTGGACAAAATTGAGCGCTTTTAAGAATGAATGGTTCTACGTGCGCTGCCAACCTGGTTTTGCAGGACAGTGGTTGGAAGGACATAAGTGTCGCTTCAAATTTAACTTTAAGTGCTTTCATTCAAGTCGTATCCTGAATTAAGCAGGTTCTCATTGAACATTATAGGTAGTCATCCATATCCCACCAACGACATATACTCGGAGGCAGTTTCAACGCTTAGAAACATATCAATAGCGGATAGAGACATCAGATCTCTTCTCACCGATAAGCACCTTTTTCTCTTTGGCTTACTAGAAGAAGGTCGCAGCATGGGACTGCCTAGAAACACCAACGAGGAAGTTGTAAATAGAAGAGGCACCACTGGGCAAGGAGGTGATGAAGCTGATCCTGTCATGCCCCCGGTCGAAGGGGCTCAGGATGTCGCCAAGGAAGGCGAGGTGAGAGGCATGCTAATGTGCCTGGTTGTAACAATATATGCTCAAGTCATGATCCCGCGGTTGAATCCTCCCACGGCCTACAACTCCTTGCCTCAAAAAAGAGAAAAGGGAAAGGCTCGTTTATAAGCTTTGCAGAGGGTAGGTCTCCGAGAAACCCAAATCAACCTCTACTGTTACTGATCAATATAGCTATTTCCCTCTAGAAAGTCTATTTGAAGGGCTGTCTGACATCCCGCTCCTGGACAATTTTGGAAATTATGATTTTGCTAACTTAAGCCTTAGGGGTCTGAATCTCCTATTCGATTTGGCATTGACATTCACCCTATTGACAAGGAAAAGATTACTCCAGCGAGAAAAGCTCCAACAGCGGTCCATTGGGGGGACACTAAGACACTTATGATCATGTGCACTGGACTGCATGACATTTATCCACCTCTAACTCTAGTGATTCTTATACACTTTCATTTTGTTTGCAGGCTCGATGGGACGCCCCTATAACTGTGATCGCTTAAAGAGATCAACATACTCTCAGCCGTCTTATTTTGGGCCCAGTCGAGGTCCGGACCTCGGGCGAGATAGAGAAGGGTATGAAGGAAAAGAAGATCGAGACCGAAGCTACCAATCTAAGGACTTGTCGTCTAAGCGTAAGTCAAAATCACTATCTTCTCATGACAAGGGCGCCGGTCAACGTCCCCTATACATAGTTGCAGTAAGTCGCTACGTCATACCCCCACTCCAACCACTACGCCCAAGTAACATTCGATTCCTTCCAGTGCTCGTTGATCTTCGGACCGCCAGCCTAGCA
The DNA here is from genome assembly GCA_030737815.1 of Allium fistulosum. NCBI lineage: Eukaryota > Viridiplantae > Streptophyta > Magnoliopsida > Asparagales > Amaryllidaceae > Allium > Allium fistulosum. The sequence goes on from CM060908.1 coordinate 328,771,210, forward strand.
TAGAAGGCCTTGATATTTCATCCCGCAAGCACGACAGATGAACCCTCTCAGCCTCTACTGCTCTTGATGCCACTGTTGCCGAGAAAATGGCTTAGTTCAAGGCCACATTTCTTAAGTTGCGCTTTAACGAGTTCAAATTTGTTCTCGTTTTGCATTCAATTCCTCTAGAGGCCAAGGACATAGTACTCTCCTATGTTAACGACGTCTATGTCTAGCACAGTACAACTCTCTATGTTATTGAGAGAATTTCTAAGGTGTTGATGAGGAGGAAACACGAGATCGATCGCTTAAATCTCAAGGCAATCCATGACAAAGACATTTTTAAGTGCTCAGACGAGGAGGTCAAGCAGTTGGGTATGAAGCTGGCCAATGCTGAGGAAAAAGCCAGTGAATCTTATGAAGCTGTCGAGTGCTTAATGACAGTGCAACAAGCTGAATTGGACACTGCTATTCATCGCAGGGGTGCTTTAGCCCTCAAAAAAGACGTTTTACAGAAGGAGTTGCTGAAAAAGGACAATGATGTTATGTCCCTTCATATTAAACAACTTAAGGAAGAGCTCGAGAAGGAAAAACAGAAGAAACTTTAGGCTCAGCTGGAGTCCCAATGATACCGTGAGAAGATTGTTGAATCTCGCGAAGCTAAAATAGAAGCTGATGGACAACTTGCATAGATAGAGGCCCTCAAGGAAGAGGCTAGGGAGGCAGGCCAGACAGAGATAAAGGACGAGTTTGATCCCCTGTTGATATATTACAATGCATGCGTCCTGATGAATCGTATCCTTCGCTTCCTAGGAGAGGGGTATCCCGAGTCGCTCATCGAAGCCTGGAACCATTTTGTAGATCTGAAAACCAAGTCCCTTATTAGTGCTAAAGTGGATGAAGAGCAGCTCATGCATGAAATTTTTACATAATGTAGAGCCCGATGAGCTCAAGGCTGCTCGGCTTAGTTTACTCAATGATTCAGTGATCATTGGTAAGGGGAAAGATGGCGGCGAAGCCTCAGGATATGGTTCTCAAGACCCCCTACTGCTCAAGTAATTGGTGCTCCAATTTCTCATGCCCTAGAGAAGGATGCATGCTATGATCCGTATCATCCAGGGATAGACAAATCTTTTGGGTTGTCTTCGATTTTGGAAGGCGGCACTTCAGCTATGACCGAAGGCCAATCTGGTGAAGGTATATCTTTTACTCCTTCGAAATTCGAGAGTTTACATCTCCCACCTGATAGTCATGGGGTTGCCCATTGGTCTTTACAAATTTGTAGGTCCGTCTACATCTGTCGATGCGCCTGATGATGATGTTACCCTAAGACAGCAGGCGTAAACCGTGGGGTCCACTACGGTCGTCAGTGTATAGGTGGCTCCTACCAATCAACCTGTTGAGACTCCCAGCTCGAATGGTGAAGTCATAGGGGCTTTATATGAAGAAAAGACTGATGACTAGCAGGGACATGATGAAGCAGAGGACGTCGTAGTTACCCATGCCTCCGAACACACTGATAAACTTAGCATGAAGTAGATATCACTCTGCTTTAAGTTATACTACCGGGCAGCGCCACTCCTGGGGAGGTCGATCCTTCTATATCCCAAGGTGAGACAACCACTATTTCTAAAAGCATCTCTCCTAAAGGTAGTAAGGGGAAAAATGGGTGAAGAGGAGAGGACGAGGTGGTAGCTTCGGAGAATCCACCCCGTAGAAGCCCAAAAAAAAGGGGAAATAACCATCGAACTTGTTTGGATAGTTCGTAGCATTTAAACCAGTTCGAAGCTAGGTAGCTAGCTTCTTTTTGTTGGCCGCAATTATATGGGTACGGCCCACGTTTTTGTTTTTTAGTTTCCGAAATAAACTTGCACTTAGTTTCTAAGTATGTGAATAAAGATTCTTCCATTTTTGTTCATCTTCTGTATAAAATCATTCGAAGTGTTTAAGCGATTATGTTTCCTGTTGTTGGCGTCAAAAGTGGCCACCACCACCCAGTTATGTGAAAGCACCAATATCCAATCATAGATCTCAGTACAATGTAGAGAGTATAAATTGAAGAATAATAAAATTGAAATAGAAAGGAAATAAAGAGAGACAAAGATTTATAGTGGTTTGGCTAACTCCAGCCTACGTCCACTCTAAAGATTTTCCTTTTATTCGTTTATACTGCTAATTACAGTTACAAATATGTGAAATCTAAGAATAAAAATGGTTGGGTTTAACCTAGGTAGAAGATAGAATCCAACAGAAAGAAGAATATCCTTTTCCTAATGCTGCCTGTTGTCTTTATAGGACAAGACGTGAAAATATCTCGCTCAAAACCCGGATCTGGAACCTTGAAGCCAAGACAAGGCCGTCCAAAGAGTTTGGGGCCCACCATAGCCCATAATAGGGATCGGTGTTGATCCTCTTTTTGGAGAATCATGGGATGCGATTTCTATGGTGGGTCCCCCATGATGTAACCTTCTTACACTCCAAGTTTTATGTCAATTGGATTAGTAAAACTTTAGTTATTGATCAATCTTTGTTGCAACATGTAATGTTGCCTAATTTAGGTCGATCCCTATTAGGGACAGGGGCCGATCCCACTTTCTTGCTCCTTTTGGGGTGTGATCCATATGATGGGTCCCCATTGTAATGTACTCCTCCAAATTTCATGTCAATTGCTTTTGTAGATTTTGAGTTATTGATCGATCATTACTATGAACTTAAATATGACCAATCCCTTATAGGGATTTAGGCCGATCCTTATATAGGGATATGTGCCATTCCTTCTAAATTCCTCCACTTGATGTGCGATCCCTAGGGTCCATTCTTCTTGTACCCAAAGTTTCAATTCAACCTGTCTTGTGGTTGTTGAGTAATGGAGCGATCATCATTGAGTTATGATATGTGCATCATGTTCAATCTGATCCTTTTATTCTGATCCTTCTATTCCGATCCCTTTTTGTAGAGTGAATATTCCAATCTGATCCCTCTCCTAGGGAGAGTGCTAGTTCCATACTTAGCCATTATTTGAGTGCCATCCATCTGAATCCACTCAACTATCGTCCATAGTTCCAAACATAATCAATCCCTAATCCTGGTAACTATCACTCCTGGCTTTCTGCCTTGATGATTATAAAGTCTGTTATGTTAAATCCACCTCTGTACTGCGTTGTTAAAAAGCAGGTTAACACTTTTCCACCAAAAACATGCCTTGCGATAGGAACATGTGTTTTGAATTGCCATAATTCCAAAATCCGAAGTCCATAATCCATCGATAGCCATATTATCAAATCTGAATCCAGTCCATTGCCAATCCAAATCCATGATCTCTCTGGATTGTTAGTGAAATCCATAACCATTCCGAGTCGATATCAATTTTTGAATCCACGTTCTCTATGGTTCATTTTATCGAAATATGCATCAATCCAAAGTCAAATCCATTGCCGTTCGAGGCTGATATCCAAATCCATGACCTCTTTAGGTCGTTAACCAAATCTGGGACTACTCCGGGTCCATATCCAAGTATGCGACCGCTCTGGGACCATATCCAAATCCATAGTTGTTCGAAGCTAATATCCAAATTCATGACCTCTCTGAGTCCTTGCCGAGCACAATCCATACTCGACGATCGAGTAAGCCAATTCTATTACTCTCCAACGAAGCGATGTTATTTCATGTACTCCAGTTCAGTGTCCCTGAACATTAAGTATTGTCTTGTCCTAAGTCCTAGGCCGATTGTGGTCTCTTCGGACCCTTGGCGAGCATAATTCATACTCGACGACCTGAGTAGGCCGATCCTATTGCTCTCTGACGAAGCGACCTACCCCATTCCAGGCATAATCCGTACTTGACATCCTGTTGGGTTTTATTCTTTGACTTGGACTCTTCGGTCGAGGACTTAATCCATGTACGAGTCCATTCTATCGCACTCTAGCGAAGGGACTCGCAGCTTGCGGTTATCGCTTCGTCACTCTGATCAGGACAATAATTGCATCCCGTTTTACTTATTATAGAAATGAGGATCATAAATAACCTAATAACTAAGAGTTCGTACATCTAGAAATCCAAAAAATTAAAAAAGCCAAAGGGTGCCTCTTCGAGCACGATGGTTCATCGTCATCTCACAGCATGCGTAGGGACCATCCTCGATCCCGTACATGTGTAAGTGACTTTGCCACCTTATTATAGAGTTTATTCTCATTCTTATTATGGCTGGAGTCCAAGTCCTGAACTCGGCCTTTACCATCACGATCAGTTGATGACGATCCGCGACCCCGATCTAGGGCCATTCCTGTTTCCATTCGATACAGACGGTGTATGCTCCTATTCCATCCCCGTTGTTCGATTCCTTACGTATTGCGGCAATCTGCCATTTCTAGCGTGCTCCCCAATCATATCCTTTAAATGCATGCATTCATCCGTGGTGTGCCCGTTCAATTCGCGGAACATACAGTACTTTCCAAACATATGCTCCTGCTCCATGGGATCCCTCCTTGCCGGTTTTTGATAGGGGAGTTGCCCCCTAGTGTCCATATAAATCCATTCTAGACTTTCCGTAAATTCGAATAGGAGGAGAACTTCGGCTCCTGCTCTTTCCATCGCCTTTTCATCCCATCATGACCATCATCCAGTTTCCGCTTGTCTTTATCATTCTTGTTTGCATCTCCTGATGATCCTCCGCTTTGCATAGTGTTTACCTCCGGTTTGTCGATTCATGCGTCTTCCTACCACATGAACCTTTCTGCTTCATGATAAAACTCCCTAAGATCGATAGGTGGATTCTGCGCCAGTGAATCCTTAAAATACATGCCATCGAGAATTCCTGATATAGCTGCCATCAAAACCATGGATGGATCTAGCAGATCCACCGATGCTGCCACAACATTAAATCGTGTTAGAAAACTCCTTAAAGACTCTCCAGTCTTCTGTTTTAGTGTTGTCAAACTCATCACGTTTTAGGGTCTTAAAATGTGAACCCTGAACCACTTCATAAATCTTTCGACCAATTCCGTCCACGTGCCAATAGAACTGCTTTCCAATAGCCTGAACCATAGTGCAGCTATATCCGTTAGATACAGGGGAAAGCATCATGCCATGACTTCCTCTGATGCCCAAGTACTTCCATGTGCCGTATATATCTCATCATATGCATAGTTGGGTCTGACTTTCTATCATATACTTCCATGGTTGGTAGTTTAAACTCTAGTGGATTCCTAGCATTCCTAATATTAGGAATGAATGGACTTCTATTTACATCCTCCAGATCTTTGTTAACCAATCCTCCATGCACAACTCTCTTGATCATCTATGAAAACCTGTTATTATCATCCAATGATACTCTCCTACTATCATTTCCAAACTGCCCCCGAGTCCACGAGGGAATTCCAGAACGTACTCCTCCGGGCGCGCATCCAAATTTCGATTCGCACCAAGCTCTGTAGGATCGACCGTAGGTCCTCCAGCATCGCGATCAACTAGACCCGGGGCATGCCCCCAAGTCTTTGGGGATCGGGATCGATCCCTCCGAAGGGATCGGTGCCGATCCCTTTAAGGTGGCCAGGGGCTGCCCCCGGTTGTTGTGTTCCATTCCTTTATCGAATATCTCCATCTCAATGGTCCCGGTTCTGATTTCCAGCGACTTCTACAACATAAACTCCTTAATCCAAGTTGTCATTAACTCCTGCTACTCTATTCCCTTGGTTTAACGATCCAGCTTGTCCAATCCATTAGAGTAAATTCTACATCATCTCCTCCCTCTTTTTAGCACTTTCTTGCATAACATCCATCATCGTTTCCATTTCATCCCTATTGATGTAGATAGATGCTTGATTAGCTCCAGCACTTGAGGAAGCCTCCTGCTCCCTCCATGGTGGCACCTTTTTGGTAACACTCTCCTTATTTACTGTTTCACCATTCTAGATCTTTTCCACTCTGAATTTGAATACCAAATCTGCAAGGGCTAACTTTCTTAGTGAAAGCGCCAAAATGTTGGCATCAAAAATGGCCACCAACACTCAGTTATGTGAAAGCACCAATATCCAGCCACAGAACTCAGATAATATAATGTGGAGAGTGTAAATTGAAGAATAATAAAATTGAAACAGAAAGATAATAAAGAGAGATAGAGATTTACAGTGGTTCGGCTAACTCTGGCCTACGTCCACTCTAAAGTTTTTTCTTTTATTCGTTTATACTGCTGATTACAGATACAAATCCTTGAAATCCAAGAATAAAAATGGCAGGGTTTAGCCTAGGTAGAAGATAGAATCAAGCAGAAAGAAGAAGGTCCTTTTTTTATGTCATTCTTGTTGTCTTTATAGGAGAAAACATGAAAATATCTTGCTCAAAATACGGATCTGGAACTCTGGTGCCAAGACGAGCCTATCTAGAGAGTTTGGGGCCCGCCGGAGCCCATAAAATGGATCGGTGCCGATCCCTTTTTTAGGGGAATCATGGGGTGCAATCCCTATGGTGGGCCCCGATGATATTATATTTTTGCACTCAAGGTTTCATGCCAATTGGATTAGTAGAACTTTAGTTATTGATCAATCTTATTGCAACATGTAATGTTGCCTGATTTAGGCCGATCCCTATATAGGGATAGGGGTCGATCCCTCTTACTTACTCCTTTTGGGGTGTGATTCCTATGATGGGTTCTCCATATTGTAATGTACTTCCCCTCCAAATTTCATTTGATTGCATTTCTAGATTTTGAGTTATTGACCGATCATTGCTATGAACTTGAATATGACCGATCCCTTATAGGGATTTAGGCCGATCCCTATATAGGGATAAGGGCCGATCCCTCTAAAGTCCTCCACCTAATGTGTCATCCCTAAGGTAGACTCCCTAGGGTCCCTTCTTCTTGTTCCCAATGATTCAATTCAATCCGTCTTGTGGTTGTTGAGTTATGGAGCGATCATCATTGAGTTATGTTATATGCTCCTATTCAATCAGATCCATTTATTCCAATCCCTCTATTTCGATCCCTTTTTGTAGAGTGAATATTCCAATCTGATCCCTCTCCTAAGGGGAGTGCTAGTTCCATACTTAGCCATTTTTTGAGTGTTGTCCATCTGAATCCACTCAACTATCGTCCATAGTTACAAACATAATCGATCTCTAATCATGGTAACTATCTCTCCTGGCTTTCGCCTTGATGATCATGAAGTCCATTGGGTTAAATCCGCCTGTGTACTGCTTTTTCAAAAGGTGGGTTAACACCCATTCAATGTACTTGCAATTCATTGCTCGTTGTTCAAATTGCGATGTCTTTCGGTCGCTGGTTGCTTCGAGCGTCGATCTGACAAATCCATCTCAAGGCCTCTTTTCAGTCGCGGCCTTAAGTCATATCAAACACTAGGTGTGAGACACAGTGTTATGTTGTCATGTCCAATGGCTATATACTCTTGCCCCTAGTCTTGGGTCAACAGAGTGAGTTTGTGGACAGTCGGGTTCAGGCCATAGTTGGAGAATGAATGGTCAAATCACACTCACTCGTTTTGTTTATACTCTTATCCGCACTCTGGGGATTAGAGTTAGTTGATGGGCGGTCAATCACACCCATTTGATATTCATAATCCAGCCCACACTCTGGGGACTAAGATTGTTCTGGGAAATGGTCGGATCACGTTTCCTTTTATTAATTCCCTTGTTCTAAGTCTGGGGCAAAAGTAGAAGAGTGGTCGGTTGTATCATGACCACTTTTACTTCATTTCATCCTGTCGAGTCGGGAGACGGAGTTAGTTAATAGGTGGTCAAGTCATACCCGCACTCTGCTTTATACTCAACCCATCAAATTGCAGGCGCGAGTTAATGGATGAATGGTTGTGCCACGTACAATTTTTTTAATTCGATTATGGACCCGAGTACTTGGTAGGAACCAAATTCCGAGTACCTGTTGGTTCATGTTATGCATATATGAATGTAATTTGGTCGTATATCACAACTATTATATTATTCATAAACAATTTACAGATATGGAAGGAACTGTAGATTTTATTACAAACTGAAAAAGAAGAGACATAATCTGTCAATTATATGGCTTTTACTTCAATTGCAAAAGAAAATTCTAAATGACATACAACTAAATGAAACAAAACTAAGTGAAATAGCATCGTAAATGCTCGCTATTCCATGCTCTAGGAAGCGTGATGCCATCAACAGTCATTAGCCTGAAAGTTCCATCTCCAAGCTTCTGATTGATGACATATGATCCTTCCAATCTTGGACCCATGTTTACGTGGCTAGAAAAGATCCATTTCAGGACAAGATCACCGATTTCAAAAGACCTAGGCCGGACTTTCACATTGTAGTACCGGGCGACTCGGTGTCGGTATATAGCTGCCCTCAAGTCAGCTTCTTCGCGCTTCTCATCAAATATGTCTAGAGATTCCAAAATAAGATCTCTGTTAGTTCTACGGTCATAATAAGTCACTTGATGAGAAGGGACTTCAAGTTCCACAGGGACCACGACTTTGGAGCCGTAAGCAAGGGCGAATGGATTATGGCCAGTCGTGGACTTGAGGGCGGTTCTGTACTCCCATAATGCTGATGGGAGTTTGTCAACCCACTTGCCTCTAGCCTTTTCCAAATGCTTCTTTAGAATAAACTTTATGATTTTGTGGACAGCTTCGACCTGTCCATTAGCTTGAGGGTGAGAAACTGCTGCAATTCTTTTCTCGATATGATGTCAGGGAAAGAAGTCTTTGAATTCAGCACTATCGAATTGGTTCCTGTTGTCGGTTATGATTATTCGAGGGAGACCCAAACGACAGATTATGTTTCTAATAAGGAAATTGATTACTTTCTTCATAGTGATCGTGGCTAAAGGTTCGGCTTCAGCCCATTTAGTGAAGTAATCAACTGCTATGATGGCGTACTTCGCACCACCTTTGGAATTCGACAAAGAATCGATGATATCAATACCCCAAGTAGCAAATGGCCATGGACTGACCATTTAAGTGATTTTCATAGGCGGAGCTCTCAGAATTTTTGCAATCATCTGGCACTTGTCGCATCGTGTAGCATAATCAACTGCATCTTGATTGACAATTGGTTAGAAATAACCATAGCAGAGTATTCTCTTCGTTAGGGTTTGCCCCTGGTGTGATCGCCACATTCTCCTTCATGGACTTCTCTTAATACCTGCTTGATTTCATCATTGGCGATGCACCAAAGTAGGGGGATAGAGAAACCCTTTCTGTATATCGGCCTACGACTCCTTCTTAGGATCCGTTTCTAAGACCCAATTAATCTTCATCTGGACAATACACTCGAAGTGTTAAGTATTTCAACTTGAACCAGGCCCATTTGCTATGCACCCCGGAACTAGCCAGCTTGGCCAGTGAGTCGGCTTTCTCATTTTGTTCTCTACGGATGTGCGTAATGGTGTAATGCTCAAAATCGGTTAGCAGCTTTTGGACCCAGTTGAGATAAGGAGCAAGTCGTGCTCCTTTGACCTGATATTCTCCCTTTACTTGATACACTACTAACTGAGAATCACAGAAAATTTGCAATACTTTTACTCCTAGCTCCTTACCCAGTTTAAGCCTAGCGATTAAGGCTTCATATTTAGCTTCATTATTCGTTGCAGGGAAGTTAAGTTTCAGAGCATAGCAAATCGAGCATTCCTTAGGAGTTACCAATATGACTACGACGCCAGAACATCGATCATTGGATACCCCATCCGTGTACATCTTCCATTGGATGGTAGGTTCTTCATAGCTCTCCAAAGAGTTGTCTTGTGCAGTGAATTCAGCTATGAAGTTTGCTAGTGCTTGTCCCTGGATGGCTCTTCATGGGAGATAAGTGATATCGAACTGGCTCAATCGATGTTCCATTTAAGCAACCTTCCAAACGTCTCAGGTCGCTATAGGACCTGTCACAATGGTTGGTCGGTAAAGACATTAATGGGATGAGCTTGGAAATAAGGGTGGAATTTTCTTGATGCAACCAACAACCAGTATGTGAGCTTTTCTAGCTTCAGATAGTTTCTTTTAACACTGTTAACTGATTGCTAACATAATACACTGGCCAATGGATTCGATTCTCTTCACGCAATAGTGCGGCGCTTATGGCATGTAACGACGCTGCCAAATAAATGAACAAGTCTTCATGATCAAGTGGTTTGGACAAGATGGGAGGTATCTCTAAGTGATGTACTAGTGCTTGAAATGCATCAATACAATCCTTCATCCATTCAAAGTTTCTCTTCCCTCTTCCGATTAAGTCGAAGAAAGGAATGCACTTGTCAGTGGCTTTGGAAATGAACCGGCTCAGGGTGGCAACTTTCCCATTTAAACTTTGCACCTTCTTGATTGTCTTCGACACCTGGATATTCTTTATTGCCTAAATCTTCTTGATATTAGCTCAATTCCACGAGAGTTAACAATGAAACCCAATAATTTCTCTGATGCAATGCCAAAAGAGCATTTGAAGGGATTAAATTTCATTCCATATTTCTAGAGAAAACTGAACATCTTTGCCAAGTCATCAATGTGGTCGTTGATCGCCATGACTTCACGAGCATATCATCTATGTATACTTCCATTGATCGCCCGATCTGGTCTTTGAACATCTGATTGGCCAGTCTTTGATAAGTTACTCCGGCGTTCTTTAGTCCAAAAGGAATCACAACGTAGTAGTATAATCCCAAGACGGTAATGAAGCTGGTGTGTTCCTGGTCTGGGTGTGCATCGGAATCTGATTGCATTCAGAGTACACATCCATGAATGAAAGCAGTTCATGCCCAGCGGTTGAGTCTACCAGCTAGTTGATCCTCGAAAGTGAAAAGCTGTCTTTCGAGCATGTCTTGTTCAAATCCATGTAATCGACGCACGTCTGCCACTTCCTATTAGCTTTTCTCACAAGAACTGGATTAGATACCCATTTCGGTAGAGGGCATCATGGATAAACCCATTGTTTTTAAATTTATCTACCTCCTCTTTAAGTGCAGCGAATCTCTTCGGATCCATGCCATGTCGTTTTTGTTTTACCGGACATGCCTCGGGTCGATGTTCAATGCATAGCTCACGATGGTTGGCGAGATCCCACACACATCAGAATGAGTCCAAGCGAACACATCGAGATTCACTCGGACAAAACCAGCTAATTCCTTCATCATCGTTGCACTGAGCTATGATCCGATCTTCATGACCCATGATTGGTCATCGTGGCTGACCGTGATGCCAATCAACAGCTCAACGTGTGCAGACTTGGCTTCTTTGGTCTCTTCTTCATCTCTTGGATCTATATCTTTATAGAATCAACTATGGTGCCCGAGCCAAGGCTCAAACACTGATTGCTAATCTTCATTGGTTTTGATGTGGAGAGGGTTCTCTGCATCCTTTCCTTTCGCCCTTCGTTGAGTGCCTCTCAACTCAGCCACATAACAGGTGCGTCCAGTCTCCTGATCTCCATGAATAATTACCATGCAATTTTCTATCAGGAATTTGAAGCAAGGGCGATTTTCGCCTTGAATTCAGCAAGGGTCGGTCGGCCCAAAAAAGCATTGTACGGAGAGTTCACATCCATCACAACAAATGGCAGCACCCGCACTCTCCTTCGGCTACCATCTCCTAACTCCACCGATAACTCGACATAGCCTACTGCTTTAGTTGCAATACCATTAAAGCCATGAATACAGGCTTTGCATAGTTTTAGATCTTTGGCTTCCAATAACAGCTGATCGTATGCCTTCTTGAAAATGTTCACAAAACTTCCATAATCAATCAATATCTTTCTCACCAAGGTGGGGCCAATCATGACCGAGATCACCATCGGGTCAATCGTAGGGCCCTCCACCTTGTTCGCACCTCTACTCTAAAATACAATAACATCTGCCATAGTTCACTACTGCTTTGCTGGAGTATCATCCTTTATGTTCGAGCAATATTCTATATCAACATTATTGATAGCTTTCACGTAACCCTCATCTCATTCCAGCTTTTATCGATCGGATGTGGTCCTCCGACAATGGTATTAATAACTAATCTCTCTATTGTCCACCGAGGTTCCTCCACACTGGGCGAAGCTTATCCTCGATTGGGTTTGGATGTCCCCTGCCCGCTATCCTATGGGGCTTTAACAAACTACTGCAACTTCCTTTCTCGAATTAACTTCTCAATAACATCACAGAGGTGGTAACACTCGTCCGTGGTATGTCCATAACTCCCATGAAATCTACAGTACTTTCTGGATTGTCTTTGCTTCTCTGTTGGTTCCTTCGGAGGTGGTTTCCTATACTGCATAGTGTTATAGGTCGATCGATAAACATTCTCTAGCGACGTATTCAATGGTGTGTATGTATTGAACGATGGGATTCTTGGCTTTTGCAACAACCCGGTTTTGAGAAACGATTAACTAATAATTAAATAACAATAAATAATAAATTTATTTGGAATTTGAATTAGATATTAGGATTTGTTTGGAGCTAAAAAGAAATATTGGAAATTGAAAGGATAAATCTATTAATATAGATTTGAAATTACTTGAATAAAGGTTTGATTAATTAAAAAGAATTATGGAAAATTATTTTATAAAATAAATAATGTTGTAATTTATTAAAAAATGTTTTTTGTAAAAGAAATGATTTGGTAAAGTAATTAAATTTGGGCTTGAATGTATTTATATTTCATAAAGCAAACATAAGAAGAAAAGAGAAAAACCAAAAACGGACATACTTACTAAATCCAAACCCAATTTCTCGTTTCTTGATGATTCCAAATTTCAGACATTTTCATTTTTCTCGATGTTTCCATTCCATTTATAATATAATACATGCGTTTCACTAGGAACTATCTTCCTTCTTCTCCGCATTTATCCTCTCCTACCCAAAAATTATAAAAGCCCCAAATCACAAAATCAGAGAAAGGAAATAAAAAAAGGCGAACTGTTGCACTGTCGTATGCTCAATAGGCAACAACGACGAGGGTGGAACCTGACTTATGCCTGGGCGGTTGAAGGCGACACCAAAAAGGGTTGGTCTCCTACAACATAGTAGGCGAAGTCATAAGCATCAGATAGGCGACGCAGTTTCCAGAGGGCTGCCGCTTGCATCTTCTTGGACGAGAAGGAAGCGTAAGTTTTTAATGACATAAGCAATATATTTTTGTTAGTACAAATGGATAATTCAAATTTTGTAGTATATACATATATAAGAGAGTGTATGTACTAGTTATATAAAAATGAGTGAATATACCATGTTTCATATAGCCCAGATTATATCATCATAATCAATATTGAGGATTCATTCACATAATAATAATAATAACACATTGTAGTTTTATATAGTTATATAAATCATAATTCCCACTGTGTTATTCACACACGTATACTTATGTACTATAATAGTTAAAGAATGAGAGAAAAAGATATCAGTAATATCATATGTAAAGTGCGGTGCGGTTGCGGGTTGTAATATAAGCCCAAAGCCCACCTTAGTTGTTCTCAATTTTCACTGCTACTATGTATCTATATAAATACAGTATGTATGTACACTGTATTCATGATCAAATAAAATACAAAACCACATTTTTCTTCAAACCGCAATTCATCAAATTCCAATATGGTATGAGAGCAAAATTTCAAAGCTTAACAATATTTAATTGAATTTGCTGATACAAAATCAAAGCTGTTTATCATCAGATTAATCATCATCATCTGATAATTAGTTACCCATCAGAGTTTAATCTCATCATCTGGGTTGTATCAAGGATTCACTAAAATTTAGTGTCATGCTTGGAAATACAACAATTTCAGATGCAACTTGAATTGCTGGAAAATTCAGAGACAATAAGAGATTCAGAAGAAAAGAAAATCAAAGTAGAAATCAAGAATTCAATCAAAAACTCATAAGAAAAGTAAGTGTCATTCCAAGAACTTATCAGAGTATTCTCATCATCTAAATCTGGCTGCATCTAACCTGTTCCTTGATTATTGAAGAAATTCTTGCATATGCTCATCCTCAAACTCTTCAAGTCAGTAAATTCTTTAAAAAGATTCATCATCATGTCTAGAGATAACAACAATACAACAACATCAAAAAACTCTGCCAACACCCAACAACTCGACACAGCAACAGAAAGTCTCATCAAAACAATGATTAGCCCTCAAAGTCAGTTAATAACTGTTCATCTTGAGGAGGACACCTATTTGCTGTAGAAACTTCAAATAGAAACTACACTTCAAGTTTATGGCCTTGAAGGATTCATTCTTGGTACCATTTTTGTTCCTTCCAAATTCATAACTAATCAAGAAAACAAGATGATTAGTAAGGAGGAATACACAAGATATCATAGACAAGATAAACTTATAAGTTCATGGTTATTATCAATTATCAGTACAAATTTGTTATCACAAGTTCTTGGATGAAAAACATCAAATGAGATATGGGCCACAGTTGAAAGAATATTCAATACACAATCAATGACAAAGGTTATGCACTACAAAAGACTGCTGCAAAATATCAGAAAGGATAGTTTACCTATGAAAGATTACTTGTCAAAGACCAAAGTAACATATGACATGTTAGAGGCAGCAGGCCACAAAGTATCAAACACAGAGCAAGTTTTAACCATTTTAAATGGTCTCAGTGAAGGATATGAATCTGTTGTAGCAGTAATATCATCAATGAAAACTATACCTCTATAGAATATGTTCGCTCAACACTTCTTGCTCATGAAGGAAGAATTGATCAAAAAAAGCCACTAAATGCAAATATGTCAATCAACTATGCAGTCAACTATAAAGGCAAAGAAATAAACAGTAATAAAACATATCAGACATATCCAAGAGGTGGTTGTTCAAACAGATTAAGAGGTAGAGGTAGATGGAATAACAATAATAGGCCAAAATGTAAGATATGTGAGAAACTTGGTCATACTGCAGTTAAGTGTTATTTCAGATTTAATGCAAATTATATAGCTAGTCAGAGTCAAAGCAATCAGAGAAGAGCAAATCCAAATGTCAATATGGCACAAGTTGATTCAAACAATCAGTCAGATGCTTCAAGAAACTATCAACAAAATTCAACCATAAAGTCAGATGATGTGGCAGATGAAAGTTGGTATCCTGACTCAGGGGCTACCAATCACATTACAAATAACTTAGACAATCTGAATTTGGGACAAAAGGAGTATAGAGGTAAACAGTCTATATACATGGGCAATTTAAGAGTATTAAAATTACACATACTGGACTTACTTGCATAAAGGGTCAAAGACAGTTATATCTCAACAATTTGTTGAGAGTACCACAAATAACAAAAAATCTCATAAGTGTGTCACAATTTGCAAGTGACAACAGTGTTTATTTCGAATTTTATCCTAATTACTACTTAGTCAAAGATATACTCACTAAAGAAATTCTTTTGCAGGGTAATGTTGACAGAGGACTATACAAGTTTAATCTTGTTAATTCAAGAAAGTTAAGGAGATGTGAAAAATCCTATAATCTGTCTGTGATTACAGAAAGAAAAAATAGCGTGTTTGATTCTTGGCATAACAAGTTAGGGCATCCAAATGTCAATATTGTAAAGCAAGTTTTAATGAATAATAAAATTCCTTTTGAAAATATTACATTACCATATGTGTGCACATACTATCAGATGGGAAAAAGTCATAAACTATCATTTAATGACTCACAAATAAAGAATAAAAAACCACTTGAATTGGTTGCTGCTGACCTATGGGGTCTAGCACCAGTCAATTCAGACTATGGTTTTAATTACTACATATCTTTTGTTGATGCACACACTAGATACACATGGATATATTTTCTTAAGACCAAATCAGAGACTTACAAGGCAGTTGTACATTTTGTGACACAAGCAGAAAGACAAACAGATCACAAACTAAAAGTCTTGCAAACAGATCGTGGTGCAGAGTTTAAACCACTCAATGAGTTCTTTCAAATAAAAGGAATCATTCATAGAATCACATGTCCATATACTTCTGAGAAAAATGGTCTAGTTGAAAGGAAACACAAACACATTGTAGAGTGTGGTCTTAGTTTGTTAGCTCAAGGGTCATTATCTATGAAATTTTGGCCAGATGCATTTTGCACTGCAGTTTATTTAATAAATAGGTTACCAACAAAAGTCTTGAAAAATAAGTGTCCATTAGAGACTCTGTTCAATATAAGACCAGATTATCATAGACTAAGAATATTTGGATATTTGTGTTTCCCCTATCTAAAACCTTATAATGCAAACAAATTAAATTTCAGATCAACTGCCTGTACATTTTTAGGCTATGCAAGCAACCAGAAAGAATACAAATGCTTGGACGATAATGGTAAAATATTTATAAGCAGACATGTTGTTTTAATGAAAATATTTTTCCATTTTCTAGTACAGGTGTGATGACAACACATAAAGTATACAATCCAAAAGTTTCAGTACCAGATATACCTTTATATCAAACTGAGGATAGCAAGGAATGGATTGAAGAAGGCTCAAATCACTCTGATCCACACGCTCAATGAGCTAGGTCATGAACAATCAGAGAAATCTGATCAACTCAATCACACTCCTACAAATAATCAATCATACGATATAAGTCAAGAAGGAGAATATGAGCATCAAAGTGTACATCAAGACAATACAAGTGAACAAGAACATATATTACAACCAGCTCAAACTGGATCCTATGATTACCAGGTCAAAGAGTGGGATATTCAAACCAAAGATATACACTGCAGTAATTACATTAGATGAACCAAATAACTTTGATCAAGCAGTAAGAACCAAAAATTGGAAAAAGGCAATGGATGAAGAATATGATGCACTTATGAGGAACAAAACATGGAATTTGGTTCATCCGCCTGAAATCAAAAATGTAGTGGGATGCAAATAGACTTTCAGATTAAAGAAAACCTTGATGGAACTATTGCAAGATACAAAGCAAGGCTTGTGGTCAAGGGATATACTCAACAACATGGATTTGAATTTGATCAAACATTTTCGCCAGTTGTTAAACCAACTACAATCAGGGTAGTACTTACAATAGCATTGCACAAAAACTGGAAAATTAGACAATTGGATGTAAACAATGCTTTCCTAAATGGAAATTTAAAGGAAGAAATCTATATGGAGCAGCCACAAGGATACAGAAAGGATAAAAGATTAGTCTGCAAATTGAATAAAGCCATTTATGGTCTAAAACAAGCTCCCAGGGTCTGGTTTGACAAACTAAAATCCACATTGACAAATCTAGAATTGTAGCCTACCAAATCAGACAATTCACTTTTTACAAGAATCAATAATGCCTCAATTATATACATACTGATATATGTTGATGATTTGATTATTACAGGTAGTGTGAGTCAGAGATCAACAATCTTATTCAACTTTTAGATAAACAATTTTCAATCAAAAACCTTAAAGCATTAAGCTATTTTTTTGGGAATTGAAGTTACAAGAGTGTCAGAATCAGAAATTTTTCTATATCAAAGAAAGTATATCATGGAAATCTTAACCAAAGAAAAAATGGAAGTAGCAAATTCTTTACCAACACCAATGGTGACAAATCATCAACTATCAAAACATAGGGGAGAATCCATATTTAACATTAAACAGTACAGAAGTATTGTTGGTGCATTACAATATGCAACTATTTCAAGACCAGATATATCATACAGTGTTAACAAAATGTGTCGATTAATGCAGGATCAAAAGGATAAACACTAAAAAGCCGTGAAGATGATACTCAGATATCTAAAAGGGACAGTCAATCATGGTCTAAAGTTTAAAGCATGCAAACATCTAAATATAATTGGGTATGCATATGCAGATTGGGCTACAGATCCCGATGACAGAAGATCTACCACAGGACGCTGTATATATATTGGAAATAATCCAGTTTCATGGTGTTCTAAAAAGCAACAAACTGTATTTAGATCAAACACCGAAGCAGAGTATAGAAGCATAGCATGTGCAACATCAGAGATTATGTAGATACAGTCATTGTTAAGTGAACAAAAATACAAAACTAGTGCCGTGGAATGACAATTTAAGTGCAATTTCATTGGCTGCCAATCCAGTATTGCATTTTAGAACAAAACACATGGAAATAGACTTATATTTTATTCGCGAGCAAGTAATGAAAGGAAAATTACAAGTGAATTACGTACCTTCAACCTACCAAATTGCAGATATTTTCACAAAATCATTGTCGGCAAGAAACTTTACCAGACTAAAGACTGAACTCAAGGTAGGTGAAGAACAAGAAGCTTTGGGCCAAATCAAGCATAGATTTGACACAACGGTGATAGATCTACACCGAAGAGGCGCATCTGCAAATTAAGACTAAGCACGAATCTGACTCAACAGCAATAGATCAACGATGACAAATGTATATGTGAAGAGGCGTGTCTGCAATCCAATTCAAGCATAGATAAGAGATTTCTAGGCCAAATCAAGTGTAGATCTGGCCCAACAGCAATAGATCTACACCTGAAGAGACATCTCTTCAAAGGAGAACACAGATCCATCTTAATAGCAACAGATCTATACACATATAAGAAGATCCGAGACATTTTCGTCAAAATCAGTTGATTTCTCAAAGTCGCTAGCTGTGAGATTAAGGATCTACTCAGATCTCTGAAATCTCTTTGTATTGTGAAGTAATAGTGGCATACGAATGATATGGAAACACTTTTCTCTCAAATTCAGTCTATTTTTTGAAGAAAAAGGAGCGATCGCATGAGACGGAGGTGAAGCCACCATTAAGGCAAAAACCTTAAGTGTTTTTGAGGGGGCGAGTTAAAGAATGAGAGAAAACGATATCAGTAATATCATATGTAAAGTGCGATGCGATTGCGGGGTGTAATTTAAGCCCAAAGCCCACCTTAGTTATTCTCAATTTTCACTGCTACTATGTATCTATATAAATACAGTATGTATGTACACTATTCATGATCAAATAAAATACAAAATCACATTTTTCTTCAAACCGCAATTCATCAAATTCCAATAATAATATGTATAATTGTTTGTGAGTGGTTGCGTTCAATGTGTGAGTGTGTAGGCGTGACAGGGTAGCGTGTGTGTGTTATATGCATTGTTTGGGTGTGTGCTGTATATTGTGTCCGTGTGAGATATATAGTGTATTCCTATGTCGATTGGAATGTGTGAGTTGCTGAGTAAATAAGGAAGCAGTGGTGTTTTATAGTGGTCATACTCGAGTAATGTAGGTACATATTGGACGCATAAAGGTGATATTACAATAACACACATGTTCTCCTTATATTACTTTTTGTATGTAAAGTATACAAAGAATAATCACATCGCGTTTGGTTATAACGGTTTAAAAATATAATTAGTTAATACATGCATGGATTCAGATCGTTGCGTTAAGTTTTCTATTAACAATTGTTGTGGATTAATTATCTTCCTTGGTTTATTTGCAAAAATGATCATAAAATGATCGTATCATTTGATTTACAGTTATAGATTGTTAGACATATATTGAGTTAAACTTGTTTAGAGATTTGTAGTATTAGCTTTAACTATAGGTCTTAGTTTATTAGTTAATAGGTACCATTTTTACTGTTAATATTATCACGTATGTGTGTTAATATGTGAATTTTCAAATTGAAATAAAGGCTCAAAAATAATAAAGCAAGGTCATAGGTCATTGTTATCTGGGTTTTTAACCTAGCAGGATCCAATGGGAGACAGAACAATCCCGTGTTATCAGAATGTTTTAGAGCTTGACCAGAAAGGCAAAGGCAAGGAGTTAACAAGAGCCAAGCTATGTTACTAAGGCAACGACTGGGATCGACTAAACCTCCAAACATCAAAACGAAGCAACTAGGATAGAAAACCATAAAAACATCTCCAATTCCAAACTCCAAAAAAATCCTAAGTGCTTGGATCATCAACGACCTATACCTCTCCATAAACCTTCAAACAAACTAGCTAAATAATATTATGAAAGAGGCCAAGGCATTGGCTCGCAAACGAGCCAAGTCTATGGGTCGTTAGCGACTTATGGTTCTTCCTCGTTTTGAAAGCCAAACTCTCCCTGGGTTGTTTCCTACCTACCTACGAGCTGATGAAGGCGTAGCCTGGCCCAGAAGCTCTCCGACCCATATAAATACCATTCTACCTGCAACATAAACTGGATCTTCTCCGGACTAGTTGCTGAAGCTCCATTGGAAACATTCTTCACTCTCTATCTTCCTCACAACTGTCTCCAAAGGAATTCACTATGATTCTCCAGTGGATTCCAACTCTGGGGATTCAATCTAGCTAAGGATAATCAAAATCCTTGTAATCAAACATCTCTTGTAACAACAATCACTCTATAGTAAATCTATAAAGTGGACGTAGGCTTCATTAACAGCCGAAACACTATAAAAATTCTCCGTCTTCTTTCTTTTACTGTTCTTTTTCTATATCTGTTATCTGTGATATTGCTCTGCCAGAATAGGGGTGGTGCTTTCAAACTCAAACCTGGGCATTGGTCTATTTTTTGGGTCAACATTTTGGTACTTTCACTGAGAATTGAACTCAGGCTTAGGTCTAGCTATCTACTTTGGATCAGATAGGTTTATAAGTTAGATCCTCAATCTCTACTTAGAAGATTTGATGTTGGGAACAGAAGAACCAACCAAGAAGGATCGAAGAAAAAGTAAGCAAACGCATGCTAAGGTGATGGGTCGCTAGCAATCCATCTCCTATGGATCGCTAGCGATCCATGATGTTTGCTCGTGGGTCAATCAATTCTCTCGCATCATGATCCAATAGGCATCCTAGAAGACAAATTACTAAAATTAGTTAAGTACATGGATCGCTAGAGATCCATGTACTAAGGATCGCCAGCGACCCATACAATGGATCACCAGAAGCTATGGATCGCCAGAAACTATGGATCGCCAGAAGTTATGGACGCCAGAAACTATGGATCGCTAGCGATGGGTCATTCGATGGGGATATAATCAAAAGGAAACTGTTGGTGGAGCTCCAAGAATCATGACGGAAGAAAACATTAACACTCCACCTACTGCAAAAGCACTGGTTACAAACCTGAACTTAGGGGTGAAAACCCTACGGAAGGATATAACGATGACTCCCTTCGGCTCTGAAAATGACAAACAATTTTAGGAAGACAAACTGGATGAAAATGCCAACGTGCAAAATGCTAGAAGAAGCTCTAAAACTCATGTTGTAGCACAGCGCTAAGCAATGGACAAGGAACTGCTACTCAAATGGTCCTCCTAGAGGCAGGAGAAGCAAGAAGATATGATAAAAACTGAGATCGATTACAAGGTCAAGCTCCCATGGTATATGTGACCACTCCCAACTGACCAGTCTTCAATCCTATCATGGAGCTCCCATCGTCGAATCACGAATGGTCGTCGTCAAAAATCATTAAAAATCATCAAAATGGTTGTTGAAAAACTCACTTCAGGGTTGACTCGAAGTCGAACTCGGGTAATCGACTATTTGACTCGAAGCAGATCCTAGAAGTCCTGACTCGAAGTCAAACTAGGGTAATCACCCATTTGACCAGAAGTAAACCTAGGAAACTCTGGTCCGAAATCATACTGGGTAAAACCAAGATTTTCTCTAAGAAAATAGGCAAATGGCTCCAAGCAACGTTTGTCACCAACCCAGCACTTCAAATTCTACGACTCCAAGCGAACCATGTGCTGACTCCAAGCGAATGGCAAATTTTCTCGGGTCGGACTCCAAGTAAAATACCACCAATTCAACAATGTCGATCCATCTTCTTTTGCCCATAACTCTAACATGCGAATTCCAAATACCTTGAAATTTAGAATGCAGCCTTATGGGGTCTTCTTTATCACCCCCGGCCGATCTCACCTTGTTTGAAAATTTTTGGGGATCGTCACAGATCCATGACCCCATCATAAGTCATTAACCATTCAGTTGGCATTTCCAATCATTCAAGCATGGAAAATCATGCATCTATAATTCTCAAGCATTATAAACTTCTGTAACTTGAAAATGGACCGGTCTGACAACGATTAGAGCTTCTTCCTCAATTGAAACTCATTCATCGAAGCCGTTCAACATGCAAAATATCCAAAGAAGTTTATCATGCCAACTATACCTTTTGTACAACTGATTCAAAATTTCTTCGTTACAGGTATGACCAACATATTGACAAAGTAAGGGCGACCAAAGCCCTGCATATTGACAAATCGGTTCTAAAGACTAGAAGTAGTGCAATTGGAAGAAGGCAACCCAACAATTTGCCAAAGAACATACCAAATGGTGGAGGAGCTACAGGACCTTAGGGACCTTCTGCCCAAGCATGGCTACTAAGACCCTATAGAACAGCGCCACAGCTAACTGACGAAATCAAATGAAAGGATGATTATCAAATAACACTCTAGCTAGCTAGCAACTAAGGAATGGGACAACAACCTAAAGCGATGCCTTCTCATCCATCCTTGTCTACTCTCCTTTTCCAAATGAGCCGTATCAGGAAACAAGGGGCATTGTAGACAGCACAGTGAAAGAAATGCTTTTATGCCCTCGATGAGTCATGTTAATCCCCCTTCTGAGAACCGGCGTTGCTGGTGCTTGAGAAGTCTTATCCAAAAGATCGTCGAACAAACAGATCCAACACCTTAGCCTATAGGAACCGACAAAACTATGTTCATCATAACTACCCGTCGGGACGACGGAAGCAAATCGACTCAAACCGTTGGATCTGTAGAACCCGATCCTTGCCTTCTAAAAACCGATGTTACTCCCGCAACATTGGGAAGGCCCAAAATTATACTCCTTGTGTTGCCCGAAGGTAGGCAACTCCGAGGAGTACCAAAAAACCCTTCACGAATGTGAAGGTCTTTCACGAACTAAAGCATCATGAAGGCTAACCAGTATATCAGCGGTCATCTGATCCAAAAAAACCCTTTGCGAATGTGAAGGTCTTTCACGAACTAAAGCATCGTGAAGGCTAAACGGTAGATCAGTGGTCATCTGATCCAAAAAACCTTTCGTGAATGTGAAGGTCTTTAACAAACTAAAGCGTCGTGAAGGCTAATCGGTAGATCAACGGTCATCTGATCTGAAAAAATTCTTTACGAACGTGAAGATCTTTCACGAACTAAAGCATCGTGAAGGCTAACCGGTAGATTAGCCATCATCTGATCTAAAAAACCCTTTACGCATGTGAAGGTCTTTCACGAACTAAAGCATCGTGAAGGCTAACCGGTAGATCAGCGGTCATCTGATCCACAAAACCCTTCGCGAACGTATGGTCTTTCACGAACTAAAGCGTCGTGAAGGCTAACCGGTAGATCAGCGGTCATCTGATCCACAAAACCCTTCGCGAACGTGAATGTCTTCCACGAACTAAAGCATCGTGAAGGATAACTAGTAGATCGGCGGTCATCTAATCCAAACAACCCTTCGCGAATATGAAGGTCTTTCATGAACTAAACCGTCGTGAAGGCTAACCGGTAGATCAACAATCATCTGATCCAAAAAACCCTTGGCGAATGTGAAGGTCTTTCACGAACTAAAGCATCGTGAAGGCTAACCGGTAGATCAGTGGTCATCTGATCCAAAAAACCCTTCGCGAATGTGAAAGTCTTTCATGAACTAAAGCATCGTAAAGGCTAACCGATAGATCGGCGGTCATCTGATCTGAAAAACCCTTCGCGAATGTGAAGGTCTTTCACTAAGTAAAGCATCGTAAAGGCTAACCGGTAGATCAGCGGTCATCTGATCCAAAAAACCCTTCGTGAACGTGAAGGTCTTTCATGAACTAAAGCGTCATGAAGGCTAACCCGCAGATCAGCGGTCATCTGATCCAAAAAACTCTTCGCGAATGTAAAGGTCTTTCACGAACTAAAGCGTCATGAAGGCTAACGGGTAGATCAGCATTCATATGATCCAAAAAACCCTTCGCGAACGTGAAGGTCTTTCACGATCTAAAGCGTCGTGAAGGCTAACCAATAGATCAACGGTCATCTGATCCAAAAAACCCTTCGCGAACGTGAACGTCTTTCATGAACTAAAGCATCGTGAAGGAAAACCAATAGATCAGCGGTCATCTGATCCAAAAAACTCTTCGTGAATGCGAAGGTCTTTCACGAACCAAAGCATCATGAAGGCGAACCGGTAGATCAGCAAAATTTATGTATGACTGATATCCACGAAGGCGAATTGGAAGATCAGTAGTCAACTGATCCAGAGCTCCCCGAAGTCAACGAAGTCACTCTCCGGGGCCACAAATCGACAATCATACCAGTCACTCCGTAAAATTAATGGAATCACTTCCAACGACCAATGAGACAAACAGTGCTAAATTCCAGAGCTTCAAAGTTGCTCAGAGAAACTAAGCCAAAAATGAACTGACTTGTGATCAATCAGAGGCCAACTCGAATCAAGCAAAGATTCGGTACCTGGGAAAACTGCACCCACTGGACCGGGGGCAACCAAACGAGTTGTGGAGAAACCATGGATACAGTTCAAGTGCAACAGCCCTGTGGCATGGGGGCACCGCACACACTTGAATAGCCATAAGGAAGGCCGAGACTAATCATACCACAGTTCTGTTATGCCCAATCAAAAATTCTGCCATTCTAACAACCGCGGACTTAATAACCTAGCTAGTGCAACAAATGAAATACTAGCATAATACTTTCCCACTTCTTTCCAACTACTATTTTACCATTCTTGGTGACCAATTCCTCTTCCTCTTAGACCGTATGCCAGTCAAAGACCCATTCTCTAAAGGAAATTTGGACCAAGAGCTAAGAGTCATGCCCTGAATTCCCATAGGCCCTTTCTTCAATCCATCTTCATGCGGTCAGCTATAGATCTCTCCACTATGGTAGCCTGATCTATTTAGACGTGTACATCCTCCAGGAACACGGAAGGATCATCCAAGAAATGATTACCCAAACCAAAAACTGTTTAGCTTCTTCAACCAATAAAACCATGTTCATGTAAGCAACCTGCTGAGTCGACGGGGCCAAATCGAATCAAACTGTTGGATGGGCGGAACCTGATCTTTGCCTTCTAAGAACCGTGATGCTCCGACAGCATCGAGAAGGTAAAACAAAAACTCCGCATGTTGCCCGAAGATAGGCAACACCGAGGAGTACAAAAAGCCGTGCACTCCATAAGTCGTGCACTAGAATTCAAAATACCAACTCCTCATGTTGCTCGAAGACAGGCAAAACCGAGGAGTACAAAAAGCCGCACACTCCATAAGTCGCGCACTAAATTTCAAAATACCAACTCCTCACGTTGCCCGAAGATAGGCAACACCAAGGAGTACAAAAAGCCATGTACTCCATAAGCCGCGCACTAAATTCCAAAATACCAACTCCTCACGTTTCCCGAAGATAGACAGCACTGAGGAGTACCAAAAGCCGTGCATTTCATAAGTCGTGCCAAAGCAAACGCTCTTTGCGTTGCCCGAAGATAGGCAACGCCGAGGAGTACCAAAAGCCGCGCAAAGCCATGCGCTAACTTTCAAGGCACAAACACTCATCGTAAACCCCTTACGTTGCCCGAGGATAGGCAACACATGAATATCAAAAGCCGCGCACCAGGTCCTCGACATTACCCAAAGATAGGTGACACTGAGGAACGTTGCCGAAAAATCACGCTCCTAAAGTGTAAACTCCTCACATTTCCCAATGATAGGCAGCGCTGAGGAGCATCAGAACCGGATCGATGGGCCATATCAACCTCGAACACCATGCATCTCATGACCAGCGCCAACTACTTCTATGATTGGGAATGATGGGCACAACTCCAACAAAAGCAGAGTACTACAAAGCAATAGAAAAGCTTCAACTGACGACACTTAATGATTAAAACTACCCTCAGTTAACCCATGCCACGTGCCCCTCTCAAACACGCATATATTGCATACTTTCCAGAATATCACGAGAAACTTATATTACATGCTAAAGTTGCAAAACTTCCTAAAAGAAGGAAAATCAAGCTGTGACTTAGCCAAATTTCAAGTCTAATATGAAAATTATCTAAACTATAAGTTACCGGTCATTTGAAGTAAACAGCCCAGTGAACTAGGGGGCACACACCGGTACTCAGATAAAAAATGAAAACAATAATTTCACAAGTTCTATTACTCCAAAAAAATAATTGTTGCTCCAAATAAAAATTTTGGCTGCAATCGCAAAATTGGATAAGTGTAAACAAGACAAGCACAAGTGCACATAACACATATGAATAGACAGGTAAGAGTACAGACAAAATATCAATGTATTGCTTATAATTTTCTTTATACAGGTTCAAACGTGGAGGCTCTACCCACACAACACCGGCCAATAAAAAGAAAATGCAAACTCCACGACAAGAACACTAAGTGCAAACTCCGCACTTGAACAAAATGACTCAAAAAGAACTAAAATCAGACCAGTCTCCACACAAGCTGCTCAATGCTTCCTTCCACCACTCCATTTTCCGCTCTTTGTTTGCAGTTTCTGCCTCGTCTCGGGAGTGGTGTCGTTGCCGGTAATATCAACAAACTCCTCGGTGGCAAGGTCCTCCTCTTGCTCTGTCGCCTTCTCAGAAGATTCTCCCTTTGCTTTGCGCTTCCGTGATTTGTGGGAGCTCTTCGTGGCTTTGATTGCTTTAACCTTCTCCTTATTA
Source organism: Allium fistulosum (assembly GCA_030737815.1). Classification (NCBI taxonomy): domain Eukaryota; kingdom Viridiplantae; phylum Streptophyta; class Magnoliopsida; order Asparagales; family Amaryllidaceae; genus Allium; species Allium fistulosum. Next base: position 328,797,797 of record CM060908.1, read on the forward strand.
GTAGTGACCAATTCATGTTGAGTCTTACGTGGCTGCTCATTTTGAACTTCCTGCTCCTTAACTTCCACCGCTGTTACGTCACCCTCCAAAGACATAGAAGGGTCATCCAAGCCATGATGCGCGGCTATCTTTTGGACTCCGGCCCCAGCTGCGATCCAGACACAGACATGGCAACATGAATAGGAATGGAAATAAGCACGGAGGCTGTCAAAATAGCAGCAGGTCCGGGCACTGAGGAAGCTGACACATCAACAGGAAATCTCGATCCCAGCCTTTTGAGAACTGGTGTTGCTCCAACAACATCGGGAAGGCCCAAACCTTCCCATATCAGTTCTTGAGCCGTGGAACCACACTCTTGAAGCATGAACTCCTCCCGTTACCCAAAGGTTGGAAACATCGAGAAGTTCCAAACCCTTTCAGATCAATGGGTCGTATCGATCCCATAAGCGGCGCATTTCATAAGCTGCGCCACCCATAAGCCGTGCACTACCAAAAGTCGTGCATCTCGTAAGTTATGCACTCTCATAAACCATGCATCTCATAAGCTGCACAAACATTCCCCAATGTCGCTCCGGCATCATCAGGAGACCGTCAAAATTCTCTAAGTATCAATGTTGTCTTAACAACACTAGGAAACTTGTTTATTTCAGGATTAACAGGAATCGAACCCTACCACCCAAAAGGAACCACATTGCCCCGGCAATGCCACAAAGTCTCCAAACCAAGATTTCAACAAAGAATTCCGATCTTTGACCAAAATGTCTAAAGTTAAGACACTCAAATCATGAGCTCCCAAAGATAGGAGCTGCGACACAACTTTGACTAAGGGCATCCAGAGAGCCATACAGAACACCAAGTCTTGCATCAAGTGTTCAGAGTAATCAGCCCCGTGGACCGGCGACACATAACACACTAACACTTGGTTGGGACCAAAAATCACTCCATGGTTCTGTTATGCCAAATAGAGAATTTCGGCAATCGCAACAAAACTAAGCAGTATAGTAGACTGGACGAATGCTGAATTAAAAAGGAAACTGCTCCAACCTGCTAGACATCGATATTGCCTCAGCAACATCGAGAACTCCAGACCGTCATATCAACAAGGAAATCAAACTCCTTAAAGTTCACCATCGCTCGAAAATAGGGATAAAAGGAGGAACTTACCGATGACCAAAGATAGATAATGATGGAAGACGTTTCAAGAATCAAGTCATCAACCCAGCGGCTTCCAAAGACAGAAGTAGGTGCTCGAATAAGGTCTCAAACCCTAAATTGTAAAAAATTAGCTGTTATCCGGAGAAAGATAATGGCAAAGAGAGAACGCTCAAAATCAAGCAGCTAAACCATTAATTCTCGAAGATTGGAACCAACGAATAAGGTTGATATATGCAATAATGTTGTCAGCCTAGCATAATACATATAGCCTGAAACAAGCAAGGTTAAGTGCCACAGATTCAAGATAAACACTACCGAACTCTACCGGTCCATGATCATTATAGGAATGAACGCGGTCATACTGGAGGCAATGTGATAACTTGCTCCACAATATCAGATTTTCTATAAGAACCTAGAATTTGACACCTAGAAATGAAGGGTTTCGCCCAGAAGTGAAGAGTTTCGCAGATAGTCGTTTGATCATAACAAAAACCAGTGGGAGGAAGAATAACTATGGAATTGGTTAAGCAACAGCCTTGCATCTCCAAGGGTAATACGGGATGGTTATAATCAAAGCTAGGCAGCGGAAATGCCTAGGACTCTCACCATTCAAAAACATGGCATCTCCCAGATTTAAGCAACGTTGAGAAAACGACCATATTGGGTTAAAAGGAATCTACTCAGCTCTACAGGATCAGATAAATGATTCAACCATCACCAACATGACTTTAACACTACCCAAAGACAGGCAGCACTAAGAAAATACTTCTACAAACCAACCATCGAAGTGCTAGTTTTCGAAGGCCGAAACTAGTACCAAACTAGATTAAGAGCACTGCCGAATCGATGGGGTAGATCGATCCCAACCTCCTGAGTGTCGGCGTTGCCTCGCCAATGCCAACGCCTTCTTTTATCTTTTAAGTACTGGTGTTGCCCTGGCAACACCGCGAAAATTTTCTATTTCCTAAGTACCAGTGTTGCCCCGGCAATGCTAGGAAACTTTCTATTTCATAAGTACCAGTGTTGCCCTGGCAACTTCGGGAAACATTCTACTCATTAACTACCGATATTGCCCAGGCAGTGCCAGGAAAACTTTAATCTACAGGGCTGATGAGAAACACTCATCGCAGTGAACCATTGATGCACTAGCTTCCGGAGATAAAAGTTGGTCCTCAACTGAGTTTCTACCTTCTCTTCATAAAACTACCGTTGCCCAATGATAGGCAACGATTGAAAAACATATCCTTTCATAGGTCAGCCGGATGGGTCGACCTTTCATCATAGAAATTAGCCACTGCATAGGAATAAAGCGGCGTCGAAAGGAAATTCCAAAATTGAATTGCCCGTGTTCTAATTTCTAGGGACAAAAGTTGGTGCATAACCGAATTTCCAAAATTCAACTTAGAAAGAATTTAGACACAGCCGAATGATAGGCAGCCTCAAGGAAATGTTGCTTGGAAACAAGCAGCTAGGTTATCAATTCTTAAAGACAGGAGTTGGAACAAAACTTCCGTGACAACGTCAGCAACCAAGAAGAGCATGCATGGCTAAGAACAAGCGGGAGCAATCATGGAAGTTCGAAAATAAAATCCCCGAACTTCCTCAATTCCGGAATGGGATTAAGAGCCAAACTGGGAGCAATTGAGCAATTCACCCCATAGATTTCCATCTCTCATAATCGCCCAAATATAGGCATTTAAAATAGCTAGTCCCTCAAGAAGGGATAGAAGCACAGATACCTGATTGAAAAAAATGTTTCAAAAGTCCAAACACGAATAACCATGAGGTTGGTTAGATGATGGTTCTGTATCACAAAACAGAGCATTCTGGCAACAAAATCGCCAACAAAGGAAATAAAGGATTTAACGTTCAGAAATCAACCATCACTCATAGTCTGGCGATGACGATAAGGATCGATGACCTACTTACGGTCTAACTAGATCATTTGCTTCCAACTTGTAGGAATATGCCATTACCCGAAGTTTGGTGATGCTAGGAAGAAAGCCCAAAATGAAACTATCGATACATCGGCTTTTAAAAACAGAAGCAAGAGTTTGATTGAATCTTCAGCCCTACCTTTTAGCATCTCATGCTATCTGAAGATTCACAACATCAAGAAAAAATCCACAGAGTTGAGTCATCCATGTATGAGTTTTCGAAGATAGAAACCAACACATGATTAGGATCTCAACGTCGAACTCAGAAGAATTTGCTTTAGCTAAAGATGCCAGAAACGCATCTTTCTAATATATAACGACATCATTACAAAACTCAGATCTTGGGATCAAGCAACAAAGTCCCTAATTCCCGAAGATAGGAGCTACCGTGTTAATCAAACTGGGGCAATCAAACTTATTGCTTAGGAGACCTAGTCTCCCAAAACATGTTGGTTCGATAGTCAAAGTAATCATCCCTATGAACTAAGGCATTTACACCAACACTTTGTTGAAACGAACTCAACTGAGCATAAGTAGGGATTAGCTACCGAACTAGTTAGACAAAGCTACTTCATAGTTCTGAACAAAGCTATGAAATAGAATATGTTGAAACGATCGCAAAAGCATTACTTTCATGTATAGAATTACAGTAAATGAATATGCTACACACGAACATAAGAGGTGCAATAGAGAGAAAAAGCAATGCTCGGAATCGAGCAATTAAACCAATAGTCCCCGGAGATAGAGGCTGGTGTGCAGCTTGAGTTTCGAAAAATGCGAAGGAAGGATAATCGTAATCGAACAACTCATGCACTAGTTTTCAAAGACTGAAACCATGCCTTGTAATTTGATTGTAATCAATCATCCCAATATGACAGGTATAATAAGCGAAGCCTAAGTTGCGAAGGACCCAGCTTCTGAAGGAGTGAAGTCCCTCCGCCAGACTAAAGATTGGATGACCGAAAAGTCATTTTCAACAACAAAACTTGGCATTCAACCCTGTTAGGTATGTTTTACTTTAAATAATATCCTCGTATAACAAACGCACGAAATCAAAGGGAAGTCAGCGTATGTTGACCAGTCGGGTTTCGAGCATTGACCGGGGCAGATGCAGTGTGTTGTCTACATAAGAAGAGTTCAGTATCCCAAATACTGCAAACAAACAATCTAGTGTAGGTTGCTTGCTTACATTTGAAAATCAATCCATATCGTCCTTTGAAATTATCGATTCTACACTTACCCGTTATCGATCAACGATCGAAAATGGAGCCGCCGTCCAAAGCGACGGGGGAAACTTTTCTTTTCAGGATCATTGGAGTATAGAAAAGGGAAGAGCGATACGATCGAATCATCCACTATATTCGATTTTGGAATAAATCATCGCATTGGAATTCAAAAACGTCGATAGGAACTTAACCAAGTTCTCGAAAAGGAGAAGTTAAGGACAAAGAGCAAGATTTCGCTCCAAGACAGCATATAATCGTTCGAGACAAAACTTAGCTTCACCACCGATCGAGCTAAAATTATATAGGTCAACTCCAAACGTAAGTCATGCACCCACTTACCGACCTAAACCCTAGTGTAAACTACGGAGCAAAGATTGCATCGTTAATACCAGGAATTGAAATTCAGATAGAAATCAAAAAACGAACGCCAGTCAGAAGTCAGTCAATTAAGAAAAACATCTTGAGGTGGACTTTGACGATTCACATCGAAAATTCAACAGTCAAATCCAAATTCGAATGGTAACCCCGACACGATCAACTAGATTTCACAAAATGAAGACTCAAAAGAAGTTACTTCCAAAGTACGTCTTGTTTTCAACGAAGACGTACTCTAGGGGGCAAATGTTATCCGGGTTTTTAACCCAGCAGGATCCAACGGGAGACAGAACAATCCTGTGTTATCAGAATGGTTTAGAGCTTAACCAGAAAGGCTAAGGCAAGGAGTTAACAAGAGCCAAGCTATGTTACTAAGGCAATGACTGGGATCGACTAAACCAGGAGACCAGTATTCTTTTATCCCAATCAGCAGTTGAGCACAAACAGCTAGTGAACTGCCATCAAAACGAAGCAACTAGGATAGAAGACAATCAAAACATCTCCAATTCCAAACTCTAGAAAAATCCTAAGTGCTTGGATCATCAACGACCCATACCTCTCCACAAACCTTCAAACAAACTAGCCAAAGAATACTGTGAAAGAGGGTAAGGCATTGGCTCCCAAACGATCCAAGTCTATGGGTCGCCAGTGACCCATAGGCCATGGGTCGCTAGCGACTTATGGTTCTTCCTTGTTTTGCGAGCCAAACTCTCCTTGAGTCGTTTCCTACCGACCTGTGAGCTGATGAAGACATAGCCTGGCCCAGGAGCTCTCCGACCCATATAAATACCATCCTACCTGCAACATAAACAGGATCTTCTCCAGACTGGTTGTTGAAGCTCTACTGGAAACATTCTTCACTCTCTATCTTCCTCACAACAGTCTCCAAAGGAATTCACTATGATTCTCTAGTGGATTCCAACTCTTGGGATTCAATCTAGCTAAGGATAATCAAAAGCCTTGTAATCAAACATCTCTTGTAACAGCAATCAGTCTATAGTAAATCTATAAAGTGGACGTAGGCTTCATTAACGACCAAACCACTATAAAAATTCTCTGTCTTCTTTCTTTTACTGTTCTTTTTCTATATCTTTTAACTGTGATATTGCTCTGTCAGAACATGGCCGGTTCTTTCAAACTCAAACCAGGGTGTTGGTCCATTTTTTGGGTCAACAGTCATGCACCCTATATATTTGTGCCCGAATAAATCTAGGAAAAGGAAGTGAATGTAGATTATGCGCAGGTTGTACAACTTAGTAAAATGAAATTTTATTATTGCACCAGTATATATTATATCTTTATATATATATGTGTGTATGTGGGGCATTGTGGTACATATGTGTTGGTCCTTGAGGGAGCAAATTCAGCTGTGTTCATTTATGTGTGCTAGGTTAAGTGGGTGCCTGTATTCTATGCATGCATGTGTGTATAATTAAGGATGCGTGTGTGTTTGTAAGGATTAAGAATATAAGTGTATGTGAATATATATGTACTCAAATGTACAAAATTGAACATACATGTTTAATTCATCAGCCATACATGTGGATCATGCATTAAATATTGATAGTAATATTAGCACTACAATCAAGGTAAGAACATTAAATAGATGCTACAATTCTACAAGTAACTTTTGATATGTTAGAATGTTAAAAAGGTAAAATATATATTATTTAAAATAAGAAATTATGATATGTTTCTAATTTGATATTTTATGGTTATTAAAGTGAGGTCATTGAAATTTTAATATATATAATATTTTGTTTTATAAATTAGTTTGGTAATTAAAAATAATTAAAATGATTAATTTAATATATTTAATTATTATTTATTTATATTGAGATTGAGAATTAATTAATTATTATAAACAATAAAAGTACCATTAAGTTTATTTCTTGTTATTCATATTTATCTACTCATCGTTTAATTATATTTTTTTTATGGGATAAAATCGTGTGTATGATTTTATTAAGAATTGAATTAGTTATTTATAATTATATTTAATACAGATATCCTATTATATAGTTTTACTGTTTAATTTTTAATGTGCATTGATTTAGAATATTTGAAATAATCTTATATAAAGTATTTAGCTTTATAACTATTCTGGTATATATATTTATTTATTATTTATGATCTATTTCTTAATATTTATTTTGGAACTATAAGTTTTGAATGTGTTATTATTAAATATTGATTTATCGATGTATATTTATTTGAGTAACTTATTTTTATGTTAGTTTCTAATTCCTGATTTCTTATTCTGTTAATATGAGTGATTCGCCGTTGATATTGATTATGATTTGAGATGATATGGCAACGACACCTTTTTATTTGATTTGTAAGATTTTATTTCTACGTGACAAGAAATAGGAATAATCGGTTTAATGGTACCGTCTGGTATGGGACTTTCGGTAACACTTTTTCGGTTATTTATTGGACTCTTATATAGAAATATCTTGTGTGGATTGAGTGTAGTTTATAGGAGTTGAATAATTATTCAAGTAATATGCGTTGGTATGGGACACTATTATGTTATTTGTTTGATTATCTGTTGTAAGTAAATGTCACTCAAATAGGGATTACACTCATGGATCCATGTGCTACTCGTTGAGGAGTATCGCATTGTTAGATATTGACCTATGAAAGCCGCATATCGGCTTATTAGAGATATACGAAGCGATAGGGTATGAGTACTATATAACCTTCCACATTGGGTCCTACTTCCTTTATTTTTTTAGAGCGAACCAGACCGGCCAGTATCCACCCTAGCAGCCTGATCGTGGGGTCGCGACCCAAATCCACGACACTGTTATTATGTGTCCCTTCGATGAGTACTATTTTATGGTCTTTTTGCTGTGCATCACAGTATTGGTAGCAATAGATTGATTGTTGCCCATAGCCCTTTGTGTCGCATAGTCTAGCGGTCTATTACCATTAGGGGGCAAAGCAGGGTCGTGACTGAGGCTACGCATTGACGAGCCATTAGTGGATGGCATAACGATGTCCGTCGAGGTAAATGAAGACTATAGGAATAGACGGTTACTCTATGGTAGGCGAAGTAGACCTGGGTTCCTGGAGCAGGCTTGCGGTAGGCGGCTGTCAGTCTCCCTATTTGGTTCATGGTATGTGAGTGTAGTAGATTGACATATACCTCGAAAACTATAGGAATAGACGGTTACTCTGTGGTTGGCAAGTAGACCTATGTTCCTGGAGCAGGTTTGCGGTAGGCGGCTGACAGTCTCTCATTAGATTCATGGTATATGTTTGAGAAGTGGATTGGCATATATGCCTTGTGAGTTGACTAGACTAGATAAGTTTAAATTGAAGTCAGTCCTCGTATATCCACACTTTTTGTTCAGTATTCTAGAGATGGCCTTATTTATTGATTATGATTGATTATCTTTGTGATTTGTATGATATTGGATATGGATTAGATAATTTGATGGGCTATCTCACATTATCTATTGATTATATGATTTTTTTATACTATATTAGGGCATTACTGTGTATTAACCCTATTTGCTGGATGGTTTCATTTTGCTACGATGATAATTTATATTATGAGATTGACAGATATTTGGGTATTATAGTGTTCTTGCTCAATTATACTTGAGGATATCTCATTATTGTTCGTTTTTGGTTTTGATAGTGATTTCAAGACATGTATGATTCACCCATATGACGTTGTTTTATGTGAATTCTGATTTGTTATGTTTTATATGGGTGATGACATCTTTATGTTGTGATTTGGGAGTGTTACTGTTATGTTATACTATTGTTAATATGTCAAGACCATTATATTATGTATATCCTACATTTATGTATGCATTGGCCCATATATTTAGATAGTTGACCCGTGTGTTATTTATATAATACTCGGATCAGCTCGAGATATTTCAGGTACAGGAACAATGAGACTAGAAAGTATTTTCTAGGCTTAGAGTACGCTAAATATTCAGTATGTATTTGATAATTGAGATGTATTTCATACTTTATATGTTTCACATATATTATGCCTTATTGCTGTGACTGGCTCTACAAACTCTATTATTTATTATATATGGTGTATTGTTCTATCCTGGAGGCACATGTGTTTATTGTTTTGTACCAATACTGTGTACATATAGGTGTGTTATTTATTAATGTTTAAATACGTACTAGTGTTAGCCCAAGTGAATATTTACATGTGTACCCTGTATTGTCTTATTCTTCGTATTATCCAAAAGTATTACTTTGTAATACTCTCGGATAGTATGGATATAGAGGTGGGGGTGTTACCGCTTCTCTCTCCCAGAATCCGGTCTTCAGTCGCGGTTTCTATCACCGCCTTTCTTTTGCTAATTCGGTTTGTTCTGAACATTGATCTGAACTTTTTCGGAACTATAACCGAACTACTTTACTACTACATTAATTTGTACTCCCTTAGCGCTTGAACCTGCAACATCCCTCTTTCTGGTTCGCTTTCCCTCCGCCTTTCTTAGAAAATGAGCCGCTTTTGAAAAGAAAAGGTCCAACGTAGAAGGAGGCTTCCTTGTTAACCAATCGCCAAACTCAGAATCGAGGTCGACTCCCCTAGTTAGTGCCATAAGTATTGCATCATCATTAGGATTACTATCTTATGTAACAGCTGCATTAAACCTTTCTAGAAATCTTTCAGTAACTCGCCCGGCGCCTGGACCAAGCTGGAGAGTGACATTACATCCTTAGGGCAAGTCATGTGCATGTAGAACTACTTCAGGAACTTCTTTGCTAACTCATCAAATAAAGAGATGGACCGCGGTGGCAGCTTGGTGAACCACATGGTCATAACATCTTTTCGAAAAAATGGAGAAACACCTGCACTTGACTACATCAATGGCTCGAGCAGAGTCCATGTGCCACTCTTACTTCAAGAGATGCTGCCTGGGGTCGGTTTTTCCCACATAGGTAGGCATCATAGGCATATGGAACCTCCGTGGAAATTCTACATATAATATGTTGTCGGTGAATGGAGTATGAGTTCTGGAGAGTCTCCAATCATCGTTGGTCAAGCCTTGACTTTATTTCACTAGTTGCCTCACCTTACATGAACGGTAGTCGTGCTCTACCTTACATGAATGACCCGATCCATGCCTCCGGGCAGTGCCACGTTACCTTGGCTCCTCTTTCTCTTGATCTATTTCCTGAGTATCAGTTCTTTCATCATCTCTCAGCTGCGGTTTAACCACATTTTCCTGAACTCCAGCATTTTGATTGATCGCAGCACCTCCAGAGCAATAGCCTCCACCTGCATACCGATCCTCCCTTGATTAGAGGGTTAATAGCATATTCCTCTAGGAGGTTCGGTAGCAATCGGTGCCGATGGGCTATGGTCAATCGCCTGATCTCATCCTGATGTTCCAAGTGCATATGGAATCATTTTGCGATGTTTTGCTTCGTGGATAGTCGTCAGATGAGGAGGAATTTTCCTATCCTAAATATGGAGTAGGCTCCCTCCTAATCTTTCCACACTGATATTTCAAATGGTTCATCAAGTCGATGTTAGTCTGGATTTACTGATTGAGCCGCTGATGGCTATCCATCGGTTCCTTCATTAAGACATCAAAATCAGCTCTGGTGAAATATTCAGCTGGATTTTAGGTGTTGGCAGCCGCTGGTTGTACATTTTGATCAACTTGTTGAACACTAGCATCGCCATTTCATTCAACAACATGGGAAGTAGTAGACTTTCCTTTAGCCATAGCTAATAGCTTCCTTCTAGATCTTCTTAAAATCTTAGTAGAAATGGAAACTTATCAGCAGAAATATGTATCTATCTCGTGGATATGGGTATCCACCAGTAGACGATGAGTTCCAATCAGGTTGAGAATCCCTTCTCGGCGAAAGCACCAAAATATTTGCACCAAATGTTGGCACAAACACCCAATAGATTATATGTAGAGAAATAAATGAACAAATCAAAATGAAAACCGATGAAACAAGGAGAAGACAAGTAAAAAATAATAACAAACAGATTTATAGTGGTTTGGCGTTAAGTGACTACATCCATTTTGAAGAGATAACTTTATTAATGACTTGATTTTCTGAGTATAAGAGGGATCGGATCGGAATCTGTAATTACAATGGAGTATAAAGAAAACAACAGCGTAAAGATCCCACAAACGAGCTATGAAGCCTATATTTTTAGGGGTAGACGACTAAATATCTTTTTGAAATTTCGACAGCAGAATCTCCAGATGTGGGCGAGGTCACCCAAAAAATTTTGACGCCCAATTCCCTATGTATAGTGATCGGTCTTCCATGCCATGAGGCAGCATGCGATCCCTCTAGTGAGTCCCTCTCTATACTAATTTCATGTTTTAAGAGATATCTACGGATTCCAGTTGAGTTAAACTACTGATTGATTTTGTTCATAGCCATAGTGATGTGATTTGATCCCCTACATAGAAGAGGCACTACTCCCTACTTAGAATGTTTTATAGAGTCTATCTCTTGGTTTTTCTTGATTGTTGCTTCATATTATTGTCTGCGCTTGATCTATGGACTCTATGATCACCTCTTTGGAATGCTTTTGTAACGATCTTCCTTTCTTGCTCTGAAATACGAGCCATTATGGGTTAAAGAAAAAATAGATAAGAAGAAAACTACACAATCACAGAATCTCACATCGTAGTAGATAAATATATAATAGATAACATAAGATTACATATAGTCATTTCCATAGAAATAATACATCAAAGTCTTTACATTACAACTTCAACTGAGCAGTTATAACTACCCATCCATACAAAATACATGGATCATATATAAATACACAATGAAATAAGATAATAACTAGCTACGATGAAGCCACCTGCTCCAGCTCCTTCAAGATGCTTCCGTAAGAAACCTGGATCACTTGGCTACTCATAAAATTTGAGTACCTAAGAGTTTTAGGAAAAGAAAACTCCAGGTCAAACATGGGTCTGGTGTGAGTAAACGCAAATAACTTAATTTTTACTTTTATAAAACAACTTGAAAATCAAAGGTATCTCGTAAGACCACGCAACACATAAACATAGACGGGTTTTTACCTTATGATAACCAAAACACTTTATATAGAAATCCAGTGATATTATCATAATGTCTAGGGTTTCAAATAATTCACATAGTCGAAATTGTTACATTAATTAAATTCCAGTACAATAGGTGTACAACTAATACCGAAGGCACTTATTGGGAAATGGATTCCATACAATGATCGGGCTACTGGGGTACCGCCAGTCACGGTGCATCTCTAGATAAAATAACACCGAGGTCGAACCTATCGACCCCTGCCAACACAAGACCGGCCTACTCTTTACTCGATAATACCGAATAAGATCACCCCTCGGTTGGGATTAGCAACCGTACCGAAACATAAATGAGTTAATCCTAGGGACTCTGGATAGGGACCTTACCCTTATGGGAGCGACCCACCTAGCCTTGCTGTATCTCCCCTGTTTTAGTCATTCCTGATTGATGAGGCCTGAGGCTACGTTTACCTTTACTATAACATTGCCACTTGGAATGCTAACATTGCCTTCCATATGTTGACACAATGTTAGCACTCATCCATAGAAGTTGTTTTGGAGATGAACGAACCGAAGGCGCTTTATAGTATTCATCTTGGATCTTGCCTTTAATATTTCCAATTCGAAGGTTTACGTTGGTTCGAAGTGGTTTCCGGATAACGAATGTCATCCGATCCCGGTCTTTCCAAACCAACATTCGATAATTTTAAAGGTCAAGTTGTTTATAGTGAATAATTTCACTATTAGGGTGTAAAGATTTACATATAGACATACGTTCCATATGCTTAAGTTATCATGAACCACTTATCGAAATTAACCCTATTGTATTCATCACGTTTTCGAAACGCGGTATCTGTGATAAGTACAAGCCAATTTACTTTCAATAAAATGTGACAATGTTTTATTATAACTACTTTAATTCACTTGGCTACTTAATAGCATGGAAAAATGATCCTTTGGTCAAAATACTTTTCTTAAATAAGAAAGTTGATTTGAATTAAATAACCAATAGAGTTGAAAGAAAATAAATAAAACTTCAAATTATCCAAAGTTTAAAACTTAACTGAACCTTAGTTAACCTTAATTAAATCAATAATTAAACCTTAATTATTTTAAAATTAGGTAGTAAATAAATTTAATCAAACTTTGATTAAATAACATCCATTTGAAATTTAATTCTAATCAATTAAATAAATATTTAATACCTAATTATCAAAATAATAATCTGATTAATAATTAATTAAAATAATTAAACGTGGTTAAGTAAGAAATAAATTACTTTTTATCTTAATTAATCCTTTTCTAAAACTTCCTTAATTAAAAATAATTAATTTGGTTAATGATCTCTAAATTCTAATTTTTTTAATCTAATTACCTTTATTAATTAATTAAATAATAATTAACTTAATTAAAATAAATAAATTATAAATTAACAAACTTAAACTTTAACTAACTTAATTAGTTTGAAATGATTTTTCAAAAACAATCCAAAAGAAATCATTTAAAAACTTGAAAACGCGAAATTTCCCTGACCGCATCCATAGCGACCATCGCTACAAGCGCAATTCGCTAGAATTGATTTTTAGATGAAACGTACACTTGACTCAAGCGACGCCATACTTTTTAAAAAACTTACGTGAAAGGGTTTGAAACTTTCAATAAGTTGTAACTTGGAAAACATTTCCAAAATCAAACCAAAGAAAACCTATTCTTTCCATCGGATCTCAAATCGCTTTGCTATCATTTCAACACTAGATCACAACCATCTCATTACTAACTTGGGTTCCATTTTACAACCAATACTACCAGCATATCATAACCAATATAACATTTCTACAACAATATCCATATAAAACATATACATATCCAAATATATCACATATTTAACCAAATCACTTATCCAATTCAAACAACCAACTTGCAATCACATATTATCCAATTCACATGATAATTCAACATATCAACCTAGCATATCTAACAACATATATCGCATCAAAACAAGTTGAATTTTCTTTTCCAAAAATTAGAAGTTTACTCACCGAAAGCTTTAAAAATCTCAAAGCAACTTTCACTAGAACTTCGATATATGATAGCACTTGGTCCTAACTTGAAAACGTGAAGCTTTTGGATGCCTAAAAACCTAGATTAGGCTCAGCCATGGTCATATTTGGGCTCGGCTGGATGTTTTTTTGGTGGAAAGGGACCTGATTTTGGAAGAGGAAATGTAGAGATGGATGTAGGATGGTTTTAGTGAGCTAAAGAGAAGAGTTTGAGTGGAAAAGAGTAATTTTTTCTAACTTTTAAAAATGAGAGAAGCCATGAATGGTGTGCTTGAGCTTTCAGGAATTTGGAAAGAAGAAGAATGTGTAAAAATGGAATTTATTAAAGGGGAGGGGTATTTATAAGCATAGAAAACAAAGAGTTTACTAAAATAGCTTTAGAATAAGATATGCATATTATATCATGTCAAATGTCACATCACCATGCCCCCCTCACCTTCCACACGTTACCCCACGCTCCCCTCACCTAGGTCATGGCTAAGCGTACTTTGTTGACTAAGAAGGTTAAATGAAGGTATGATGCATGATTTGTATGTATATAAGATGTATATGTATATATATGTTTACTTTATAACCATAACTTGTCAAATCAATTCCTAAGCATACTTTATACAAGATAATATATATTTAAGTGTGTTATATTATCACTAATCATACCTTATATATGTGTGTATATGGTGCACAAAGGCGAATACGTTTCTGGCAATTCCGGTGTCGAAAAGTCAAATTTTCAGAAAACGCTTTTTGGTCACATTTTGTATTTTTCTTTGAACTAACCATATTAGTAAACAAATTTTGAAAACTATTTTACCATCATTATTAAATAATTAAAATAGTTTATTTGTAATTAAAAACCCATTTATTTATTATTTAAAATATATTTAAATATTCATATTTTTATCGGTTAAATTTCAGGTCGTTACACTCTTCCCTCCTTAAAAGAATTTCGTCCTGAAATTAGCAATAAGGAGATAATCAAACTACGCAAAAAGCCATATATTTATATCATAACACATACAAAGTTATACACTAAGCATCATAGCAAACATGCATAAATCATACATACAATCTACGACTAGCTATCCTAACAACAACTCGGGATAGGCTTCCTTCACTTGATCCACAGTCTCCCAAGTGCAGTCTCTTGGATCCTCATCCCACTGAATCTTCACTAGTCGCACCACCTTATTACGCAATCTCTTTTCATCCTGATCCACCACATTAACTGGATGTCTAACCACTGTCAGGTTTAGTTCTATCTCCAATTCCTCTTGAACCGATGGCTCCACAATCAAAGATGGGTCATGCATATATTTTCTCAAATGAGACAGGTGGAACACATTATGAACACCTGCCAATCTTTTCGGTAACTCGACCTTATAAGCAAGCGACCCGATTCTCTCTAGAATGCGAAAGGTCCAACATACCTTGGAGCTAGCTTCCTAGCTTTTCCAAATCTAACAGTTCCCCTTATTGGTGAAAGCTTCACGAACGCCAAATCTCCAATCTCAAATTCTAAATCTCTTCGCCTCTTATCAGCATAACTCTTTTGGCGATCTTGGGCTTCCTTCATTCTTTTCTTAATTTACTGTAACCTTTTCAATAGCTTCTCGACTCATATCTGTCCCAAATACTAGTCTATATCCCATCTTAATCCAACACGCCGGTGACTTGCACGGTCTTCCATATGGGGCCTCATAAGGTGCCATACCGATACTTTCTTGGAAGCTATTATTGTAGGAGAACTCAACTAAATGCAGATGATCCTCCCATGATCCACCGAAATCCAGAATACATGCTCTCTAAAGATCCTCTAGAATCTGATTCACCCGCTTTGTCTGTCCGTCTGTTTAGGGGTGATATGCGGTGCTTAAGCTCAACATTGTTCCAAGAGTTGTTTGCAATGCTTCCCAAAATTGACTAGTAAAAATGGGGTCTCGATCACTTACTATACTTATAGGAACTCCATGTAATCTGACTATCTCTCTCATAAAAATCTCAGCTAAGGCAGCAGCGGTCCTTCTTGGTTTCACCGGAATGAAATGCGCGCTCTTTGTTAGCCGATCCATGATAACCTATACTCCTTCATTTCCCCTTTTGGTTCCAGGTAAACCATCGATGAAATCCATTGATATCATTTCCCATTTCCAATTAGGTATTTCCAAAGGTTGTAATAATCCGGCAGTCTTCTGATGATCACCTTTGATTTGTTGGCAGCTTGAACACCTACTACCAGAGATAGAGATATCTCTCTTCATTCCCTTCCACCAAAACACACGCTTATTATCCTTATGCATCTTTGAGACACCTGGATGGATACTGAACTTAGAATGATGGCATTCTGATAAAACTTCGTGCCTAAGACCATTAACATACAGTACACATATCCGCCCATTTATCCTCAAAACTCCTTTGCCATCCATCTTAAAACTTATACACTGCCCATCCTCAATCTGCTTGATGATTGCCACAAAGCTTATATCCATTCTTTGTTTGCTCCATACCCTCTCTAGAAGAGTTGGGGTAACTTCCAAAAGAGTAAAAACAGCATTCCTGATTAAGGCATATGCTACCACATTTTCCTTTCCTGGTGTATACAGACTATCCAGGTCATAAGCCGCCAAGAATTCCAACCACCTTTGTTGCCTTAGATTCAGATCCTTCTGGGTGAATAGATACTTTAGGGATTTATGATCCGTGAAGAGCTCAAATTTTTCACCTAATTTAAAGAAAGAAATCTTACTTCTAGAGTCCTAAAGGTTAGAAAGAAACTAAAGAAGAAAATAAAGATCCTTACCCAACAAGTAGTGCCTCCACATTTTCAATGCAAAGACAACAGCCAACAACTCCAAGTCATGTGTAGCATAGTTCTTCTCATGAAGCTTCAACTGCCTACTTACATACGCAATCACTCTACCATGCTGCATTAACACAGCACCTAGTCCCACTCCACAAGCATTTGTGTAAACTATGAACCCATTATTACCATCTAGAACAGCCAAAACTGGTGCATTGGTAAGTACCTTATTCAATTCCAGAAATGCTTCTTGACACTTCGGAGTTCATACAAACTTCTCCTCCTTCTTAGTCAGCTTAGTCAAATGGGATGAAATCTTGGAATAATCTTGACTAAACCTCCTATATCCAGCCAACCCTAAGAAACTGCAAACCTCGGTAGGAGTCCGCGGTTGCCATTCCTAAACAGCGTCCACCTTCACTGGATCCACTGAAATACCTTCTCCAGTCACAATATGTCCTAAGAATCTTACCTTCGATTTCCAAAATGGCACTTAGAAAATTTCGCTTTCAGGAATGTCTCCTCAATGTTTCCAACACCACTTCCAAATGATATTTATGTTCCTCCACCGATGTGGAGTAGATAAGAATGTCATCAATGAAAACTAACACAAACTTGTTAAGAACATCTCGAAAAACACGGTTCATGAGATCTATGAAATATGCAGGTGCATTGGTTAGTCCGAATGGCATCACCAACCACTCAAAGAAACAATCGGGGCCTTAAAAGCAGTTTAGGGTGTACTATCTTCAGCAACCCTTAATTGATGAAATCTGGTAGCTAGATCCATTTGGGAAAATACCGTAGCTCTATGAAGTTGATCAAAAAGGTCATCGATACAAGGTAAAGGATACTTGTTCCTAATGGTCAACTTATTCAACTCCCTATAGTCCACGCACAATTTTAAAGATCCATCTGACTTAGCTGCAAAAACTACAACTGATCCCTAACTTGAACGACTGGGTCTAATCAATCCTCTTCTCAGCAAATCCTAGGTTTGATCTACCAACTCCTCTCTCTCCCTCGGGGCCATTCTTCGCTTAGGTTGAACTATAGGCCATGCACCAGGAACTAAATCAATGCAAAATTCTATCTCTCAATTCGGGGGTAAACTTTTAACTTCTTCAAATACATCGGGAAATTTTCTAACAACCACAATAGACTCTTAAATTCTCATGGGATACTTCAAGGGTATATATGAAACTACACATATGAACACCAGGTTCCTCATATGGTACTTTAGCAATTCTTTCTAGATTGGTTACTAATGACACGGTTCTTCCATCATAGTCTAAGATAGCTTTATATTCCGATAACCAATCCATACTAAGAATAATGTCAAATCCTTTAAAGTCTAAGACATATGGGTCACAAGAAAAGTAACGAGAAAGGTAGGAAATTGGTACATCTTCACAAATCATATTCAAATGGGTCACACCACCTATGGGGTTAGACACACACATATGGTTTTCTATAATACTAGGAATAAGATGAAATTTACCTACTGATTCGAAAGAGATAAAACTATGAGAGGTACCAGTGTCACGTAAGAAACTCGAATAAAAATACCATTAATCAGTAAGGTACCTTCAAGGACGCCTTTTCCCATCACATCTGTTGAAGTAGGCGGTTCACTCTTAATGGTGTACACCTTGGGCTGCTACACCTTCTTCATGAGTGGGCAATCTTTAATCATATGGCCCGGCTAATGAAAATTGAAACAAAGCGACTTCAGGACCATTGGAGAAATGAGTCCACTTTGCTACTTCGGAGCTTCACGGTTAAGACGGATCCTTGAAATATGACCTCTCTACTTGCAAATATAACAACTAATATTCTTGAACTTGCCTCCTTGACCTTCTCCCAGTTTCCCTTTTCAGTGATTCTTCCAATTCGGATTGAACTTCCTCTTGTTAGGACCACCTCCACTGGTATTTCCACTAGGCGCTACGGGAGTAGGCTTCTTCTTTTCCAAGGTCTCGTACCTCAGAGCCATTACAATTAGGTCCACAAAAGTACCTTTAATATGAGCAGTCATCCTCTCATGGTACTCCTCCCTCATACCCAAGACAAACATCTCATTCTTCTTCGGTGGGGGTGTTGATCAATTTTGCCCCAAAACAAGATAGCTCGTTGAACTTTGTCTCATACTCTTCTACCGTTAGATCCCCTTGCTTCAATTTTATAAAGTTGCGGTACATCCGAGTCCTTCCTGCTATCGGCAAGAATTAGTCCTCAAAAACTTCTTTAAATCGGGCTTACGAGAATTCTTCCTCAGGAACATTTGCAGTAAGGAAGTCCCACCAAGCTGTTGCACCCTCTTGCAGTTGCCATCCTGCTAAGAACCTTTTCTGTTCATCGGACATACCATGACCTTTAAAAATCTTCTCATAAGATCGCAACCAGGCTTGCACTTCCATAATAGACTCAGTTCCCTTAAATTGTTTCCCTCCGAGGTTAGTGTAATCCTTGCATAAGGCTGTGAAATTCACTCTTGGCTATTCTGGCGCGGCCACTTCGGTAACCCGAACTCCTCCAGAAATTTGGAGTTCGACCATTTGTAGTTGTAGTGCACCTGCTCCCCTACCTCGTCTGCCTCTGTTACTCATGTCTTACTACCTGGATTTAGTAAGAAAATTATTAGAAATTGAACGAGATAAGACTTGAAAGAAAGTTACTAATCAAACCTATCATGCTGATCTACCTAAAAGGGTATATGAATAAAAATTTACAAATACGCTATCTCAAGACTGACTCAACCCAAAAGCCTAGGTGTTTTCGCTTAACCTAAGCTCTGATACCAAATGTAACGATCCGCCTTTCTTGCTTCGAAAGACGAGCCATTATGGGTTAAAGAAAAAGATAGATAGAAGAAAACTACACAATCACAGAATTTCATATCGCAGTAGATAAATATATAATAGATAACATAAGATTGCATATAGTCATTTCCATAGAAATAATACAACAAAGTTTATACATTACAACTTCAACTGGGCAGCGATAACTACCTGTCCATACAAAATACATGGATCATACATAAATACACAATGAAATAAGATAAAAACTAGCTACGATGAAGCCACCTGCTCCAGCTCCTTCAAGATGCTTCCATAAGAAACTTGGATCACTTCGTAAGACCACGCCGCACATAAACACGGATGATTTTTTACCTTACGATAACCAAAACACTTTATATAGAAATCCAGTGATATTATCATAATGTCTAGGGTTTTCAAATAAATAATTCACATAGCAGAAATTGTTTCGTTAATTAAATTCCAGCATAATAGGTATACAACTAAGATTGAAGGCACTTATTTGGAAATGGATTCCATACAATGACTGGGCTACTGGGGTACCGCCCATCCTGGTGCATCTCTAGATAAAATAACACCAAGATCGAATATATCGACCCCTGCCAACACAAGACCGGCCTACCCTTTATTGGATAGTACCAAATAAGATCACCTCTTGGTTGGGATCAGCAACTGTACCGAAGCATAAATGAGTTAATAGTAGGGACTCTAGACATGGATGACCTTACCCTCACGGGAGCGACCAACCTAGCCTTACTGTATCTCCTCTATTTTAGTTATTCCCGGTTGATGAGGCCTGAGACTACGTTTACCTTTACAATATCATTGCCACTTGAAATGCTAACGTTGCCTTCCATATGTTGACACAATGTCAGCACTCATCCATACAAGTCTTTCAGGAGATGAATGAACCGAAGGCGCTTTATAGTCTTCATCTTGGATGTTGCCTTTACTATTTCCAATTTTAATATTTATGTTGGTTCGAAGTGGTTTCTGGATAACAAATATCATTCGATCCTGGTCTCTCCAAACCAACATTCAATAATTTTAAAGGTCAAGTTGTTTATAATGAATAATTTCACGATCAGGGTGTAAAGATTACATATGGACATATGTTCCATATGCTTAAATTATCATGACCCGCTTATCGAAATTAACCCTCTTGTATTCATCATGTTTCCAAAGCGCGGTAGTGATAAGTACAAGCCAACTTACTTTCAATAAAACATGTCAACATTTTACTATAACTACTTTAATTCACTTGGGTACTTAATAGCATGGACAAAAGATCCTTTGGTCAAAACAATTTGCTTAAATAAGAAAGTTGATTTGAATTAAATAACCAATAGAGTTGAAAGAAAATAAATAAAACTTCAAATTATCCTAAGTTTAAAACTTAACTGAGTTAGTTGACCTTAATTAAATCAATAATTAAACCTTAATTATTTTAAAATTAGGTAGTAAATAAATTTAAATAAACTTTAATTAAATAACATCCATTTGAAATTTAGTTCTAATTAAGCAAAAATTTAATACCAAATTATACCTTTTATTTAATAATAATTAAATAAAATAATAATCTAACTAATAATTAATTAAAATAATTAAACATGGTTAAGTAAGAAATAAATTACTTTTATCTTAATTAATCCTTTTCTAAAACTTCCTTAATTAAAAATAATTAACTTGGTTAATGATCTCTAATTTCTAATTTTTTTAATCTAATTACCTAATTAATTAATTCAATAATCATTAACTTGATTAATGATTTAAATAAATAAATAATAAATTAACGAACTTAAACTTTAACTAACTAAATTAGTTTGAAATGATTTTCAAAAACAATCCAAAAGAAATCATTTAAAAACTTGAAAACGCGAAATTTTCCGAACTGCATCCATAACAACTGTCGCTATAAGTGCAGTTCGCTAGAATTGATTTCTACGCGAAGCTTACACTTGACTTAAACGACGCCATACTTTTTTAAAAACTTCCGTGAAAGGTTTTGAAACTTTCAACACGTTGTAACTTGGAAAACATTTCCAAAATCAAACTAAAGAAAACCTATTTCTTTCCATCGGATCTCAAATTGCTTTGCGACCATTTCAACACTAGTTTGCAACCATCTCATTACTAACTTGGGTTCCATCTTACAACCAATACTACCAACATATCATAACCAATATAACATGTCTACAACCATATCCATATAAAACATATACATATCCAGATATATCACATATTTAACCAAATCACTTATCCAATTCAAACAACCAACTTGCAATCACATATTATCCAATTCACATGATAATTCAACATATCAACCTAGCATATTTAGCAACATATATAGCATCAAAAAAGTTGAATTTTCTTTTTCAAAAATTAGAATTTTAATCACTGAAAGCTTTACAAATCTCAAAGCAACTTTCACTAGAACTTCGATATATGCTAGCACTTGGTCCTAACTTGGAAACGTGAAGATTTTGGATGCCTAAATGCCTAGATTAGGCTCGGCCATGGTCATATTTGGGCCCGGCCTGATGTGTGTTTTTGGTGGAAGGGACTTGATTTTGGAAGAGGTAATGTAGATATGGATGTAGAATAGTTTTAGTGAGCTAAAGAGAAGAATTTGAGTGGAAAAGAGTGATTTTTTTTTCTAACTTTTAAAAATGAGAGAAGCTATGAATGGTTTGCTTAAGCTTTTAGGAATTTGGAAAGAATAAGAATGTGTAAAAATGGAATTTATGAAAGGATAGGGGTATTTATAAGCATAGAAAACAAAGAGATTACTAAAATAGCCTTGGAATAAGATATGCATATTATATCATGTCAAATGTCACATTACCATATCCCTCCCACCTTCCACACAATACCACATGCCCCCCTCACCTAGGTCATGGCTAAGTGTACTTTGTTGACTAAGAAGGTTAAATGAAGGTATGGTGCATGATTTGTATGTATATAAGGTGTAGGTGTATATATATGTTTACTTTATAACCATAACTTGTCAAATCAATTCCTAAGCATACTTTATATAAGATAATACATATTTAAGTATGTTATATTATCACTAATCATACCTTATATATGTGTACATATGGTGCACAAAGGCGAACAACGTTTCTGGCAACTTTCCGGTGTCGAAAAGTTAAATTTTCAGAAAATGCTTTTCGGTCACATTTTCTATTTTTGTTTAAACTAACCTTATTAGTAAACAAATTTTGAAAACTATTTTACCATCATTATTAAATAATTAAAATAGGTTTATTTGTAAGTAAAAACCCATTTATTTATTATTTCAATTATATTTAAATATTCATTTATCTATCGGTTAAATTCCGGGTCATTACAGCTTTTCATTCCTATCATCGAGTCTAACTTGTCCAATCAGTCTCAATATAGAAGGGTCAAAAGGCTAGACAATAATAATAACATTTATAAACATAAATATAAACAATTTTAAATTCAAATTCAAGTTTTGAATTTCAAATTTTAAATCTAGATCTAGATCTTAAAATATATTTCAAGTTTAAATTCAGGATTTAAAATTGCAAATAAATTATATATTATTATTAAAATATAAACTTATGTATGAAATATATTTTTTAAATGTAAATAAATAAATAAATGAGGGAACTAGTCTAAAGAAAAAACCTAAGACCAATTTTAGTCTGAAAGATACAATTTTTAAAGTTTAGTATGAAGGGCAAGAGAATGATATATACATATAGCATTATACATATATAATGCTATAGTCACATATTATTATACATATGTAATCTTTATTATTGATATGTTTAACGGTAATCCATTTATTATTAAATTATGACATGATTGAATATTTACATTGAAATAGTATAATACAAAATACAAATTAGTCAATATACACACAACTTTCCTTCTATTATAAAGAATATATCACATTGAATACAATACATCACTTACAACAATTTCCTTGGCATCTCCATTCACAACTGTAATATTATGATCCATAAATACTGTTTGTATTTCTTAAAAAGTGTATGATTCTAGATTTAATATTAAATCTAACTAGGTAAGAATTTACTTTGGTAAAACCAAAACATAAGTTTGTTGTGTTCTAGAAAGCAACAAACAAAATAGGATTAAATTGATGTTCACAACAGTAAGAGATTCTACTAACATGAAGCAAATACATTCTAAGAAAGTACAAGTAGAACTTCAGAATGGGTATAGAAGTACTCAACAATGAAAAAGTCATATTGTTATAGACCAAGATTTAGAACCAATGAATAATAAAGTATTATCTAAATCTGATACAAGTCACTATATTGTTATGATCTTCAAATGTATATAATGCTATATAAACATATATCCATATTATACTCATTTTTTTTGAAAATTGGTTAATATTTTATTACTGAGCTATACGGCCCAAGCTGATACATTCCCAAATTACTAGGTCTACTCAACTCAATCTATGGCGGCTTCTAGGTCGCTCCTCAATTTCCTTGCCGATCAACCTTCCAGTTCCAGTTCTCCAGTAGTTGTCTTTCTCCTCCCTCTAAGCTGGTATGCTGTTTAATCCTTCCAATTGTGATTGTCACGTCTCTAGCAATTAGTTCTGAAAGCTCTAACTCTTCTTTTCGTTTGTTGTCGAAAGTCCATATGTTCCTTTCTCGTCAGATGTGCCAAACAGTAGTTGTCAGGTTAATTTCGCCAATTTCCTTCATCAAGTCAAAGATATCTGTCCGGTTGTTCAGGTATGTTACTTCTTCTTGTAGATTTTTAACTACATTCGTTTGCATGTTTTTTATTTTTGAATGGCCCAGACTCTTTTACTGTATTTGCATTCAAAGAATAGATGATTGTGAGTTTCTATTTCTCTAGTACATAGTTTGTATGTTGTGTTTTCTACAATTCCCCAGTTTTTTAGTCTGTCTTTGGTTGTCAGTCGGTAGTTAATGGCTTTGTATGTTGTGAGTGCCGTTTTTGGACTATTTGATCGACTCCAATTAACATTGCACCACTGCATTTTCGGGTGTTTATGTCTACAGTCCTCCCAGACATCTTTGAACTTGAACTATCCTTTGTTGTTGTTTCTCATGCCCATTTGTCTTTATTTTTCCCATTGAATAAGGGAGTATCTTCAATTCCTTGTTTGAAATTTCTAGTCACAATTTGTCTGTCAATTACCCATTCTTGTTCATGTATGATAGTTGATACTTTATATATTGGAGTACCATTAGCTGAGTAACTATCCCATCCAAGTCCATCAATTAAACTTCTGCTATTTATCCATGGATCTTTCAAAAAATCTGTACTTTCTTCATTTTCTATCTGTCTCTCTATGAGATTTTTCAACTGCTCCCTATGTTTTAAAATATTCATCCAGGTTGTTGAAGCATTGTTATCTATCTTGATTGTCCAAAAGTTAACTTTTAAGTATCTTGCTCTCATCCATCTTGCCCATAAATTATCTGTTTCTAGAATTTTCCAACCTAGTTTGAGTCCATAAGCTTTTTTAATTCAAACAAATTTTTAAGACCAACACCACCTTCTTTTTTTGGTCTGCGTAAATCTTTGTAACTCGCTTTGTGTATTCTTCCTTTCCAAATGAAGTTGGCGAAAACTACATTAATTTTTGCTATAGAGCAGTATGAGATATGAAAAGTTTGTAGGTAAAACCTTACTTTGGATGTTATTACTATATGGACAAGCTCAACTCTTCTTTCAAATGATAATAGTTTTGATCTCCAACCTTGTAATTTCTCTATAATACTGTCTATTAGCTTTCCACATTCGGCATTAGTCATAGCATTATTTGATAAAGGAACCCCAAGGTATTTGGTTGGAAGTTCCCCTTCCATTACACCAAGTTGTGAAATGATTTTAGCACTGTGTTTACAACATTTATTTATGTAACATTTTGTTTTAAGCTCATTAACCTTTAGAGCAGCAAACGTCTCCATTAGTTTAAGTACCTCCTTGATTGTTTCAATAGCCATAGAATTTTCTTTGAAAACTACTAATAGGTCATCTGCATATATGAGATGGGTAATTTCAGGTTGTATGTTGTATACTGGCTTGATCAATAATTGATGACTTGCCAATTCCATCTGTAGAGAAAACCATTCCATCGCCACTGCGAATAAGTAAGGGGATAAAGGGTCACCCTGTATAATCCCTCTGTTAGATTGAATATATCCCTTAGGAGATCCATTGATAGTCATTGAGAATGTTGGGGTGCATATACAGTGAGTAATTAATTTTAGCAATTTAGCCGGTACTCCCATGTCATGAAGCATATGTAAAATGAATTGCCTGTTAACTCTGTCATCGGCTTTGTGTAAGTCTATTTTCATACATACCATGTCAGCTCCTTGTTTATTAAAATCTCTTACTAGTTTATGTGCCATCAGGGAATTTTCTAATATAAATCTTCCTTTAATAAATGCACTCTGACATTGGGATATGAGGTCTGGAAGCACTTTGTTTAGTCTCATACATATAATTTTGCTTAGAATTTTATATGTGACATTACAACATGCAATAAGCGTGTATTCTTCTATTCGTTCTGGTTTATTCACTTTAGGAATAAGTGATATAAAAGTATGATTCATTTCTTGGATGAACTCACCAGAGTCAAATGCTTTTTGATAGGCTTTAATCATGTTGTCTTTCAGGTCATCCCAGTGCATTTTGAAGAAGGCTGCTCCCATACTGTCAGGGCCAGGGTTGGAGTCGTTATGGATCGAGAAAGTGATCTTTTTCAATTCCCTTGCAGTAATATCAGCTGTTAGCATAGCAGCACCCTCCATAGATGTACGCCTTCTACATTGAACATGAGGTATTTGCTGGTTGTAGTCTCCATTATATATCTCTATAAAGTATGCAATGGCTTTATCCTCCAATTCATGTATATTTTCAGTAATGAGACCCTGTTCATTCAAACAGTTAAATAAATTATTATAGTTCCTCCTTTGGGACATTTTAGTATTAAAAAAATTGTTGCATTCATCTCCCTCGGTCAACCACTTCTCCTTAGCTTTTTGTCTTAGTTCAATAGCTTGTTTGTTAATTGTGGTTTGAGTAATCTTTGTAGTGCATAAAATTCCGAGCTAAGACTTTCATTTTGAGGATCTACATCTAATTGGTATTGAATTTTTTCTAGTTGCTTTTGTATATCCAAAATTTCATCTTCTGATTTAGGCCTCTTTTTGTTCCAATCTTTGAGTGTTTCATATGCTTCACAATCATGATGAACTAGTACATGAACTTTCCTACAGGTATTTGAATTGCCTTAAAATCCATAACATCTTTATAACCTTCAATTAGATACCAGTGATTGGCATATCAAAAGGTTTACCTTTTGGAATGTGTTTGTCATCATTAAATTGTATAAGTAGAGGGCAATGGTCACTAGTTGAGCTAGGAAGAACTGTAGCTTTAAAATTAGGGATTTTATTAAACAATTCAGCGTTACCCAATGCTCTAACCAGTCTAGAGTGAATTTTTTTGGCCTCACCACTTCTCCATGTGAATTTCAAGCATGTATGGAATGCTTTGACTAATCCAGTTGCTAACACATAGTAGTTGAATTCCGACACTTGGAAACTTTCAATGTAAGTCCCCCTTGCTTTTCATTTACTTGTAACACAGCATTAAAATCCCCTACTGCCAGCCATGGTTTATGGATAATTTTTGAATTTTCAAGCAGTTCTTGCCAAAGTTTATTTCTTTCTGAAGCCAAGTTGCTTACATAGACAAAAGTTGCAATTATGTCCATACCTCCTACATTTTCCATACAAACAATTGCTTGTTGTTCATCAATATTGATCAAGGTTATTGACCAGATGTTAATATCCCATAATATCAAAATTCTACCTTTCACCACTCTAAAACTATTATGTATGATATCCCATTGATTACCTATTTAACACTTAAATGACTCTATGATGTCTTCAGTGAATTTATTTTCCAAAATAACTAACACGGTAGGTCTATACTTAATCCTAATATCATAAAGTCCAATTTTCTAGTATCTCTATTTAGACCTCTAACATTCCAGCAAATTATGGACATTATGATTCAGTAGCTCTGCTCCTAGTAACCGGAGCCGATACTACCTTAGCTTTTTTACCAGCTTCATTGTACTTTTTATTAGCATATACTTTATCATATTCCTCATTAGCCTCTATGTATCTACTATGTCAGTGTCTTCATCTTCTTCTTTAGAAGTTTCTATTTGGATATCCAACTTATGCACTTCATTTAATGTTTCAGGAAAAATCTCTTCACCAGAATCCATCTTATCCTGCTTTTCCTAATCAGGTTGTTGTTGCTTATGATTCTCCTGGCTTGAATTCTCCTCCTGTAATTTCTAAAATTGATAGCTGCTTCATTTTTTTGGGGGGTTAGCCCAGTTCAACTAATAGTCTCACTATCTGGGGTTCCACTGCACTAGTACTAGTTGATCCATTTTTGATTACTTTTGATTTTTCAACCCACACCTGTTTAGGTTAAGTTTGACTGCTACATTGCATGTTAGAATGTCCAAAACACTTACACTCCCTACATCTTGGAGGTACGAATTCATACTCTACTTCCTGGATGTACACATTCCCATGTTTGTCAATTGCCTTAACATTTTTTGCCATTTCTGCCTCTGCATCTATTTCTACCAAAACTCTGGCATATTTGATTCTCTTAACCTTTATTGTGTTCTCATCAATATCCAGTGGTTTACCAATTAGACTTGCAAGTTTGCTAATACATCTCATGTTCCATAAGACCAGATTTAAGTTGTTAAATTTAATCCAAATAGGGTATGTAGTTAACAT
Organism: Allium fistulosum; assembly: GCA_030737815.1. Lineage (NCBI taxonomy): Eukaryota > Viridiplantae > Streptophyta > Magnoliopsida > Asparagales > Amaryllidaceae > Allium > Allium fistulosum. Next base: position 328,826,019 of record CM060908.1, read on the forward strand.
TGCTCTTTCGAAATTGAAATCCGCCTCCCATCTTCTAATGAAAATTAGCTTGCTATCCATGAACCAGGGACCTCCTTTAAGGATGCATTCATAATCATCTTCCCTTTCAAATTTAATTGATAAAATCCATTGTCTCTAGGAAATATATCCCAAGAACCCTAGGGATGCCATACCCTTTTGATATAAGCATTAAAAAAAACAAAGTAGGGTCTTCTACCGGCCATGTATGCATAGATCGAATTCCTCCATATTATATTGGATTCTTCATAGTCCGTGTCATCTATTAGTTGATAATATTTCTTCACATCTTTTATTGGTTTATAATAATCAACTTTACCTTTGATTTCGATATTACTTTCTACCGCCTCAACCCACGGTTTAGGGTTTTTTTCCAATTTGTGTTTCTCCATATTTGGATGTTGCTTCACAATCATTGCAAAAGACTGTTTCCCCTTCCTCTTAACCGTTTTCTAGCCTCCACCATCATCCTCTTCCAGATCGCCTAGGGTTTTGGGAAAACTTGATGCCTCCATTAGTTGTTGACGTATTTGAATTTATTTTCCAAAATTCTATATTGTATTCATATGGCATCATAAATATAGAATTGCACATATATAGTGTAATGTTCTACGAATACATCATTATATATGTGTAATGTGATATGAATATACCATTTTGTTGACCTTCAGACTAAACTTTAAAACTTGTGTCCTTCAGACTAAAATTCTTCTTGGATTTTCCTCTAGAATAATTCCCTCTATATATACACACGTTTATATTAAAATTAATATATATATATATACATATAATTATGTTATAAAATAAAGTAAATATATATATAATACAATATATACACATACTTCTTTTTTGCCATAATCATGTTTTCACAAAATTAATTTTTTTACCAATTAAATCTGTATTGTTTTTTAAAACAAAATTCCATATGAGGTTTTTTAAAAATAAAATATCAAGTAATGTTTGCAGTTTATGTATGTGAACATACACATACATATACATATACATATACATATATAATAAATTACAATATATATATATGCACGTAATTTTTTTTAATTTTCAAATACAACATATTAAAAACCAACAACAAAATTACAAGTATTTAATGTTTTTTTATGTTCGAATTAAAAATTTGATTTTGTTTCAAATTCGTTTTGAATTAATTTTCAATTCAAAAAAAATCATTTTTTAAACTTAGGCTGAAAACAAAAGATGCATATATATGTATATAGAAAAAATGGTTATATATATATATATATCGTAGATTGACAGCATACACATAAGGATTCGTGATATATACAACTAATCTAACCAGATATGACATAATAAATGAATTATATATATATATATATAATTGTGAATTAGTGTGTTACCTCAACTGTAGCCAAATGATAACACCTTGAATGCTAAATCTACTGAACTCCTAGGATTTGAATCCAAACTCTTCAAGAAACCGCTACTAGACTAAGAGATCTATGCACTTATTTTCTATTTGACTTGAATATGTGTTTTAAGTTTGAAATGATGGCAGAGAGGGGGTATGCTGCTTGCAGCCAAAGGTAGAGAGAGAGAGGGAGAGCCAAAACTGAAAAAGAAAAGTGAGTGGCAACTGAGCTTAAATAAGGAGAGAAAAGAGAGAATAAAATGTGGATCCAGATCCACACTTTTCTCAAACAATTCAAAATCCACAAATATCCATAAACCTTTCCTCTCCTCATGCATAAGCCGGTCATACCAAGGGCCCTTATGGGCTTCCATTCCGTGTAACACCCAATAAAAATTAATAAATTAAAATAAGGCTAAAATTAAGAATTTTGCAACCGTCGGAATTTGGCTTTGAAATTTACAACATTGCGTTCATGGAAATTTTGTAATCAACTTTTATGTATAAAGATTTGCAATCGGAGCTCAAATGAAAAATTTACCGATTTTGAAGTTTCAAATTTAAAACAATTCGAAAGAATTTAAAATTTGAATTTATATACCATTAACTTGGAAATTATAATAGGTAATAAATAATTTAACATCAAGGAAAATTAACATTAGAGAAAAATGTTAAAGTTAGTAATAAAATAGGAATTAAATAAAAATTAAATGGAAAGCATTAATTCACGTTCCAAAATAGGGGACCGATCGACCCTCTTATTTTGACCGGTTGACCGCTAGCAGTCGACCGCTTAAGGATGAGCGATCAACCGGGAATTGTAATATAGCTAGGGTTAAGTTAGGCCACTAACGACCTAAATTTCCATATTTTAAACCGGCTAAAATCTTATGATTCAAACGCATCCTAACCAATATAAATAGGAGCCTAACCCCCCTCCCCCCACTTTTATTCACAGAACATTTGGAATGCTAGCGAAACTCTGTCAGTCTTCTTCTTCAATTCTATGATTCAGAATCAATTGAATTTAAAGGTAAGGAATTTTAGATATTTATAATTATGTTTTCTAATTCTATTCATACCTAATCTTTGATTCTAAATCTAATCTATATACAAATGAATTATTGTATATTTCAAAAAGAAGAAATCTGAAGCAGAAATTAGGAGAAGGCATGAATCAAATATAAAGAAAGAAAGAAACCATATGTGAGTGGAAATCTTAGTTTTCCACATTTTAGTAGTTTGGTTTGAATTGGTGTTAGTTATGCATTTGGGAATTTTGTTCGTGAAAAACCTAATCCTTAAAACCCAAAAATTCCCCAAAATAAAATGTCAATTCTTGAATTTTTTGGAATTTCAAATATTTTATATTAATATTGTAGAATTTAATTTGTTGGTTGCAGTTTGAATAATTATGTTCTATTAAACTTCCTCTTCTAATTTCTGTTGTTGCGATAAAAGGGTTTAAAAACAAAAATTATTAGGAAATGGTGTGCAAAGTATGAATTTTTCCTATTTATAGTTTGCACCGCCTATTTTCGAAATATAGATAAATATGAATCCTTTTTCTACTTCAAGGCTGTATCTGTAAAAATTGAATAGAATATAAAGGGTTTAAATTGGAAGTTTTTTCCCTTGAAATAGAGGCGTGATTCTATTATATTAATGTAAAATAAGATTGGTATTATTCTAATACTTAATATATATACACACACACACATACATACATACATACAAGTCTATTTGGTCTAACTAAGTATATTAGCTTTTGTAAATTATTGTGTGGAATTTAGGCTTGTATAAATATGAAATTTTTGACATTTTAACAATTAGTATATCAAGCGTTCGTCTTAGAATAGGAATATTTCTACGCATGCTTAGAAATATTTAGTTAGCTAAAATATTACGTACGTATAAATATATTAATACCGTATAAGATTATTAACAACGTATTAATAATAATGTATTATTCGTATCATACAGAATAAATAGATTAGTAAATAGTATTAAACCTCATAGAAAAGAAATTAAGAATAATTATAGGAATTGATCTATAATTAAAGGTAGAATAAGGAATCTTCTTTTATGGCCTTAGGTGGTAAATGCAGTGAGATATTATATATGGTAGTATGTTAGTAGAGCGGAAATATGACTAGGTTATAGGGATGCGAGGTCGGTTAAAATCACACAAAAGCTTGCCCAGCTAATTTGGCTACCAGCAGTATGACTTTGAAACTAATGTGAGCATCGCCTATAATAAGTGCAATGTGGACACGAGGTTAGTCCCAATTCTATAGGGTAAGTTTTTCCAGCTAATCTGGCTACCAACAACTACGAATAGTTGGACTAATTTGAAACGTCATAGTTTGGGTTATGGGTCATACAATGGATATCCCAGTAAGAGCCTGTTTCTGGGTTGCGGGTATTAAGTGGCTGTTGTAGGTTCCGTCTCCTTCCTACTCAAGAAGTGTTAAATGGTCAGGATTATCTTATAGCTGCAGTTGTGGAAAACCTTTGGTAGGGGTCTGTTTTGCGGTTTAGCGAAGGATTATCTTATAGATGCAGTTAGGGTCTTTTATTGGGTTGAAAATTAAGCCATTTCAGAGAGGTCTGTTACATTTGGTATTAGAGCATAGGTTACTTGATCAATGGGGATAGAAATATGTAAGAGTGCGTATTTATTATTTTTGAGATTATTTTTCAAAACCCTACTATACGTAGACACACACAAAAAAACTTTTAAGAACATACGTAAACACAACAGGCAAAATTTATTTCAGCAAATATACTATTTAAGGAAGTTGTAACTAGAAGCTCAAACCTATAGATAGTTGATTATGGTTGAAAACAATATCTCGAAGACTGGGAACCCCTCCACCTAAGAAATAACCACTATTTAAGGTATGTCAGAATTGTTTAAGCAATACCTAAGGCATGTGGGGATAAGTTCCCATCCATCAACCAGCAGTATCAGCGGCACTTGATGCTCCCCTCGTTGAAGCAATCCACTACGCTTCCCTAAAATGTGTAAAAACTGCTGGAATAGGAGGAAAGGTGTATACATGAGTTGAAGATTTTGTGGAAATAAAGCTTGGATTAGTGACTGTGAACGTATATTTTGGGAGCTTGGATGGGAAGACAAGATCAAGAGGAGGATGGCTGCATGGCATTTGAAAGGGGAAGCGCTGGATTGGTGGACCACTATAGTCGAAGAGAATGAAGAAGAAAGGATTACTTGGGTTGAATTTAGGACTCGCTTTGAGTCACGATTCATGTCCAATGTTGTAGTAAGTTCGCAGTTAGAGAAGTTTATGCAACTAAGGCAAGGAGATTCGACGTTGAAGGAGTATATCAATAAGTTTACGGAGTTAGCTAAGTTTGGATCGAGTCTGATTGACACCCATATGAAGAAACATGACGTTTTTTAAAGGCCTAAATTCTCCACTTAGGGAGATGCTTTTAACCCAAGTACTCATAGGCGCTACTTATGAGATGATAGTTGAAATGACCATACTTCAGACTGTTGGCTTAGAGGAACTGAAAAAGGTAGTGCAGGTGCAAAATCAAGGTGGAGCAAAGAAAAGTGGATTCTGGGCCGACAAGAAAGCCAAAAGAAATATCAAGAAATTTAGTTTGACATGTCGTAGGTTCCAGAATAAAGAACATGTAGCTAAGGATTGCAAAGTGAGTTTGATGAGGAAAGAGTTCAAGGGGAGATGACGCCACTGCCATGAGGAGGGCATTATAAGAATTGGTGTCCGAAGCTAGCAAAAGAGGGATAAGGTGTGCAAGCTTATGTCACTAAAGTTGTACCTATCTCAAGTAGACCTCCTCTAGAGACCAAGGAAAAGCTACATTGAATGGTACACCTATTATCTTTGGAAATACTATTTGTATCTTATTTGACTTTGGAGCATTACATTCATTCATATCTAGAAATGTAGTCAAATCCTTGAGTCTAGAAACCCAAACTGTCACCAACTCAGTAGTCATGTCAAATCCTATTGGGGGGTCGATACATCTTTCTTTGATTTATAAAGGCATAGTTGTGGATATGTGTAATGTCGATTTTACATATAATGCATATGTTCTTGGTTTTTAGGGGTATGAACTTATCCTAGGGATGGATTGGTTATCTTACAATATGGTTGTCTTAGATTATGATAAGTGGATCGTTTGGTTAAGGAGTTGTAAGGGGCAAGAAATCAATGTTCGTTGTGTACCCTAAAACTCATTTTAGATAAGCTATATTTATTCTCTTAGCTTATCAATAAACTCTCAACTATGCCCATAGTTTAAGGCTTTCCAGATGTTTTTGAAGAATCTCTAATCTCCCACCCTGAAGGGAGATCGAGTTTAGAATTGATTTGGAGAAGAATTCAAGACCTATCGTGCTATCACTAAGGCATACGGCCCCCAAAGAAAGGCAAGAGTTGGACTAGTAGATTTTCAAGCTATTGCATAAGGGATTTATTCATCGTAGTACTTCAGAATGGGGAGCACCAGTTGTCATCACCATTAAGGCAGATGGCTCTTTAAGGCTATGCGCTGACTATCGAGAGCTTAACAAGCTGACTATGAAGAATAGGTATTCCTTACCTATAATAGATGACTTGTTCGACTAGCTTGTTGGAGCCAAAATCTTTTCTTAGTTGGACTTAGCCACTGGATTCCACCATTTGAGAATAGCCAAGGATATCAAGTAGAAGACATCTTTTCCCCTCCTTATGGACTGTATGAATGGAATGTAATGCCTTTGGGTTGACGAATGCCCCTTTTACTTTGTAGATTTGATGAGTCGAATCTTTAGGGGATAGCTAAATAGATTTGTCGTAATATTTATGGATGATATTCTAATATTCTCTAAAAGTGAAGGTGAGCATGAAAATCACTCAAGGGAGGTACTAGGGACCTTGAGAGGCACTAAATAAAAACTAAATTCTCAAAGTGCCACTTTTAAAAGAAGGAGGGTAGATTTCTTGGTCATATTATTTCCGAGAAGGGGTTGTCTATTGATCCTGCAAAGGTGGAAGCTATTCAAGACTGGAAGATTCCGAAGAACGACACAGAATTTAGAACTTTTCTTGGGTTAGCTACTTACTATAGGAAATTCATCAAGGACTTTGCAAAGATAGCGGTCCCACTGGCTTGCTTAACCAAGAAAATTTAGGTTTTTGCACGGGATGAATGGATGGAAGCATTCGAGAAGCTGAAAGAGCTGCAGATTGGTGCGCCGGTACTTATCATTCCCGATAGGACGAAGCCTTTCATAGTTTACACCAACACATGTAGTATGGGGTTAGAAGCAGTTCTTATGTAAGAAAGCAGAGTGATAGCCTATGCAAGTAGGCAGTTGAAGGACCATGAGAAGATGTACCTAACTCACAACTTGAAGTTAGCGGCTATCGTCTTTGCTTTGAAGATTTGAAGGCATTATTTTTTTGGAGAAAGGTTTGAGTTATTCACCGACTACAAATCCCTTAAATAGATGTTTTTCAAAAAAGATTTGAAACTTAGGCAGCAGCGGTGGATGGATTTTATAGCATAATATGGCTTCGAGATACAGTATACCACCAAAAAAGGGAATGTTGTTGTGATATACATGAGTGGAGGCAGTTGGAGTTTCTCTCGAAATTCTATTTCCAGCTGCCAACAGAACCTACTCTAGGCTATTTGGCAATGATGGAGTTAGGCCAGCATTAATGGACCGCATCTGGTAAGAACATAAGAAAGACGCAACAATAGTCGATATTATGGATAGGTTAAGTAGAGGAGAACATTTCCCTTATGCTAGTAGATATGTGATGGGCAAAAGAGGATGGCTAAGGAGAGATGGATGCCTATGTGTTCCAATGATGGAGGAAGTTTTAGAGGAAGTGCTAGTAGAATGTCACCATTCTAGGATAACTATTCACCTGGGTAGAGGTAAAATGTACAAGGATATGAAGTGGATTTTCTATTGGCCGGGAATGAAGAAAAGGGTAGCAGCGTATGTCTTTAAGTGTTTGACATGCCAAAAGATAAAGGTGGAAGAAGGGAAGCCTAGAGGGTTGTTATTACCCTTAGAGTTGCCGACTTGGAAGTGGGAGCATATATCGATCAAGTTTATAGATGGGTTGCCTAGGAGTCAAAGAAGCAATAAGGCCATTTAGGTTATAATGAATAGAGTCGCTAAAAGTGCCCACTTTATTCCTATAAGGAGTAATAGGACTGTAGCATCTATAGTGCAAATCTATTATTAACCATAAAATCCACTTAAGAATAGAAGTATGAAAGAAGGTTAATGAGAATATCAGGCTCCGCTGGAGTTACAGGCATGGGTTTCGACAAAGGTAACAAGAGAGCGTTTTGAAGGCATTGAGAAGGCTTTCAAAGCAGTCGGAGGCAACAGGTGCCCTTACTAATAAGAAATAGTGTGAATGCTTTCGAGTCAGATGGAAGCAGGACTACCCTTCCGCCACTTTCAATCTTTCGATGCAGATGGATTCACGTATTTAAAGAACGCAAGGGCAACCTCAAAACCACCTGTCGAAGGCAAAGAACATCAGCCACTCATATTCGCGCCAAACCTTTCGAAACCAAAGGTTTTACCTTTATATCAACCCTTTCGAAAGCATACACAAGCCTTTCGAACCGGTCGAAGCCAATGACATCAGGAGAAGGTTCTGCATCAATTCACAGGCATGCATTCAGAAGCTACTCAACATCATCGAAACCATTAGTACTTCGACATCTCTGAAGCCCATATGGACAACCTATCGACAAAGTCGGAGGCTTTAATCTTACTACCGATGACAACAAGGCAACATGAAGAGAAAGGCGCATTTGAAGACCTTTCAACAACGTCGAAAGCAGTTCTGGAGAAAGCAGAAAAGGAATACTAATGACTCAACAAAGGCGAAAGGTTGATAAAAGACCCTTTCGACTTAGTCGAAAGGTCTGGAGTAACCTTTCGACTACATCGAAAGAAGACAAGGCCTTTCGACCAAGTCGAAAGGCTTAAGGCGGCATATAAAAAGGGGGCCTTTCGACTGGGTCGAAGGCATTGGCGTGGAAGGGGGCCGACCTGCATCTATAAATAAGACCTAAGGGTCCAGTTTTGGGGATCGGATTTTGGAATCCTAAGCTCATTTCTCTTATCTCAACTTCTTGGCAACAAAAAACAACCTCGTATAACCCTAAATCAATTTGGGGAAAGCTCTAATAATTGTAACTCATTCTGGATTAATAAAAATAGAGAGATGGCGAATTCATTAAGGATTTCGATTAAGAGGAAGATCATTATGATCATTAGCTAGACTAATGATCCATTGCACATGATTTTATCTTATTCTCTTATCTTCTTTTTGTCAATTCAATACATTAGATCAACTTGGATATGATCATTCGAAGCACGTCACCATCGAAATTGAAATACGAAAAACAAAAATGGTGATGATGTTTCAACACTGATGAGTTTATGAAACTTAGGAATATCCAGGTTGATCTTATGCAAAGTAAACTGAATGAAGCTTAGGCAACTACAATCTGGATTTGTTTCGAAAGAACGAAGCTCCTTTCGACCTGGTTGAAAGGGGTGTTCCGAAGGGAATCCAGTCTGTAGTTGGCAAGCGAATGCCAAGAGAAGAATCCATTCGAAAGGGGCTTCACCTCACTTCATCTGCAACCCTTTCGAAGGGGTTCATCAACAAAAGAGGCGAAACCAATAAGGTCGAGAGCAGCTATCTCACTCAAATAAAGCATGCATACCTTCTAACGGGGTCGAAAGGGTCGAAAAGAACCTTTCAACATGGTCGAAAGCCCGTATAAACAGCTGCCTTTGACTCATTTAAAAGAATGGTTTCGAGCTGAATGTTTCTTCCTTAGCCTACATTTCTTATGTAACCACCAAATCTGTCTCTACTTGGTCAATCAGGTCGAAAGGTAGGTTTCGAAAGAAGAAACTTCTTTGACATCCTAATCTTACATGACCATGTTGGTTATTCTCCTAGCTTTGGGGATGTTAACAAGTTTTCTTGTTAACATTTTGGCGCTAGAAGGAGGGCTCGAACCTTCGACCTTGTTACTATATTATAGACTAATTTTGGATCATTTGACTTGGCGTAGGAAAATGAAATCTAAACGACTAAGCAGAATGGAGGAAGGAGTTATCCACACAACAACTATTGAGGAGAACGTAGCTCTGTCTTTTAATTTGGATGGGGTTATTCAAGGACAGCCTTCGTTACCAGCTCAACAGGATGAGAATACTACAAAGATCAAACACTTGGAGCAGTAGTGGCAAGAAATGCAAGAGCTCCTCAAAATGGCATTATCTCAAAAGTCTTCGAAAACAGCAAAACCAACTCAGGGGGATGAGGTGGTTTCGCTTAGAAGGAACTAAAAAGCTTACTCCAATGAAAACAAAAGAAAAATAGATCTAACATCCTCCAAGAAGAAGGAACGCCCTCAATCTAAAGCTAATCATCAAGGGAGAATTCTTGATAAATCACTTAAACAATCCGAAAGTTCAATGTCAAAGGAATACTTTCCGGACTAGAAAATTATCATAATGTGGAAGCCTACTTAAAGGATGAAGTTGAGAAGGCAGTCAAAGATGCAATGAATACAAAGGGAAGAGGACTATGGATGAAAATGCTAATAATAACGAATGAGTGCCACCCTTTACAGACAAGATCATGGCAACAGTCATCCCGTCTTATGTGAAGATGCAAACAATGAAATATCATGGTGTTACAGATCCGGATGATCATCTAATGGCTTTCGATAGCCAAATGGATTTATACAATGCGTTAGGAGCTGTCAGATGTCGATTGTTCCCTGTCACTCTCCAGAGAGCTATGGCCAAATGGTATAGACAGTATCGAGAGAAACCCATCTATTCACGAAAGTAGTTCCCTTACAAATTCTCTGCCTAGTTCTACATTTGTAAAGATCCCACTATAGATTATACAGTCTTGGCCAACATAAAGCAAAGGCGGGGGAATCCTTGGGAGACTATCTGAGGAGATTCAACGCTGAAGCTCTAAAAGAAAAAGACATAATGACCAAGACAAGCTTATCGCGGTACATTCCGGCTTGATAGTAAACACCCCCTTCTGGAAGCAACTCTTCATTAACAGGTGTAAAGATTTACAAGATTTTCACTTCCAGGCTGACAAGTTCATTCAGATGAATGAGCTTTACTATGAAATCAATCCCTAAAAAAGAAGGGGGAAGATTTGGCCTAGATCGAGGACATAAAAGAACAAAATAGGAAGAGCCAATTGCTAACGCAATCGCTTTGAACAAGCAACTGTCTTACGTTTATGCCGTGACAAAATAAAGAGTCAACTTCTCGACTTCCTTCAAGGCTCAGAACAATCCAGAACAAAAAATGGAGGAGATTACTGTGCTTATCACAAGGCCAATGGTCATAAGACCGATGAGTGCAGAGTTCTGGCCGGAATCATCCAAAAATTGATCAGCGAGGGTCATTTGAAAGAATCATTTCAGGATAAGTAGAAAACTCAACAGACAAGGGATGCTCCATAGAAACACCCTGGCAATGCTGTCATATACTAGAAGATGAAGACCCTCTGAGCCTGAGCCCATTGATAAAAAGAATTAATATAATTCATGTAGGGCTGCATCCGACAAGGAACAATAAAGGGGCCCGAAACAGATACATCAAGGAAGCTAAAGAAGGCGTCTTCTCTGTCCAAGAAGAGCCTCCGTTGAAGAATCCATGACTCAGTGTTCAAATGTCGAATCTTGTTGTCACCCCCCAAGAGATGAAAAAAGGGGTTCACCATCCGCATAATGATCCATTGATGATTACTGCTCAAATCAAGTTGTCCATCATCTCCAAAATTCTTGTAGACACTGGCAGTGCAGTCAACATTATCTTTAAGCATGCCTTTGATCAAATAAATATTCCCGAAGACAAACTGGAGCCTAGCATGGAACCCATCTTCGGATTCAATAACAAAGGGTCAACTCCGGTAGGGCAAGTGAAGTTGCTTGTGCAAATGGGGATGCCGCCAACTTGCGGAACTTTCGAGATTATTTTTGTGATCATCAACCAACCATCTTACTACAACGCCTTCATTGGCAGGCCAGAACTCGATGAAATAGATGCATTTATCTCTCCAAAGTACCTAATGGTAAAATTCTTGACAAAGAGAGGATGGGGCACCGTCTGAGGAGAGCAGTTCAGCTCCCGAGAGATGTATTTTGCTACCCTAGATCAATATAAAAGGGAGTATTTCACTTACTTTGATTCTTCCACTATTTTACAGCCTTCGGATGATGGATTTTTACATCCAACATTCAAAGCAAAAGTTAAAATTAATAAATCTAACAAGCGTATGTATGAAAGGTACATTCCACCTGGGGGCAAACGGAAGAGAGTCGATGCTATTTCTGCTGAAGAAAGTCCATTCATCACTGAATTTGATTGCAGAGGGGAAACATAAAGGATAAAACCTATAGAGGACCTTGAGGATGCGTGCATAGATTCAGATGATAATACAAAGATAGTCAAAGTGGGGAAAGTTTGAATGGCGACTTGAAGAAGGATTTGATCCAATTTCTTAAGGCCATCAAGGACGTATTTTCCTGGTAACATTTTGATATGGTGAGGATTGACCCAATGGTCATGTGTCATGTACTCAACATCAATCCAGGAGCAACTCCCATTAGGCAAAAAAGAGATAGTTAGACAAGGTATGATCAGATGCTTTGAAAGAAGAAGTTAACAGACTCCTTGAGAATGGGTTCATTTGGGAAATATACTACCTAAAGTGGTTAGCCAATCTAGTTCTGGTAAAGAAATCAAATGGAAAATGGAGGACTTGCATTGACTATACAGACTTAAACAAAGCATGTTCGAAAGATTGCTTCCCGCTAGCGCGAATTGATCAATTAGTAGATGCAACAAGTGGGCACAAATTATTGTCTCTCATGGATGCCTATTCAGGGACAATCAAATACCAACGTTCAAGCTAGATGAGGAACACACAAGCTTCATAACTGAATAGGGAATTTATTGCTACAGGGCGATGCCATTTGGGCTAAAAAATGTAGGGGCGACATATCAAAGACTGGTCAACAGAATGTTTAAAAAGAAAATTGGATGAAACATGGAGGTTTATGTGGACGACATGCTAGTAAAGTTCGCCGAGGTAAAGAATCATCTGGAAGATTTAGAAGAGATGTTCAGGATATTGCGGAAATATAAAATGAAATTAAACCCATAAAAGTTCTCTTTCGGATTCCATTCGGGTAAGTTTTTAGGCTACCTTGTAAGTGCCCAAGGGATTGAAGCTAGTCCTGATCAAATTCAAGCCATTAAGGACATGGTCAAACCCAAAATCAGCAAGGAGGTGATGAGTTTGAATGGAAGGGTGGCCGCCCTAAGCAGGTTCATTTCCAAGGCTACCGATAAATGTATCCCCTTCTTTGACGTAATCAAAAAGAAGAAGAACTTTTGAATGATGGGAAGATTGCAAAAAAGCTTATCAAGAATTAAAAATTCATCTAGAAAAGCCACCGATACTTTCTAATCCCAAGAATGGGGAAATATTATACTTATATATAGCAGTTTCCGAACACGCGGTTGTGGTGACCCTCATCTTTAAATCACTTAGATTTTTTTTTATTCAAGAGGAATTCACCACTAAACCCCATTTCTTTTATATTTGAATTTATATATGGTTTCCAAATATTTTTCCCAAGACCCAAGATTTACCAATATAATCATATCAGTGTACAAACAAATTAAGACAATTATATATTTGATGATATACAATTGTTTCTTTATTTTATTTTTTTTATCAGAGGGAATTTAAATTAGATTGAAAACAAAATACCATACAAGCTATTGACAAGCTACTTATTTCCTTTCTAATTTTGTTCTACTGCCAAAGGTATATTTTTAGCAAACTACAACACTTATTCTTTTATTTGACTATATATATTAATCTGCCTAAATAATTCTATTTAACACTTAAAATAGTATTTCCTTGATCTCATGATAGTTATCAAGTATATGCATGAAATCACTTACAAATCTTTACTAACAGGCATGGATATTGGACTTAATTTCCATTAATCATTTCAGGTTGATCAGATGAGGATTTTTAGCATTTTCAAATTTATTATGATGCAGACTTACATACTTGGTGATTTCTGGGATATGCTTGGTGTTATCCCAAGGCTGCTTGGTGTTTTCTTTGATTTGTCCTGGTAGCACTTTACACTTCACTGATTGAAATGAAGTGGTTCCAGGCTCCAAGGGTTTGACCCATGGCCATCTAGACCAGCCATAGTCCCCCTTTTACCACTTGCAAACCCATACCCCTCATTTTAACAAGCTTCTACAAATTCCTACTCCTAATCCCCAGCATGTTAGTGCCTAGTTTTTTTTTTCTGAAATGCATTCTTGTATGTATTCTTTCAATTATTCAAAATTATGTGTCTTCCAAGTCTACTGCCCTCATAGTTTTCTTTGAAAATTTAAATACTCAAATCTTGAGAGTTTATTTCAAAAATTCAATCCCCTTAGCTGTTTAATTTCCATAGGGAAAAATATAGCAATAAAAATCAGTGAATCAAATATATATATATATATATACACAAATCAGTATCAATTATCTACCATGCATACATTTACTCCACTTGAATATTTCTTATTCAGATCTTGTCAAATCCATTATATTTTATTTAAAGAAAATTATAGAATAAACTCAGGCAATAAAACCAGAGATTATTACATTCACATTTTATATTTATGTGTTATATCTATCCCCTTGTTTTCTCCAAATCAGATGATCATAGAATCAATAGAAAATCAAACTCCATCAAATATCATTCAAAATGAATTTTACTTAAGTACAAGTTTTCAACCCCAAATACTTAGAAAGTTTCCTACAAGTAACTTCAATTACAGAGAATAAAATTTGTCTAGTAATTTCATTACAATGCAACTGCAAATTTAAAACAAGTCTCTCTTATTTATACTAGCAGCCAATGCCTTCCTTACTCATCAAGCCAACTTCAATTTCCTGCAAGCAAATCATTTAGCTGCCCCAAAGAATTTTTGAGACACCCAGATGATTGCAAGGGCAACCAAAAGGGTCAGTTTACACTGGTATGAGTATTTATCAATTTTGTATACCTACACATAATTTTAGTAAGCTTGCAATGCCTTCTTAGTTTAACAGGTTTTATACTTAGCAGGTTTTGGTTCATTCAAGAAGACACAAAATCACATTCAACAAATTAAACAATACATAACAAACAGTTAAAAATAATTATGTGTACAATTCCTAACTCATCCTCACCAAATCTTAGATAAGTAAACTCATGTTTATACTCCAAATTTCACCCAGCAGCTAACCAGAACATCACATAAATCCTGGTTAGTTTTAACTCCCTGTCTAGATATTCATAACCCAAATTTTTATAAATCCCAATCCCATTCCTTATTTAATTTATGGTCTACATCTCCTTGTCAAATGAACACTATGTATGCATTGTGAAGGAAACTCCCAGGTTGTTTAAATTATTCCAACACACAAAGGCCTCAGGGTGCAGTTGCACCATGCATATACTTGCTTCCACCTGAAGTAAGCAGATCATTGACTAACCCCCAAGTGACCAATTTAGTTTTTCTTACATTCATATTTCAGAAAGATATAAGTGCTTGTATATCTTCTGGTTCAACCCCATGTTCCCCCATTTAATCTATATCCTTGTTTAATGATGATGAGATGGAACAAAAATACTCAAATCCTGTTAACTCTAAAAGCCTACTTACAGATTAATGCTCCAAACAAAAATGCACAAACAAACATCCATATCACCCATAACAAATCATTTCAGAGATTCAAATAACTCATAATATTTTTAGGCTGCCTGTAATAGGACTTAATGCCATTGCATACAAAAGGGTAAATACTCACATAATGTTTTTCCTTTCACTGCCTTAATTTCTTAGAACAGCAAATCCCCCAAACCCTCAAGCTTAGTGTTTCTCCTTGTTTATTTTATATATATTTTTTTTGATCCCGAGAGAATGATGGATTTGGCTATATGTAGTTATTTATAAATCCATCCTAGGGTTTAAGAAAATGGGTAATCTCCTAATACCCTTAGCTGTTCATGCACATATCTCATTCCTGTGTGGTCCTAAATGGGAAATGCACACATTAGGTTACTTTAATTGGTTATTTCGGGAGTTGAACATTTTAAACACTGCATGCTATTTTCATGTTTCCATTTTATTCATGCCATATGCATGTGATCCTTGTTCTTTCTTTCTTTTTTCTAAGTTTAGATTATTTGGAAATCTTCTTTGTATTTTTTTTCTACCTATCTGTTATATACTATCATACCTTATTATGCAATGTAAAGTCATTTACCCAAATTATTTGCTTGGAATAAATATGGTATGGAAATTTTTTATTTGATTCTATATATGTGTATATATATATATTTCTGCCTTTTTGTCAAATCAGCAACTCCTTCTATATTTAAATTAAAAATCACATATATTATGCTAATTATTTCTGGCACAATTATAAGACATATAAACTTTTATATTAAACTTCATTTTATTTTATCTTCATATAAAACAGCAAACATCCCATATATATTAAATGTATATATATATTTACATAATTCTTTGAACATAAAGCTATATTTATTTTGAGTTCCAATTTTTCTTCTAATTACCTTAATTCCTTGCATTTTATCAAACAGAAGCTCCCATGCAATTTTATTTATTGCCAAATTCTTTTCTGTTTTAATGCAATATATATATATATATTATATATATATATATCTCAGAATTTCCTAATATATATATATATATATATATATTATTTTTTAATTATTTTACGGTCATTACATACCCTCCCCCTTAAAGGAATTATGTCCCCATAATTTCACCTAATTTCTCCAATTAAAAGCACTAATCCATAGCCTGTTTTAACTCCATAACCCCATATTTTATGAAAACAAACAATATATAAATATATTTAGAAAAATCATCTTAGGCTGCTTAAACATACCTCTCCATCAGTAAACAAATTGGGGTATTTAGCCCTAATTTTATCTTCAACCTCCCATGTACAATCATTAGTGTCCAAACTCCATTGGATTTTCACCAGTTTGATCACCTTGTTCCTCAACTTTTTCTCTTCCATGGCAACTATCCCTACTGGTTCATTTGTATAAACCAAATTCTTCTGGACTTGAACTTGAGTAGGTGACTCCAGAATTGCTCCTTCATCATGCACCCATTTTCTCAATTGAGAAACATGAAATACAGGATGCACACCACTCAACTCCTCAGGTAACTTAAGTCTGTAGGCCATAGCACCAATTCTCTGCATAATTTCATATGGTCCTACAAATCTTGGTGATAGCTTACCAGATTTTCCAAACCTGAACACTTTCTACATTGGTGATACTTTCAGAAAAACATGCTTTCCTACTTCAAACTCCATTGGCTTTCTCTTTCTATCTGCATAAGACTTTTGTCTTGATTGCGCTGCCTTCATTCTATGCCTAACCAATTCAATCATGTTGGAAGTTTCTTTAACATGATCTGGCCCCAACATTACACCCTCTCCTGCTTCCAACCAACAGGCAGGAGACATGCAGGGTCTCCCATACAAGGCTTCAAAGGGAGCCATTCCTATGGTTGATTAATAGCTATTGTTGTAAGTGAATTCTGCCAAGTGAATATGATCCTCCCAATTACCCCCAAAATCAAGCACACATGCTCTAAGTAAATCTTCCAATATTTTATTCACTATCTCTGTTTGCCCATCACTTTGAGGATGGTAGGCAGTGCTTAAACGAAGTTGTGTTCCCATTGCTTCTTGGAAGCTCTCCCAAAATCTTGAGGTGAACAAAGTGTCTCTATCACTTACAATGGTCTTGGGTATACCATGTAGCCTCACCACTTCCTTAATAAATAATTGTGCAAGCTTAGATGCATTTCTATCTGACCTGACAGGGACAAAGTGAGCTGATTTGGTTAGTCTATCAACAATTATCATATACTATCATTGCCTTTCTTAGTTCTAGGCAAACCATCTACAAAATCCATGGAAATACTTTCCCATTTCCACTGGGTACCTCCAAAGGTTGCAACATGCCAGAAGGCTTTTGGTGGTCTGCTTTAATTTGTTGACATGTGGAACATTTTGCCACATATCTTGCCACTGCTTGCTTCATCCCTGGCCACCAGTAGCTTCTTTTTAAATCATGATACATCTTAGTACCACCAGGGTGTATGGTGTACCTGGTCTTGTGATGCTCATTCATGATTTCTTCCTTCAACTCTGCAATGTTTGGTACACAAAGCTTATCATTTTTCCTCAAATAACCTTGGGAATCTATTTTAAAATTCTCTGGCTCAATGTTATTTAATAACATTTCTTTCTTCTCCTTTAGACTTTGATCTTGATCTTGCATGCTACCAACTTTCTCCACCAGATTAGACTTCACTGTGATTATTCCCAGTGTACCATACTCCACCATATCACCATGTTCTTTAAAATTCACTGCATCCTTGCTGTATATATCTGCCTCCCCAAGCACTGCAAGATTTTTAAACTCATTAATCATCAAACTGGCTAATCTAACATGATTTCTGCTCAAAGCATCTGCCACTCTATTAGCTTTTCCAGGAGTGTACAATATATCTAAATCATATGCAGCTAGAAACTCCAACCACCTTGCTTGCCTCATATTTAAATCTTTTTGAGAAAATAAATATTTCAATGCTTGATGATCTGTGAATAATTCAAATTTTGCCCCAAGCAAATAATGCCTCCATAGTTTTAGTGCAAACATTATTGCAGCTAATTCTAGATCATGAGTTGCATATTTGGTTTCATTAGGTTTAAGCTGTCTTGATGCATATGCCACTACCTTGCCATGTTGCATAAGCACTGCACCTAACCCAGACCCACTAGCATCAGTGTATACAACCATTCCTTCATTTGCTTCTGGGATTTGTAAGACAGGAGCTTCCACCAATGCTTGCTTCAATTTCTCAAAAGCTTGTTCACACTGCTCAGTCCACACATATGGTTGGTTCTTCTTGGTTAGTTTGGTCATTGGTGCAGCTATTCTTGAAAAATCCTTGATGAACCTCCTATAATACCCTGCCAAACCTAAGAATGACCTCACCTCAGTCACTGTTTTGGGTCTACTCCATGATTGAACTGCAATGACCTTGCTTGGATCTACACTTACTCCCTGCTGTGACACTATGTGTCCTAAGAATTTTACTTCATGTTGCCAAAATGTACACTTTGAATACTTGGCTTTTAATTCATGTTCTCTAAGTCTGGATAATACTAAATGTAGGTGCATGGCATGATCATTTTCTGTCTTTGAATAAATTAATATGTCATCTATAAATACCAGGACAAACTTATCCAAAAAGTCTCTAAAAATTCTATTCATCAAGTCTACAAAATAGGAGGGAGCATTGGTCAAGCCAAATGGCATTACTAGAAATTCATAAAGGCCATACCTTGTATTGAAGGCTGTGTACTCAATGCTTTCCTCTGCAACTTTCATTTGATGAAATCCAGAGGCTAAGTCTAGCCTTGAAAATATTTTAGCTCCATGTAATTGATCAAATAGATCATCTATTCTAGGCAGTGGGTACTTATTTTTAATAGTTACCTTGTTTAAATCCCTGTAGTCTACACACAACCTCATTGTTCCATCATGTTTCTTGACAAATAGCACTGGGGAACCCCAACTGGAACTACTTGATCTTATAAATCCTTTCTCTTCTAATTCTTCTAGTTGATGTTTTAATTCTACCAACTCTTTTGGACCCATTCTATAAGGCTTCTTAATGATTGGATTTGTTCCAGGAATTAATTTTATTTTAAATTCAACTGGTCTGTTTTGAGGAATTCCCTTTACTTCTCCAAACACATCTATATATTCATTGACTATTGGGATTTCCTCTATTTTTAATTCCTTTTGAACTTCATTAATACTCCAGATTTTATTAAAGCATGTATTCTTTGCTGTTTCACTTAAGATGGTAATTCTTTTGCCTTCATTTGTTTCCAAAGAAATAGTAAGGTTTTCTAAATTTAAAATTGCTTTATTTCTCATTAACCAATCTACCCCCAAAATAATCCCGATACCAGGATAATTTAAGGTATATAAGTCTGAATTAAATTCATAACCCCCTATAATTAATTTCAGACCCATACACTTCATTCCCAACATGCAATGACTCCCTATGGGACTGTGTACAACCAGGGGCTGATCAATGGAAACACATGCAAATGTTAACTTCTTTACAATTTCCAAAGATATTAGTGAGTGTGAGGCACCAGTGTCATATATTACTGATATTGGTTGGGTATGAATAAAAATTATACCTTCAAGTTGCCCAACATTCCCAGTGTTACTTGCTGCCAAAGCTCCTACCCTTGCTGTTCCCCTATTGGTTTCTGGGCAATCCTTCTTGAGATGACCCATCTTTCCACAATTATAGCAGCCTCCTCTGGGTATCTTAGGGTCAGGGCATTGGTTACTATAATGTCCAGCTTTTCCACAATTAAAACAATGAGTGAATTTCTTGCTTTCAAGTGCTGTTGCTCCTTCCCCTTTCTTAGCTCCTTTACTTGCATTTCTCTTGTCATAAGGTTGCACTTTGTTCTGACCACCCTTCTTCTTATTGAGCTTCATATTCCTGAATTTCTCTCTTGCAGTGTCATGTTGCTCAAATGAGAGAGTTAGATCAATTACTTGATCGAAGGTTTTGTCCTTGTATGGCAACATTGCCCTTGACAGACTAGGGTTCAAGCCTTGAATGTACCTTGCATTCTTTGCTTCTGCATTCCCTATTAACACCAGTCCATACTTGGATAATGCTTCAAACTTCTGAGTGTATTCATTCACACTCATGCTTCCTTGCCTTAATCTAATAAAGTCTTCAAGCAGTGTGGCCTTGGCAGATGCTGGGACAAATCTGGCCTCAAGCATGTCCTTGAAATTATTCCAAGTGATGGTATTCTCTTGTCTTCCTGCTGTCACAACTTCCCACCAATCCAGTGCAGCCCCCTTCAATTTCCTTGAAGCTATCTGTCTCTTCCTTTGGTCATTGATTTGCATATCTGTGAAGACCCTCTCCATAGTTTTTATCCAAGTTTGAACACCTATAGCTCCTTCAGTACCTTCAAAATCCTTTCCTCCCAAAGTGATACAAGTCTTAAGCAGTTTGGAGAGTTCCTCATGAGGATTGTCTTGCCTTGGTGCCATTCTGACGTAGCGGATATTACAAAAATGATGTAGATCGGTGAAAGTAGCAGTCGATGGATTGATGAATGCTGAATTGCCCGAATTCGTTGATCCGAAGATACCGAACTCTAGCTATCTCGAACTCGTTGATCGCGCACGATACCGGGTTCAAAGATCTTCAATTCTTCAAGCGTTGATCAAGCGCACTTGATTCCGCGAATCGGCTTCTACAATCGTTGAATCGAGCGCACTCGATTAACCGAAAGAGGAGATAGGAGATTACACTCAACTACCAATTTGAATGAAAGCACAAAGCAATCAAAAGAGAATTTTATTCAAAAATCAACAACCTTTACAAATGAAACAACTCGCCTATTTATAGGCTACAACACGCAAAGAAGAAAAAAAAAATACAACTCCTAAGTCGGCAACCGACTTAACAACGTCTCCGACTTATCATAAGTCGTATGCGACTTACAACACAAAATACAGAAAACTCCATAAAATATTACAAGTACTTAAGTCGGTGACGACTTATCCCCTACGACCTACGACTCGTCATGAGTCGGTTACAACTTACCAGATTACAACACAATACAAGTCCTGCCGACTTACGACTTATCATACCATCCTTGCGACCTAACTTCCATGCTCCAGATTCTGTCTTCGACTTAAGGAATTAACGGTTAAGATTAACTCGGCAGAGGAAAACAACGGCAACAGCTACTACGACTTAAACATGACTCGTTAGGTCGTTCAAACGACTCAACGTACTCTCTTCCTCTGGCTTCCCCCTAAGTCGTGGACGACTTATAATCTTCCCTTTAGGTCGTAACCGACCTAGACCTTTGGTGTCTCGTGGCGCTCCCTTAAGTCGTAGGCGACTTTTGTCAGATTCCTTAAGTCGTATCCCAGCACTCTTCCTCATCTCGTTAGGTCGTATCTCGGTAGGTCTCCCGGACGACTTAAAATATTCGATAACTCGTACACCTTCATGAGTTAGGTCTTCCACTCTGTTAAGTCGGTCATGACTTAAGTCTCCCCTTATGTTAAGTCGGTCACGACTTACGCTTATGTCTTCTGCTTCCTTGAGTCGGTCACGACTCATGCCTTGAACTTTGTTAAGTCGGTCACGACTCATTTCCCTCATGTTAAGTCGGTCACGACTCATAGCTTCATTTTCCTTAAGTCGGTTACGACTTAGTACTTGGCCTGCATCACATTCCATCCCTTAAGGCTCTCACAAAATCTTCCATGCTCATCACAGGTGGCTCACGTGAAGATCCTGCACCTGTGTGATGCCTTGGTCCTACCATAATGCTATAAATATGATTGTTATGTTAGTTTATTTACCCCTATCAGTTTTTGGTGTTTTTACTTGGTTCATTTTTATTTCTGTGCACACTGTGCATGTGTCACATGTACACACATATATTTCTTGAAATAAAACAAAAACATTCAACACCAACAATTCAAACAATGCATCCAAACATCCATATGCATACAACAACATTTACTATGTTATTTAAAACATAGCTCTGATACCAACTGTGGTGACCCTCATCTTTAAATCACTTAGATTTTTTTTTATTCAAGAGGAATTCACCACTAAACCCCATTTCTTTTATATTTGAATTTTTATATAGTTTCCAAATATTTTTCCCAAGACCCTGGATTTACCAATATAATCATATCAGTTTACAAACAAATTAAGACAATTATATATTTGATGATATACAATTGTTTCTTTAATTTTTTTTTTATCAGAGGGAATTTAAATTAGATTGAAAACAAAATACCATACAAGCTATTGACAAGCTACTTATTTCCTTTCTAATTTTGTTCTACTGCCAAAGGTATATTTTTAGCAAACTACAACACTTATACTTTTATTTGACTATATATATTAATCTGCCTAAATAATTCTATTTAACACTTAAAATAGTATTTCCTTGATCTCATGATAGTTATCAAGTATATGCATGAAATCACTTACAAATCTTTACTAACAGGCATGGATATTGGACTTAATTTCCATTAATCATTTCAGGTTGATCAGATGAGGATTTTTAGCATTTTCAAATTTATTATGATGCAGACTTACATACTTGGTGATTTCTGGGATATGCTTGGTGTTATCCCAAGGCTGCTTGGTGTTTTCTTTGATTTGTCCCGGTAGCACTTTACACTTCACTGATTGAAATGAAGTGGTTCCAGGCTCCAAG
Source organism: Allium fistulosum (assembly GCA_030737815.1). Lineage (NCBI taxonomy): Eukaryota > Viridiplantae > Streptophyta > Magnoliopsida > Asparagales > Amaryllidaceae > Allium > Allium fistulosum. The sequence goes on from CM060908.1 coordinate 328,848,921, forward strand.
GGTTTGACCCATGGCCATCTAGACCAGCCATAGTCCCCCTTTTACCACTTGCAAACCCATACCCCTCATTTTAACAAGCTTCTACAAATTCCTACTCCTAATCCCCAGCATGTTAGTGCCTAGTTTTTTTTTGAAATGCATTCTTGTATGTATTCTTTCAATTATTCAAAATTCTGTGTCTTCCAAGTCTACTGCCCTCATAGTTTTCTTTGAAAATTTAAATACTCAAATCTTGAGAGTTTATTTCAAAAATTCAATCCCCTTAGCTGTTTAATTTCCATAGGGAAAAATATAGGCAATAAAAATCAGTGAATCAAATATATATATATATATATACACAAATCAGTATCAATTATCTGCCATGCATACATTTACTCCACTTGAATATTTCTTATTCAGATCTTGTCAAATCCATTATATTTTATTTAAAGAAAATTATAGAATAAACTCAGGCAATAAAACCAGAGATTATTACATTCACATTTTATATTTATGTGTTATATCTATCCCCTTGTTTTCTCCAAATCAGATGATCATAGAATCAATAGAAAATCAAACTCCATCAAATATCATTCAAAATGAATTTTACTTAAGTACAAGTTTTCAACCCCAAATACTTAGAAAGTTTCCTACAAGTAACTTCAATTACAGAGAATAGAATTTTTCTAGTAATTTCATTACAATGCAACTGCAAATTTAAAACAAGTCTCTCTTATTTATACTAGCAGCCAATGCCTTCCTTACTCATCAAGCCAACTTCAATTTCCTGCAAGCAAATCATTTAGCTGCCCCAAAGAATTTTTGAGACACCCAGATGATTGCAAGGGCAACCAAAAGGGTCAGTTTACACTGGTATGAGTATTTATCAATTTTGTATACCTACACATAATTTTAGTAAGCTTGCAATGCCTTCTTAGTTTAACAGGTTTTATACTTAGCAGGTTTTGGTTCATTCAAGAAGACACAAAATCACATTCAACAAATTAAACAATACATAACAAATAGTTAAAAATAATTATGTGTACAATTCCTAACTCATCCTCACCAAATCTTAGATAAGTAAACTCATGTTTATACTCCAAATTTCACTCAGTAGCTAACCAGAACATCACATAAATCCTGGTTAGTTTTAACTCCCTGTCTAGATATTCATAACCCAGATTTTTATAAATCCAAATCCCATTCCTTATTTAATTTATGGTCTACATCTCCTTGTCAAATGAACACTATGTATGCATTGTGAAGGAAACTCCCAGGTTGTTTAAATTATTCCAACACACAAAGGCCTCAGGGTGCAGTTGCACCATGCATATACTTGCTTCCACCTGAAGTAAGCAGATCATTGACTAACCCCCAAGTGACCAATTTAGTTTTTCTTACATTCATATTTCAGAAAGATATAGGTGCTTGTATATCTTCTGGTTCAACCCCATGTTCCCCCATTTAATCTATATCCATGTTTAATGATGATGAGATGGAACAAAAATACTCAAATCCTGTTAACTCTAAAAGCCTACTTACAGATTAATGCTCCAAACAAAAATGCACAAACAAACATCCATATCACCCATAACAAATCATTTCAGAGATTCAAATAACTCATAATATTTTTAGGCTGCCTGTAATAGGACTTAATGCCATTGCATACAAAAGGGTAAATACTCACATAATGTTTTTCCTTTCACTGCCTTAATTTCTTAGAACAGCAAATCCCCCAAACTCTCAAGCTTAGTGTTTCTCCTTGTTTATTTTATATATATATATATATATATTTGATCCCGAGAGAATGATGGATTTGGCTATATGCAGTTATTTATAAATCCATCCTAGGGTTTAAGAAAATGGGTAATTCTCCTAATACCCTTAGCTGTTCATGCACATATCTCATTCCTGTGTAGTCCTAAATGGGAAATGCACACATTAGGTTACTTTAATTGGTTATTTCGGGAGTTGAACATTTTAAACACTGCATGTTATTTTCATGTTTCCATTTTATTCATGCCATATGCATGTGATCCTTGTTCTTTCTTTTTTCTTTTTTCTAAGTTTAGAGAATCTGGAAATCTTCTTTGTATTTTTTTTCTACCTATCTGTTATATACTATCATACCTTATTATGCAATGTAAAGTCATTTACCCAAATTATTTGCTTGGAATAAATATGGTATGGAAATTTTTTATTTGATTCTATATATGTGTATATATATATTTCTGCCTTTTTGTCAAATCAGCAACTCCTTCTATATTTAAATTAAAAATCACATATATTATGCTAATTATTTCTGGCACAATTATAAGACATATAAACTTTTATATTAAACTTCATTTTATTTTATCTTCATATAAAACAGCAAACACCCCATATATATTAAATGTATATATATATTTACATAATTCTTTGAACATAAAGCTATATTTATTTTGAGTTCCAATTTTTCTTCTAATTACCTTAATTCCTTGCATTTTATCAAACAGAAGCTCCCATGCAATTTTATTTATTGCCAAATTCTTTTCTGTTTTAATGTAATATATATATTATATATATATATATATCTCAGAATTTCCTAATATATATATATTATTATTATTTTATTATTTTAGGGTCATTACAGCGGTCAGCTCAGTATTGATTAGAGAAGGAATTGGAGCTTAATTTCCTTTGTATTTTGTGAGCAGACGATTGAAGGATGCGGAAGTTCGATGCCCAGTGATAGAAAAGCTAGCCTATTGCTTGATTCTCATAGCTCGAAAGCTTAGAGCATAGTTTAAAGCACATCCGATCAGGGTTTTGACCAATTTTCCCCTTAAGCAAGTCTTTAGTAAACCAAAAACTTTAGGAAGGTTGGTAAAGTAGGGAATCGAGCTCTGCCAATATGATATAGAATTTCAGCCGTGAGCCGCAATCAAGGGGAAAGCATTGGTAGATTTCATTAACGAATGCACCAACTTCATTAAAGAGCAATCGGAAAAGGATCAGAAGCCTATGTGGCAATTGTACGTTGATGATGCGTCAAATGAACAGGGGACCGGTGCAGGATATGTAATCATAACACCAGATGGACACCGCTTACACTATGCTATGAAATTAGGATTCCCCACAATGAACAATGTAGCAGAATATTAATCCATGGTAGTAGGATTAACCTTGGCATTAGAACTCAAGATTCCACCAATTCAGATCTTTAGTGATTCCCAGCTTATGGTAAACCAAGTGAAGTAGATATATCAAACAAAGGACTCCAAGCTATCTTTATACGTGAAGAAGATACTAAGAATGCTTGCTTTGTTTGAAGACTTTTCAATACACCAAGTCCCAAGAGCGGAAAACTCACAAGCAGATTCGCTAGCAGAACTAGCCAGCTCGAGGGGAGCCTTGGAGACACGCATTGTTCCAGTAAGATATCAGCAAATTCCAAGTGTTGGAGAGGAAGCATCTGAACTAGGAAAGGAACTATTAGTTCTGACAAGGTCTCGAGCTAAATTACAAGGGGAAGAGAGAAGAGAAATTGATAAAGAAATATTAGATGAAAGGGTTGACCAATCAAGATTAAGTGACGTGTATGATGACACCTGGATGTCACTCATCATTGAATATCTTATTAAAGGAATACTCCCATCTGATAAAGGTGAAGCAAGGAAAATCAGGAGACAAGCTCCAACCTTCACAATAATGGATGGAATCCTTTATAAGAAGGGATACACCCTTTCTTATCTAAGATGCATAAGCCAAAATGATGGAGAAAAATTTATGGCAGAAGCACATGAGGGATTTTGCGATGACCACTCGAACGGAACAAAATTGGAAAAGAAAATAATGAGACAAGGGTTTTATTGGCCTCGTATGGTAAGCGAAGCCATCGAGTATGTGAAAAGATGCTAGAAGTGTTAGAAATATTCAAAGACTCCTAGGCTACCCCCAAGTCAGTTAACTCCAATTGTGAGTCCATGGCCCTTTGACGTATGGGGAATAGATTTAATTGGCCTATTGCCAATCTCAAAAGGAGGAGCAAAGTGCGTCGTAGTCTCTATAGATTACTTCACTAAATGGGTTGAAGCGGACCACTTCCAAAGATTACTTCTGGGAAGGTACTCAGATTCGTCATCAAAAATATCATAACTAGATTTGGAATTCCCCAGAAGATAATTTCCGACAATGGGACATAATTTGAGAGTGAAAAATTCTCTCGCTTTTGCGACAAGAATGAAATCATTAAGATCTTTGCCTCCGTCGCACATCCGAAAGCAAATGGGGCAGTTAAGGCTACAAACAAAACCATAAAGACAATTTTGAAAAAGCAACTCAACAAAGTGAAAGGAAATTTGGTAGAAGAATTACCACTTGTATTATGGGCTTATCGAACATCTACTAAAACAGCAACAGGACATACCCCCTACTCTTTGACATATGGGTGTGAGGTGATGTTAGAAATTGAGATTGAGATACCCTCACACCGAAGAATCGCCTATGCATTCGATATGAATCAAGAATTGAAGAAAGAATCCTTGGATTTGATACATGAGATGAGAGGTGAAGCAGTGGTAAGAACCATTGAGTATCAAAGGAGAATTTAAAAGTACTACAACTCAAAGGTGAGAACGCGATCATTTCAAGAAGGAGATCTGGTACTCCGAAGAGTAATGGCAAATACAAGAAACCCCGCAGATGGACCCCTGGGACCAAATTGGGAAGGACCCTTAATCATTTGCAAAGTAATCTCCCTAGAAGCTTACAAGTTATGCCGACCAAACGACAATTTGGTTCCAAGAACATGGAATGCCGAGCATTTGTGACCATATTTTCCAAAGATGAATGAATAAAGCATCTCTTTCCTCAAAAAGAAAATCTACATGGTTGGAGTGAAATACTCCTTGCATTTGGATACTACCTAAGATGGTAAAAAGCCTCTGTCGACACCGAGTTGGCCAGGATAGAGAACCTCCTAGAGGGAGGGCGGAGTAAGCCTTTAACCATGCCACGCTATGGCCAGGTTAAAGCACCGGACAAGCCCTTGGCCACGTCTCTGGTCAGGTCAAGACACCTCCTGGAGGGAGGACGGAGTAAGCCTTTATCCGCGCCATGCTATGGCCAAGATAAAGCACCGAACAAGCCCCTGTCTGCGCCACGCTATGGCCAAAGCATGGCACCTCCTGGAGGGAGGATGGAGTAAGCCTTTATCTGCGCCATGCTATGGCCAGGTTAAAGCACCGAACAAGCCCTTGTCTGTGCCACGCTATGACCAGGGCAGGGTGCCTCCTAGAGGGAGGTTGGGTAAGTCCTTGGTTCCAGCCTCTAACATGAGCTAACCAAGAGCATCAGGGACTAAGATGTCCAAGCCCAAGAAGAGGCTCATCAAATAATGGACTAAGATGTCCAAGCCTAAGAAGAGGCTTATTAAATGATGGACTAAGATGTCCAAACCCGAGAAGCGGTATATCTCCAATGGACTAAGATATCCATGCCCAGGAAGTGGCACAACATATTATGGTCTAAGACATCAAAGCTTGAGAAGCAACCAATCAGATTACTACTATATACAAGGCCTAAAGGGTTTATGCATGTCAAAGAAGACATAATCTAAGGAGTAAAGCAGAACTTCGTCTCTTAAATACCCGAATCTAAGTTTCGGGACTTTCATTTCTAAATTTCATCTATTAATACCCGAATGTGGGTTTCAGGTCTTCATCAATCACTTACAGTCTTTATTATACCCAAATTTGGGTTTCAGGACTATATCAATCACTTATGGTCTTTATACCCGAATCTGGGTTTTGAGATTATTACGTAATTTCACTTAAATGCCCCAATCTAGGCTTGTGGTTTCTGTTATAAAGACAGTTACCATAGACTTTTGGTTATCTGACATATGCCCTAACCTGGCTGAAGATTCTCATTACAAAGATAATTGTTAATAATTTCTAATTATTCGACATATGCCCTAATCTGGGCTCGGAATTTCTGACATGAAGACAATTATTATGGATTTCTGGTTATCCACCATAAATACCCGAATCCGGGTTCAGGAATTCCACTCAGAGAACTATTTCTGAATGTTGCTGCCTGGGTTCTGGATATCTCACTATTAACTTCTAAACTTCACAAGTTGATACCCAAATTAGGGTTAATGTTTTATGACTCTAAACGATGCTCACCAATATCTGGATGAAGATTTCAGCATCATCCTAATTTCTAGGAAAATTTCCAAATACATATTAAGATTGATGAGTTACAAAGGCTTATTTTCAAATAATAGCTTATGGCCCCTATTTACAGCCATTGGCTATTTCCCACAAGGAATTCGAAGACTACAATTATCATATGCATTAATGGCAATAATTATGAACCTCGTATCCTTTATTAAATTAGGAGTATGATCAACTAACTGTCTAAATATAGAAGAACTAATATGCTGACCTATCATGAAGCATGCATAATATGACAATGAGTTAGCTATAGAAAACATAACTTACTTTGAACTTTGCAGGAAAAATAAAGTTATAAAGAGCAAGGAAGATCTGAAATTTTTGTCCTAAAGAACAAAAGCTTCTTTCATACAAGGGATGGGGGCAAAATGTTAACCATAAAATCCATTTAGGAATAGAAGTATGAAAGAATGTTAATGAGAATATCAGGCTCCGTTGGAGTTACAAGCATGGGTTTCGACAAAGGTCACAAGAGAGCGTTTCGAAGACATTGAGAAGGCTTTCGAAGGAGTCGGAGGCACTAGGTGTCCTTACCAATAAGAATCAGTGTGAAAGCTTTCGAGTCAAATGGAAGCAGGGCTACCCTTCCTCCACTTTCAACCTTTCGATGTAGATGGATTCAGGTATTTAGAAGGGCGACCTCGAAACCACCTACCGAAGGCAAAGAACATCAGTCACTCATATGCGCGCCAAACCTTTCGGAACCAAAGGTTTCGCCTTTATAATAACCCTTTCGAAAGTATACACAAGCCTTTTGAACTGATCAAAGCCAATGACATCAAGAGAAGGTTCCGCTTCAATTCATAGGCATGCATTTGGAAGCTACTCAACATCATTGAAACCATTGGAACTTTGACATCTTCGAAGACCCTATGGACAACTTATCGACAGAGTCGGTGGCTCCAATCTTACTTCCAAAGACAACAAGGCAACATGAAGAGAAAGGCTCATTTGAAGACCTTTCGAAAACGTCAAAAGAAGTTCTGGAGAAAGCAGAAAAGGAATACTAATGACTCAACAAAGGAGAAATGTTGATAAAAGACCCTTTTCGACTTAGTTGAAAGGTCTGGAGTAAGATAAGAACAGCGCAAGGGTGAGTTAAAGGACTCGAAAGAGATGCCTTTCAACTGTGTCAAAAGCAGACAAGGCCTTTCGACCAAGTCGAAAGGCTTAAGGTGCATATAAAAATGGGGCCTTTCGACTGGATCAAAGGCATTGGCGTGGAAGGGGGCCGACCTACATCTATAAATAAACCCAAGGGGTCCACCGTTGGGGACTGGAATTTGGAATCCTAAGCTCAATTCTATTATCTTAACTTCTTGGCAACAAAAAACATCCGTGTAAAACCCTAAATCAATTTGGGGAAAGCTCTCATAATTGTAACTCATTCTGGATTAATAAAAATAGAGAGATGGAGAATTCATTAAGGATTTCGATTAAGAGGAAGATCATTATGATCATTAGCTACACTAATGATCCATTGCACATGATTTTGTCTTATTCTCTTATCTTCTTTTTGTCAATTCGATATATTAGATCAACTTGGATATGATCATTCGAAGCACATTACCATCAAAATCGAAATACGGAAAACAAAATGGTGATGATGTTTTGACACTGATGAGTTTATGAAACTTAGGAATATCCAGGCTGATTTTATGCAAAGTAAACCGAATGAAACTTAGGCAACTACAATCTGGATCTGTTTCGAAAGAACGAAGCTCCTTTTGACCCCCCACTTCATCTACAACTCTTTCGAAGGGTTTCATCAACAAAATAGGCGAAACCAATAAGGTCAAGAGTAGATATCTCACTCTAATAAAGCATGCTTACCTTCCAACGAGGTCGAAAGGGTCGATATGAACCTTTCGACATGGTCGAAAGCCCGTATAAATAGCTGCCTTCGACTCATTTAAAAGAAAGGTTTCGAGTTGAATGTTTCTTTCTTAGCTTGCATTTCTTATATAACCACCGAATCTGTCTTGACTTGGCCAATCACGTCGAAAGGTGGGTTTTGAAAAAAGCAACTTCTTTGACCTCCTAATCTTACATGACCATGTTGGTTATTCACATAGCTTTGCAGATGTTAACAATTTTTCTTATTAACATCTATGTTAGAGAGGTGGTATGACTGCATGGAGTTCCAGTTATTATTGTTATTGATAGAGATCCCGTATTCACTAACGAATTTTGAAGTATTCACTAACGAATTTTGAAGTATTTTGCAGTTGGCTTTAGGAACGACATTGAACCTTAGCATACTTACCACCCGCAGACCGACGGTCAAAGGGTAAGGGTGAATAGGATTTTGGAAGATTTGTTGAGAGCTTGCATCACGAATTTTGGAGGACATTGGGAGCAGCATTTACCCTTGGTTGTGTTCGTGTACAATAATAGTTACCAAGCAACGATAGGCATGGCAACTTTTAAAGCCTTATATTGAAGGCCATGCAAATCACCAAATTGTTGCTGGAAAACCACTAACAGAATTCTACTTGGACTATACTTGATCTCCGAGACCTTGAAAAAAATAAATATGATTAGGCAACGAATAAAGGACGCACAAGCCCACCAGAAGTCCTATGCTGACAAGCGAAGGATGGAATTAGGGTTTTCAGTTGGAGACTTTGATGTTTGTTAAGGTTTCCCCTCTTAGGAAGGTTATGAGATTTGGTACATCGAGAAAGTTGGCACCTAAATTAGTTGGGCGTTTCCCCATTTTGGAAAGGGTGGGGAAACTTGTGTATCTAGTAGAGCTTCTGCATAAGTTAGCAAGAGTCTGTGACGTCTTTTATGTTTCGCATTTGAGGAAATGTCTACATGACACTACCACCATAGTCCGGCCTGATCATTTAGCAGATACTGAGATGGAGCAGAAAGCACCCCATGCTATCAAATTTATAGTGGAACACAAAACTAGGAAGCTTCCTAACAAAGAAATTAGGTTAGTTCGAGTACAATGGAGAGATAACCTAGCGGAAAGAACATGGAGATAAAAGAGAAGATGAAGGCTTCTCATCCTGAGCTGTTCTCTTGTAAACTTTTTCCCTCTAAAATTTAGTATTGTATAGGTTTTGGTTGCATCGTGGTTGCTAGATTGGATGGTAGGGGATTTTCGCCACACTTTTTATGTTATTTTTATACTCATGTGAAATCTTATGCATATCTAGGATGCTTGCATACATGTCTATATGCCATGATTTTGCATTCACACTAGGATTGAGCTCACCTAATATATTGCATGCATAATCACGTTAAATTTTTGGTTGAGTAGATGGTAGTACAGATAACTTGGCTTTATAACATGGTTGTATAGTGCACATTACAATATCCGCCCCTTAGGGATTTCGGGGATGAAATCTTTTTTAATGGGGGATAATGTAACAACCCATAAAAATTAATAAATTAAAATAAGGCTAAAATAAGAATTTCGTAAATGTTAGAATTTGGCAGCGAAAGTTACACCATTGCATTTGTGGCAATTTTCTGATCAACTTTAATATATGAAATTTTGCAATCGGAGCTCAAACGGAAAAGTTATTAGCGTTTGAAGTTTTCGAAATTAAAATAATTCAAATGAATTCAAATTTTGAATTTAAATGACGCTAACATGGATATTAAAACTGGTAATAAATAATTTAACGTTAAGGCAAATTAACGTTAGAGAAAAACATCAACGTTAGTGATAAAATAGGAATTAAATAAAAACTAAATAGCAAGCATTAATTTACGTTCCAAAATAAGGGAACAGTTGCCCCCTTACCTTGACCGATCGACCGCTTAAGGTTGAGCAGTCAATTGATGCTTGTACGACGGCTAGGGTTAAGTAAGGCCACTAATAGCCTTATTTTATTATTTTAAACTGACTTAAATCATATGGTTCAGGCTCATCCTAATCACTATAAATAGGAGCCTAGCCCCCTCAGTTTTATTCACAAAATATTTGGAACGCTAACAAAACTCTATCAGTCTTCTTCTTCTTCTTCAATTCTATGATTCAGAATCAAATGGATTTAAAGGTAAGGGATTTTGGATATTTATATATACGTTTTCTAGTTCTATTCTTCCTCAATCTCTGATTCTGAATCTAATATATACAATCGAATTATTGTATATTCCAAACAAAAAAGAAATCCGAAGGAGAAAATTAGGAGAAGGCGTGAATCAAATCCAAAAGAAGAAAGAAACCATTTGTGAGTGGAATTTTAGTTTTTCACATTTTAGTAGTTTTTGTTGTAAAAGTTTGGATTTGTTTTATGCTTCAGAGAATTTTGTTCGTGAAAACCCTAAACTCCGAAACCCCTAAATTTCCCCAAATAAAATGTCAATTCTTGGACTTATTGGAATTTCAATTATTTTATGTTAATATAGCAGAATTTAACTTGTTGGTTGCAATTTAAATAATTTATGTTCTATTCAACTTATTCTTTTAATTTATGTTGTTACAATAAAAGGGTTCAAAAAATAATATTATTAGGAAATGGTGTGTGAAGTATGAGTTTTTCTTATTTGTAGTTTACACTGCCTATTTCCGTAATATAGATAAATATGAATTATTTTTCCGCTTCAAGATTGTGTATGTAAAAGTTGAATAGAATATAAAGAGTTTAAATTATATGTTTTGTTTCCTTGAAATATAGGTGTGATTCTATTATATTAATGTAAAATAAGGTTGGTATTATTCCATTTTTGAATATATATATACAAGTCTGGTCTAGCTAAGGATATTAGCTATTTTATAAGTTATTGTATGGAACTTAGGCTTGTATAAATATGGAAATTTTGACATTTTAACAATTGGTATAGGAAGTGTTCATCTTAGAATAGGAATATTTCTACACACACTTAGGAATATTTAGTTAGCTAAAATATTACATGCATATAAATATATTAATAGCTTATTAATAATAACGAATTATTCATATCATATAAAATAAATAGATTAATAAATAGTATTAAACCCCATAGGAAGGAAGTGAAAAATAATTATGGGAATTAATGCATAATTAAAGGAGGAATAAGGAATCTTCCTTATATGGCCTTAAGTTGTAAATGCGGTGAGATTTTTTATATGGTCGTATGTTAGGAGGGCGGAAATATGACAAAGTTATAGAGATGCGAGGTCAGTCAAAAGCACACGGAAGTCTACCCAGCTAATCTGGCTACCAGTAGTATGGCTTTGGGACTGATGTGAGACATCGCCTATAATTAGTGCCCATAGTGGATGCGAGGTTAGGCCAATTCTGTAGGGTAAATCTGCCCAGCTAATCTGGCTACCAATACCTACGAATTGTCGGACTAATATAAGACGTCACGGTTTGGGTTATGGGTCATACGACGGGTACCCAGTAAAGTTCCCCTTCTGGGTTGGGAGTATTAAGTGGCTATTGTAGGGTATGCCTCATTCCCACTCAAGAAGTATTAAATGGTTGAGATTATCTTTTAGGTGCGGTAGTGAGAAATCTTTGGGAGGGCTCTGCTTCGGGGTGAGGTATTAAGTGGCTATTATAGGGTCCGCCTTTCCCATAAAAGAAGTATTAAGTGGCTGGTGAGATTTCTTACGATGTTAGTTGGAGAGTACCAGAGAGGGGTCCTAATTGAGTATTAAATGACGGAGGGTATAGGTATTAAATTATTAGACCTTCCTAATTCAAACTAAAGAGGTATTAAAAGGTTTTGTTACTTCTCTCTCACATCGTTATGGCATAATTGACGATATTGCGCTGCACCTTCATTACAGTTATGGAATTAGACTGGAAGAGCCTTTGGGCTTACAGTCGGAGTTATACTTGGTAGGATATAATATAGGATGCGTAAGGCTTATTACTTATCTAAATGATACTGCCCAAATACCATCATGGTAAGGCTTGAGATTTTCGTTCATCGGACATTGTTGTTCTGACTCTCTCCTCATTACAACCCACAAGTTAGGGGGAATCAGACGCCGATGGAGAAGACAAAGACGGAAAATTTGTGGCAGTTTATCTATTTATCTATGTTTTTGATGTATTTTGATGTATTTAGTTTCATACATATTGATGCTATTTTGAGATATGGTATTATGGATATTTGGGATGTACTATATTTCTGAAATTTGAATTTTTATGAAATGGGTACTTATGTCTGTTATTATATTTTATCACTTCCGCTATGAAATTCTAAAAGCATAGATAGATAGCTCTGTATATTGTTCGTTGTATCAATTTACCAACCAACAACTAGCTTTGAAATGGACCTAAGGTTCGATGGGCTTTTATTAGGTCAAAATTAGGCACGCTTTAGAGAGGGTTGTCACATTCCACTATAAACTAGATCAAAAAATCCACATTTAAATTAAATTTAAACGTACATCGATATCGTATATCGGTTCATGTGTATATAACATTTATATACATACTATTTTCAATACTGATCAACAAAAACAAATAAAATTTAATAATTAATATTTCATAAATATTAATTAATTTAAGTAATTTACATTGATTATAATTTAATTAAATCAGCTAATAGTCCGAGTATTCAATATTACGGTTGTGTGACTCTTAGGTGTAAATTCGGTGAATGATTAATATCTAACAATTTGAATAGTAAAGTTCACACATCACCTTAGCTAGTGATGTGATAGTTTGGCCAAATTTATCGCTTACATAGTTTCAGTAAATCCAATTTTATTTATTTAAGTGGACCCCGGTAGTGACAATTATTTACACCTATTATCTTCGTCAAAACTATATCACATTAGGACTTATGGAATTTGGTAATGGTCATAATTCCAATATCGTCAACATTCAACTTCTATAGTCCAAACACAAAGTCCGTGATACTAACCTTATTTGACTTTGAATTGACTTTTGTTGACCATGATACTAACCTTATATAACCGAGGAGATGAATTCTCTACTAAATAATATTTCACTTCAATGCTTCAACTTGACCCAACTATAGTCATTTGATGGACGTCATGCCATGGTTGAATTATAATCAAAGTGGAGTTTTCATATTGAAGTTCGACGGTATTCTCAAATCAAGAAAATTGTGTAATATTATCACATCGATATTTTATGTTTGACATTAGTTATATTAACTAACAGAAAACAATTAAATGAGCCATTCCATAGTTATTCAATAGTTGTCAATATATAATCCCTTAGTGCCCCCTATAGTCACGAGTAATACACTGCCCAATATTTGGAAAGCATTATGACTCTACTCTCAACGGATGTATCGATATCCAGTCTAGATACATCTGGTCTAAGAATGTTTAAATTGATATGTTTATTTCCATTGTGATAATTTTCTCATGATTACAGCATATTGTAATTATTATCACAAAAGAATGTAATTTATGGATTTTCTATTAAACATACTTAAATTAATTAAATAATTAGTATAACACACTATGTAGTTAAAACACTTAGCGATTCTATAGTAGTGGATGTGCATAAAGTTATAGCGGGGATAAAATAAGGATATAGTGGGAAATGACGGATGTATAAAAACTTCTTTAGATATAAAACCAAATATTTGAAGTTAATTTATTCTCGTTCTCACATCATTTATGTAGAAAAAATATATTGTTTAATCTTGTACAACAACACCAAAGAATATCATGATTTATGCGGTCAAAATTTAGTAATCCAATAAATTTCTAACTTACGAGTGTTATGGCATGCGCTTCGCGCGTGAATTGTTTTCCTTATAAATTGTATATGTTTAAATCAGTCAAAATTATTTTTAATTTTCAATTGATATTAAGATTTGTATATTTGTAAAGAAGTTTTTGAATTTGTAAAGGAAGTTTAATTTTAGATCCTATTTTTAGAAGCGTTTTGAATTTGTAAAGCATGTTTAATTGTTAGATCCTACTTTTAGGGGCATTTGAATTTGTAAAAAAAGTATAATACTAGATCCTATTTTTAAGTGATTAAGATTTGATAATAGATAGAGGGGCATTTTTGGTAGTTCACGTTGATACCAAAAAAGTGTGACACCAAAGCCATTACAACTATTAATAAAGATATTGAGCACTTATGCCTTAAATTAGGTCATTATTTTAACTTTGTTGGTTTGGTTTAAAAGAGAACTAGTCAAATCAACCTTTTTATATTAATGTTCCTAAAGTAGGAGCTAAAAAAACTTGATTTAGCGGGTGTAGCAGTAAATAGCAAGGCTTAAAGCAGATCTATTGTTTAATAGCATTAAATTGAAAAACGTAGTGGTAAAAGAGCGATATATGCTTGTTAACCGCTTTTATCCAAGCCGATTTCAACTGGACTTAAAAGGCCAAAATAAAGATGAGAAGAGTCATGAACTTGGAAACATGCTTAGAAAGGATAAAGATTGGACTCAAGAAGTTTGATGGAAATTGGGAATAAGTAGACCACTCAGTACCAAGAGGAGCGTCTCGATACCGAGAGGTTTCTTTTCCACTTGGCACCTCCCAATCTCCTAATACTCCATGTACTTCTTCATGCAACCAGGATAAAGTGTTTTTTCTAGAGGATAGATAAGCAACACTATGGATTTTGAAGAAGAAAGCGGGAAAAGACAAGTGATATCAGGTGAATCATCAAAAGAACTTGATCTTCGGGAAAAAAAAGAGTTTGAAATACATCAAATTAGAGATAGAAAGGAAAGACAAATGAGATAAAGGACTTTCACCCCAAAAAACCACTGGTACTGAGAGGTTTTTATTTATTTTTGGGTCGGCATGCTCACTTCAGAGCACTTGGACTTGCATCTGGACTTTCGAGTCTACTGGCGAGTTTCTCTTTAAATACTAGTCTTATAATAACTGAAGAGGGGATTTCGACTAGGCATCTTCTTCACTATTATATCCTTCTCCAAATATACTCCAGAAACTCCATTGTAAATATGGAATTCACTAGATTGTCGTCAGATCTGCTAGAATTAGCTATAATACAGAGAGAAACGACTATTAGCAAAGATTAAAGTGGACGTAGACCAAAGATAGCCGAACCACTATAAATAGCTTATATGTTCTCTTATTTTCTTCCTATACTTTCCCATTTGATTTAGATTTCTACATTATTGGTGCTTTCATATGATATTTGGGTGTTGGTGCCATTTTTGACGTCAATATTTTGGTGCTTTCACTGAGAACGAGCTAGATTTCACAACCTAAAGCTTGGATCTGGAGTTTGGAGAAAATGAAGATGCCCAACACTAGATCTATGATTGGGAGAAGTCAACCAGAGCATGGAGGCAATCAGGAGGTGCCCTCAAATTCCAATCAATCCATCTATGTGACCAGAGAGGAGATGGAGAGAATGATGAAAGAAATGCAAGATGGAATAATGGCTCGGTAATAGTAAATGTTGGAGGGGTTTTACAAAGAATGGGACAACAAGCAACCGTCGGAGCAGCTGGAAATAAGAGGTCAGAAACCGATCCAGGAGCATTTAGAGTTAGAGCAGAGCAAGCTGGGACAAAGCACCCACGATTAGGACCAGTCGGTGCCGACACGATCCGTACCGACCAGGATCGTGTATGTACCGAGAGGAATCTTATCGGAGGCAATTTCGATTTGAACTTGGGGCGAGCTGGATACCGGGAGTAGGCGATGCTAGAGCCGGAGAGGCAGATTGGAATGTGAGTGTATAACAATAATAGTTGGAACCAGAAGCTCACCGTAGGAATGGAGTGTAGAATGTAATTATGGATCGAAGATTTCCATTGGATGATAACCCCATAATCGAGACGGATTGGAGTCGGATTAGATTCCTTTATCTTGCCTTTTGTTTTAAATAGATGATCCTATATTACTATCGGATCGCTTATACATATACAGGATCCTAAATGGTCCCAAAGCACGCTCTGAGTTGGAAGTCTGAAGGTGATCATTGATTGAATTAGATGTATTGATGCTTGCTAAGTGCTCTGACTTAGGCTTCATGAGTGATGGCTGACATGGATTAGGAAACACCAATGGAGATTGATCATCCCCTGAAATTGATCAGGATTTTATAAATCATTGGAGTGTGCTAAATGATATTGATCGCGGTAGTCCCGTCTAGATAGACAGGCCATTGACCGTAAGGTGCAAGTTACCATGCTGGAGAACAATTGGGTGAACTTGTACAAAAGTATGTCCCCTCACCGGAGAGTGAGCGAATGGGCTTTCATGGTTATTAGGCCCCCTCGTCGGAGGGTGAGTGGATTAGGATCAGCAAGGATCCGGAGAGATCAAAAGTAAGTCCCATCACCAAAGAGCGAGTAGATGGACTTGCTTGAACATTGAGTCCCCTTGCCGAAGAGCGAGCATAGTGGACTTATCAAGGATCCAAAGAGATCGAACCCTAGATTGGATGAGACCCTGGATTGATGAGACTCTAGATTGGATGGAACCCTAGATTGGATGAGACCCTAGATTGAATGAAACCATAGATTGGATGACAAACGATTGGAGAGATTGACACCTAGATTGGATGTCAAACAATCCAGAGAGATCAAACCCTAGATCAAATGTTAAGTGATCCAAAGAGATTGGGCCTAAAATGGACATTGACTTGACCTTAGGATTTGAACGTCTTGTGATTAGACTAGTATAAACAAACCCCGGACGAACACGGGACAATTTTGATATACGATATGATAACTCCAAATGAAACTGGACTGATTATGATTCATGACTAACGCTTAAGCAAGGACTGGAGTCCTCGGCTATGACGGTCTGGAATGATCATGGATTTGCAGGAGAATCCAAAGGAACCAGATGATTCACCAAGTTCTAGACTGATGGATGGTCGAAGGACACAACCACCGAAGATTGACTATTGCAAAAACTTGTTCTTGAACAAGGCATACCTTACATTCATAAGGCATGCTTTGGAGGGTAACTGTTAACCTGCTTTTTAGCAAAGCCAATTTAAGCTGGACTTAGAAGGCCAAAATGAAGATGAGAAGAGTTATGAACTTGGAAACATGCTTAAAAAGGCTAAAAGATTGGACTCAAGAAGTTTGATGGAAACTGGGGCTAAGTAGACTACTCAGTACCGAGAACTTTTCACTTGGCACCTCCCAATATCCTTACACTCCAAGTACTTCTTCATGCAATCGGGACAAAGTGTTTTTTCCAGAAGATAGATAAGAAACACTAAGGATTTTGGAGAAGAAAATAAAGAAAGAAGGAAAAGACAAGCGATATCAAGTGAATCTTAAAAAGAACTTGATCTTCAAGAAAAAAGAGTTTGAAATACATCGAATTAGAGATAGAAAGACAAGATAAATGAGATAAAGGACTTTCACCCTGGTAAAACCACTGGTACCGAGAGGAACCTCTTGGTACTAAGAGGTTTTTATTTGTTGTTAGGTCCGCATGCTCACTTCGGAACACTTGGACTTGCATCTGGGCTTCATTATACATGGACCTCCAAGTCTACTTGCGAGTTTCTATATAAATACTAGATTATAGCAACTGAAGAGGGGATTCAAACTCTACATCATCTTCACTCTTATCTCCTTCCCAATATATACTCTAGAAACTCCATTGTAAATCTGTATCCATTAGATTGTGGTCAGATATGAAGAATTAGTTGTAATTTGAGGAAAAACGACTAATATAAAGAATCAAGTGGACGTAGGCCAAAGATTACCGAACCACTACAAAAATCTTGTGTGTTCTCTTATTTTCTTCCTATTCTTGTCGGTTTGATTTGGATTTCTACATTATTGGTGCTTTCAATAACTATTTGGGTGTTGGTGCCATTTTTGATGTCAACATCGCTATAGGTAGAATTCTATGTGGCTTTCGCAGGGCTTTAACTCCAAAGGTAATACATTATGTCAAGTATATAATATGAAAGAAAACCACCTTTTACTTCAAACGAGATTTTATTTTAGAGTTATAATTTACGTTAAATTATATAGTTGCCACTGGTGCATATACCTAATCTATCAGAGGTAATATTGGTAATGCAGGAACTCCTACACCAAAAGTGGCTACACATAACAACTATGTCGCGTTAAGCTAGGATTATACTAGTCTTGGAGGAAAACCATTTTTAGGAATGAAGAATTTCATTGAAGTGGAGGATTAGCTTTTTTCAGTGTAGGAAGACTTTGTTGATCTAGGGTTGAGTAATGATCGGAAGAGAAGATTGGCTTCAAGGCAATTATAAGAAGCTACTTTTATTAGTGGAGTAGTATTACCATGGGATTTTTGGTAAAGGAGCTTACTTGGGCTGACTTCAGAGAAAGGTTCGAGGAGAAATTTTTATTTGAAGTAGCTAAATCCACTTTGTTTAGGAAGTTTACGAAGTTGAAACAGGGCGAGATGATTTTTCTAGAGTATGCTACGAAGTTTGATGAGCTATTAAGGCATGAACATGCCATCATTAACACTATGCTTAAGAAGAACGAAAAATTCATCCAAAGAATGAAGCCGAAGAGTGCAAGGGAAACTATGCCATATCTTAGAGATCCATTTAATGTCATGGTGGACATGGATATAAGAAATAAGGATTTGATTTCATCTATTGGAAAGAATACGTCTGTGAAGACTACGGGTTTCCAAGGCATGAAGAGAAAGTACTTTGGCAAGGAAGGAGCTCAAAAGAGTGGAGCTTCTAAAGAAGGAATGTCTAAAGTAGTTTGTTATAAGTGTGATAAGAAAGGTAACCTTGTATATTAGTGTAACTTGAGAGATAGCAAGAAAGTTGTTGATAAGAAAGGAGTGACATGCTATAATTGCATCAAGGTAGGGCACTATAAAAGGGAATGTCCTGAACTGATCAAAGCTGAAAGAGGAAAGGTTTTTGGTTTGGAACCTACAGCTTTTGAACAACCCGCTGAAGAGGAAGGAAAGTCTATGGTGGAAAGTAAGCTTTTGATGCGTGGCATAGCTATTAAAGTACTATTGATATTGGTGCATCACTTCTTTTGTCTCTAAATGTTTGGTAGAAAAGTTAGATATAGAACCGACAAAACTTATTATTTCTCTGAGGGATATGAATCCAATATCCAGTTATGCAACTCTTAGAATGAAATGTGGCCATGTAGAGTTTGATATATTAGGTAATATGTTTCCCTGCAAATTGCATGTGTTTGACTTTGTTGTGTTTTGAGATAATTCTGGGAATTGATTGGTTAAGTATGTACGTTGCTAGGATATTTTATCGAGATAGAGCAGTGTCCTTAAGACACCCCAATAATAAATTATATATTGATTGGAAGAACTAAGTTTTGATGTATGTGCAATGTTGGGTGCTATGGAAGGCGTGAAGGACATAACAAATCGGGTTTTTGTAGTAAGAGAATATGCTGATGTTTTTGAACCTATTACGGAACCACTGTCGAAATGTGCCATTGTGTTTTGAATCGATCTCGTAGCCGGAGCTAAACCCATAGGCAAACCTCCTAGCAGAATGACTCCTATAGAGATGAAGGAATTAAAGGTGCAACTAGTGGATTTAGAAGTGAAGAATTTAACTAGACCAAGCAGTTCATGTTGGGGGTGTTATGATGGTGTTCATAAAGAAACCAAATGGGTCGTTAAGGTTGTGTATCCATCATAGAATGTTAAATGGGAAGATGATAAAGGATCAATACCCTTTGCTTAGAATAGATGATCTGTTTGATCAAATGAGTGGAGCCAAGGTGTTCTCACAGTTAGACTTAGCAACAAGTTTTCATCGACTGAGAGTGGCAGAGGAAAGTATACCATTGATGGTGTTTCAAATAAGATATGTGATGTATGAATGGTTAGTCCTTCCCTTCAGACTGAATAACGTGCCTGTTATCTTTGTAGATTTGATGAATCGAATCTTCCAAGTGCGTTTGGATAGATTCATGTTAGTGTTTATTGACGATATTTTGATATATTCTAAGAGTAAACGCGATTATGAAGTTCATCTTAAAATAATGCTAGATATGCTACGGTAGCATCAGTTAAATGCGAAGTTTTCAATATGTCATTTTTGAGAAAGGAAGTGGAGTTTCTTGGACATGTAGTTTTGGAGAATGGGTTATCGATGGATCCATCGAAGATCGAAGCTATTAATAGTTGAAAAAGACCCAAGACTGTAACTAAGATTAGAAGTTTTTTGGAATTGAGTGGCTATTACCAGAGATTTATTAAAGATTTCTCTCGTATAGTAGCACCATGACTAAGATAACAAGGAAAGACGTAAATTTTGTTTAGACTGATAAATGGGAAGAAGCATTTCAGAAGTAAAAGCATTTATTGACCAATGCGTCTGTGTTAATTATTCCAGATGAGAATCAAGATTTAATGGTGTATACTGATGCATGTGGAACTAGGGTAGGAGCTGTATTGATGGAGAGAGGTAGAGTCATTGTCTTTGCTTCTCGGTAGCTTCGAACATATTGAGTTAGATACCCTACTCATGATTTGGAGTTGGCGATAGTGATCTTTGCATTGAAGGTGTGGAAACATTATTTTTTAAATGAACAATTCGAGTTGTTTACGAACCATAATTCCTTGAAGTATTTATTCACTCAAAAGGATGGCTAGATTTTTTAACCGTGTATGACTTTTGGATTAAGTGTACGTCGGAAAAAGGAAATAAATTTGTTGATGCACTTAGTAGAAAACATCAAAATGTGGATCTGAATGGAATGATTTAGAGGCGTCAGCTTCTTGTGGAGTTAAAATTAGGTCGACAGCCAGTTCTAGTCAGAGTACCGCAACGATCTCTTGTTTAGAAGTTCGAATGATATTGATTGAAAGAATTATAGTATGGAAAAATGAAGATCCAATACTAACTGAGCGAATTAAAAGTCTGAAAGTGGGGAGTGAGATTGGTGATTTGAAAGACTTTATACTTGACCAAAGATGATGGTTGAGAAAGAAGGGACGTTATGTGTTCTGAATAAGGATAATTTGAGAAAGGAAGTTCTTAGAGAATGTCATTTGTTGAATTTTACCATTCATCCCAGAGGTATGAAGATATACTAAGATATGAAGAGGAGTTTCTTCTGGGAAGGAATGAAGAGAGATATAGGCTTAGGGGTGAAGCAATGTATAAATTCCTAGTAAGTAAAAGCCAAGCATCAAAGCCAAGTGGATTGTTTCATCCATTAGAAGTGCCACTATGGAAATGGGATTCTATATCTATGAATTTTATTGACGGGTTACCAAAGTCTATTAGGAGAAATGAATGTATCTGGTAGTAGTTGATAGATTGACCAAGAATGCACACTTTGTCCCTGTTAAATCAATAAGGAAGACACCTAGTTTAGTGAAGTTACTCATGAAGAATGCCCTAAGACTTCATGGAATACGAGTGGCAGTGTAAGTGATAGAGATAATTTGTTTACCAGTGAGTTGTGGAAAAAATTTCAAAATGTATTAGGTGCCCTGCTGAAGATGAGTATTGCTTACCATCAGCAGACTGAAGCTTAAATGGAAAAGGTTAAAAAGGTACTCAAAGATTTATTGGGAGCTTGTGTACTAGACTTTAGAGGGTCATGGGAAGACCATTTGTAATTAGTCTAGTTTTCCTATAATAATAGCTATTAAACTAGTATAGAAACCACACCTTTCGAAGCTACGCAAATCTCCTGCATGTTGGTTAGAGACATGTGATAAATCAATACTTGGTTTAAATTTGGTGAAAGAAGCAACTGAAAATATTGAGTTAATCCGTGCAAGGATGAAGGAAGCTCGATCAAGACAAAAAATTTATGCAAATAGAAGACATAGAGACTTGGAATTTTCAGTTGGAGATTATGTTTTCATGAAAGTATCACCGATGGTGGGCTATCGTAAGGAGAATACATTAAATTATTTCCCCAAACACTCCTCTCACTCTCATATATTTTTAGCCTCGCAACATAAGCGAAGAAAAGAAAACAAAACCATACAAAACTCCATTAAAATTCACTTAACAAAGAAGAAGATAATGTAGAAAGCTCAAGGGAAGAAACAAAGGCAATTATCTTTACATATGATCAAACTAAGGTGAATAATATTTCCATATCTTTGCTTCAAGATGTGTTTAATTTTCAAAGGTAGATCCAAATTTGATTGATATTGGTCATGCAAATGGATTAGACAACCATTTATATGAGTAATGGTTATCACTTGGAATTTTTATCGAATTTTCCTATAGGGTGTAAAATTTATTTTTTTGATCTTCTAATGCTTTGAATTTTTTATACGATGTTTGGAACAAAAATTTGGATACGGGTTTTAAAATTTCATAATTTTTGGAATTATTATGAATTTCCTAAGTGAGAAAAAAGAGGAGTCAAATTTTAATTGCTTAAAACATGGAAAATAATTTTTTTACTTCAATTTTTTTATATAATGTTGAAGAGAAATTCGGATTTTTGGAATCTTCTAGGATTTTTTTCCAACTAATTACAATTTGATATAAATTGTTTTATATAGAGGGTTTTAATTGCAAAAGGATAACTAATAATATAATTAGTGGATAATTTATATTTTGGGGAAGAAAAGAAATTTTCTCTGTTTGTTTTGTTGCAAATTTCTAAAAGGAATTTGGTTAAACGATGAAAGTTTGTCAAAGAAATTGATTTGGTAAAAAGTTATTACTTTAAAAGAAAATAAACAAGTTTTGCAGATATCTACAGAAATGCCCTTAATCAACTTACGATATCCCATATTTATTAATATGCAGTATCCATGTTTTCTCAACTTGCGATAGCTAAGTTATATTAACCTACTTAGTACTGTATTTTTTGTCAACTTGCGATATGTATTATTTTATCACTTGCAATAGCTAACATTTTTATAAACTTACGATAGCAGCTATTTTATCAACTTGCGATAGCTACATTTTTATCAATTTGTGATAACTATATGTTTTCAACTTGTGATGTATTTGTTTTGGTTGACATGCGATAGTTATGTTTTTCAATATGTGATATCCTATGGTTTTAACATGCGATAGCAAGGATTTCTTAAAAGTGCGATAGCACATGTTTTAAGCATACGACATCATAAGTTTTGAAACTCGATAGCTACATCTTTGACATGTGATGGCATGTGATTTTGAAAGAGCGATATCATACTTTATGACACATTTGTTTTTAACTCCATATTTGACCTATGTTTTACTTAAAACAAAACTGTAATTTTTGTTGAGAATTTTGACAAGGTTTTAAAAAAGAAGAAAAGATGTATATGCCCACTTTTAAAAGAGTTTTTTGAAGGAAATTATTACTTAAGTATAAGTAATTTTGTGTATAAAATGACTATCATGTGAACATATATTTATGATGGATGATTGTGTGTTATATGTTTAATTTTGTACCTTGATCAGTATTATTGCATATACTAAATTGTTGACATGCTCACTTATGTGTTTTATATTATCGCCCAACATTTATAACCTTGGGGATTTGGTACCGATGACCAGTTAGGGATGTTCCAATAGTGGGTATGGTCAGATTTAAACTCCTGTGTAAGTAGAATTGCATTTAGGAAATTGGAAAGATCACATTGTGTTAGGATGCCTTGAACTGATCAAAAGAAACGACTCATGAATATTTTAAAACCAGATTTTTGAGACTTGGGTAGGGTCATGCTCCATCCTCCAACCGTTAAGCCCTCGGTTGGTTAGGTCCGTGATTCCAATATGTAGGGATTTGCCTATATAAGGCCAATTTTTTTGGAACTATGCATAGAAAAGAACTCATAACAGAGACGCACACTACTATTTTTCTTCAGTTGAATGGAAGTCGATGTTATTTAGTCTTATTGGATAAGAGATTTTGGATTATCTGGTTGCATTTTTTGCCTGAGCTTGGATATGTTTTTCGTTGGCCTGAGAAAACTAATATAGGTTCATAGTAACCCCAGGAAAACTATGTCATTGACTATTTTAATGGATTGGGTAAGTATGGGAATGTTTAATCCTTTGACCATAGTAAATGACGGATTATTCATTGACCCATTGTGCATGATGATAATGATATTTATATTATGATGACATTCTAATCATTTTGGTTCCAGAGATGTTATGATTGGCATATAGATTATAAAATTATCAGGGAGGGGAAACCCTTTCCTTGCTTTAGAGGCGTGGTCTCACTGGTTGCCTAATTTGTTTTTAGATGGTAAAATATTATTCACACCAAACCTTTTTTTATCTAAAGTTTATGATTTCCCCTTAAACTCTCAAATACTCAATTTGAATTGGATAAGCTAGGTAGGGTGTTTCATGTTTAGACTAACAAGCTTTTGGAGACGTGCAGGAGTTAAGCTACTGTTTAGAAGTATTTCCGCTGTGTAGTGTTAACTGCTTTTTACTTTACTACTGAATGTATATAATGGCGGGTATTGTACTCATCTACTAGTTAAGACCCTGATCATCCAAGGGGGCATCCTCATATGTAGCTCTTGGAGTTATATTTGTATTTATTATATTTAATCAGAACAATGGAATTATGGGGTTATGTAATGTAATTGAATGTAATGAATTAATGAGAATGCTTGTTTAAAATTTGTGAATTCTTCTGCACTTGATGTTATTGATACAATAACCGATCTTATTTTGTCACTAGAAAATAATGCTAAGGATGACTGCAACATCAATAGTATCTACTTTCGAGCCTCAAAATTGGGGATGTTACATCACACAACCAGAACTCTCAATTTTCGACCAAAACTAATTTACTAAATTAATTTATAGAAGTAAAATTATTATTATAAAGAAATTAATATAAAGGTTATATTAATTAATTTATTAGTACTTTTTATTATTATTAGTTAGCGGTGGGGTTACCATTATTCTTTTTCTTGTATGTATTCCTAAGAAAAGGAATTTGTCCATAATAGTGCAAAAGGATGGCCCGACTTCAAGTTGTCATACGCTCTCGTCACCCTTATCATGTCCTTAACCTATCTATTTTGCCTAACAAGCGTACACATACATACGTACATAGGCTCATTCGTTGAGTTGTCAACGAAGAGCGAGAGTGGTGTAATGCCACCAGTCAACAATTAATGAGGTAAAAAATCATTCAATGGTCATACCCAAAATTATGGATCTGGGTAAGATATTTACATAGTTTTTAGCGCTACTATGAATAGACCTTGATGTCTCCATTTGCTATGATATAGAAAACCATTTTCTCCATACATAATAAATTAAATCTCAATAGTGGGCATTGCAACTCCATCACCGAGTTAGAGATAGTATATCTTAAGGGCGAAGCTGACAATTCAAGGTGTAATTGACCGGTAGGATATGAAAGAGATTTTTCAAATTGTTTTTCAATCAAAAATTGAATTTAAGATTGCTTTAAATAGCACAACTTTTAAATTTTGTTTATAATTTTTTTAAAATTTGATTTACAAAAATTTGCACATTCATGTTCATTGAATGTGCATGTAATCAAGTCATAGTAGCCAACTTCACTTCACACTTCACCATCTTCCATCGCAAGCTTTTCAACAACATTATGAAAGTCAAATTTGAAGTTGGGAGGAAAGGCAACGATTGGGAGTTTTTCTATGGGTGGTGGCATGCATGATCAATAATTCGAAGCAGTCGAGCAAAATAGTGTTTTAAAGGAAGATGACTGAGTTTGACATAATGGGTACGGTCGTGCTCAAATTGATGCGAGGAGATCAATGGAGGCGGCATCGAATATTCCTATGGATTCCGGCGGCGTCAATAATTGGATGAAGAAAAGAGGGCTGGCGGCTAGGGTTTTGAATTTGAAGAAGGTAAAAAATTTAAATAACCCCCCTTCCCCTTAATTTTAGTGAAAATAAGGGACACATCCCTAGAATCAAACTTAATACACAAAACATCCTCCCCAAAAAAAGATATAAATTACATCCCTATTTTCAAATACTGCAATTTTCTTTCCTAAATTACCCCTTTGCTCCATTGCTAAATGTTGATTCTTCATATGTGGATGTTATTCTCACATCCATAATTAAATTTTGCACCCTATTAATTATCAATCTTTAAAACGCAATAACTTTTTATAGAAACGGCGGATTAACAAACCGTTTTCACCATTAAATCGCAAATTTTATTATCTTTATAATTAGTGGCATTGTGCATATGTAAAAACAACGGCACGACAAGTTGTTTGTGAATCCAACTATATGGTATGATTGTAGACAATTCAGCAATTATATGCAATAATTGCAGAAAAGTCAACAATTATATAGTATGCTTGCAGATAATTCAGCAATTATATGCAATAATTGCAGAAAAGTCTACAATTATATGGTATAGTTGCACTTTTCTGTTATTACTTGGAATAATTGCAGAGTTTTCTGCAATTATTCGATATAATTACGTAAAAGTATGCACTTATATGGAATAATTGCAGAAAAATCAGCAATTATTCCATATAATTGCATAAAAGTCTGCAATTATATGGAATAATTGCTGATATTTGAAGAAAAATTGATAATCATTTCATATAATTGCAGAAAATGGCAAGTATACTAAATAATTGCAGAAAAGTTGGCATTTATATGAAATAATAGCAGAAAAGTCTGCAATTATTACGTTTAATTGCATAAAAGCCTGTAATTATTCCATATAATTGCATAAAAGTCTACGATTATATGGAATAATTGTTGACATTTGAAGAAAAATCGATGATGTTCAAAAATTATAGAATTCTCTACAAATATATGGAATAATTGCAGCCTTACTGCAAATATGATTTTTTTTGTTATCAACATTGGATCTCATTTTAAGGATCATAAAATTTATGATTTTTTGGTGAAAACGGTATGCTGATCCGATGTTTCTACAGAAAGTTATACGCATTTGAAATGCTAAAAACGTAAAGGGTATTTGGGTCTTTTGGCGCGGGCGGATTTGAAAACAGGGACTAGAAACATACATTAATTTGGGGAGGATGTTTTCTCTATTTTGAAACTTAACAAGGATGTGAGCCAAACTATCCCTTAATTTTAAGTTTACAATTTTAACCTTCAGACCTCTAAACACACATAACACTCACATACGAACTTCGTTTTACACACGACTTGTGTCGTTGGTTTCTTACTAAAATTTTGGACAAACTGGCTTCTTTTTAGCAGTAACTATATATTTAGTTTGATATAGTAATTTTAAATATTACGGAATTAATATAGGTAAATGTGTGTGTGTGTGTATCTAGACATTGACACAATTACAGAAATTACTTTATTAGGAAATTATTTATAGATAGCCTTGTTTCACTGCTACCATTTCTTTTTCTTTTTCCCAAGTCCAGTATACAGGGGTGCATAGCAAGAAATACCACCCGTCTACTCTCCCACCAAATAAGGGGAAATCTATAGCAGTACCAAGAGTAATAGGCTTCACCAATAGCCCAATATATTAATTAGGGGTGACCTTGTTCGTTTTTCATTAGGCTCCTTATAGTATTATTTTGCTATGCCCCTTCCATCAGGATCAAAAAAGGTTGTATAAAAGTTTTGATCAGTTAATAATATTGTAATTGCCCCTGTCAGTACCAGAAGTGATAGTAAAAGTAGAAATATTATCGCTAGAACAAACCGCACGAAAGGGGTAATCTATGCATAGTCATTCTAGGTCACACATATTGAAGATAGTTGTTATAAATTTTATAGAACCTAAAATCAATAAAACACCTGATAGATGAAGAATTATTCAAGATCATATATTTAATATTCAAATGAATTATAAACTACATTATAAATAAAATAAATTTATTATGTGATAATTGAACCAAAACATATTAATTATATTCATTAACAATGTCCAGTTAAATTTGATCAAATATTATTTACTATCCATATATATATATATTGTTGAGCAAAAGAATAAAAAATATACACATATCATCCTTCTGGACTAGAGAACAAATTATGTTCTTGACTTTATTAAATTAAACTTCATTTTAAAGAAAAATAATTATTTAAATAGAAATAAATCGTAAATGCACTTTTTCTAAATTCCAATAAAAAATTAAATAGATTTAATGTCATATAATTATTCAGGATAACAAAAATTAAATATCTAATGCATAAACAATAAAGGAAAATTTTGAAATTTGGTATTGGTCCTGTGTGGTTAAAGCCATGCTAAAGCTCCGCAAAATCCCTGCTATAGCGCATAGCACTCTTCCCCCGCTACCCTTTTTAAATTTAGCGCTATTAAATAGTAGATCCATTTTAAGCCCCATTATTTTCTGCTACACCCACTAAATCAAGGCTTCTTAGCATCCGCTTTAGCAAAATTAATAGAAAAAAGGTTAATTTTACTAGTTCTCTTGTAAAAAAATAAAAATTGCTATGGTAAAGACCTAATTTTAAGGCATAAGTGCTCAATATTAGTTAAAAATCTATCATAGTTACCAATTCTGGATTGCATAAATCATGATAATCATCGATTTTGTATTGTAAGATTAAACAATATTTCTTTTTCCTACACAAATGATGTGAGAATAAGAATAAACTGACTTTAAATATTTAATTTAATATCTAATGAAACTTTTTGCACCTCAGCTATTTTTCGCTATATCCCCGCTTTATTTTTGCTATAACTTTTTGCACCTCCACCGCTGTAGAACCGCCGAGCACCTTAACTGCATAGTATTGGTCAAAATTCCAATATTATCCACATTCAATTTGGTTAGTCCAAAGAAAAAGTCCATGGTTCTATAATAACATTCATTACTAACCATACTACTCTCGCTAGAGAATTTGACTTTGAGACTAAAGATGACCGTAATACTAACCTCATGCAATCGAGGTAATGATTCTCTTTTGAATAGTGCTTCAATTCCAATGCTTCAACTCAGACTACTCGATGGATCGCCATGCCATGATTTAACTATAATCAAAGTAGATTTCTACGGTATTCTCAAGTCGAGGGAACTGTGTAACATCGATACATTGAGATTTCCTGTTCGACCTAGTTGTTAACCAACAGGAAACGCTAGGACGAGTCATTCCATAGTTATCGAATAATCATGAGTACGTAACCCCTTGGTGTCCCTATCAGTCATGAGTAATACACTACCAACACTTTGAAGAGTGTTACGCATTATGGTGTCAAGGGATGTATCGATATCCTTTCTCGAAACATCTTGACCAATAATATTTAAAACAAAATATCATTTTATTTTATGATTAATTACTCACAATTGCAACTATTTGTAACTACAATCACATAATATTTTATTTAAGTTTTTTCTTATCAATAAACTTCAAATTAATTACTTAATTAATTATATCCCAATACAACAAAGTATATAAAAGAAAACAAAAACCATTACTATGAACAAGATTGACTACAGAGTTGAAAGATATGTAACAAACTAATAATTGCCCCAAGAGTGTACCACTAACTCTAGCATATTCTACTCTGGTCAGAGATTTTGACATTGAATTGACTACGTTTTACCATGATACTATCCTCATACAACCGATGAATGAACTTCTCTATGGAATAGTGCTTTACTTCCTATGTTTCTTTTAGACCCATCAATAGTTCCTCGATGTTCGCTATACCATAAATTAACTATAATCAAAGTGGACTATCTGCATAGAAGTTCCATAGTATTCTCAAATGGAGAGAACTATGTAACATCATCACTCTGAAATTTCATGTTTGACCATGTTGTTCTCAACCAATAGGAAACACTCAACTGAGTCATTCCATAATTATCCAGTAACTACGAGTACACAACCTCTTGGTGCCTCAACAACCATAAGTAATACATTGCTCAACATTTGGAGAGCGTTACGTACTCTTGCCTTAACAGATGTATCAACATCGTTTCTCAAAATACCTTGACCAGAAATAAATTAATATGTTATTCTATATTGTGAAAATTTTCTCATGATTAAAAGTATTTGTAACTATTATCACATAACATATTATTTAAAGATTTTATAGTTAAAATATTTTAAATTAACTACTTAAATAATTAGTGGCAAAGTGTTCTGGTCAAGACTAGCGTGAACATTAAGAAATTACATAATTAATTAAGTAGTAAAGTGTTACAATAAAGGTTTTAAATAATTAATTTTGTTAACACTAATCACAATAAAGGTATTAAATAATTAATTAAGTAGTAAAGTGTTATAATAAAGGTATTAAATAATTAATTTTGTTCATAATAAGAAATTACATAATAAATTAAGTAGCCGTAAGTAATACATTACCTGCTCTGAAGTTTTAAATACAAGAAAATAGTCATAGGTCCCTGAGTTTGATGTTGTTATACAAAAAGTCCCTGCAGAAATGAATATGTAAATTTGGTCCCTACTTTTCAAAAATTTAAAACGCAAAGTGTCTTGCACTTTTATGACAGAAAAAGCAAGATAACTTTCACTTTTCTAATTTTGAAATATTTTTCGAAAATTTTGAAAATTTTGAAAAGTGCAAGCTAACTTGCACTTTTTATCAGAAAAGCACAAACTAGTTTGCGCTTTCTAATTTTGAATTTTTTTTGAAAATTTTAAAACTTTTAAAATTTTTGAAAAGCGCAAGCTAGTTTGCGCTTTCTGATTTTGAAAATTTTGAAATTTTAAAAAGCGCAAGATAACTTGCGTTTTCTTACTTAGAAAAAACAGGGACTTAATTTACATACTTATTTCTACAGGGACTTTTCTTGTAACACCATTAGAAATAGGGAACTTTCATCAATTTTTTTCATAATAAAGGTATTTGACTTCTATTAGTAAATTAACTACTTAATTAATTATGTAATTTCTAATTAAAGATTAATGGTAAAGTGTGTAAACAAAATAAAATATATAAAATTTTAGAATAAGTAGAGCTTTTATGATTGAAAGACCAATGAAAAAGACTAGAAAAATACGATTAAAATTGAAATATTAGGGCATTAGGATTTCTAATATGGTCGACATATTGTCATTCATTATATACTAAAAACAAATATTAAGAATGTGAAGATATTTATATGTAATTTTTCCTCCAACAATTATAACTAAGATCAATGTTCTTGAAAAAATACTGGGTATTTTACACCAAATATCAAAGTGATATATCAAAAAATATTAAGCAATATATTAGTAATAGTATTTTAAGTGATATTTTGAAACAAATATTGGCTAAGGAGCGATATGATATATATCGACGATATAAACTGATTAGTTTCTAAGTGGAATCATCAGCTTCCATTTTGTCTCTAATAAATTCAATAAAAGTTAGGAAATTAATCTATTGCTTTTGTGAGTAAATAAATCTTCTTAGTTCTCATCCAACATGAATTACTTGTGGAAGGAATGTCAATTTAGTTCAAGGAGTAGTGTTTCTACCTCCGTTACACATAATATGTTGGAATTTTAAGTGAATTAATTTTTTAAAAATTAATGCTAACAAAATTTGTAATAAATGACATTGTATAATGGTAATATATTTATAAAATATTATTATCTAGTCGTTGCAAATATTAATGGTAATAAAATTTATAATGAATGACGTTGTATAATTATAATATATTTATGTGCTATTATTATTGAGCCGTTGCAAAAACTAATGGTGATAAAATTCGTAATGAATGGTAATTAAGATCCATTCGTAATCCCTCATTTCAGTAAGGCATACAATTTCCATTCTGCTAATTTAAATGATAGATAAGCAGAAAAAACAGAAGCAACATACAATTTTCTTTCTTCTTCTTCTCCCTCTGCCTTTTCTCTCTCTGTAGAACAAGTAATTAAATTAGAAAGGGCTAAATTTACAATGATTTGTCGTCTTGCAAATAGCAAATCAACCAAATTTTAGAAGTTGTTATATCCAATGGACGGAGCAGTTGATAGCTAGCCTTGAACCTTGAGGTTAAGCCATAAATCATTTTAAAGAAAGCAACAAACTACGTAACTCGATCTTTTCTAGCGGTCAGATCCAATAATTTAAGACGATTCCACCAGTTACAAATGGTCACGACCGATGATTTTACTGGAACAATACTACCAAACATCAATAGACCCTTCAAATTCGAGGGGTACACATGTAATTTTTCTTGACAATGAAATAGGTGGTTTATATTCTGACCACTGACAAACCACCACCGTCCAATTCACCCACTGAAGAAGAGAACAAGGAGTAGCAATTCTGGATAGAGCATGACTACCTATGCAAAAACTTCATTTTGAATGGACTCTGCAATGAACTATATAACTACTACAATGTAGAGGACAAATGGGTAAGGAAATCTGGGAGGCACTACAGAAGACGTACGACACAGAGGAAGCTGGAGCAAAGAAATACGCAATCAGCCACTACATCAAATATCATATGTCCGATGACAAGTCAGTAAAGATGTAGTCTCATGAGCTTCAGAAAATAGCTTATGAGATCGTCTCGGAAGGTATGACTATTGACGAACAGTTTCAAGTTGTAGTACTTATTGATAAATTACCCTTAGTGGAAAGAGTTCAAATATAAGCTTAGATATAAAACTAAAAAAATTTCACTTGAAAGTTTAATTACTAGCCTCCGAATTGAGGGGGAATCTCGAAAACAGGATACGAAGAGGAAGTGCTTGCTATTTCCAGCAACACCAAGAAGGTTGTGGTTTTGAAACTGAATCCCAAAAGCTTTAAGAATTAGAACTGTAAGCCTAATCAGAACTGCAACAAGAATGGAAACCTTCAAAGGAATCATACTGCACCACAACAACGACGACCTTTAAAGAATGATTTTGGTTAGTTTATTTGTTATAACCGCAACAAACCAGGTCACATGGCACGAAAGTGTCGGAAAAGGCCTCGTCCTGCTCCTTGGGTGAACCTGACTGAAGAACACTGCTAACTGCTATGATTACAGAGGTCAACCTTATAGGGGGATCAAAAGGATAGTTGGTAGATACTGGCAATACACGCCATGTCTGCTACGACCATGCTATGTTCGAAATATACACGGACGTTGAGGAGAAGAAAGTGCCACTAGGAGACTCTCACACCACTACTGTTGCTAGGATTGGAAGCGCTGAGCTAAAGTCTACCTATGAAAAAAAACTATCATATTGAAGGACGTGATGCATACTTTAGAGATGAGAAAAAACTTAGTTTCAGTTACCTTCTTGATAAGGCTGACTTTACTCAAACTATAGGGGTTGATTTATATGCCATCACTATGAATGGTTTGTTTATTGGTAGGGATTATGTTACCGATGACATGTTTAAGTTGAATGTTGAAAGTAATCAAGTATCTCCTTCTGCTTATATGTTGTGTTCATTTAATGTATGGCATGCCAGACATTATCATGTTAACAAACATATAATAAAGAATATGAGTAGCTTAGGATTAATTCCTAATATGTCTTTAAAAGATTTTGAAAAATGTGATTTTGTAGTCAAGCCAAAATTACAAAATCTTCACATAAATCTATAATTATATTAGAGAATCTGAAACTTTAGTGTTGATTCATTCTAATATATGCTAATATTTGTGAATTAGATGGAACTTTGACTAGAAATGGACATCACTATTTTATAACATTTACTGATGACTGTTTACTTACTTGTACCTAATGAAAAATAAAAGTGATGCATTTGAAATATTTAAATCTTTTATAACTGAAATTGAAAATCGGTTTAGTAAGAGAGGTAAAGGATTACGTAGTGATAGAGACATTGAATTTGAATCTAGTATGTTTATTGAATGTTATAATTCACATGGTATAATACATGAACGAAGTGCACCTTACTCACCTGAAATGAATGGTAAAGCTAAAGAAAAAATAGGACTATAACTGAATTAATTGCAGCTAGTTCGCTTAATTCAAGCACAACATCACGTAGGTGAGGGAAAACCTTGTTAATTGTATATCATGTGTCGTACAAAATTCATAAATCTAAGATCAAAGTTTCTCCCTATGAGATTTTCAAAAATCATAAACCTAATGTGTCATATTTTAGAACTTGAAGTTTTTTAGCATGCGTTCGTATACCTAGCCCTAAAAGAATTAAATTAGCAAGTATAGCATACAAACATGTATTTATTGGCTACGCTATTAATAGCAAAGCATCTATATTTTATGAACTGAATGCACATACTACAATAGAATCTAATGACACTGATTTTTATGAACTGAAATTTCCTTCTAAATTAAGGAATGGTGGGGCACATCTAGTAATATTATTCCTATAAGAAATGAACAAAATGACTTTTAAAAACGAACCTAGGAGAATAAAAGAGCTAGAATTGGACAAAGTCATGGTTCAGATTTTGTGATTACAGTTTAGAAGAGGACCCTTTAAACCTCTAAGAAGCCTTATCTTCATTAGATGCTGAATTTTTTTTTTGGAAAAAAGGCTATAATGATGAGATGGATTCCCTTGAATCCAATAAGACTTGGCATTTTCTTGATTTACCATCTTGTTGTAAGACTATAGGCTATAAATTGGTACTTAAAAAGAAATTAAACCCAATGGAAAAGTTGATAAATATAAAGCCCGTCTAGTAACTAAGGGTTTTTAAAAGAGAGAAAGTGTATACATTTTTGATCCCTTTCACTTGTAACTAGAATTATATCAATTCGAGTATTAATTTCACTTGCTTCTATTCATGATTTGACAATACACCAAATGCATGTTAAAACTGCATTTTTAAATGGTGAATTAGAAGAGGAAATTTATATGGACCAACCTAAAGGTTTTGTAATACACGGACAAGAACATAATGTTTGCAACTTAGATAAATCTTTAAATGGTCTAAAACAAGCACCCAAGCAATGACATGAAAAATTTGATAACTTGATTATTTCACATGGTTTTAAAGTTAATGAGAGTGACAAATGTATTTATTATAAATATAAGAATGTCATTTGCACTATTATATGTTTGTATGTAGACGATCTTCTTATTTTTTGTTCAAACATTCATGGTACTAATATAGTTAATTAAATCTCTTTTAAATACCGACTTTGATATAAAATATGAGAAGCGAGTGTAACCCATGGTATTAACTATTAAGATCACTATGTCTAATTAAGGAATTTCTTTGGATCAATCTCATTATGTTGAGAAGATATTAAAGAAATACAATTACTTTGACTGTAAACCTGTTTGTACACCGTATGATCCAAATGTAAAACTATTTAAGAACAATAGTGAAAGTGTAAGATAGTCTGACTATGCGAGCATCATTGGCAGCCTTCAATATGCCAGTGATTGTACTAGACCTGATATAACATATGTCATAAGATTATTATGCAGGTTTATTAATCGATCTAGTATTGAGCATTGACATGCTATTGAAAGGGTCATGAGATACCTAAAACGAATTAAGAACTTTAAATTACATTATGGAAAGTTTCCAACTGTACTTGAAGGATACACCGATGCCGACTAATATACTTTATCTGATGATTCTAAACCAACCAACGACTATATTTTTAGCATAGCTGGTGGGGCTGTTTCTTGGAAATCCACGGAACGAACTATTTGGCTCAGTCCACTATTGAGTCTGAGATGATAGCACTAGCAACAACTAGTGAAGAAGCGGATTACTTAAGAGTTTGATAGTTGAGATTCTTTTATAGGAAAAGTCGATACCAGCCGTGTTGATCCATTACGATAGTATCGTGGCTATTGCAAAAGTTTAGAACCATTATTATAATGGTAAGAGGTGATAGATACGTCGTAAGCACAACACTGTAAGAGAGCTACTCTCTCAAGTGTTGTTAGAGTGGATCATATTCGCACCGATGAAAATTTGACAAATCCGTTGACGAAAGGATTGGCAAGAGATAAAGTCCATAAAACATCCAAAAGGATGAGACTATTGCCCTTAGACACTCACAATGGTAACCTAATATATACGACTGGAGATCCCAAGAACTAGGTTCAATGGGTAAACAAAAAGTTGTGAAGTGATAAGAGGTGAACATGCTATATTATAAAATGTTTAGAAACATGTATTCATGTAGCGATTAGAGGATGAGGTAATAAAAACTCTTAGTGAGATCTATACTCTATGTGGAGTGGGTTAACTAGCTATAAGAGTGCTCCCGATAGACTCTGTAATGATCCTGAATTTCCGACCCAATTTAAAAATTTTAAATCCATTATTTTAATAAAAAATGTGAAATTTATATACGATCTCAATTAACATCCAAACTTTGTTTATAAAATGTGCCTAGTTGGTTATAGATATGGGTAAAGTTTCATCGTAAAATATCACAGTAAATTTCGTTCGCATTTTATTGTATATCAGTTCATTTTAAAGTGCAAAAATTTTTATCTTCCGAACCTGAATATTTTTACATAGAAAAATTCTAAATCATCTTCTGAGCAAGGCGTCATCTTTCGTTTTTCAAAATTCGGACTTCTTTAGCTCCGTCGATCTTATTTTTCTGCGTTTCCCTGCATTTTCCCGCTAGTATAAAATTCGAATTTTTATAATTCAATCGTACCACAATTATTTGTGTACCGTTGGAAACGCCTCATCGCGCTGATCAAAACGGTATATTTATTCGTGCGAATCGGAGTCCGACGGAAATCGTCACGTTAATTTAACTGTTCTGAAAGGACCGGTTAAACAATTTCAGCCCAAGCTCTTCAGTCCGTTTACAAAAGAAAATTTGAAAGTAAAATCTCAGCTGATGCATTTATTACGGCAGTGGGAAGCTAGGGGTTAACTTGGGAATAGGAAGGACGTTTTGTGGTTCAAAATAATAATTATTACTGGAAAATTTAAGTAACGTATCAGCTTGTATCCATTCATTCTCATTCCTATCTGACAGGTAAGAAACTACACCCTTCTTCATCTTCTCTAATTTTACGCTTCCTCATTCTATTTTGCTTCAGAGAATTAAGTTTGTATATATATAAAAAAATGAATGAATGAAACTCCGCCTCACCAACCAAGGTTGCCTGATGCACGCCTCTACCCACCATCGCCTGCTTCGATCTACTCCAGCCTACATTGTCCCCTCTCTCCTCTCCTCCGCCAAAGCTAGTCGACCTCACTCCTACCCGCGTGGGCCACCCACAATGCTCGGCCGAGCCTTCCTATCATGCCTCACCTCCTCCAACGAGCAGCCATTTTCCCCTCCCCTTCTCAACAGTCTCGTCGCCACGTTTTCATCCACTATACTGGGTAGATAACTCCGCAAGCCAATGTCTCCTACAATGAAACTCACCCACCCTTCATCTGAAACGCCACGCCTTTCCCTATGCGAGCCGACCTCACCACCCAGTCACCGGAGCCGCCACATCCTCCTCCTCCATACGCGCCACTACCCCTCCTGGCTTGCGTGTATGCATGCGTGTGATGGGAGAGTGCGTGCTGTGTGTGTACGAGAAGTGTACATGCGTATAGTCTGAGCGTGTTGAGTCCAATAGTAACAGTGCTTTATGAAATGAAATAGTGTCGTTTTTTTAAAATAATAATAATATTATTATTATTGTTTGCAAAAATGAAGGGTACAGTTGGTGTACAAATAAGTTTT
Source organism: Allium fistulosum (assembly GCA_030737815.1). Classification (NCBI taxonomy): domain Eukaryota; kingdom Viridiplantae; phylum Streptophyta; class Magnoliopsida; order Asparagales; family Amaryllidaceae; genus Allium; species Allium fistulosum. The sequence goes on from CM060908.1 coordinate 328,886,507, forward strand.
AGGTGTTTAAATTGTAGAAGAAATATATGGAGTATGAATATTTTGTTACTGAAGTGAAGTAACCGTTCTTTCTCTTCTCTGTTGTATGCAGAGGCAACCGGTTGAGTTCCTTTCGCAGCAGCCTCGATTTTCAGCTTTCGTTCTTTCTCCGTCGTTAGTAAGCACACCTATATAATTTATAAATTATATATGAACGTTCATTGAATTAATATCGTCGTTCTTTTGTCGATATTTACAGTGTCCGTTTGTTCGTATTGTACCGACTCCATTCGTGCTTCTTTGTGTTTCACCGTCAATTTCTTTATCCACGAAAGGTGAATTAATTTTCACGACTATATTCTTATACAAATTTGGTTGATGAATGATTGCTATGTGATGATAAAATTGGATGTTAATTGTTACTGTTAAGTGATAAATAATATGCAAGTTGAAGTTGATATAGGATGGTCAACAAATTAAAATGGATTATATATGTGAATATCGATTAATTAAACTTGACCCCTTCATATGTTAAATTTGATTTGTTAAATATGACCCCTTTTAATTGTTAAGTTGATTTACACGTAGGAAGTGATAATTACACTTTGAACCATTGATCGTATATTGGATAAATTGTTGTAGAATAAAATTTTTGGAATTGAACGACAAGTGAAAAACCATAATATAATAATCTTTAATCTACATGAAATGATAGTGTAGATTCTAGAAATAATTATATTAATTTGCATAAATAACAAATGTAAATTAATACGATTATTTCGGGATTATTTGAATAATTGTTGAATTATTATGTATGGATGTTATTGCTTGTTTATTTACTTTGACACCATCCCAGTTATCACACTACAAGTTCCCTTTGTTATGCTTTGATTTTTGAATTGAAATGGAATCGGGTTGAAATGATAAATACCCAAATAAACTTTGACTTAGGATAGAAAATTGAATTAAAACCCGATTGGTCAATGTTTGATTTAAAATAAAATAAAGACTTTATTTGAATAATAATAAGGTTTTGAATTAAAATTTAAATTTAAATTTAAAATGAATGGAAATTGTGAATATTTGAAATTTGAAACAGATATTAACGCGGTAATTGATGAAAGAGCATTGTTTAAAATTTAATTGATTAATAATTAAGTTTTGAAATTATTAATAATTAGGTTTTGGAATTAGTAATGATTAAGATTTGAAAATTATTGATAAATTGATGAGATTGAATTATTTAATAATTAAATTGAATTGAATTGAATTTTCTTATAAAAAAAATTTGATTTAAATTGAATTTTCTTTTAAGTGAAATTGAACGTTTTGAATAAGTGAAACTAAGTTTCCTTATTAAGTTTGAAATTGTAACTAAAGTAATAAATGTATGAAATTGAATTTCTTTAACAAGAAATAAAACGCGTTTTATCGAAACAAATGAAAGACTTGAAATTTAAAGAATGAGATTTAACAAATTGAAATTGAATTAAATTTGTAAGCTTTGATATAATAAGTTGAACGTAAGTAATTGATTTAATGAATTAGAGGTTAAATGGAAATCGTTTTAGAAGATAAATTAACTTAACGAGCATTGAACGTAAATGATAAATGTGTTTAAATTTATTTTAAATGATTATGGAATGAAACTTGTATTCGAATTCAAATGAATATTTGAATTGTTTTAAAACAAAATTTGAAATTGAATTATAGAGTTTTGAAATGGAAATTTTGAAGTTATGAAACGTAAAATTTTGGAAATTGTTTTAGGAAGACAAATGAAGCGTTGATTTACAAATTCTAATTGTAATTGAATTGATTTGATTTTTGAAATTTATTAAACGACCAATCGGTGAAATAATTACGAATGTTATTAAAGAGACCAGAATCGGTAAGGGACATACTCACTGTCTAAACCGAATACCACTTTAATAACTATACGCGGAGAGTGATCCAGAATGAAGTGGTTGGATTGACGTACGTTGATGATTGAAGAAAGTGAACGATAATGGATAGCCTTGACACTTGTGTCAAATTGGAAATGACTAAAACAGGAGCCGTGCCGGGCCAAATGGGGTTAGCTACCTCGAGCGAACACACTTCTTCGTAAACTACTCATTACTTTGTGATTGATTGGTGCGCACCCTTGATTTGGGAGTGTTGTTTCACGGTGTTGCGATCGTTGCGACGATGCGTTCTCACCAGTCCGGATCAGGCAAACGGTAGTTTCACTACCTTGGGTATTGCCTCATGTGCCTTGTCATACTTGTATCCCTATACGCGACCACTACGAATTTGTTTCGTATTATACCTATGGAGTACTCCCTGATAGCCCACTAGTTTACTGTGGAGTTTACAGTGCTGTATAGACTATGATGCTTATATAAAATGTGTTAAGGGGAATAATGGTGACACCTTAACACTACCTTGATATTTTAGTTTACCGTTAGACATTATATACTTATCGTACACTACTATGTATAAATAGTTTAACGGATCCTGAAAGATGTTTATTCCATTCATCTTTGAGTTATTGTTATTTCAAATTCTGAATCATATTATCTGTATAAGAATATACGTCCTGATTCGAGTGTTTGTTTAAGCTTATGCTCGGATCAGACTGAGGATTGTTGTTGCTGTTCTATTTGGAGCTGAAGACCGAAGACTATCATCATATTTATCTTATCAGTATTGTTCTTTCTATTTGGACACTATTGGACATCTATGTTGTTCTATTTCATTTATTTGAGACATTGTTGTATTTATGGGTAGCTTCATGAACTACTCTATGACTATGTTGTAATTCCGCTGCACTATTCTGTTATGTTATATTTTCTGTGATTCTGTGATGATTCTTATTTATATATATACACTCCATTAATGATTCGTGTTTTGTACTATTTAAGTTGACATGTGTGGATTATTGTCAATTTAAATGGTCCAAATACGCGGGTTGTTATAGACTCGCCTTTGTGAATGTGGGAATGAGGCCGTTTCCTATGAAAATTTTGAGACAAAAATTTTCTAGAGCATTCACTAAACTGGGATAGACGTGCATGACCATTAATGCACGGTGTTATCCTGTCTTTTGAACTGGTAGTATACAAATGAAGCCGATGAGTTAAACTTCGAAGTTATCAAGGCAAGTCGTCCGAAGAGATGACCATGAAGCTCACAAATCAGAGTACAACCAAGATCGCTACTCAAATACCAACTCGCCACCAAAATACAAAGACCCGAGACCCACAAGTGTGGGGTCGGTATCGACTCACGTAAACTCCCCCATGGGAGCCCATATTCTACCTAGGGGTCCCACTTGGTGCCAATAACACATTTCCAATGTTGTTTTGTTGGCTCAATGCAATTTTCTATTTATCTCCACGAACCCATGAGTCTGCAACTCCGTTATTCTATAACTTCATCATTTGGACTCTGAAACCAGCTGATATCGGTACAAACAATTATGGAATCACGAAGTTAACCACAAGTTGATCTGAAGCGAAGAGTTGAGGGAAGATGATTTGGAAATTTTAGGGGTCGGTACCGATCCCTACCCATGGAGTCGTACTGACCTATAGCTGGCTGATGAAGTGGCACCCACTTTTTTGGAGGAATTGGTCTAAATCTTGAGTAACGTCCTGGAGATATTTTGTGCAAGATTTAAGGCTTCCTACCTTTAAAAATAGAGAGGTATGGCTCATTATATTGGATTTTTTGGCTCTAACTCACTCTACTCCATATTCTTGTAATTCTGAAAATCTAAGTGTCAGAGTTGTATCGACCCCTAAGAACTTCTGCCTCCAAGTCAGAAGTAAGCAATAAAGTTATTAAGTGGACGTATGCCAGAGTTTACCAAATCAATATAAAACTTTGTGTGTTCATTTCTTACTCATTTTAATTTGTTTTTCTTCACTTTTTATTCTCTTCTACTTCTATTGGATGTTTGTGCCATTTTGGGTTCGAACACACGAACTAGTTAAAAGCACTCTAGGAACGTTGTGTGTGGTTTGATATCGGGGATAGAGTTCAAGACTACATGTCATTCTCGTATATTCTGAATCTTACTCATTATGCAAATGTTCAAATCGAAAGATACATTTATTTATGCACAATCCTATATTTTCAAAATTTGAGTAGAAATGTATTTTTTAATAATTCAAGTGGGAGATTGTTGGAATTTTAAGTGAATTAATTTTAAAAAAAATTAATGGTAATGAAATTCGTAATGAATGATGTTGTATAACTGTAATATATTTTATGAGCTATTATTATTAAGCTATTGCAAAAATCAATAGTAATAAAATTCATAATGAATAACAATAATTTCAAATCCATTAACAATCCCTAATTTCAGTAACACATACAATTTTCATTTTGTCTATTAAAATGATAGATAGGCAGAAGGATAAATAGAAGGCAACAGACAATTTTCTTTCTTCTTCTCCTTTGTCTTTTCTCTCTCTGTGGAATTCTTTCAAGCAATTAAGTTAGAAATTGTCAAATTCAGAATGATTTATTGTCGTGCAAACAGTAAATCAATCAAATTTTAGAGGCTGTTTTATCCTGACTACGGAGCGGTTAGTAGCTAGCCTTGTACTAGTCTTGTAAACGGATGCTTTCGAATACGGATAGTGATATATCCGTATTCGAAATCATTTTCGAATATCTATATCCTCGAATATCATATATTTATCAGATATTCTTCGACCAATTCACAATTAATAAATCTAAACAAATAAATAGAAAACTTTGATTTATTATAAATCCATTTTTGTACTAAATATAAAAAAAATACGCTAAGAAAAATAATTTTAAGCGGTAAGAATTGATATATATATATATATATATATATATAAAAAAATTTGTATCTGGATAAAATAGTAAAAGACAATCATTTTATGCATTAAAATACATAAAAAATAACTATAATTTTGATAAAAACCAAACGGGTAATTATCGGATACGGATATGGCCATATTTGTATCTGTATCCTTTTTTCGAATATCGGATAATTTTGAATACGAATACGGACGGATTTCGAATTTTTCGGATAGTTATTGACAGCCCTAACTTGTACTTTGAGGCTAAACTGCGAATAAGCGACGAAATACGTGACTCAATCATTTCCAACCTTTAGATCCAACATAGTATAATTCCTCTTTTATATATAATAATTCTTTATCCCAATAATGTTAACTTTTAGCTTGAATCGAAATCATTTAGTTCTGCTTTTAATAGCACATAATACTGCATATTCTTAGTCTGATTGCTGCATATTTTTCTTCTTGTTGCACAATGCTTTTTTGTGTTTGTATTACGTTGACATTTTGGTGCCATGTAGAGTATTAACGTGCATATACCATTAATTCTGATGTCTCAAGGTTGAAGAGAAAATCACAATATCATTAAACTTAAAAATTATATCCATCCAGCTATGGATTGTATGTTAATTATAATCAGTGAACATTACTATTATCTGAGTTCCTTAAATTAAATAGGTATAATATTCTATCTGGTTCGCATTATTCATAATCAAATCATTACAATATTTGAGTTTCTATAACATGCAGATCAGATTATTTGTGGAATAGTAAGGAGATAAAGCAAAGAATTATTATCAGACTAATAAAAGAAAAGAAAAAAGTCCAGGGTGCATACACCTATAAAGTGTTCCTAAAATACAAGGAAAAGACTACTTTTGCCAGTACTTTATTTCTACTGATTAAAACACACACATTAGTGACTACTATTACTATCTAAATTTTCATCTATGCTCCATTCATCAAAGGCTTCTTCATCTCCCATGCATTTAGTTTAGGAATCCTAACGTCTTCTTTTCCATTATTGAACACAAACAAACGTGCACCATCTCCTATTGCTAGTGTCGGATAAACCCTCGATAGAATGCATGTTTTTCCATTTGCTCCAAAACTCTCCACCACTGAGTGATCAATCTGTTCATATAATGTTTTAAAATGTTAGCATTCTGAATTGTGAAATTAAAATAGTAATTGTTTATACACTTACTAAAGTCCTTAGAGATAACATCCCATTTTTCTGTATATTGACGTCAACAAATCCTCCATAAATTGGTTTATCCACAGTTGTCTTCAATGAAGATCTGCATTCATTCAATCAATATATCAACCTTTTCGATGCATCTATCAGATGATAGAATGTTAAGATATTAGCTAGTTACCTGGTTAAATCATGGCACATGAGAGCAATGTACTTAGTTGGTGCTTTGAAGACTAAAAAGTAAACAGCGGTGTTTTCTATCAAGTGAGAAGAAGCCAAAGTTAATAGTCCGAATGGTCCAACTCCACCAGTTACGTTTGCACTATTTTGTTCACATATTTTTTGTGGATCACTCCAGCTTGAATTGAATTCTTTTGCCTTCTCTAAACCCGATAATTGAAACGTCATCTCTACATCAGTCTGTATTGCAATTGTCAATGTATCTAAGTTGTGTATGTATCTGTGTATTCTAATTAAAATATAATGTTAGAGCTTGCCTGGTCAGTCACATTAAGGTCAGAAATTTCAAAATAATCATGACTCCTTAACGTTTGATTCTTTGCAGAAAACTTCTTTCCCCGCAATCTGTTGAGCTCCTTTACTGGCCATTGAACTAGTTGCTTTCCACTCCGATCAAGCCATATTGTTCTCGGTATTGACTATAATATCACATTATAAAACGTTGTCATCATGTAACTTTGAAACTAAAGTATGGATTCAACTACTTCAAACTGAAACTTTAGCATTTCCACACACACGCGCGCACACAACACACGCGCGTGCACACATGTACATATAGTACCTGAATACCAGCCCAGCCCTTATTCAAGTCGTCTTGTCTGCTATCAGCCTCATTAGACCACCCAAACAAAACCCTTCTCTTCCCCCTGGCATCGTAAAAAGACTTGGAAGCATAAAACTTCCCATAATCATACCTCAAGCCAGAACTATTATCAACAGCCATCTTGTCTGGTACATAAACATCCTTCTTCCTATCATACTCACCAATAGTATAGTACTCCATGCCAGTACCATCCAAGCTAGCCTTCATCACATACTTCAACCATTTGCTCCTCGCCGACGTGTCAAACCCTAGTTTACCCTTTTTACCCACCGGGTAGAAGTCTGGACACTCCCACATAGCTGTTATGGAGGAGTGCAGCGCGTGCTTTGCACGGGTCCAGTGAATGAAATCCTTACTATGGTAAAGAATTGCCATGCCTTTGTTCTTTTGTTTGCTGCCTATGATCAGTCTCCATATTTTATCTCGGCCTAACCAGGCTGTGGTCGGGTCTCGAAACTCTGTTGAGTTAATGTCTTTATTGGGGGTTATTACCGGGTTGTAATCGGGTTTGACCCATTCACGGAGGTATGGATCCGATAAGTTTTTTGGAAAGGCGATGTTTTGGACTTGCTTTCCTTGATGGTTGTTGCCTGATATTGGATAAAAGGTTACTGTCATGTGCATAATAATCTAAGAATAATGTACATACAGAGCATTATTTGACAGGTTTACTACATGTTAACTGTGTTTAGATGAATGGTGAAATTTACAAGTGTAAGATACATTAAGGGTAATGAAATAGGTGTCTGCGTTAAACAGTTAACCTGTGTAGAGAATAACAGGTCTGTTGCCTGGTAAAATAGTAGCGGATCCAGACCAGCAACCTTTGATATCGAACGGCTTAGATGGTTCGATTGCATTTTTTACTGCAATCCAGTTGATTAAGTCTTTAGAAACGGAATGACCCCAATAAGGACTGTCCCAAACTGCTGACTTTGGATTGTATTGGTAGAAGAGGTGGTAGTAGCCATTGTAGTACATTGGTCCTGTATTTCAATTTGCACACATGTTATGTATTCCAATTATACAACAACAACAATAACTTGGTTAAAATTAGAGATTATAATTTGATCATCTTACCATTTGGATCTTTTATATCATATGTTCATCACCATGCACAGAGTGTAAAATGTTAGTATTGGAGTAAGTAGGTAAATTAATAAGTAGGCATGCATGTGATAATTAATGGAAAGTTACCGTTGATCCAATTTTTGGGAGGTTGAAAATGGTAAGCGGTTCTATGTCGAGTGTCCACAACAGAGGAAGGAGTAATGCAACATGAATCCGGATATACGTGAGAGCAAAAGCTAACATATTGCAGTGAAAACAATGTTATAAGCCATAGAGCATCATTAAGCTTTGCCATTATATGTAATAATCAAGAAAGGGGAATTGGTGGTTATTATATAAAATAGAAACAGGCAGAAAAAAAACTGGGACGACTGTATGATTTTATAGGGTAATGTTGGATAAAAATGTGGATAGTTTAGAAGACCGAGTAGTTAACGCTGTAAATGGGATTAATGATAGGATCTAAAGCCTTTTTGTTGTTTTATTTCATTATTAATAATGGTAAAAATCTTACCCAAAATAGAGGGAAAATATCTAACTGATTAAGCGTTTAAAACTTCAACAATCATGATTTGGAAACCCTTGGTTTTGAACTATCAATAGCCGAGCGAGGTTTGGGAGCAATATGAGGCACGTTTTGTTCGAAGATATGGAATTTCATGTGCGTCTATCGGTACTCATTTTGCTGTCGATGTTTATGCCAGAAGATGAGGGATTTTCATCAAAATGTCACATGCTTGAAGATATGGGATTTCACGTGCACCTCTACAGCTTTAAAGCAGTAAATAGCAGGCATGCCAAATGTGATAAAAAGACTGGGTGAAAAGAACAAGGAATAAGAGATCCGGGAAATGGTTAAACGTGTCCAAAGTCAAAGAGACGCGGATTTATTAATGACAGAGCCGGCCCCAAGGCAAGTCTACCAAGACTAATGCCTAGGGCAACACTTCCAATAGGGCAACCATCATGTAAAACTATTTTTTAATTCCGTCTTTTCAGAAGTACTAGTAATCTGATATACTATGAATATACATGTAACAATGTGCTGCAATGTCTAGTATTAAATGTGTTGTACTATAATACTATATCTATAATGGTTCTGTCAACATTTTCGTATCTATAATATGTGTATTATAATCTATAGTGTATTGCAGAAGTATTTAATTGATATTTGGCTAGGGCAACAGATAGTTGTGGGCCGGCCCTGATTAATGATACGAACTTTGATAAGGAGAGTTCAAAGGTTTTGATGGTTCGGTGGAATCTGGATTCTTAATTCCCAAATGCATGTGCTTCATGTATCGAAATAGGCATAACAATGCCTTTTACCATTAATTATCTTAATCAATGTAGAGTAGTTTAGGGATGGGATGATTACTCATCTTAGGAATTATCCCACATCTCAACCAAATGTTCTATGAGAATTTGTACATAAAATCCCAAAGCATAACATGCTATAAATGTTACAGAATAACTTATTATTTCGTATAATATATGCTGTAACTGTTTCATTGTTTTTAAACTACTCTACTGGCAGCTTGTAAGTATAATACCCAAGGGTGCAGTAGATAGAATTTTGAACTAGGAATTAGAAACCTTGTTCTTTTTATTGCAGAGTATTCTAATTTTTCTAATTTAGAAATAATATTGTCTATATCATTTGTGGACAATAATAATCTACTCACTTCTCTTGGATTTATAAGTTGGATATTTTTAATAAATCTCTTTCTTTTATATTCATAGTTTTTATAAGTTTTTTGTATTAATTCTTCATTTGTTTTTTCTGTAATTGTTAGTATATTTTCATTGTTTTTGCATTGTTCTTGTATGGGGCAATTACATTTGTCTTTTTGATTGTGATGTTCTGTATTCCCACCACGCTTCTCAAGTGCATACTCTAACAGTATTGGGGTTAGTATGGTCTTTTTTGAAATTTGTATGTAATCTTTATTAAATGCAAAACTCCCATTGTCATTTAATAAGAAATCTAGTCCTAGGATTAGTTTTATCCCTTCAAGATTTAATTCTAAAACCCATAATTGTTTTATGTTGTAAAAAGGAGACCATTCCCCACATGTATTAGTAAAACTTATGTTTATATTTTTAACAATATTGGTAATAATATTAGTAGTTCCATCAAATTGGATACTTTGTTTTGGTTTGTCTGCTTTTGTTACATATTTATGGGGTATAAGGCTAGAGCAAATAGTTGAACTGGTGGCTCCAGTGTCTATAAAAGCTAATATCTGTATTTCTAATCCTTTTATATTTAATCTTGTTGGAACACGTAATTCTTTTAGGCTTCCTGAATTACATATTAATGGGATTTGTATTGGTTTATCAATATTATTTAGATTATTATTTTCATATGATGTTGATTCATCTTGAATGACATTTTTCTTTTTATCTAGGGTCATAATTTTTTCTTTTATTTCTTCTATTTCTATTTCAATATTATTTGTTCTTTCTTCAAGTATTTTAATCCTTTCTTCATTTATCTTATTTTTGTCCGTGTAGGCAAGCTTATTTTCTTTAGGTAATTCTATGTTAAATTTGTTTTTTGCACATATATGGCATATTTCCATTATGCATTCGATGCATTTAAATCTTTTATCAAAGGCAGGATACCATGGACAAAATTCACATTTTGTGGTATCTGTTCTCATTTTATGTTTAAAATTGTGTGCACATGAATTCTTATTTACCATGTTCAGTAAATATTCTTGTGGTATCTTTTCTTGGAATTCTGTTAATTCATCAATCAAGGTGTAATTGGATGATTGTATTTTTTCTTGTTCTTCTAACCCTTCCAAGGATACTATAGAATATATTGTAGATGTTTTTGAAACATCAGAAGCAATTTTAAGAGATCTTCTTTTACTGCATCTATAAGGTTAGATTCCCGTGTAAATAGGTTATGTTTTTTTGGACATGAGGAAGACAGATGTCTTTTTTCGTTACAAGCAAAACATGTAATTGTATTTGTATATGTCTTTCTTGGATTATATTTTCTGACATGTTTTTCTTTGTTGAGATATGGTTTTTTAGCATTTGATTTTCTTAAATAATACTTTTTTTTGTATATCTTCTTTTAAATTTAGGTTTTTTTTCTATGTTATAATTTCTTGATCCATATTGCTGTGGAGTATATATTTGTCCACAAAACCCATAATTTTTCTATTTTAATTCTCTCTGGATTTGTATATATGTACATTTCTTTTTTAGTTCGGAAATAATATGTGTTATTCTTATTCCAATGTTATCATATCCTTTAGGGATATTTGCAGTATTGTTTTGGTAATGTTATATCCAAGATTTATGTATTTCCTTTCCTAAATTATCTGGTAGTTTGGAAAAGAGTCTATTTCCTATTTTAGTACTATAATAATTTCCTGAAATAGTTGCATAATGCAAAAATTCTTTTAGGAATTTTATTATGTATTTCCAATCTAACAATTGGATTTGTTCTAAATCTCTCATGGCCTCTTGTTGCCTTATGGTTACTCCTGTGTTTACATCTCTTCCTGTTATTATTCTGTGCATCGTATAAGCAAAGTTGTAAATATTGCTTCCTTGTATTATTAAGTTATTTATTTCTTCAGGAAAGCTCTGTTTATAGGCTTCCCATATGGCTTTAGTTATATCTCCTAAATAGTTTTCTGCAATTCTGATCATTTCTTCACCAGAATTTATGTTTGCATGTTTTGCTGCATAATCCCTTGCTATGGCAGCAGTCCATTGTTCTAGATATGTATCTAATAACTGTGGATGATATTCTGTGACATTTAGTATTACTGAATTGTCTTTGAAAAAAGTTACTTCATTTGGTAACCTTTTTCCTATTGTTCTTAGGTTTTTATTTTCATTTGTATAGGGTTCAACTGGTTATCTAGGAGGTTGTCCTAAAGTATACGGCATTGTTTCTTGGTTTTTATTGGGATATGAAACCCCTGAGCTTCCGCTTTCTTCATGGTCAACTAAGTCTATGTGTTCTGTGAATTCTGATACTTTATCATTTGATTCTTTTTGTCTTTTTTCATTATTTGCTTCTTGGGAATCTTCCAAAAAGTCGTCTAGATTATATATTCTCTTGTTCTTACATTGTTCTAATCATCAACATAAACAAATGTATTTTCATTTATTTTGTTAGTTGATCTTAGAGTTTGTTCTAACTCATATACTTCAGATGGTTCAAGAACCATTCCAAGTTCTTTTGGATATATAATTTTATCCATTAATTCTTTTATTTAATTCTTCAACTTCTTCATTTGTTTCTATTTCTTGTTGGTTTGACTGTCCATAATCCCTAAACCTTATGGACATGGATTTGTTTAGGTTATTGTATGTTACAACATTATTTGGTTTTAATGTTGCCGTTATATTATTCGGATTTTCTATATTCCATTCATGACCAGCAAGAATAGAAGAATCTATTTCCATTGGTTTTATGAAACTTATGCCTGTTGAATTTAAGGCTTCTATGACTTTGTCTAGTTTTATTTTTATTTTGGGAGTATACTTGGACATACATTTTCCTAAGAATGTAATGTCTAGTAGAATATTTTTTCCTATAAAGTTCTCAAATCCCTTTGCTTGTATTATAATTTTTATATGTTTATAAAAATCATTTAATGTCATTGTAAAATTTGGAGCTATATAAACAATACCTATGTTATTATTCATATCTACTTCCATCATTCCAAATATGGCTTTATCCATATCTTGGTGCATATCGTCTATAAGTAGTAACAATAATTTAGTTCCAATTTTCTGTCTAACTAATCCTCTTATGCCTATGACTATAAGTCCTAGGTGCATTAGTTTGTATTTCTGGATTTTTAGTTGTTTTATAGCTTCTTGTGACATTAAATTTATTACCTGTTGACTTCCATCTGGAATAGAAAGTATTTCTTCTCTATGGTGTCTATATAATCCTGTTACTGCTGTAAACAGTCCTGTTCTATATATTTCTCTAGGATTTAGAGAATCCAGTTGGTTATTTGAAAATATTTCTATATCCCTATCTAAGTTTATTATTTCTTCTAACTGATTTTGTGTATTATTAGGTCTTCTCAATATGTTATCAATCCATCCCATGGATGATAAGCTATTTGATTCTGTAGGTCTATCTGTTAAGGTTCTAGATGGACCTGTAAAAGACAATCTTCTATTATTCATATTTGATCAAGTTTCTTATACATTAGAAAATTGATTTTAGTCTTTTTACTTGTTATATGTGTAGTAGGATCATTGGGTCCTAAATTCATTTTTTGTAGACTTTCTGTGAGTTTGTTTATTTCAAATTCATGTTCTTTACCATTTTTGTCTATATCAAACATTTGTTTCTGGATATTATCTATCTTGTTTTGTATTTGGGTTAACATTGCTATTATCATATTATTTTGTAATATTTGAATTCTATCACTTTTTCCTGGAAATTCATCTTTGTTATATCCAACATTTATGTTAGGATCACTGAATCTGTAGTTAGATTCTACATATTTAGTTGCTTCTTGGTAGTATTTGTTTTCAAAACTCATCAGCTTAGTATTAAATGTTTAATTTCATCCAGAATTTTCTCAATTTGTTGTATTTGTTTTTCAAATTGGCTTTTATCTTTTTCTGTTTGTTCTTTTAACTCTATTATTAATTTTCTAGAATGTATTTCTATATCTTTGGGTTTATTTTCTTCTATTAAATTTTTTAAGTTTATTATATCATTCTTATTGGGAAATTCTTTTAATTTTATGACTTTGAATTTATTAGTTAGTTTTTCCAAAGTTATTTCCATGTTATCTATTTTGTTTAAATTTAATTTCAAATAATCTTGGTTGTTTGAAATCTATTTCAGTAACTTATTTTTCTCAATTATGCCTTCTAATACTAGTTGCATCAGGCTATGATGCTTTTCATTATAGAGAGTTAAGTTTTCACTTAATTCTATAACTAAGTCTGTGAGCGAATTCATATGTTCTACTTCTGAATGTAATTTATATTTGTAATCAGTTTGTCTGATATAACATATGTGTTTTTGTTTGTCCAAGGTAATGATTCTTTTTATTGGATTATTGATTTCTAAATTTAAGTAATTGAATTTTTTATAATTCATATTCATTGGGCCTAGAAATCTTTTAATTGCTCTGATACTATATTGTGGTATCCCACATCTCAACCAAATGTTCTATGAGAATTTGTACATAAAATCCCAAAGCATAACATGCTATAAATGTTACAGAATAACTTATTATTTCGTATAATATATGATGTAACTGTTTCATTGTTATTAAACTACTCCACTGGCAGCTTGTAAGTATAATACCCAAGGGTGCAGTAGATAGAATTTTGAACTAGGAATTAGGAACCTTGTTCTTTTTATTTCAGAGTATTCTAATTTTTTGTTCAAATTCTTGTAGTCTCCCTCTTTAGTACTGGTCAATGTATACGTATATTTCTTCATCAAACATTTCAAATCTGGTAAACCAATTATGGTTATCTTCTTGTATTTGACAGATAGACCTACAGAATCAAATAGCTTATCATCCATGGGATGGATTGATAACATATTGAGAAGACCTAATAATACACAAAATCATTAAAAATTTACAAAATACCTTTTATCTAATAGAAAGTAAAACAGAAACACAACTAACACCTATGATGATAAACTTAGTATAAGATGAATACTACAGAATACTATAGAAACAAATATAAGAAGATAACCATAATTGGTTTACCAGATTTGAAATGTTTGATGAAGAAATATACGTATACAATGACCAGTACTAAAGAGGGAGACTGCAAGAATTTGAACAAAAAATTAGAATACTCTGAAATAAAAAGAACAAGGTTCCTAATTCCTAGTTCAAAATTCTATCTACTGCACCCTTGGGTATTATACTTACAGGCTGCCAGTAGAGTAGTTTAAAAACAATGAAACAGTTACAGCATATATTATACGAAATAATAAGTTATTCTGTAACATTTATAGCATGTTATGCTTTGGGATTTTATGTACAAATTCTCATAGAACATTTGGTTGAGATGTGGGATAATTCCTAAGATGAGTAATCATCCCATCCCTAAACTACTCCCCTCTTAAAATACTCGTTTACTAAGGTATATAAGATATTGAGTTTCTGTTTGTTGTCTTGGGGGCTTGTAGCAAGATTCCATATATTATCCAATATCATTTGTTGATCTTCTATGATATTTGCTTTAGTGACAAATCTGTTTTGTTTGTAGGTCTTCAGGAATTTTTTACTATCTTGACTTTGTGATTTCATGTCTGTATTTTCTCTGTACATGCAATTATAATCTGTCAGATCTTTATTCAGAAATAATTTAGATAATTTGTCAGGTAGGAAATTTGTTTTTCCTTTTATATGTTCCCAGTTTATTTTTGTTCTGCAATTGAATATTGCATTTTTGAATTTTAACCATCTATTGTTTAGGATCCCTTCTTCTTTCTTGTTTTCTGAGTATTTAACTATGGCTTCACAGTCTGTTCTGATGGTTATTTCTTTGTGTGAAATAATAAATAATTTAAAAGCTTCAAGAATATAAATTATCGCAAGTATTTCATAATCTAGGGATGTTAAATATCCTTTCTCCTTAAAAGTTCCTGAAGCATACCTATAAATTCTTTCTGCAGATTTTGTTTCATATTTATTTGGTTTATTTATTAGAATACCTCCCCATCCTAGGGATGATCCATCAGTTTCTATAATTAGATAATCTGTGCTTAAGGGTAAAGCTAAGGGTTTTAATTCTTCTGCTAATTTTTTTATCTGTTTTATTTTCTTAGTATCTTCGTGGTTAAATTCTCTTTGTCCTTTTGGACTTGCCTTATTATATAGGGGTCCGGTGTATTTTGATAAGTCTTTTATGTAGGGTCTAGCATAATTTACAAGTCCTAGGAATGCTTGTAATAGTTTTAAGTCTGTTATTTTATCTGGAAATTCCAAAAAAATTCTTGTTATGTGGGATTGTAATTCAATTTGTCCTTTGCCTATCTTTGTTCCTAAGAATTCTATAGTATTCTTAAAAAGTTCTATTTTCTTTTTAGATATAATTAAGCCATGGGCTTCTATTAGTTTTAATACGCTGTATAAATGCGATATGTGTTCTTGTTTTGTTTTGGAAAAAACAAGTATGTCATCTATATACACACATGTGTAATTGTTGCAGTTTTGAAAAATATTATCCATATTTCTTTGGAAAATTTGTGGAGCATTTTTTAATCCAAATGGCATAACCAACCATTCATAATGTCCTTCACTACATGTAAATGCAGTCCAAGGTATAGATTCAGGATGCATTTTTACTTGCCAAAACCCTGATTTTAAGTCAAATTTGGAAAACCAGTTTTTTTCTTGTATTTTGTTTATTAGTACATCTTTATTTGGTATACAATATCCATCCTCATGGGTATTGTCATTAAGTCTGGTGTAATTCATGACCATTCTAGATTGGCCTCTTTTTCTCTCTGATTCTTTTTGTACTATGAAAGCCGCTGTTCTATGTCTAGAATCAGTTTTTCTTATAACATTTAGATTAGTTAATATTTGTATGTGCATTTTGAATTCTCCCATAATCCAATTATCATATTTTGGAGAACCTGTTTTTATTGTTAAATCTGGATTTATTATATCCAGTCTACATTGTATTGGGTTTCTATCCCAATATTTTCAAGGTTTCTCTCCAATGATTTCTAATTTTTCTAATTTAGAAATAATATTGTCTATATCATATGTGGACAATAATAATCTACTCACTTCTCTTGGATTTATAAGTTGGATATTTTTAATAAATCCCTTTCTTTTATATTCATAGTTTTTATAAGTTTCTTGTATTAATTCTTCATTTGTTTTTTCTGTAATTGTTAGTATATTTTCATTGTTTTTGCATTGTCCTTGTATGGGGCAATTACATTTGTCTTTTTTATTGTGATGTTCTGTATTCCCACCACGCTTCTCAAGTGCATACTCTGATAGTATTGGGGTTAGTGTGGTCTTTTTTGAAATTTGTATGTAATCTTTATTAAATGCAAAACTCCCATTGTCATTTAATAAGAAATCTAGTCCTAGGATTAGTTTTATCCCTTCAAGATTTAATTCTAAAACCCATAATTGTTTTATGTTGTAAAAAGGAGACCATTCCCCACATGTATTAGTAAAACTTATGTTTATATTTTTAACAATATTGGTAATAATATTAGTAGTTCCATCAAATTGGATACTTTGTTTTGGTTTGTCTGCTTTTGTTACATATTTATGGGGTATAAGGCTAGAGCAAATAGTTGAACTGGTGGCTCCAGTGTCTATAAAAGCTAATATCTGTATTTCTAATCCTTTTATATTTAATCTTGTTGGAACACGTAATTCTTTTAGGCTTCCTGAATTACATATTAATGGGATTTGTATTGGTTTATCAATATTATTTAGATTATTATTTTCATATGATGTTGATTCATCTTGAATGACATTTTTCTTTTTATCTAGGGTCATAATTTTTTCTTTTATTTCTTCTATTTCTATTTCAATATTATTTGTTCTTTCTTCAAGTATTTTAATCCTTTCTTCATTTATCTTATTTTTGTCCATGTAGGCAAGCTTATTTTCTTTAGGTAATTCTATGTTAAATTTGTTTTTTGCACATATATGGCATATTTCCATTATGCATTCGATGCATTTAAATCTTTTATCAAAGGCAGGATACCATGGACAAAATTCACATTTTGTGGTATCTGTTCCCATTTTATGTTTGAAATTGTGTTCACATGAATTCTTATTTACCATGTTCAGTAAATATTCTTGTGGTGTCTTTTCTTGGAATTCTGTTAATTCATCAATCAAGGTATAATTGGATGATTGTGTTAGTCCCTGAGGAGTTGGTTTTGATGACAACAACCTTAGAATAGATTATAAAATATAAATACTAACATTACAAGTTTAGATATATATGTATATGTAGGATCTAACCATGCATGTATCAAGAATGAAGACCGTACAGTATAGAGATTCAAGATATAGAGGTAGAAGACTCATGAGTATCAAGATTATCAAGAATTCAAGGATTCAAGAGTTCAAGAGTTCAAGGTTAAGTTTGTTTTATTAGGAATATTTGTTAAAACTCATAGAAAGGCACTGACATCTTAATATCCAATTTATTCGTGGAATGGAATCCACTTCGAGCTCGTTAAAGGGATGGAACCCTAAGTAGGAAGGAACCTACGGAAATCTAGTGGGACATTGTTTTGTATCCACTAATTTTAATTCAAATGATTTTTCAAAATTATCTTGTTTTCAAAATGATTTCAAAACTTTCCTTTTAAAAAGATTCAAAACCCTCGATTCCGTTTTTAAATAATTTTAGCCTCAAAAACATCTTTATTTTCAGAGTCAAAATTACTCCTGATTTTAAACTATCTTTTCAAATAATATATTTAACTTTTAAATATTTATACTTAGATTTAAATATAAAATTATAGTTAAATTATGTATATATTGTTCTTTATATTTACTTATGTATTTTAACTATAGTTAAGTATATTTATAAAGTTTAAAATAATTTTAATATAAAATAGAGGTTATTTTCAAAGAAAATCAAAACACCAAAAATCCCTTTGGGATGTCGACATACCCATATACCCCATGTCGACATAGTGTCAGTTGGCTTCAAAATTAAAATTTCAAAAGAAGTGTCTATTCGCCATAACTCTTCACGAATGGACATGACTGTTGTTCTTCTATAAATATGGGTCAGTTTCAACGAATTTTCAATCACTTTTTTCTGGTTTTCACTCCTCTTCTTCTTCCACATTTCTTAATACAAAATCATACCATTACTCTGCCGAAATCAACATCGAATCATACTCGATTATTTCTAGTGTGATTCTCCATCACTATCTCTACAAGATCCAAGTGCTAATCTGAGTTATAGACTTTTTGTAATCAATCGAGCGAGAAAAGGTGTAATTGTAGTCTTGGAAATCAATCGAGCGAGAAAAGGTGTGATTGTAGCCTTGGAAATCAATTGGGTGAACTTGTTGCCCCGGAAATCAAGTATCTCTACCTAGAGAATTGTTATTCTAGAGGGTGTACCTCGTAGCCTTGAAACCGAGGGTTTTAATTGTTGAATTGACTTTGAAAGGAAATCCGTACTTAGTTGTGCGGGACTGGATGTAGGGTAACTCCGAACCAGTATAAAATCCGGTGTGTTCTTTCCTTTACTGCTTTTACTTTATATTTGCATCTGTGTTTGATTCTGTGTTCATATCTGTGTCTGATTAGTGCATACATCGTTAACAAATTAAGATAAACTCAAAAAGATTAACAGATTTCTTAAAACACTATTCACCCCCCCTCTAGTGTTAATTCTAGCCTTAAGATCCTTAATCCGCATTTCTCACATTTGGTATCAGAGCTTTGTTTTCAAAAGTTTCATAATCTGAATTTTGAAAAGTTTTAAAATGGCTACTAACACTAGTACTGCTATTTCCACCAACACTAGTTCATTTGTAGAAGGTCAGTCTACTGCCAGACCACCACTTTTTAATGGTAGTAACTATGCATATTGGGCATGTAGGATGAAAATATATTTACAATCTGTAGGATTAGAAACATGGAATATCACACAAACTGAATATTCTGAACCCACAACTAATTTTGCACAGTGGACCACTGAGCAAAGGACTGTTGCACAAAATAATTCTAAAGCAATGAATATTCTGTTTTGTTCACTTGAAAGAAATGAATTTAATAGAGTGTTAGTTTGTAAGTCTGCATATGAAATCTGGAAAACTTTGCAAGTAACTAACGAAGGAACAAGCAAAGTTAAACTGACCAAAATTTCCATGCTCACAAATCAGTTTCAGTTATTTAAAATGAATACTAATGAGTCTATTTCAGATATGTATAGTCGATTTCAAGATATTGTGCATTCTTTAATATCTTTGGGAAAGGAATTTTCGGAAGAAGATCAAGTCAGAAATTTTTTGAATTCTCTCACTCCAGAATGGGATCAAAAGACACTTGCGATTGAAGAGGCAAATGACATCAGTACTTTAAAGATAGAAGAATTGATTGGAAATCTAATGTCATTTGAAGTTCAAATGATCGGGAGAAGAGAAAGCAAAGCATTTGAGAAGAAATCAATGGCATTCAATGCATTAACCGATGGATCAGATTCAAACAGTGATAATGATGAAGAGATAGCATTTATGACCAGGAATTTTCGGAAATTTCTGAAATACAGAAAGATGAATAATCTCAAGAGAAACAACTTTAAGAATTCCGGTAATCAGACTACAGTACCAAACTTTGTTAAATGCTTCAATTGTGACGAACCAGGTCATATCAAAAAGGACTGTCCATATCCAGATAGGCAGAATCCTCCTATGAACAATGAACCAGCAAAGAAACGGAAGCATGCATTTACTGCTACTCTAGATGACTCAGACTCGTCCTCAAGTGATGATGATCAAAAGACGGATAATTCGAATTTGTGTTTCACTACAGTTCACGACTCCAACGAATTCAAAGAAATGGATTTAGAAAAAGGTACACGTTTACAATACAATTGGTTGAAATTGCTTGCATAGAATTAGTTGCTTGATTGATTGATTGGTTGTTTTTGAATTGCTTGAATTGATTAATTTTGAATTGATATGTTGTTTAAAATTTATTTTCTATTTTTTACTATTAATTTATTATTTTATTATTTTTATTATTTTTGACACATTCTGAAATATATAATAATATTTCAAAAATATAGACATTAATAATAATATTTATATATATATATATGTATGTATATGTATATTAGATAACTTAGGTATATTATGTCATGAAAATTCAAAGGCACATGTCGACATGGCCCCTACCACGATGTCGACATGCCTACCTGAATTTGAATTTCAAATTTTGAATTCAAATGTTTGAATTTTCCTCCACCTTTTCACTTCATTTATTTCTCTGAAAAGATAACTTTTGACCAGAGAATATGTCCTTTGAAAGTCTATTTATTCACTATCTTTTATCATATCTTTTCACTTTCATTTTCAAATTCAAACTCTATCTTCATATCCTCAAGCTCTCTACTCTCTACTCTAATGGCTTCTTCAAGCAACCCCTCAACCATGAGAATTTCCAAAAAATCAAAGAGCAATTACTCAATGATCCGGAGGCAATTAAAGCATACATCAATTATGTTAATTATGCCAAAGTCCATCCCGGAAAATTTGCTATTTTTCAAGATTTTTCTTCTTATGAAATTGATTCTCTTTTTGTAAACAATGGTGTTTTAAGTCTTATTGATTCATCTCAAAATGATTTTGTTTGCTATCCCAATCTTGTCAAAATCTTCTATGCTAATTTAAACCGTGGTTTTTATAATGGAAATGAGAATGAAATTTGGAGTAGTGTCAAAGGCACTCAAATTGTTTTGAATTGTGATCTTTTGGGTACCATTCTTAATTGCAAAAGCACGAGAATGGATCTTTCTAGTTTTAAAATCGATGAATATGATCGTGAGACATTTCATCATATTTTTGAAGGAGATGAAAACTTTGAATTTAAAAACCGAAACTTTCGTCCTAAAGCAAGGATTGTCAATCTTCTCTTACAACATACTTTGACCCCAAGATCGGGAAATTTTAACAATCCTACCTCAAAAGTGTGCAAAGCACTTTTTGCAATATTCGGAAATTATGATATCAATTGGGCGCAAGTTATTTTGGATGAACTTCGTCCTAAAAATTTTGAAATGGGAGAAAACACTTTATATCATGGAATTTACCTTACTCGGATTTTCAACTATTTTAGAGTAAATTTCAAAGGGGAAGAATTTATTTCAAGAAAAGTTTTTAATATCTCAAATATTTCTCTCATGAAAATCCCATATGTTTTTCAAACTTATGAAACCCTTACCGAAAAGGAAGAGCGTTTGGCTCATGAAGAAATGGAAGAGGAAGAAGAAGAAGAAGAAAGGGATGAAATGGAAATAGAAGAAGAAGAAGAAGGTGAAACATCCTTAGAAAGTATTGAATATCCTTCCAATCCTTCCAACAAAACCCTTCTCAAAAACCAAAAGATAATTGTGGAGAATCAACGGATTTTAAAACGATCTGTTAGTAAGAAGTTGGATAACATGTCTTTGAAGATGAACAAGTTCTTTTCAAAAGTTAGCAAGAAACTTGGACTATCTTCATCATCTTCATCTTCTAACTAGTTTTATCTTTTAGTATCTTATTGTATTTGTCTTAGTTTGTTTTATTTCGAATGTTCGTGTAGTTCTTTATGTTTAATCATTGTATTATCCTATTATGCAATGAAATTGAATTTCCTTCCTGTTATCTAGCTTATTTTATATCTTGAATAAATGTTAGTATAGTATAGAAATATATATACATCATTATTCACAAAATAAAATTATCATCAAAATTCACTATAGTATGTCGACATACCCCTCTAGACCATGTCGACATGTATTGGTCACAAGTGATTATTGATTTTGAATTTGAAATTGGAATAACTACCAAATGTCTATTCATTTCAAACGAATTTCTACACCTATATATACCCTTTTCTTCCAGAAATCTCCACTGAAATTTATTTTTCATTCTCTATATCTTCATTTCTTTCTCTAATTCAATTATGGCCAATCCTATTCACAATCTATCTGAAAATCTTGAAGAAACACTCAATTCATTCAAGAATATTCTCTCATCATCCTTCGTAATCAACGTCACTTAGAACCGAGTCAAATGCAGATGATCAAGGAACAAGAGAGACACTTCGATGCAATTCGTTGGATGATCTCCTCCCTCCACAAGGATGATAATGAAGCACATCCTCCCGTTTCTCTATCTGTTGATAATGAGAATTGGGATGCCATCAAACAAGACCCTATCTTTGGAAAAGAAGGATGGGTTGATGTTCCTCGTAACGTTTAATTGTCTTTCTTTGTTTGATTTGTTTGAATTAATTTGTTTGATTTGGTTTGATTTGATCCTTTGTGTGGATTGATTTTATTTGGTTTGAAGTTTGATGTGTGAAACATATATATATACACTAAAATTAATATAGTGTTTAATTAAGTTTATTATGCTCATAAGTATCATTATTTCTTAATCTATATAGTATATATTCCGTTGTATAGTTTATCAATGCAGGTATTGAAGTCCAAGAATAAGGGGGAGTAAGTTTTTGTTGATGACAAAGGGGGAGAAGTATAAAATAGGATAGTTAGGCATAGATTAAGGGGGAGTTGTTAGTTTTAGGGGGAGTTATTAGGATAGAAGTAATATTTTATAAACAAAGGTTGTCATCATCAAAAAGGGGGAGATTGTTAGTCCCTGAGGAGTTGGTTTTGATGACAACAACCTTAGAATAGATTATAAAATATAAATACTAACATTACAAGTTTAGATATATATGTATATGCAGGATCTAACCAACCAGGTATCAAGAATGAAGACTGTACAGTATAGAGATTCAAGATATAGAGGTTGAAGACTCATGAGTATCAAGATTATCAAGAATTCAAGAGTTCAAGAGTTCAAGGTTAAGTTTGTTTTATTAGGAATATTTGTTAAAACTCATAGAAAGGCACTGACATCTTAATATCCAATTTATTCGTGGAATGGAATCCACTTCGAGCCCGTTAAAGGGATGGAACCCTAAGTAGGATGGAACCTATGAAAATCTAGTGGGACATTGTTTTGTATCCACTAATTTTAATTCAAATGATTTTTCAAAATTATCTTGTTTTCAAAATGATTTCAAAACTTTCCTTTTAAAAAGATTCAAAACCCTCGATTCCGTTTTTAAATAATTTTAGCCTCAAAAACATCTTTATTTTCAAAGTCAAAATTACTCCTGATTTTAAACTATCTTTTCAAATAATATATTTAACTTTTAAATATTTATACTTAGATTTAAATATAAAATTATAGTTAAATTATGTATATATTGTTCTTTATATTTACTTATGTATTTTAACTATAGTTAAGTATATTTATAAAGTTTAAAATAATTTTAATATAAAATAGAGGTTATTTTCAAAGAAAATCAAAACACCAAAAATCCCTTTGGGATGTCGACATACCCATATACCCCATGTCGACATAGTGTCAGTTGGCTTCAAAATTAAAATTTCAAAAGAAGTGTCTATTCGCCATAACTCTTCACGAATGGACATGACTGTTGTTCTTCTATAAATAGGGGTCAGTTTCAACGAATTTTCAATCACTTTTTTCTGGTTTTCACTCCTCTTCTTCTTCCACATTTCTTAATACAAAATCATACCATTACTCTGCCGAAATCAACATCGAATCATACTCGATTATTTCTAGTGTGATTCTCCATCACTATCTCTACAAGATCCAAGTGCTAATATGAGTTATAGACTTTTTGTAATCAATCGAGCGAGAAAAGGTGTGATTGTAGCCTTGGAAATCAATTGGGTGAACTTGTTGCCCCAGAAATCAAGTATCTCTACCCAGAGGATTGTTATTCTGGAGGGTGTACCTCGTAGCCTTGAAACCGAGGGTTGTAATTGTTGAATTGACTTTGAAAGGAAATCCGTACTTAGTTGTGCGGGACTGGATGTAGGGTAACTCCGAACTAGTATAAAATCCGGTGTGTTCTTTCCTTTACTGCTTTTACTTTATATTTGCATCTGTGTTTGATTCTGTGTTCATATCTGTGTCTGATTAGTGCATACATCGTTAACAAATTAAGATAAACTCAAAAAGATTAACAGATTTCTTAAAACACTATTCACCCCCTCTAGTGTTAATTCTAGCCTTAAGATCCTTAATCCGCATTTCTCACAGATTGTATTTTTTCTTGTTCTTCTAACCCTTCCAAGGATACTATAGAATATATTGTAAATGTTTCTGAAACATCAGAAGCAATTTCTAAGAGATCTTTTTTTATTGCATCTATAAGGTTAAATTCCCATGTAAATAGGTTATGTTTTTTTGGACATGAGGAAGACAAATGTCCTTTTTCGTTATAAGCAAAACATATAATTGTACTTGTATATGTCTTTCTTGGATTATATTTTCTGACATGTTTTTCTTTGTTGAGATATGGTTTTTTAGCATTTGATTTTCTTAAATAATACTTTTTTGTATATCTTCTTTTAAATTTAGGTTTTTTATCTATGTTGTAATTTCTTGATCCATATTGCTGTGGAGTATATATTTGTCCACTAAACCCATAATTTTTCGGTTTTAATTCTCTCTGGATTTGTATATATGTACATTTCTTTTTTAGTTCGGAAATAATATGTGTTATTCTTATTCCAATGTTATCATATTCTTTAGGGATATTTGTAGTATTGTTTTGGTAATGTTCTATCCAAGAGTTATGTATTTCCTTTCCTAAATCACCTAGTAGTTTGGAAAAGAGTCTATTTCCTATTTTAGTATTGTAATAATTTCCTGAAATAGTTGCATAATGCAAAAATTCTTTTAGGAATTTTATTATGTATTTCCAATCTAACAATTGGATTTGTTCTAAATCTCTCATGGCCTCTTGTTGCCTTATGGTTACTCCTGTGTTTACATCTCTTCCTGTTATTATTCTGTGCATCGTATAAGCAAAGTTGTAAATATTGCTTCCTTGTATTATTAAGTTATTTATTTCTTCAGGAAAGCTCTGTTTATAGGCTTCCCATATGGATTTAGTTATATCTCCTAAATAGTTTTCTGCAATTCTGATCATTTCTTCACCAGAATTTATGTTTGTATGTCTTGCTGCATAATCCTTGCTATGGCAGTAGTCCATTGTTCTAGATATGTATCTAATAACTATGGATGGCATTCTGTGACATTTAGTATTACTGAATTGTCTTTGAAAAAAGTTACTTCATTTGGTAATCTTTTTCCTATTGTTCTTAGGTTTTTATTTTCATTTGTATAGGGTTCAACTGGTTGTCTAGGAGGTTGTCCTAAAGTATACGACATTGTTTCTTGGTTTTTATTGGGATATGAAACCCCTGAGCTTCCGCTTTCTTCATGGTCAGCTAAGTCTATGTGTTTTGTGAATTCTGATACTATATCATTTGATTCTTTTTGTCTTTTTTCATTATTTGCTTCTTGGGAATCTTCCAAGAAGTCGTCTAGATTATATATTTCTCTTGTTCTTACATTGTTCTCATCATCAACATAAACAAATGTATTTTCATTTATTTGGTTAGTTGACCTTAGAGTTTGTTCTAACTCATATACTTTAGATGGTTCAAGAACCATTCCAAGTTCTTTTAGATATATAATTTTATCCATTAATTCTTTTATTTAATTCTTCAGCTTCTTCATTTGTTTCTATTTCTTGTTGGTTTGACTGTCCATAATCCCTAAACCTTATGGACATGGATTTGTTTAGGTTATTGTATGTTACATCATTATTTGGTTTTAATGTTGCTGTTATATTATTCGGATTTTCTATATTCCATTCATGACCAGCAAGAATAGAAGAATCTATTTCCATTGGTTTTATGAAACTTATGCACGTTGAATTTAAGGCTTCTATGACTTTGTCTAGTTTTATTTTTATTTTGGGAGTATACTTGGACATACATTTTCCTAAGAATGTAATGTCTAGTAGAATATTTTTTCCTATAAAGTTCTCAAATCCCTTTGTTTGTATTATAATTTTTATGTGTTTATAAAAATCATTTAATGTCATTGTAAAATTTGGAGCTATATAAACAATACCTATGTTATTGTTCATATCTACTTCCATCATTCCGAATATGGCTTTATCCATACCTTGGTGCATATCGTCTATAAGTAGTAACAATAATTTAGTTCCAATTTTCTGTCTAACTAATCCTCTTATGCCTATGACTATAAGTCCTAGGTGCATTAGTTTGTATTTCTGGATTTTTAGTTGTTTTATAGCTTCTTATGACATTAAATTTATTACCTATTGACTTCCATCTGGAATAGAAAGTATTTCTTCTCTATAGTGTCTATATAATCCAGTTACTGCTGTAAATAGTCATGTTCTATATATTTCTCTAGGATTTAGAGAATCCAGTTGGTTATTTGAAAATATTTCTATATCCCTATCTAAGTTTATTATTTCTTCTAACTTATTTTGTGTATTATTAGGTCTTCTCAATATGTTATCAATCCATCCCATGGATGATAAGCTACTTGATTCTGTAAGTCTATCTGTTAAGGTTCAAGATGGACCTGTAAAAGACAATCTTCTATTATTCATATTTGATCAAGTTTCTTATACATTAGAAAATTGATTTTAGTCTTTTTACTTGTTATATGTGTAGTAGATCATTGGGTCCTAAATTCATTTTTTGTAGACTTTCTGTGAGTTTGTTTATTTCAAATTCATGTTCTTTACCATTTTTGTCTATATCAAACATTTGTTTCTGGATATTATCTATCTTGTTTTGTATTTGGGTTAACATTGCTATTATCATATTATTTTGTAATATTTGTATTCTATCACTTTTTCCTGGAAATTCATCTTTGTTATATCCAACATTTATGTTAGGATCACTGAATCTGTAGTTAGATTCTACATATTTAGTTGCTTCTTGGTAGTATTTGTTTTCAAAACTCATCAACTTAGTATTAAATGTTTAATTTCATCCAGCATTTTCTCAATTTGTTGTATTTGTTTTTCAAATTGGCTTTTATCTTTTTCTGTTTGTTCTTTTAACTCTATTATTAATTTTCTAGAATGTATTTCTATATCTTTGGGTTTATTTTCTTCTATTAAATTTTTTAAGTTTATTATATCATTCTTATTGGGAAATTCTTTTAATTTTATGACTTTGAATTTATTAGTTAGTTTTTCCAAAGTTATTTCCATGTTATCTATTTTGTTTAAATTTAATTTCAAATAATCTTGGTTGTTTGAAATCTGTTTCAGTAACTTATTTTTCTCAATTATGCCTTCTAATACTATATATATATATATATGTATTTTTCGTATTTATCAAACAGACCATTAAAGATGTTTGTTTACAATGCGAAACTAAATTGGGAGTCCAAAATAAAAAAGCCTTTAATACCTCCTTAAATCTCTCTCTTTACTTTATTCTCCCACAAATGTTTCCTTAAATATCGTTAATTCTAAAAAAATTCCAACATAAAATCATTTGATTTTTAATTAAAACTAATGAAAAACTATATCAAATATTTCTTTTTTGAAATAATATAATTGATTGCTTGGTTTCCCAACGTTATAAGGTTACACTAGTTCATTCTAAACTTCAACACTTAATTCTTATTGATTTTGAGTAAATTTTACGTCTTTATCTTCTCATTTCTTCTATTTTTTCAAAATATCAAAAACATTAAGCTCTGAAATTTATTAGACAAAAATTAAACACATACCCATTCTTTCTAGCTCAACTTTTTCTTCAAATTGCTCTATTCTTCTTCCTAGCAATTATACATAAACATTATATATATATAATGTATTAATAACATTTATGCAAATTCTACTTCCCCTGCTTATTTATCTTCCAATTTTAAAGTAATTCTGATTCCACACAAAATGTTTTCCAATTTTAAATGATAAGAAATAGGATTTGTTTCAAAAAAAAACTTATTTCTTGAATATAGCAAAGTTAGTTTGATTCAATGGATTCGACGAAGTTCAACTCATTTTATCTTCATTCCTACCTTGTAACATTTTCCATTTCGAAACTCAAAAATAGACGCCGATGATGCTGCAGTTGTCATCAGAATCATTCTCAAATGACAAAGTGAGTTTGGTATTTTTTTGCACAACGCTAAGTAAACGGAGCAGCTAAATAAATTTTCATCACATCAATATTTTTTACATAATTATTTACATTATCATTAACTCTTTTCATTCTCAAGTAGGGGTAAATACAATAAGAAAATTAGAGCGGTGTCATATTCAACATGTGAAGATGCCAACATGACATATAAACAGTTATAAGTCCTGGGTTTACATAGTAGAATTTTTTATGACAACTTTATTAGCTGGATAAGCCTCATACTTCATCTTTGGAATTTTTTATTCCTCCTTCCAAAGGATTCATGTCTAACCCATAAACTTAGCCTACCCGGGTGTGTACCCGTGATTTTATGGGAAATAATAAAAATACGAGTCAGATATAAAACCTGGTATAAGTAAAATATTTGCTTTAAGCATCCATAATGAGACCACGCCGCTATAGCACGAAATGAGTTTTCCTCTCACTTTATCATCACAAAAATCACATCATATCATGTAAATAAGCATTACTTCAAAAGCAACCATGTGCATCATATTCAATCTATGAGTGTACCATGCACTTGTCATCTAATTATTAACCATGTCATATTTATATTTTCAATTCCAATCAAGTATACCCTGTACTTAAACAATAATTCATGAACCAAGTCATGCAATCACCCATCATCTATTCAAACATCACATAATCGTTTTTTTCGGTGTTCATCTTTAAGTAATCATTAACTTATTTTAGTGATTTTCTCTTTGGGTCTGTCTTTCACTAATTTATCTTTTCCCGAACAACATCACTTTGTGAAATGGTCACTCATTCCACTAATAGATACCACCCAGACTAGAGCCACCTTGACTTTCCTAAGAGGTTGAATGTAAGCACGCTAAATATATTCTAGTAAGCATCCTTGCCAAGCGTCAATAGCCCCTCTTAGTCCTTGAACTACTATCGTTCACGTTGCCGATTTATTTATTTTTATTATAACCCCACCCCGATGTTTTGGTACCCTGCCATAACTTCCCTTTAGAATTTATAAATCTTTTAGGATTGAACTCTATCGTGGCACCCTACCATATACCATTGGACTTTAGACAAATAGTCAATGCACCCAGCCATCCAATAACTCTATGAGCTGGTATATCTTTACGATCATGGTTTATCCCTCTTCTTTCATTCATATATAGTGCACCATACACTTTCTTTAGATAAATCATTTTATCTTTGATTAAATGATACCCTATCATTTATTAGCTTCTCTAACCTATCTTCCATATCAAAAATAAGTTAACATAATTTTAACTTCTAAAATCTTTCCTTATTTCATCTCTATGAAATAGTTCATTAATACTTGGAAATTGTTTTCAAAAGTGCTCTAAGTATTTCTTATTTAACCTAGAAAAATATAGCTTCCCAAGCTATTGTAAATTGATCTTAGTTGTCACACGGTGGCTATCCCACAGTCTTCGCATGTTGACTCTAGCTATCGCGTATTGGCTATCCCATAACCATCGCATGTTGACTCCCCTTAGTCATCGCTGGTTGACCATAAACAAACCATCGCATGTTGACACTCTATTTTAGCTATCGCATGTTGACACTCTATACAAGCTATCGCAGGTTAATAGCTCCCCAAGCTATCGCATGTTGAGCCACCAAGTGCTATCGCAGTTTGACTTTCCCCTAAGTCTTCGAATGTTGAGTTTCTATATAAGCTATCGCAGGTTGATCTTCCAACAAGCCATCGCACATCAAGGCATGTTTAGCTTTCGCTAGTTGATAGCTATCGAAGGTTTAGCTCTTTAGGGGTTATCATATATTGGCTTTCTCAAAGCCATCGAAGTTTGATAGCTTAAGTGCTATCACATGTTAATAGTTGAAATAGCTATCGTGTGTTGGTTATTTGAGTAGCCATCGCACATTAAGATGGCATACTTGTAATTAACTTAAAAATAGATTTATTAACTTATTAAGTAGTAGCTTTACATTCAGTCTCATTTGGTGTAATACCCTAAATTTAATTTAACATTATTCAAGAAATTTAATTGAATATATTAAATAGAATAATGTAGTGGGACATGTGGATAAGGTTTGATAATTAATTGGATTATACCTTAACTAATTAACTAATAAGATTGTTTTAAAACATAACATATAAAGGATATATGAGGAGGGCAAAATAGGAATAGATCCATCCTTTTCTCTTAAACCCTTACCCTCTCATACATTCTCGCTTATACTCTTAAAAAATCAATAAGAGAAACCTAGAGGCTGGCCATTTCTAAGGGGAAGAAGGGAACAAAATCAAAGAGGATTTGGAAGATAAAGCTTAGGGGAACTAAACACCATCAAATCTCAGCTCCTACATCTAAATTAAGGTGAATAATAAGTGAATCAACTCTATTTCTTGTTCATCAATTTAGCTATGTGTAGTATCTGAATTATATCGATAGCTTTTGCTCAGTTATGGATGGATAATCATTGTTTGGATAGATTAATGATTTGTGGAATTTTTATGAAATTAGTTGGATCGATTTTAAGGGAAAAATCTAAGTTTTTATTCTCCAAATGCTTTTATTTTCATGTATGTTGTGTAAAATATTAATTTGGAGATGGTTTTTTATTTTTATAATTTTCCAAGTTAAATTAAATATTTTATGAATTTTCTAAGGAGGAAATAGTGTTTATTCGGGTTTTAATTATTAAAAATGATTATATAATTATTTTGGCCTAAAAATTTTTATATGGGAAAGAAAACATTAATTCTTATTTTTAGATATTTTAAGGGATTTTTCCCAAGTAATTATGGATTATTATGAATTTATTATGTTGGATAAGCATTTAAATTAAAAATTAATTAAAGATATTAATTAATTAAGTTGGTATATGTTTTGGGAATAAAAAATTGGTTACGACAGGTTTTCTGAAAACATTGGGTAAAGTATAGTATTATCCAATAGAAATTTGACAAGAGTTAAAATTTTGTGAAAAGTAATTGCTTTTGTAGAAATAAATCAGTTTTTATGATAATTATGTTATTGCCATATTGCCCATATCAATGCGGAAACCCAATGGCATCAATATGAATGGATACATATGATATCAACTATGTTGGTATGGAATGGATTTGTTTTGGTTGGAGTCATAGTATAAAATAAGCGGCATAGAATTGATGTTGATATGCGGTATAGAATTAATGTCGATATGGCAATCTCATAATGAACCAGGACTATGTCGCCCACCTTTATTTCTTTGTTTTAAAGTTTATATCACACGGTATTTAATACCACTAGTTTCACCATATTTTTAAATGATGTCGCATACCACTATTTTGACACTAACTATATTAAGGCGGTGATGCCTTATGTTTTCTATATCAACACCATAGCCTGAGGCAGTGATGCCACAAGTAATATTTTTGATATTAACTATTTTATGAAAATGATGCCACTATTACTTGGTTTTGGTATAAAGGAAATTTATATCGTCGGTTGTCAATGCCGACGCCTTATGTTTTACGGTATAGAGCCGAAGTACTATGTTTTACGGCATAGAGTCAAAGTACTATGTTTTATGACATTATAATATTAATGCCGCAAGTGACTAATTTTCGACGATATTGCCAAGCGACATTGATGCCGCTACATTTTATTTTTAATGCCGGCGAGGCTTTGTTTATGCTAACTAAAACTATGTTTTAAAAAGGCGAGATAGCCTGTGTTTAAGAAGGATGATAACCTTATGATTTCAAAAATTAGCCACGTGATTTATAAAATCAAGTTTTTGTTTTCTAACCTTGGATAGAGGTTCGACGTTGTATAGTGCAGCATGAATGCCACATATTTTCTATATTAATGGCGGTGAGCCATAAGTTTTATTTGACATTGTTCATTGGGGATACCAATATAGATTAACTTTGATATGTTATATGCTTTAGAAATTCGATATTTGTTTATTGGGGATACTATGTATATCTTATTGACACGATTATTTTATAAATCAACATTAATCATTGGGGATAACAATGCATATCCTTTGAGATGTTTTAAATTTAATGGATATACAACCTAATTGATGACACCAATAGACATAGATTGAACATTTGGGTTAAACAGTTAAACATGAATTAAATTGATTCATGATGGGTTCACAGTTATCCTAGGAAAACTATGGGATGTGTGATGGATAGTCCAACCATGCCGGAGATGGATAGTCTCTATATGGTTGATGAAGGGTTCAAAATCATTCTAGTAAAACTAAGGAATATAAGATGGACAGTCCACATCATTTTAATTAAACGAAATATGTGAGATGGATAATCCACAAAACATTGATAATGAAACCATGTGCGGTGGGTAATCCATATGGTGGGGAATGGGTAATACAAATAATAATTACTTGTGAGATGGATAGTCCACATAAATATAAGATGGATATTTGAAATTAAGACAGAAACTCAGAAGAAATTAAGACGATAGTCAAATAAATTTGAGATGGGTAATCCAATGCATGTTGCATGATTACAAATGTTTATTTATTATGTTTTAATCATTGTGGATGCAGGAGCAGAGTATATGGTTGATATTTTTGGTTAAGATACTAATGAGGGAAAAAACTCATTCCGCTCAGCGGAGTGGCCTTACTAGATATCTATTTGGTTCGAGATGGTAGGTTATTATTCACATCAGACTATTGTCTGATCGATTTTTTTGTTTTCCACTTAAACTCCCGGGTACTCATTTGAGTAGGTCAGGAGTAAGGGATTTCAGGTTCCAATAAGATGAATAAGCTTTCGGAGACGTGCAGAGGCAATCTAGTTATTTAGGAGTTCTTATCTAATCGGTTGTGTTGTTTGATTTTGTCTGAATGGATTTAATAGCAAGATGTATAATTGCCAAGTATTTAACTCTGATCAGCCAAGGGGGCATCTTCATATGTCGCTTTTGGAGTATTTTGTAACAATTATATTTTCTTTGAATGTGGGATTACGAAAGGGATTATGCAACGAATATGAAATGTTATTTGTGAAATGTAATGTGAAAAATTGTTATTAAGTTATGTTTAAAAATTTCCATATTCATGTACTTCTGATTATTGCTATGATTAACATAACCGTGTCATCGAAAATTAATACTATAGATGACTGTAGCATCCGTAGTACTTAGTTTCGGGTTGTAAAGTGGGGGATGTTACATTTGGTGTCCAATTCTTATTTGTTGTTCTATTTCTTTTCAGTTCTCTTTCCAGATTTGGCTAACTACATTACCCACTTATTAATTAATTATCTTTAATTAATTACATCTTCCCTTAGCATAATAATTCATATAAAATCGAAAATTAATGGGAAAATTTTC
This sequence comes from Allium fistulosum, assembly GCA_030737815.1. Lineage (NCBI taxonomy): Eukaryota > Viridiplantae > Streptophyta > Magnoliopsida > Asparagales > Amaryllidaceae > Allium > Allium fistulosum. Next base: position 328,920,509 of record CM060908.1, read on the forward strand.
AAAAATTCACTAAAAACCCAATTTAATATAATTTACCTCATATCAAAATAAATTTTTTATTATTTTTAATAATTAATTTTCCTAAAATTAACCATTTTCTCAACTTATAAAATTCGCAAAAAAACCAAATTAATTCCAAAAGTTATGAAACTGGAAACCCTTCTTCATTTCATCATTATAACATCATTTTAAATTTTTATGGCCTTTAAATATGATTAGATAATATTTTATCCTAAAATATGAACAAATTCATTTTTTAACTTCTAACATAATCAAAACAATGTTTAAGCATCCAAAATATGTTAATAAACATCAAAAACATTCATTCCAAAGCAACTCCGAACCCCAAACGGGTTAGGATGACTTTTAGAGAAAATTTTACTCACCTGGATTTGGAAAACCTTGATTAAAACCTTGTCTTACAAGTTGAAACATTGAATTCATCTAGCTTTAATTTCATCTTCTCCTTTGTAAAAATGGTGAGTGACCTTGATAGTTTTTTGGAGTATTTGTTTTGTGATTGAAAGTAGTAAGGAACGAGGGAATGTAGCTAAAGAAAATGGCATAGTGATTTTGGCTTAGGCAAATATCATTTCTAGCTTAATATCACCAATACATCTTCCTTAACACAAATCCTTCCCATTTTAAATCTTATTTTATTTATCTTTATTAAGAAGGCTAACCTAAATTACTTTAATTAACCTGGGTCCATTCAATTAACCTTCGAAATGTTCCACAGTTAATGAACTAAATTTCCCTCGAGAAATTTTTGCAATTAGATTATTTTATTCATTCTTTAATAATATATTCTTATTATTAATTTAATTCAATTATGGACCCTTTAGAATATGAGGTGCTACATATTGCTTTGCAAATTAAATTTCTAAATCCTTTATTTACCTCACCATTGAACTTGATAAAAAAGAAGTCTAAATTTATTTAATATTAGAGATGTGATGGTTTGAATTCCTAATTGTTTTTAGTTAAATTCAGTTATGAATTGTATTTTAGTTATGTATGTTTTTAACAAAATTATTGGAGAATTGAGTTGAACTAGTAATTCACGAGGTATGGAGGGAATTTCCCTTATATTTGTAATTTATCAAGTAATTTGAATTTTTGAATAATTTGTATGTGTTCTTTAACTAGATTGAATCTCAAATCATATACTGCAATCTCTTATTTTATGGTTTAATTTTTCATTTACGCCTTTTAAATATTCACTAACTCTAGAAATCGAACTTTATAATTATTGGCAATTAATGGAAGAATAATAGAGAATTGATACTTACCTATTAATACTTACTTTATTTCCAGAAATGAAAATTAGTTTCAGGTCCCTATTTTTAATTTAAATATAAAGAGAGTCATTTCCCTTTTTTTGTAAATTAGGTATCTATTTGTGTGTTTATACTGATCTGACCTAGAGATTTTTTTGCCATACATAATCCAATATTTATTCTGGAGTGAGGATCATCTTCCTACATGGGGTTTTTAGTTTCGTTTTCTACGAAAAACGTTCTAAATTCTAAGTTAAAATTTTTCCTCCCATCATTCTTTGCGATCTCCAATTTAGCCATATAAATGAAAATTAAGTTTGAAATTAGGATGACTAGGAGTAAAGGTGCTGAAGCTACTACTAAAATTGGGATTTCTCGGCATTATCGATCACATAGTCTCTCGCAATGTAAAGTTAGGTTAACCCATGAAAATGCTCATGAAGGTTACGCATATTGTAATAAACATCGTAAAGTGTACAATTTAAGAAATGTAGAATAATTTATTGTTATTGCAATTATTTCTGATTAGTTTCATGTGGTTATTATTACTTGAAAAAGGTATAACCGTTTAAAGTATGATTATTTTTAGTGCACTAGGATTATGCAATTATTTTTAGTGCATTAGGGTTATGATAATCAGTATAACCGATTTTGTTCAAATTTTACTACATTAGGGTTATACAGTTATTTTTAGTTCATTAGGGTTTCTTGCGTATTAGAATTGCTTAAAAGTGGTATGAATACGAAATATTATTTTAATTGCTTTCGAGTTATACAGTTAACGTCATATTTGAGTTATAATGCATTCGGGTTCTGTATCATGTTATAATGCATTCATGTGAAATGTAGTTAAAAATACGTATGAAATGCAATTGAAACTGTTTTAGTTAAATATTAATTTTTGTTAATGTTAATAAGTGAAATGCATTTAAAAATGCATGTGATATGCAGTTGTTATTGTTTTATTTGAATATGAATTCGTGTTGAAGTTTATTTGTGCAGTTAAAACTGTACACGATATGCAATTATGATTAAATGTAATAACTGCATATTAAATTTACTTATAACTGGCATGAAATATAAATATATTTTTAACTACATTTTAGTTTTATAGTCAAAAAGGCATTGTATTATAAATACAATTTTAACAGTTTTTGGATATATATATTACTTTATATTTTTAACAACATTTTCTTAATGACTTTAATAGTTTTTGGATTATGCATTTGAAAAGAATTTTGTTTATACTCTTATAACTGATTAGCAATAATTAGGCATTTGAATTATAATGCATTTGATTTTAATATGAAATGTAATTTTAACTGCATTTTAGTTATGTAGTTGAAAAGGAATTTTACATATACTTTTTGCAATTAATTGGGAATAATTAGGCATTTTATAGTGTTTTTGATTATTTATTACAATTTATTTTAGTTGTACAATTTTAACTATATTTGTGAATTGTAGTTACAACTACATCTAACATTCAGTTATAAGCGTTTTGATATAAAATTACTAACTTTTAATGCAGTTACATTTTACTGCTTTTGCATTATGCAGTTATATTTTTTTCATTATAATAACTACTTAATTGTTGTTTAGAATAGTTGTTATTGAAAACATTATTTGATTTGTTAATTTAATTACATTTAGTAATTGTTTTTTAGTTACACATTAATGTAATTGCATTTACTTCCAATATTCTGAAAAAATTAGATGCTAATAATTGCTGCATTCATTAAGTGCCATCAACATTCTAAAAAAAATTATATGTTATAGTTTTTGTTTATTAGATAATTTAATTTTAGTTTATTTTTTAATTGTCTTTTTGATAATTGTTATTTGTGCATGTATTATTATTATACGCAATTACAAAACATAATTAAAATATTCTAAAAACCAAGAATTTGATAATTACCGCATTCACATGCAATAACAGTTTTATTTAGTTATTATTTTATTTATTTTCAGTGCATTTACTAATTTCATTTTTACTGTAATTTTTCAATTATAAAATGCATTTAGGAACAACATTTAGAATATGAAGTTATATTTTTGTTGCATATACCACTACAAGGGGAAACACGTTTTCCGACGGCCAAAAGCCGTCGGCGGCCGTCGGAACCCGTCGGCCGCCGTCGGAAATTACCGTCGGAAATGGCGTTGTCGGGAAGCAGTATTTCCGACGGCTTCCGACGGAGGCTGCCGTATACATTCCCGACGGATCCAGACGGTTTCCGACGGATTCCGACAGGTGTCGGAATCCGTCGGAAATCGTCTGAAACAGGCCGTCGTTATCCGTCGATAACCGTCGGGAATTTTGACCAATAAGCTGTCGGTAGCCGTCGGAAATCTGCTGTTTTTTTTTCATTTGCTTCAGATTTATCCTTCCAACCACATTTCTCTTCCAAACATTAGAATATCAATACTGCACAATCCAATATACAATAGTCCAACCAAATATTCAAACCCAAACCACAAAATATTTAATAAACACACAAATAAATAAAATTTCATCAAAATATAAATAACCATTCCAACATTAACATAATCCTAACAATAACTGTTCTACCATGTTGTTAATACACAAATTCATCAATATTCTCATACACGTTCTCATACTACCATAGAACCAAATGTGTCAAACATAATTATACATAAATCAACAATTACCTACGCCGTCTATCAAATCATTCTAAGTTAAAACAAAACATACCTGAACGAACAAGAAAGCAAGTAATGAATTAATCTCCTGCAGATCCAGAGCCAGCCGAGGAAGGAAAGTGACCACCACCCTGCTGCTGCTGCTGCATGTACTCTAACAACTGTGCGGTGTGCATGGCCTGTTGGCGGTTCTGCTCCTCCAACTGGGCAGCTCTAGTACGCAATTCTTCTATATCTGCAAGATCGCTCTGATGTCTACCCCACCGTCCCCTACTCTGACTACTGGACTGCAATAATTGAAAAATAAATAAAATCCAAGCTTATTGTTTTGAAAAAGTGAAAATATCATATTTTAAGAAAAAGTAAATTATTTACCGCTAAATTGCCAAATCCGTATCGTCGACCATGCTCTGCTGGATCCATAACGGACTCAAATATAACGTCTTCCTCATTGGTCGTCAGTTGATCTCGACCCGTGTCAGCAAGGAGTTTCTGCCGCTGCTCCATAAACTTCTCCTGCATTAACAAATTAATAATATCATATCTTATGTCATCATAGTTTAACAATTAAAACAATTACTAATACTGAATAAAATAAAATATGCTTACATGGCTTTTGCTGGATTTATCGTCCTGCCATGTGTACGAAACAGTCCCGTCTGGATTAACATGCTCGACAGCATGCGTACGGGTGAACACGTCCATATAGCTGACAGGACCATGTGACTCGGCTTCCTGAAGTTGATTATTACATACAATTATTATACATTTAAAATCATATAATATAAACTATTTACATTTATTATTCAGTAAATTTACCAACTCCTGCCGATACTGCTGAAACGACTTCGATCCTCCACGATGAGTGACGGGATTCTTATTTCTATTTGCAGAGTTTCTATCCGACTCTGCCTGTACATTCAAAATTTTATACGTTAATTTTCGATCACGTCAAATTAATAATTCAAAAAAATTAGTATACTTGCCTTCGCCTCCTCCATCTCCCAGTATCTCAACCAAGCTTGCCACACGCTCTCTCCCATCCACCGTGGTTTCTTACCAGATTTCTTAATCTCAGATATCGTATCCCTGTAGTTCTTGCGCATCTTCTTCATCCAGTATGCTCGTGCCAGCATCATATCATCTGTCTGGATGTCTATCTCAGCCTGTGTTAAAAAAATTACACTTTAAACGATATAAACAGTAAAAAAACGACAAAAACGAATTAAAAATGGAAAACAGAAAAATATGCATACTAGGACATCCTGCCATATGCACTCTATAATGTGAGGAGGGATGTTATCCCACTTCGGCCAGCAGGCACTCATCCTACTACGATAAGAAGCTCTAGAGACGTCCAACACAACCTTAGAAGGAAGTAGATCGAACCCCCTGTTTTTAAGTACGATATAGATAAGTACGTACTTATATCATAGAAAAAATAAGATGCTGAATAAAATTTAATTCTTACCCATCTACTCTAGGGACTAACGATACAACTGCACGCTGTGGCTCTTGCGATGGGCCAATGCCATCGCCTCCTGACGATCGGGAAGAGCTCCTACCTCTACATGACATATTGATAAACCTGTGACATATACACATCATTATATAAGAGAATAAAAACATGATAATTAATATATTTCATATGAAAATGACATCAACGGTATAAATTGCTTAATTAATAACTGAAATGGAAATAGAAATGGAAGTGTGTTATACCTGATTCATAATGGGTGTACTATTCCAACGATAAGCAGAGTTCATTGCATTTTCAATAAAAATTGCTAAATAAATGACAAATGGAAATAACATAAAACATGCAAAAAATAGTAAACGGATTTGGTTTCATATAGTTACATCAATTTCATAATACATCAAGAATTCAACATAGTTACATCAATTGCAAAAAACATAATCAGATTTATATCAGTCATCATCGTCTTCTGATTCAGATTCGGTCTCGTTTTCGACAATATTTTCTTCCGCACTGTCAAACGCTTCTACCAAAACATTTGTTTCATCGATCAAAGGACCAAAATCTGTATGATCGTCTGTAATTATTATTTCATTATTTTGCTCAAGATCTGCCTGATAAGCTTGTTCATCCGGAATATTCTTCCCATCAAATGTGAATCTGGCCTTTGTTTTAAAAACTGCAGACCAATCTGCTTTATCTCTTTTTAGAGACGGATAAGGAGCGTAATAAACTTGCAATGCTTGTTTGGCCAGTACAAAAGGATCATACTTGTGATAGTGCGATGCATGCTTTATTTCGATAAGATTATAATCCTTGTGCACATTAATTCCAGAACCTGGAACATTGCTAAACCAATTGCATTTAAATAGAAACACCTCCTCCGCGGGTCGTGAGAAATATGTCAGTTGCAAAATTTGTGTCAGAACGCCATAAAAATCATTTAAATGATTTTCTGGATCGTCACTACCTTTAACAAATACACCAGTATTATTTGTTAATTTTTCTGCACCGTATTCTTTGGTGTTAAATTTATATCCATTGATGAAATATATTGGATATGTCTTGACCACTCTTTTTGGTCCCATCGCTAGATGTTTCAACCCTTCGTCAACAACATAATTTCTCGGCTCATAAACGTAATTTGAAAACCAACCGGAAAATTCTTTACTAAGATCTCCGTTCGGATGTTCACGTTCATAAACACTGTTTATATAAACAAATTATTACATTAGGTTATACACGCGCATGCATTATAGAAAAGAATAAAACACAAATTATTATTTCAGATTACCTAACAAACGGTGCAACATCGGCACAATTTAGAAGAATATAAGTGTGTGCTACATGAAGATCTCTATCGTCTAACCATATTTCTACACATTTTCCAGAAGGCTGACCATATTGTCTAAAAATAGATAACATTGTTTGAGAGGACTCTTGTTCGTCGCCTTCGTCATTACGAGGAACACTTTGAAATGAAATATTCACATGGTCACTGAAATAGTGAGAGAAAAAGAACGAAGCTTCTTCTTCGATATAAGATTTACATATCGAACCTTCAACTCGTGCTTTTTGCCTCACTTTTTTTTTCAGAAGATTCAAATATCTATGCAAAATTAATTTATATTAACTTCATCTTTCAAATACAATTAAATTACGTTATAACATATTACATACCTCTCAAATGGATACATCCATCCATATTGGACAGGACCTCGAAGTCGTGCTTCAGCTGGGAGATGAACAGGTAAATGTTCCATCACATTAAAAAAACCTGGCGGAAATATTTTCTCTAATTTGCAAAGCAATATAGGAATGTCCACTTCAAGTTTACGTAAACGTTGCACTTTTAAAGTAGTCGAACAAAGCTCTTTGTAAAAAATACTAAGCTCCGTTACTACCTTCCAAACTTTTAACGGCAGTAGTTCTTTGAACATTACGGGAAATAAATTTTCCATCATTATGTGACAGTCGTGACTTTTCATTCCGCTCAATCTACCATTTTTAAAGTCAACACATCTACGAAGATTTGATGATATCCCATCAGGAAATCTTAACCCTTCCACCCATTTTAACACAGTTTTAACTTGATTATTATCTAATTCGTAACATGCTTTGGGTTTTTTACTGTCATTTGGTTTCATATGAAGCTCAGGACGTTTGCATAATTCTTCTATATCACGTCTTGATTTCAAATCATCCTTCGTCTTCCCTTTCACATTCAAAATTGTGTTAAAAACATTATCAAATACATTTTTCTCATTGTGCATCACATCTATGTTATGGCGAAGCAGAAGATGTTTCCAATACGACAACTCCCAAAAAATAGTTTGTTTGCACCAGTTATGAACAACTGATTTGCCTTGAATTTCTGTTTGCTCGCCCGTTTCATATATCTTTGGATAGTCCTTAACAATTTCATATATGTCTTCGCTTGACCATATCGTCGGTGGTTGTCTGGTTTCTACTCTATTAGCTAAAAAGTTTTTCTTGTCTCCTCTGAAGGGATGATTTACATGGAGAAAATATCGATGACAGTCAAACCATGAAATTTTCTTACCATGAGGTAAAGAAAACGCTCGTGTTTCATCCATGCAATATGGACATGCTAGACGACCGGCAGTACTCCATCCCGAAAGCATTGCATAGGCAGGAAAATCACTTATAGTCCACAACAAAGAAGCAAACATACGAAAATTTTTCTTCTTGGACACATCGTATGTTTCTACTCCTTCGTTCCACAGTATTTTTAACTTCTCAATCAACGGTTGTAAATATACATCTATTCCTTGTGTCGGATCGTCGGGGCCAGGAACGACAACAGTAAGAAACATATATTGCGTTTTCATACACATCCATGGAGGTAAATTATACGGTGTGACGATAATGGGCCAGGATGAATATTTAGAACCAAATTGAGAAAATGGAGAAAAACCATCCGTACATAATCCTAATCTAACATTTCGACTCTCCGCTGCAAAATTTGGATACGTTTTATCGAAATGCTTCCATGCTTCTCCATCGGCCGGATGTGTCAACGTACCCTCTTCCTCTGTTCTCACACTATGCCACCTCATATTAGACGCAGTTACAGAAGATGCATATAATCTTTGAAGTCTTGGAGTTATGGGTAAGTAGTGCATACGCTTGTATGGAACTTCCTTCCCCTTCTTTTTTCTTGGTTTGTATCTCTCCTGGTTACAAACTTTACAATTTCTAAGGTTTACGTCTTCTTTCCAAAACAACATGCATCCTTTTAAACATGTATCTATTTTCTGATACGGTAAACTAAAAGCCGACATAAGTATTTTAACTTCGTAGTGATTTTCACACATGTGATTATCGGGCGGCATATGCCTTTTTGCAGCTTGTACAACAGCCGTAAACCCAGCTTCAGTGATGTTGTATTTTGACTTCATCGCAATGTATTCTGCGATTACTGACAGCTGAGTGCCGCTTTTACAACCATCCCAAATAGGTTTCTTAGCTGCATCTAGTAAATCATAAATTTTTTTAGCTTCAATATTTGGTTCTTCAACATTTCCATCATCGTCGTCAACTTCAACCATAGGAAACATTGATCGTGCTGCATCTTCGACCATATTTTCTATATGGGTCGTTGAAACTATTTCGTTAACGACACTTTCAGACTCTACAGAAGTATTTGCTACAACTTCTCCATGCCGATCCCAAACATAATATTCGGGTGCGAAACCGTGTTTGCACAAATGAACTTTCACAACATCTGGTAACAAATACTTCAAATGTCTACACCTACTACACAGACAACGAATTTCTGGATCGTTTCCATTATTACTTAAAGCGAATTCAACAAACACGTTTATACCATTATAAAAATCTTCTTTTATTGAGCCCCTCAGTCCTTTTCTTTGGTACATCCATCTCCTCCGATCAACAAAATAATCAATCATTTTTCCTATTTGACTAAATGAGAAGTTCAAAATTTAATATTTATTTTGAAGAATACAAATTTGAAAAAGATTATTTTCATGGTCGTATAATATTTTGAATTTAAAGAACAGCGTCATAAATTTAAAAATATTTTCAAATAGGGCACATTTTATTTTTTAACGTAACGATTTAAAAATATATATAATTTTTTTTCTTCATTGGTCAGGCATCCTACTTCCCATTACAAACACAGTAAGCATTTACATTTCGTATATTACTTCGTCTCAAACGATTCAACAAAATTTCGGCAGCATTTCCCTTTTGTTTCCTACATTGTACACAAATGCGTGTACGCAGGAAACAAAAAAGAAGTTAGGCCGAAATTTTATGAACCGTTTGAGACGAAGTAGTATACAAAATATAAATGCTTACTATGTTCATAACTTGTCCAATACAGGGACAAATCCGACAAACATTGTACCAGATGAATATAAATGGTCGTTTTTCAAAAAGAACGACTATTTATACAACGATCATATACAACACTCGTCAGACGGGGCCAAAAACTCTCTAAGGGACATTTGTCAGTTACATGCGCGCATTTTACAAAAAAATACAGTTTTACTCAATGTTCACATTTACAAAAATATATATTAATTTAACACATTTATTCAACGTATTACATCAACTTAAGGCTGTTTTAACATTTTTGTCATTTTTCAATACACACAATATAATTTAGAGTAATGCATTTTTTTTGTTTCATAAGTAAATACGCGCACAATATAATACTCCTAATTCATTCAATCAATTTATCTTATTCCAAATAACGTATACAATCGTCGAGTCAAGGCATACACAACAATTTACATATACACGAACAACGACAAATTATACGTATTTTTCACAATTTCACGATAAAAGATGAAATCGGTATACCATGTGATGCTATAAACTGTTATTACGCTATTGGAAACAATTGCAATCACTAATTCGTCCTAATTTATCAATTTATGCAAATCTAGAATTAGGGTAAAAACTGAATTTTTCACAAAAATAAGAGATTATACCTGAGATTAAGAGTAACGGAGGTTGATTAGGGAGCCTTGGAAGATCCGGAAGCTAGAAATTAGGGATTGGAAGTTTGGAGGTTGAATTTGGGGGTTTTTTGGGTGGATTTTCGTATGAAGAGGAGGAGGAAGATGGCTCTCGGCTGAAGGGTATAATCGTAAATTTCCGACGGCTTCCAACGGCCGCCGACGGCCCGTGGGAAACCGTCGGAAAATTGCCGTCGGAAGCCGTCGCCCCATGCCGCCAGTTTTAAGCCTTTTTCTAGTAGTGTACATAATTGTGTATTTGTTATATATATATATATATATATATATATATATAAACTTGTGTATTTTTTAATTTTAATTGCATTTAGTAATTGTTTTTTAGTTGTACATTCATGCAACTGCATTTACTTACTATATTTTTTTTAAAAGAAATAGAATTTTGTAATTATTGCATTCATTAAATGCAGTCAAAATTTAAACTGTTGTTTTTTTCTTTTTAATAATTTAGTTTAAATGCAGTTAGAATTATTCCATTTACAAAATGCAGAATTTTTTTTAGTTTAAGTTGATAATTACCGTGCTTACTAAATGCAAGAATTTAAAATGATATATGTTTGTTTGGTTTGATTGGTTTATTCAATTTAGTTATTTAATACTTTTAATAGAAATTGGTTTAAGAAATTATTGAAGAAGATGTTGTTTCTGAAAAATCTGGTGATTCTAAATATTCTATTTCATAATACGAAATCTGTTTTAGAGGAAAAGGTATATAAACAGGATTGGCTCGTTTCATAGGTGGTTCAGATTACGAGATTAAACGTCATGGGTTCGATCCTCGAGATTGACAGTTTTTAGCATTAATGAACCATGCTAAAAAAAGAATTCGCATATGTTGATAACGCAGAATATTTCGATGACAGTGTTGTATAAATTAAAAAAGAAGTTTTTATATCAAAGGAGTCCTATAGATGTAATTTGAAATCTCTTTTAGAAGTGTTTAAGCATTTTAAGAAAAGAAGAACAAAAGAAGACAAGTTACTTGATGTACTTAAAAGATTTGTTTGTTGGAACTTTCTGGAGGATTTTTTTTATAATTCTTATGGTTCTGGAATGAGGAAATACAATGATGATATTGATCAGATTATATCTTATTATGATCGTAGTGAAAATGTTTTTTTTTGGAGATCGATGAGTAGCTATTTTGCAAGATGACATCGTTGACATATTTGGATTTGAGAAAAAAAAATTGTTTGTTTATGAATTATACGTAGTTAATTTTTGCTATTAGATTAAATAATTAAGTCTAACTTATTTTTTGTAAGGTTTACTACTGTTTCCCTTGAAAGAAAAAGTTAGACTTGGTTTATTTTCTTTAGATACTCAAAGGTTTATTAGTTGTGATACGAAATCAAAGAAAGGGTTTATTGGGAAATATGTTTATAAAGGGCTTTTGACAATTATTGACAAAAAAAGGATTGTAGACTCTAATATTGTTGATTGTTATAGGCTTATGATTATATACTTATTCGGTACATTTTTCTTAGCACATGGTACTTATTATGTACATAATCGGTTGGTTCCGCTTATTATGGATGTTGACATGTTTAATGGTAGATGTTGAGCTCAAATTGTACATTTTAATTTGATGTAGCAGTTGAAGAAATATAAGTGTAATCCAAGGAAAATGTGATCTTGTACAATTGCTTTATTGGTAATAATTTTATTTTATTTTTAATTTAACTTATTACTTTATATTTTCTTCTAAACCTATCTTTTTTTTCTAATACTGGTTTTGCAACAAATTTAATATAATTGAGCCAAGAATAGGATATCAAGAAGGTCGGCCTGAAGCTGAAAAGTGGGATTTAATGGAAATCCACAAGTAATGTAGTGGTAGAGTTGTTGAAAAAATTGATAAGGTATAACTGCAATTTTTAATATGTTTTTATTTTATTTTTTATTAGTTAAGATATAGTTTTTTTTTGTATGAAGTTAAAATTGTATTTATAATGAGTTTAAATATATTAGCTTAAATGAATTAAAAACTGCATTTTATAAATGTAGTTATAAATTCATTATATTTATAACTGCATTTGAATTATGCAATTATAAGTGCATTTAAGTGATGTAGTTAAAAAAGTATATGAGTTGTAACTCTTATTTTCAGCCGTCACTAGGGCTTTATTCCTTCCACGCATCTTAAAGTTATATTTACTTTACTTTCGGTTGCCACTAAGGCCTTATGCCTTTCTTATATCATAATGTCATATTTATTTTCCTTTCAACTGCCACTAAGTTTTTGCGCCTTGCTCTTTCGTGCATAATGTTTAGTTTAGACATTGGGTTGCCACAAAGGTCTTACACCAAATACCGAATGCAATACACATTTGGTCCTTTGGTTGCCACACAAGCCTTACACCAACTACCAAATGCAATGCCGCCTTTGATCTTTTAGTTGCCACATAGGCCTTACATCAATACCTCATAATATGGTCATTTTAAAACATTTGGTTGAAACATAGGCCTTACACCATGCTACCAAATGCAATGTCATTTTAAATATTGGACTGCCACAAATGCCTTTCGCTGCGTTATCGACTGCAATGTCATTTTGGACATTGGACTGTTACAAAGGCCTTATGTATATTACCAAATGCAATGTTTTTTGGACATTGGGCTACCACAAAGGCATTGCGCCTTGTTATTGAAATTAATATCATGTTATATTTTTAGGTTGCCACACAGGTTTTACACCTCATAACCGGAATTAAGGTCTTAATTAAACTACATGTTTCCATAGAAGCTTTACCCCTTATTATCAAAATTAAGGTCCTGATTAAACTCTAGGTAGCCACAGAGGCCTTATACCTTGCTTTCATGTAATGTCGTGAGTAGGCCTTCGGATGCCATATATGACCTTACATCAAATTTATCGTTTTGATGCATTAAATATGCTTCCAGTTGACATTTAGGGCCTTACCCTGAAACCATCATCTCACTATTGACTTTCTTTTGAAAGTCAATAAGCCTCATTACACTTCACTTGGTTACATCTAGGGAAGCCCATTTTATTTATGGGCTTGTTTTGACACCTTGTCTTGACACCATGCTAGGTCTCGGCATACCCCCTTTTGTCTTTTGGCATTTCCAGCTTTCGTGTGATGCTCCTACATTGGCTTCGGCTATAGCCTCCCCCTTTGGCGCTCAACTTTGGCTCACTTCTTTATATTTGTTTAGTTTATTATACTTAGACTTTACTTAGTCTTTACTAGCTCGGATTAGCTTTCCATTCTAGTTTAGTCCTTCCAGAAACATACCCTCATTTTCCACATCAGTTCCACTGCAGGTAGTAAAGTCTGACATCTGAATGCGTCAGGCACTCGCCTTTACATGTGTCGTCTCCGAATTCGTTCTGCCTCCACTATTAGTTAGTGGCAGTATCCTTTAGATTATTTTTATGGAACTTTTATGGGGTCTTATCCACTTATTAATTAGTCATGTAATTCACATGCATAAATAGGTCTCAGTTACCTTAATATGAGGTTTCAGCCATTATGTTTATCTTTTAGAAATGATTATTTAAGGACGGGAAAATACTTATAAAATTCAAAAAATTTGTAAATAAATTCCTTAGCACATTTTTACTCATAATTTTATTTTTATGCCATTTTTCTTTATATATTTTATACACTGATTCTTTCAAAAAATCATAAATAAATATTTTGACGTGGGAAAATCTTTTAACTTAAAACTCATCTCTAAATTCATGCTTAAAATATCATATTAAATTTCCATATCATTTCAAAATCATTGTAGTAGGAAAACATAGCTAAACGTCCTCCAGCAAAGCTATTTTACCCTAAAACATCCGTTAAAACAACATTTATCTCATATAAATAATTTACGCATATAAACTTTACCATATTCAATCAATACTGAATTCAAACTACAAGGAAAATAGTAGAAATAGTGTAGTATCACTCATCTATGCCTTTGGATTTAGTTGACCTTTAGTTTCTTTAAGTTCCTTAGCTTTTCCTCTTCTTTTTATTCTTGTTTTTTCTTTGGCCACCATTAACAAGTTTCTAAGCTTTTATTGTTATTTATGTAAAATGGAAATGCATGAATCAAATGAGGGTTACTTTGTTTTATTATATCCCCTTCTTATAATGAGTAGGGTTGATGGCCATGTGGCCCTATTTCTTATTATAATTCATCCTTAAGCTATGTTCAACTATATCATAATAAGTAAATATACACCCAAATACTTATTATATTATGTCACTATTCATTTTAATGGCAAAAAGTAAATAAATGTCCCCCAAATATTTACCTTTTCCAAAACCTATGTTTTCTTAATTAATTACTTATTAATTATTCTTTAAAATTTGGGGTGTTATACTTTGACCACTTGTTCTCCTATGAAGAAACAGACGATCCTTCTTGAAATGTCATGGTTAATCACTATAGTAGTATCTCTTTGCTTGGAGGCTAACCACACAATCTTTAGTCGGATGCCCTTTCAAATGGCATCTATTGCAAATCACTCCCACTTCTTAGCTTGGATTTGTTCATTCTTGGTCCATTCTCCATATCTCTTATCTCAAGACTTAGGCCTTGCTTCAACTTTGGTGTCCTCCCCCTTTAGGGATTCCCTACTTACAAAATATGACAATGTCATTTCATCCGGATCATGAATTTGATTAAGAGCAAGATTCCTACCAAGCCTTTAGGAGTCAAGAACGATGGTGGTGGATAGGCGTCACTTCAACTGCAGTTCGTATAGATGGGACTCCAATTGGAGGTGGATTGCCCAACATTGTAGCTTATAAGTACGTGTTACACCCATTTCCCCTAGGACATATGCAGTGCAAGTCCGAGACTTCAGGCAAAAAGGGAAACTGCGTAGTTCATAGAAGATCGCAATTGCAAGAGGCGTAACCTTTGAGTCAAAAACTGGAAGGCAAATATCCAAAAATTTAAACAGGGAACCACATTAGCAATGCGCCAACAAACAGTGGGACTAAACCTAAATCGAACTGTACCAAAGCTCAAAGACTATTCTTCTTTCCCCTAAATGGAACTGCACCAAAGTCCAATGACTACTCGCCTTTCCACCAAAAGACCACGCCATAATTCCTAGGGGAAGCTCCATAATTTCTACCAAGAGACTATGTCACAATTCCATAGAGGAAGCTCCATGCATTTTATCAAGAGACTGTGCCTCAATTCCATAAGGCAGTGTCATACACCCTACCAAAATACAACACCATAATTCCATAAGGGAAGCTTCAAACATTCTATCAAGAGAATGAACCTCAATTTCATAAAGCATCCCCGTAAACTCTATCAAAAGGCCACGCTACAACTTCCGAAGCACCACACCATGATTCTATAAAACATCTTATTTCATTCAAGAGGAACGACGTTGTTCCCTTCAAAAAGAAGAGCCGACTAAACTCCAAGTCTAAGTGCTCATCATAACATCGACTAAAGCTTATAGGTAGGAAGAGTGCATCTTCGAAACTAGACACGAAGACCAGCCGAATACATTTCAAAAATTCAAATATCCCACCTAAATTTCAAATTCAAAAAACTGCCCCCCCCCCAACTAGAATCTTCCCGCCTAATTAAGGCCGCCAAATTCCTTCAGCCACGTCAACAATCCAAGCATAAATCAACTAAAGAATGGATGGATGACACGTGGACAGATCAGACGGTAGAGAAGGATATATTAAATGGAGGAATTAGGGATCGTGTGACTTTGTTGTACTATAAATAATAGAGTATTGTAGCAGGAAAGGGATCCTCTTTTAGGAAAAATAGATTATCTGAAAATGACTAGATATACTTGTATTCTTTTCTGCTATTAAAATCTTTGTACAAGGAAGAGAAAGATAAGAAAAGATTTGACCCGTGGATTTAGGATTCTTTAAAATTCGAACCATGTAAATTCTTGTGTCCACTACTTTTATTGCACTTTCTTACTTTCTATCTCAAGTAAGTTTTATTTACCTTTTCTCTCACTAGAATTAGATTTAACGATTGGAATTGACATTTTAATATCCCGTTAAAGCGCAACTTCTTGATTATGTAAGAACATCGACATAATTACTACCTTAAGGAAAATTTAATACCATTTAATTTTGTTGATTCATGCTTACAGAAGTAATTAGCCCTATAATTACTCTACAATTAACTGGGTATTATGAGACAAAAAATTTCATTAACATTTTGGCACTAGAAGGAGGGCTCCATAGAAAATCTATATTAGAACCACGACTTGATTGATTCCCCAAAAAGCCTAAACCACATAAAGTGGTAATTCTTCTACTCCTCTAATTTAAGAACCTAAGCATTTAGATGCAAAGAAAAATAACAGGCCCTTTACATCCTCATCTAAACCAAACTGCCTGCCACAAAAATAGCCTATGACCCTATCCTTGACACTCTTAATGCATTTGTTACTCAAATCAATAAAAGAATGACTGACCATGAAAAGCTGATAGCTCAGAACTAAAATAGGTCTTCAATCTCCTAAGCTGAGCATTCAGACACCACTGTTCTCATTAATGAGAATGTCGTTCTTTTCCCTTATTTTCACTTTCTGTGCAGTAAGGGAATGTTGGCGATGTGCCATGGAGCTATGGGTTACAAGCTAGCACCACCTAGCTTGGCTATATTTCCAAGCATATCCCATCAAGGTGATGATGGAAAAACATGTAAAGCAAATATTACAGAAACCATAAATGTTAGGCCGCCTCCTGGAATGGACCATCGAACTAAGCCAACACGACATCTCCTACTGGCCTCGTAACACCAGTAAGAGATAGGCACAACGGACTTCATTACAGAATGCACCATACAAATGACACCTCCGAACATAGAGATTGAAGACCCTCTAAAAGATTGACAACTATATGTAGACAATGCATCTAATGAACAGGGGGAAGGAAAAGGGTATGTACTTATCACTCCAACAAGCAGAAACTATATGGGGCAGTCTAGTTAGAGTTCACAGCAACCAATAATGTGATGGAATATGTGGCTCTCATTGTAGGTTTAAACATGGCGCGGGTAATAAAGGTTACTCATCTTAAAATGAATAGTGATTCACAGCTTATTGTTAACCAAGTACAGGGAAACTATCAAGCCAAAGAGCCCACTCTAGCCAAATACGTGGGATTGGCCATGTAGAATATACTAGCATATGATTTTTGTTTGATGATAGTAAACATATATATATATATATATATATATATTTGTTTAAATGTATTTTTTATTGTACTATTTTATTTTTTCCACATAATCAAATAAATATTTGTTAAATAAAATAAATAACTCAAAATTCATATTCAAACAAATATTTTATTACAAATTCAAATAGTACAAATTTGAGCTCTCACTACATTTACACTACACATTTTCAATTACAATACAACTTCAATTACAACATAATTTTCACTTTACAATTTTACATACATATTTCACCTCACTACATAATTCCCTCATCACTTGTATTTTGGTCTTCAACTTTGTTCCAGCCTATATCCAGCATCTGAACTATCTGCAAAATAAACACTGACGCGGTAAAATTGAAAAAGAAATATTTTACATTGCACAATGAAGTGTGTGTTTGAAAATATTATTTGCCTCAATTATTTGGGTTGTTCGTCATTATTTTTTTAACTCATCTTACACGAACAACTTGTGACATGCACAGTGTATCACTGTACATGCCACAAGGTCGTGCACACTGATATACACTTGCTTGTTAAAATTGCAGGGACAGGTGAGCACAAGGTCAAACCCGAGCCAAGTTTGGATTCAACTCAGGTGCAATACAAATAATTCAACACTTACATGAAAATATACAAACTGTTCAAAGTGCACCATATCAGAATTCAGGCATAGGTACAGGGCAGTGCATATGTACAAAGTGGTGCATGCAACATTTCAACCCAACAAACATTAGAGCATACATACGCAACAGTGCAGACTCAAGACAACATACAAACATGCAAATAACTCAACACATATATCAGTTCAAAGGAGATATCAATGCAACTCAACTAGTACAAAGGCATAATGAACACACTTGAATAACAAGTCCCAACCAAATACCAAAGAGCACCAGAAAAGTACATTGAAGTACCAACAGACTAGACTACAAGTTCATATGCAAGTTATAGTTTCAACATGTACAACAAAGTGCACCAGACCATACTTCAAGTGCAACAAGACTTCAAAATAAACCAGAACAAGACTACAGTTCAGAGTCTTCAAAGTGCACAATACATGTATATACATATGCAACAGAGAATACAAGTGCAAAAGACATGTCAAGAGCATAGCCACAACAATCACACACTCACTTATACACATGTATGCAAATATATGTATACTCATATATTAGTTCAGCCGTTCAGGATTCAGGCATGTGGAACCAGACCAGACACAGCAAGCACAGTGACATATATACATAAATATGCATATACACGTATGTATGTATACATGTATATAAGCATATAAAAATGAAGAAAATCAAAGCCGTGGGTCATGAACCAGTCAAGGAGTAGAAAAAGTAGCAGTTTGAACAAGGTCATACTTCAGCAAAGAATCGAAAATTGCCAAACGAAAAATCATCATTGAATTGTTCAAAAAAAATCAAATACTTCCAACAAAGAAAATGGAACAGCAAATCATGGTGAACCAGTCAATCTTCAGGAAGTCGAGAGTATCTCAAACTCAAGTACCAAACAAGTCAGCGAATGATGAACAAGTCATAGGAGCAAAGAATGGAACTATTCAAATGTGTTTAAGCAAATACAAATATATCAGAAACATATTCAACCTATGATAAAATGAACGAGTCAAGAATCACACAATCGTTCGATTACAAATCAACGCAGAAACTAGAATATCGAAGAATTCAAATCCAAATATACGAATAAAAATTTTAGGGATTTTATCCCTATTTAAACCCAATATCATCATCGGCAAAAAATCATCGAGTTCGAGTTCAAGCAAATCAACAGAGAAATAAAGTAAAAAATCACATATCGATTTTATTCCATTCGAACTCGACCTTGAAGCAGCCGAAGCAAATCGAAGAACAAAGATCTAAGAAGCAGCAAAGTGAATTTAGGAACGAAAGGCTATCAATTTGAACTCCAAGCGGCGGCTTCAAGCAAATCAAAACCCTAATTTTTGAAGAGGGACAAAAGATCGGCCGAAGTAATTACTCAAACGAAAAAGGGAAGACAGTCTTTTAATTATTACTTGGGCCGAGTTCTTTTTTATTGGGCTGCAGTTTTAAAAATAGGGTTTTGTATTTTTTTGGTTTTATTTTTAATTGTAACTTTCTATTTGAGTCAAACTCTAGTTTTAACTAGGTTACAAACTACGGTTTTGTAGTTTGAGAATTCGCAACTCAATGGCTGAGTTGTGACAGGGTTTTGAACTTAGAGTTAGGGGGTGTCGTGATTTTATGTGTTTTTGTAAGCGTTTGATTACCTAATTTCTAGTAGAAACCTTGGGTGCAGCACGTAGGCAGTTTTTGCCGAAGTTGGGTAAAACTGTGTGTGATCTTTTCTGCATTGCTTTCTGTTTTTTGTTTTTATTTCCGCATTAACTTTTAGTATCACCCTATTCACCCCCCCTCTAGGGTGAAAACGATCCTACAAGTGGTATCGAAGCTAGGAACAAAAACCATTTTCTGTTAAAAAATTTAGTTTTTTTCTTTCAATGACTTCTTTTAATAATGCTTTTGCTGAAGGTTGGTCCATAGCTAGACCACCCATGTTCAATGGTGAATATGCATATTGGAAAACTAGAATGAAATTTTTTCTAAAAACCATAGATGCATGGAATATTGTTGAAATGGGTTATAGCACACCAACGGTAATGGTAGACAATCAAGAAGTTGATGAACCTATGGATCAATGGACAGATCTTGAAAATAAACGGCAAACTGCTAATGCTAAAGCTATGAATTCTATTATTGGTTCATTATATCAAATTGAATTTAACCGTATCTCACATTGTCTAACTGCGTAGGAAATCTGGCACACACTTGAAGTGACTCATGAAGGAAGCTCCCAGGTTAAAGAATCTCGCATTGCCATGCTTAGTAGTGAGTACGAGAGCTTCACAATAGCAAAGGATGAAAGTGTCAAAGAAATGTATGGACGACTTTCTAATCTTGTATACAAATCAAAATCTCTAGGAAGACCATACACAGAACTAGAAATAGTCCGAAAGATCCTCAGAATTCTTCCATGAAATTTTGAAGCAAAGGTGATTGCCATCTAAGAATCAAAGGATCTAAAACAAGTTAAAGTTGAAGAACTCATCGAAAACCTCACCACTTATGAGCTAGAAATCAAATTCAAGAAAGAATGTGAAGGAGGGGATATGCGAAAGAAATCAATAGCTCTCAAAGGAACGATGAAAAGTGAGGATGACGATGGTGATGAAGGAGCAGCTGAACTGGCACAGATAATAAAGAGATTCAAAAGGTGGAACCGTAAATATGAAAATCCAGCCCAAAATCAACACTAAAGAGCAGAATCGTCAAAGTTCTAGACAACTCAGAAAAGCAAGAGATCATTCGTCACAAGTGCAATAAACCTGGTCATATCAAGCCAAATTGTCCTCAAAATCGATTCAACAAAGGAAAGAAATCAAAAAGGAGAAGTTTTGCAGCTACTAGGGATGAAAGTGATGAAGATGATGAAAGCACTGGCAATGAGAGTGATAGAGCAAATCAGTGTCTTTTAGGAGAAACAAGTGACAGTGATGATGATGAGCCAAGCGAGGTATCAAAACTTACCCACTCACAATTACTTATATATTTTCATGAAGTAAATGGTTGTTTTGAAAGACATAGGGAGAAGTACGCTCAAATTGAATCACAAAAAGATAGTTTGATAGAACTAAATAAGTAGCTTGATCAAATGGTTCAAAACTATAGAAATAAGAGCCCTAAGTGTGATAAGTGTCCATCATTAGAAGAGGAAATTAAAAAATCAGAAACAAAAATTAAATCGCTTGAAAATGAGATTTTGATTTTGAAAGAAAGTGAAAATACTATGAGAGAAAATTCTATTAAAAAGTTCACTTTGTTATTGAATGAAAATGAATCTCTCAAATCACAAGTCCAACAGTTGTCTACAACTTTAGGAAAATTCTCCAAAGGAGAAAAATCACTGAATATGATATTAGGGAAACAAACTGTTAATAATATTAGACAAGGACTTGGGTATACTCAATCTGAAAAAGGTAGAAGAGAAATTAATCATGTCAACTCCAAGTGCACGATTTGTGGAAAAATTGGACACAATCAAAACAACTGCTGGTATAGACCCAAACACAAGAAAACAATACCAATTTGGGTTCCTAAAGGCACGAATGTAAAATCCCTTAAAGTTAAACAAATCTGGGTGCCAAAAGGAACAAACATAGACTGTCTTGGTTCTACACAAACTTGTTTTTTAAAATTCTTTGTCACTAACAATCATGGACCTATGAAAACAAATAAGTCACAAAACTCTTTTTTCATGTAGGTGTGTTGGCAGGCTAAGGAACAACAAGAGTGGTACCTGGATTCTGGCTGTTCCAGGCACATGACGGGCGACAAATCAAAGTTCCTTAACCTAGAGAAATACAAAGGTGGCAGAGTCACAATGGGCAACAACGATGTATTATATGTTGAAAATTTGCACTATAATCTGATTTCAATCAGCCAGTGATCAACTAGGAAAATTTAAAAAACCATTTTTTTTCATAGAACACTATAAGTACTTCTAAAGTCCTTGCACTAGTTCATATGGATCTATTTGGACCTAATGATATTGCAAGCTTAGGTGGTAAGAGATATCATTTTGTATTGGTTGATGATTACTCTAGATACACGTGGGTATACTTCTTTATCTTACTGCTTCTAGACCAGACATTATGTTCTCTGTTTGTTTATGTGCACGGTTTCAGTCAAATCCAAAAGAATCTCATTTAAAAGCTGTAAAAAGGATTATAAGGTATCTGTTTCACACCCTACGGTTTGGTCTGTAGTATCCAACTAATGATAACTTTGAGTTAAAAGGGTATTCAGATGTAGACTTTGCTGGTAGTCTAGTTGATAGAAAAAGTAATAGTGGAACATGTTTTATGTTGGGACATTCGTTAGTTGCATGGTCAAGTCGAAAACAACATTGTATTGCATTATCTACCATTGAGGCATAGTATATTGCTCTAAGCGGTTGCTCTGCTCAAATCTTATAGATGATACAAACCTTGCAAGACTATGGTCTAAATTTTAAATGAGTTCCACTTATGTGTGATAGAAAAAGTGCAATTGATCTCACAAATAATTCTATACATCATTCTCGCACCAAGCATATAGATGTTAGACATCATTTCATTAGAGATCATATTTCCAAAGAAAATATCTGCATAAACTTCATTTCAACTGATTCTCAATTGGCAGACATTTTTACAAAACCCCTTCCAAAAGTTATTTTTTGTCGACTTCATCTCAGTTTAGGCATTTTAGAAATGTGATTTTATTTTTTATTTGGTCTTATATGCCTATGTTAACTAATCTGACTCCTTATTGATTATCGAAAAGATAAATAGCGACTAAAAAAAGTAATGAGTGTTGATCTTGATCATGCATTATGACTTGAGACAGTACATTTAGTAAATTTCTTTAAAAATTTAAACAAAATTTGTAGTAACTTTGGCTAGTAAAAATTCCATGACCATCTCTATTTCTATCATATTTCTACGACAATCACTCATCAGAATCCAATATAGTATGTCAAAATGTGGTATTTAAATAGGAAATTATTCATTTTTTTAATTAGCAATAAAATCATCCAAAAGTACTCACTCTCATTTAAAAGTCCTCACGGTTATGCATGGGTGAACTACTTGGAATTTTTGATTATGTGCTTTCGTGCTCATTTAAAAGTCCTCACGGTTATGCATGTATGGAACACATATCAAAATTAGTTGAAATAGGCGAATTCATTCTAACCCCATTTAAAAGTCCTCACGGTTATGCGTGGTTAGAAGATGCTTGGAATTCATTTTTTTAATAAAAATAAGGAATACTACTAATATCATTTAAAAGTCCTAACGGTTATGCATGGTTAGTAAGTATTTAAAAATTTCCTATCATAAATATACCATAAATGGACACGACTATATGGTTTTCTATGCCAACATCACCCCTATCACTCTAAAATGGAATATGCGCCTAACAGAGTATTTATGATTTTTGTTTGATTTTTCTTGAAATTTAATATTTATACTCGATTAGGTATTAATGTTGTATTAATGTCTATCACTTTACCACTCTTATCTAACACTGTTACTCTTTTGCTGATAACAAAAGGGGGAGAGAAGTTAAGATTTTGGAAAATAAGTCATATTTTTTTATTTAAATTGCATCTAGGTTCATTGCATTTTTCTTATTGTTTTGTATATTCTCTTTTTTATTTTCATGCATATGCGAAGGGGGAGCTTTGTTGTAGGGCGAGTATACAAATAAGGGGAAGCTAATAGAATTCATCAAGACCAAATACATTTAATAGAGTCAAAATCTTAATATATGTTTGTTATCATCAAAAGGAGGAGATTGTAGAATATACTAGTGTATGATTTTTGTTTGATGATAATATATATATATATATATATATATTTGTTTAAATGTATTTGTTATTGTACTATTTTATTTTTTCCACATAATTAAATAAATATTTGTTGAATAAAATAAATTACTCAGAATTCATATTCAAATAAATATTTTATTACAAATTCAAATAGTACAAATTTGAGCTCTCACTATATTTACACTACATATTTTCAATTACAATACATCTTCAATTACAACACAATTTTCACTTTACAATTTTACATACAAATTTCACCTCACTACATAATTCACTCATCACTTGTATTTTAATCTTCAACTTTGTTCCAGCCTGTATCCAACATCTGAACTATCTGTAAAATAAACACTGACGCAGTAAAATTGAAAAATAAATATTTTGCAGTGCACAATGAAGTGTGTGTTTTAAAATATTATTTGCCTCAATTATTTAGGTTGTTCATCATCATTTTTTTTAATTCATCTTACACGAACAACTTGTAACATGCACAGTGTATCACTGTACATGCCACAAGGTTGTGCACACCGATATACACTTGCTTGTTAAAATTGCAGGGATAGGTGAGCACAAGGTCAAACCCGAGCCAAGACTGGATTCAACTCAGGCGCAATACAAATAATTCAACACTTACATGAAAATATATAAAATGTTTAAAGTGCACCAGATCAGAATTCATGCACAAGTACAGGGCAATGCATATGTACAAAGTGGTGCATGCAACATTTCAACAAATCAAACATTGGAGCATACATATGCAACAGTGCAGACTCAAGACAACATACCAACATGCAAATAACTCAACACATATATCAGTTCAGAGGAGACATCAATGCAACTCAACTAGTACAAAGGCATAATGAACACACTAGAATAACAAGTCCCAACCAAATACCAAAGAGCACCAGAAAAGTACACTGAAGTACAACCAGACCAGACTGCAAGTTCATATGCAAGTTATAGTTTCAACATGTACAACAAAGTGCACCAGACCATACTTCAAGTGCAACAAGACTTCAAAATAAACCAGAACAAGACTACAGTTCAGAGACTTCAAAGTGCACCATACATGTATATACATATGCAACAGAGAATACAAGTGCAAAAGACATGGTCAAGAACATAGCCACAATAATCACACACTCACTTATACACATGTATGCATATATATATATATATGTATACCAATATAGTAGTTCAGTCATTCATGGATTCGGGCGTGCGGAACCAGACCAGACACACCAAGCACAGTGACATATATACATAAATATGCATATACACGTATGTATGTATACATGTATATAAGCATATAAAAATGAATAAAATCAAAGCCGTGGGTCATGAACCAGTTAAGGAGTAGAAAAAGTAGCAGTTTGAACAAGGTCATACTTCAGCAAAGAATCGAAAATTGCTAAACGAAAAATCATCATTGAATTGTTCAAAAAAATTGAATACTACCAGCAAAGAAAATGGAACAACCAATCATGGTGAACCAGTCAATCTTCAGGAAGTCAAGAATATCTCAAATTCAAGTACCAAACAAGTCAACGAACGATGAACAGTCATAGGAGCAAAGAACGGAATAATTCAAATGTGTTTAAGCAAATACAAATACATCAGAAACATATTCAACCGATGATAAAATGAATGAGTCAAGAATCACACGATCGTTCGATTATAAATCAACATAGAAACTAGAATATCGAAGAATTCAAATCCAAATACACGAATTGAAAATTTAGGGATTTTATCCCTATTTAAACCCAATATCATCATCGGCAAAAAATCATCGAGTTCGAGTTCAAGCAAATCAACAGAGAAATAAAGTATAAAATCACATACCGATTTTATTCAATTCGAACTCGACCTTGAAGCAGCCGAAGAAAATCGAAGAATAAAGATCGAAGAAGCAGCAAAGTGAATTGAAGAACAAAAGGCAATCAATTTGAACTCCAAGCGGCGGCTTCAAGCAAATCGAAACCTTAATTTTTGAAGAGGCAATCAATTTTTGAAGAACGGCCGAAGTAATTACTCGAACGAAAAAGGGAAGACGGTCTTTTAATTATTACTTGGGCCGAGTACTTTTTTATTGGGCTACATTTAAAAAAATAAGGTTTTGTTTTTTTTTTTGGGTTTTATTTTTAATTGTAACTTTCTATTTGAGTCAAACTCTAGTTTTAACTAGGTTACAAACTACAGTTTTGTAGTTTGAGAATTCGCAACTCAGTGGCTGAGTTGTGGTAGGGTTTTGAGCTTAGAGTTAGGTTAATTGAGTTAGCGGATGTCGCAAGTTTACGTGTTTTTGTAAGCGTCTGATTACCTAATTTCTAGTATAAACCTTGGGGGCAGCACGTAGGCAGTTTTTGCCGAAGTTGGGTAAAACTGTATGTGATCTTTTCTGCATTGCTTTCTGTTTTTTTATTTACGCATTAACTTTTAGTAACACCCTATTCACCCCCCCCCCCCTTCTAGGGTGAAAACGATCCTACAGACCAAAGAACAACTAACTCAATTTGAAATGTTTGATATACAATAGATCCTAAGGGAGGACAATTCATTAGCAGACTCCTTGGCCAAGCTGGCAAGCACTATGGTTGCACACGAAATGAAAGCAACCCCATTAGGGCACTTGGTTGAGCCAAGCATTTCAAAAACGCAATAAGTTGTAGTGCTGACAAGGTCGCAATGCTCTAAAGGCCATGAGAAAGCTGGTCAAGGAGAACATAGGAGACATAAGATGATCAGGCCTCTCCTACAAATGACCAATAAGAAATGGAATATTGGATGACTCCTATCAAAAGTTTCTCTAAAAGGAGCTTTGATAATAGATAGAAATGTCACAAAGAAGATAATGTATCAGACTCCTTATTACATATTCTTTGATGGGATACTCCACAAGAGAGGCAACTCAACCCCTTATTTGAGATACATAACCAAAGAAGGAGTTAGGATCATGAAGGAAGTCCACGAGGGATTTTGTGGAGACCACTCCGGAGGGACAAAGTTAGTAAAGAAAATCTTGAGGCAAGGATATTTCTGGCTAATAGCGTTGGCTAATTCATAGGAATTCATGTAGAGATGTGACAAATGTCAAAGGTTTGCGAGCATAAATAGACTGCCCTCACACAAGCTCATTCCCATGACCATCCCATGGTCATTCGGTGTATGGGAATCGATCTGATAGAACCACTATTGATGTCCAAGGAAGTGCCAAAATACATGGTGGTGGTAGTGGATTACTTCACCAAATGGGTAGAAGCTGAACCGCTTTCAACTATAACTTCAAAGAGAGTAGTCACCCCTGTAGTAAGGAACATCATCACCAGGTTTGGAATCCCCCATAAAATAGTATTCGATAATGGAACGTAGTTCGAAAGCTAGGAGTTTACTGATCTATGTGAAAGAAATGGGATTATAAAAATCTTTTCTTCTATGGCTCACCCTCAAGCAAATGGGTAGTTTGAAGCAATGACAAGACAATAAAAAAACTTTTATAGAAAAGACTCACAAAGGCCAAAGGAAAATGGGTAGAGGACTACCTTTAGCATTATGGGCATAAAGGACATCCGCAAGGTCTCCTATAGGGAATACCCCATTTTCTCTGACATATGGACAAGAGGCCATGCTGCCCGTTGAAGTGGACATACCATTGCATCGACATTTTTCATAGTGGCAGATAAGAATGTATGCTTAAAGGGAATTGCATTGGATTTTATCTAAGAAAGAAGAGAAGAATCTTTAAGAAGATCCATTGTTTATAAACAAAGAATGGCTAAGACATACAACTCATGTCTTAAAGAAAGAAAATTCCATATGGGGCACCTAGTCTTGAAGAAGGTAATGGCCAACACAAATGGCCCAATATAAAGAACACTTGGACCAAATTGGGAAGGGTCGTTGGTTATTGCATAAATGCTCTCAAATAGCGCATACCGTTTCTCTAGGCCAAATGGGAGAATCTATGACCATACTATGTTTGACACATCTCTTTGTTTTTTATAGTCTTTTTATTTGTACCAAGTTATTGTTGATCAATTTAGGTAATAAAAATGATAATTGAATGTAGGGATGTTAGACAGTCCGAACCAGTATAAAAATCTTTCTATAAAAAAATTCACGCACTTGCAACTTCTACACAAGCTATGATTCCTTAACTCAGCTTTTTACTTAAAAACTCATATTAGACATAAGGATACTTGACTGCCCGAACTAGCATAAAAATGATGCGCATGAAATAGAAGGTTGTATAAACACGACCTGACTTCATAGTCAAAACATAGAACATATGCACCCCCAAGTGGGATAGATCATGCTAAGCGTAGAATTATATATATGCGTGTGTGCATCATTCAACAGAAATGGAAAAGGAAGATGCATGCCATGAAAGTCAGAGGAAAAGTACAAAGAAGTCTACAACAAATCCAAAAAAGGTACACACATCATCCTCGTCGTACTATTGCAAGTTCTAGTTTTACAATTATTACACGAAGCACAAATATAGGTATATACATGTAAAATAAAATAAAATAATAAACATATAATATGCAACGATCCGTAATTTTTGATAATTAAAAATAGTTAATTTAATAAGGTTTTGTGATTTAATGTTGGGAGAAATGAAATTTTATGATTTAATAATAAGAATATGACTGGAATGAAATGTAATAATATTAATTTAAGGTAATTGATAACTGCTTTAAATGTAATTCTAATTAATTAAAATGATTAAAAATTTATAATTGGTTATAGATTGTAAATTGATTGTAATAATGTGTGTATTAATTGATAATTGGATTAAAGGAGTAATTGATAATTTAAATGTGTATAAATTAATGAAGTAGTATGTAATTAATTGTAATTGATAAAAGTAGTGTTATGGCAGTAGTTATGACATTTGTGTGTAGATAACAAACTTACAAATGTTATTAAATTAAGAAAAGATAACGATTGTCATTTGTTGCCAATTTATTTAATATGTTGAATTAAATTTAAAACCAATTGCAATTAAATGTTACTTTAATATGAGTTAAGATGATAACTGTAAAGGGTGAATGCAATAAAATGTACAGAAATGTTGATTTTATTCAGAAGGCGATTGATTTAATAAAAGAGTGAAACTAAGATAAATTAATTAATTGGGATTTCAAATTTTAATTAATGTGAAAAGCGACAAAAATTCAACATAATTGAAATATTGCAACTAATATGGTAAGGATGATAATTGGAGAATATCAATGTAATAAGATATAAATCAATGTTAACTATGTCCATAGAGTAATGATTGATTGAAAAAAAAGATTTAAATCAAATTTAATCAATTTATTGAAATTAAATTATAATTAATTGGATTTAATTACAGTTGAAATTGAACACTGTAATTAGTGTAATATTTAACACTGGATTAATATGTAAATTTGTTTCAAATTATTGAAGATGTCCAAGTAATCAAAAGTGATGAAAATTTTTAGTTATTAAAAGTGGAATTAAAAAGTGATTTAATCAATTTAATAATAATTCATTTATTTAACGTGAAAATAGCCATTTTGGCAACTGTCTCAGATTTCGACGAAACTAATTTCAATGGATCCGTAACGGTGAATTATTGTAAGGTTTCAAGTTTCGTAGCGATCGGACTTGTCGTTGGATCGTATGGACTCGAAACGCGTAGAAATCAATTTAATTAAATTCAACTGAAATCAATTTGAAATAAGCTGATTTTTAAGCTAAATTCATCATACGATCGAATTAGGACTTGAAATATATTCCATTGAGTTTAAAAATATCAAAAACATTTATTTTGATATATGGGATGACCCACTTTCGTTTTGGAGGCAGAACGGGCTTTTTGGGTCGCTATTCGTCGTTCGTACAAATTCGATATGTGTTTATTTTCTTAACGGACTTTGTTAATATAAATAGTCTTGTTTCTCAAAACCCTAGCAGTCATTTTCTCATTTCAGTACGTTCAACTCCATCTGTCTGTTCCTCCTCCTCAAATTGCAGAAACCCAAATTTCTAGATTCATTTGCAAATCAAAATCAAATCGAAAAATTAAAAACTCCTCAAACTAAATCGAATTATATATTGTTGGAAAGCTCTCGACGAGCACAACCTACTGCAATAATTCGTTTTTCAATTGGATGCATCGTTCGACCAGAAATTGACGAAGAACCTCGGCCGTCCATTTCTAGGGTTTTCGATCCAACGGTGGATCGCCGACCGTTTGACGATCGAGAAGCGGCATTTGGAAGAGGGAGTCGAGCAGGTTGTAAATCTGTCGTTCGTTTGTGATAAGGTGCTTGGTTTCGCCTGAATTTGAGGATGAAGCCATCGGCGGCGGAGCAAGAATTTGACCACCGGAAGGTCACGCGTGGCTGGGGTTTAGGCGGCCGGAGGTGCACAGTTTGGTGGTGGCTTCAGATCTTGAGATAGTCGAGCATGGGCAACGCAGCGACAAAGGGAATAGGTGGCGGCTAGTTGTGTCTCGCGTACGTGGTTGCTGAGGCAACGTTAGGGTTTCACGAACGGTGAAGTTGACGTGGCATATATATATATATTATTATTTTATTTGTTTCTAATTTGAATTTCAAATTGTTCTAACGATCATATCTTTCGCATACGAGATTGGATTTACGAGCGCTTTGTTTCATTGAGATTGTATTGAAATTCCGGATATTTTGGCAGTAGTTTGGACAAATTCTAAGACTGTTCAATTTTGGGCCTTATTTTGGATTTCAAATCGATTTGAATCCAAAGGTGAGTGTTTTAACCCACTCACAATTACTAAATTATCCTATGTTAGTTAAATTAAATTTATGATATAATTGAAAATTAATTGATTTATGTTTGGTATGTTTCAATTGTCATTCTACTTAAATTTGACTTTTATTGCATTTAATCATTGTTTAATTTAATATTGAATTTAATTGTTAATTTAATACTTGTTAATGGTAACCAGTTATCTATTGATGTTTATTGGTTGATTTGGATGATGGATGTTTGATTGTTGATATTGGAGGCTGGATGTTATATTTTACATTGTTATAACACTTCAAGTTCCCTGTAACGACCCGTAAATTTTAACTGTTTTAATAACGTAATTAGTTGAAATTTTGTGAAAATTTAAATGATAAAATTTTAAAATAAAAAATTGATATTTGGAATAAGTCTATTTAAACATAACAACTGGTAAATTTTCATCCGATAATATTGAAGTTTATTTTCTTGTGAAATTCTATTTCAATTTAAGTCAGTTAATTATTGATGAAAATAAAATGTTTTCCAAACTTGAATATTTTTCTATAGAAAATTTCTAAATCCTCTTCTGAGTAAGTCGTCATCTTTCGTTTTTCCAGATTTGGACTTTTATTGCTCCGTTTATCTTAATTCTGGTAGAATAGCAGCATTTCTGGTACCGATTATCGACTTTTGATCGGATGATCGTACCACTAATATCTGTATACCGTTTTGATCGTCTCGTCACGCTGATCACCATGGTATATTCATTTCTGTGTTTTGAAGTCCGGTACACAGCGGAGTCCATGGAACCGGTAACCGTATCGGTACCGGATCCGTGACCATTTGATTTCCTCTGCGGTTCAAAAATTTAAAAGCACATCAATTTATTGGCTTTAATTTCTCAGCTGAATCGAGGCACTAGCGTTACTATTGCTTTTATTTATATTAGATCTAGCTTTTCATTTGCTATAACTGTTCATTTCTTCCTCTGTACATTCCTCTTCTTTCAAAACCACGCCTCATTCTCCCAAGGCACGCAACCCATACATGCAGGCTCCAAGCACCCATGCCGGTCCTTCCACCTTCGCCAGACCCGCCTTCTCCGGCTCTCACTTCTAACCACAGCGAGCCTCCACTTCCTGAACCTACCCGGCCTTCCCGCTTCCTCAAGCCAAAACTCCACCACAACCAGGCACCCTCCTCCCCTTGCACCCGTGCACCGCTGCCTCGGCCAAACACAGCGTCTTCAACCGTTTCAACCTCGCCTCCTTTTCCCCCTCTATCACTGGCCGTGATCTCCCCTAGCCGAACACTTCACCGTGGCCACCTTCCATCAGCCTTGATGCCTTGCTCCGGTCACTTTCCTCCCTCCAAACCATTAGCCTCCATTTCCCATCATCGTGAAGCCTCCTCATCCAGCCTTATTGCGCCTGCCTCTGTTTCTTCTTCTTTGCTTTGAAAAAGGTACATACATATTCATAAGGTGATGTACATCAAGCCTTTTGGATCTGAATCTTTTATATGCTATGTATATTACTATGTTTGTTTATTTATTAATATAGGTAAGTTATGTACTGTTGTTTACTCTATATAATTGCTGAAAGGAAATTCATTTGCACACTTATGTATCAAACCACAGCCGAGCCAGTCTATATTGATTCATATGTATGTGTTGTTTGTCTTAATAGGTTTATATATAGGTGCCGTGTACATAGGTATATTATATTGAATGAGTCTGATTTGCATTTATATATTATATATTAATACAGTAGTTTATATCTAAGTATATAGTCTTGAGTGTTGATAGTATCAAAGTTTGTACTCTATTGTATATAGGTATGTAAATTGATATAAGTGCTGCACACGTTATAGTATCTATCTAGTAATATTGATTTGCAAGTTTATTAGGTGAATATATATTATACTTATGTTTCCAAAGTTTGTATAAAGTTAGTCCACTATATATATATTTTATAATGTTAGTATGCGTGAGTCCATTATATTTTAAGTATACAATATAAGTTGT
Organism: Allium fistulosum; assembly: GCA_030737815.1. Taxonomy (NCBI): domain Eukaryota; kingdom Viridiplantae; phylum Streptophyta; class Magnoliopsida; order Asparagales; family Amaryllidaceae; genus Allium; species Allium fistulosum. The sequence goes on from CM060908.1 coordinate 328,953,340, forward strand.
TCTATTTAATAAAATATGTTAGTAAGTATATATATAGTTTAGCAAATACAGGCTGGTATAGGTTGTTGGTTGTACATGTAGGAAAGGATACATTTATATATTACTTTATTTTGAAAATATGAACATGTTACAACTATTGTTGGTATTTTAACTATTTCGTTATATATATATATATATTTATTTATTCGAGTATACGGTTGTTAATATTTTGAGATATGTTAAATTGCTATATATATAAATCTTGGTCTGCATACGGCATTTGCATGGTCTGCATTTTTAATCTTATTATTGATTTTTTTTTACTTTGATTTAGAAAATATGCGGCCTTAAATGATCATATATTTTATTTTATTTTTGTTTTAGTGTTTTAAATTAAATTTTGATTTGAAATTTATAACATATATTTTGTTTCGATTATATCAAGACAATTCTGATTCGTTTCCATCAATCTCTATCTTTCAGCTTTGCCGTCAAATCCACTTTCAGCTTATTTCGCTTTGAGACTTTGTTTGGATTTGTTTGATTGTCTAGATCGTGACCCAATCCATAGCTCAATTCTGGTCAAATCTATCTAGCCTCGAAAGGTGAGTAATCACTCACGATTAACATTCTTTTATGTATAAAATTTGATTTCAATTGAAACGACAATTGAAATATTACTGCTGTAGTTATTTACATTGTTATATATGCTATTATCTATAACTGTTCACCTGTGACATCTGACACCAGTATCTAGTATTATATGCCTGTTATTACTATTATTTGTATCTGTTCACCTATGACATCTGACACCCGTATCTGTTACTTATACTGATGATATATGCCTGTTGTTATATTTTTTTTAGTATCTGTTATCACTCTGCAAGTTCCCTGTTAGTATAGAATTCACTATGGGTTGAAATGATACATACCCGAACGGACTTTAGAATAGGAAAATTTCGTTATGGGTTGAAATGATAAACCCAAGCGATTTTCATTTGAATTGAAATTGGGATTACGGGTCGAAATGATATCTACCCGTATATATTTAAATTTCGGATTGAAATGATAAATATCCGTATCACTTAACCATATGATAAATATATATACAGACACCGTTGGTCCATATATATAAATATTTTAAAAATGAATTCTATGGTTTTGGAAAGAAATATATGGTTTTAATAAATGTTGAGCCTTAAATTATTATATATAAATGGGAATGATTGATTTAAATACATATAATATGTTGAGTATTTAAAATATATTTCAAATTAGATTTTGGTAATAACTTGAATAAGTTAATGTTAGAAAGATAATTTGAATTTAGTTGAAATTGTATTCAATAAAGAATTTTATTTAATTAAACCGATTTGAAATTTATTGAAATTGAGATTTAAGGTATGATTTATAATTTGGGTTTGATTTAAGTAACTTAATAAATATTCTTGTTTAAATAAATTTAAGGAAATATTTAGTAAAAGTATGATTTAAGGCAAGTTAAATGATATTGAATTTATTAAGTGAATATTCCCTGATTAAATAGTAAATGAAGTTAAATCAAGAGCTATATGAAACTGTTAAATTTAACTTTGAAATTGTTGCATATTAAAGCTTTGAAATATATTGGAATTTAAATGGTTTATTTTGTGATTTAGATCTGTATTTGAAATCAATATAATTTGAATTTGTTATTTAGAAACTGAATTGAATTAAAATGGAAAATTTAGATTGAATTAAATTGAAATTTGGAAATTGAGTTGATTTGAACCGATTTGTGAAACTTGAGGAAATTATAAATACTTTACGTTTTAAATTATTTAACCTATATATACTATTTTGGAAAATAGATATATTTGAAATGAAATGATATTTGGGTTTGAAGTATAAATTAAATTGGAATGACCACGGTGTTATAATGTATATTTCCACCTTGTAGATAGTTCTGAAGATCCTTAGAGGATGGTTATCCCAAACATCCTTTAAGTTACTTGCATTTCAGTTGATATTTCACTTGAGTTGGATTTATTTATATAAGAATGTTAATCCTGACTCGAGTGTTTTGTGTTTTGCTTTACGCTCGGGTCAGACCGAGTGATACAGCAATTGAGACTCACCTTTGGAGTTTTGAGCTTCGTTTGGAGATCCAACCATCGATTCAGCTTTCAGCTTTCCAGTTGATGCTTTCCAGTTGTTTTGTTCAGAGAGGTCGTCTATTCGTACTAAAGACTTCACTGTATTTGAGATATTCTGTTGTAATTTATTTTAACTCTCCTGTTTATATAGTAGCTTCATGAACTACTATTTTATCTATTCCGCTGCGTATTATTGTATTACTCTGTGTCTGTGATTCTGTGATTGATTTATTTACTGCATATGCTGCGTTTTGCCAAATTTAAATTACAAATCTGATATTTTGAATTATTCAAGTCAGACATGTGTGGATTTATTGTCGATTTGAATGGTCCAAAATAGCGGGTCGTTACAGTTGGTATCAGAGCTTTGGTTCTAGGCGAAACTTAGCATATATTGTAAATTTATTTACAGAATCACTTTCGTTCGAGTTTAATCACTTCCTTTTGACTCGATTTCCTTTGAACTGTGGAACGTTTCTTGCGGTTCCAAAATTCATTCTTGTCTCTCCCTCTTTGTATTCTTTTGATTTCGGAGTATCCCATAACTCCACTTCGAATGATCTCTATAAGAATAGGCGATCCCGCCGACCTTTGAGTGTTTTGTAAAGGGGTGAAACTCCTTCACAATTGGCATTGATTCACCGGAGATTTTTATATCTTTGGTTTAGATGTCGCTATCTCTTGCGATCGAATGTTGATTTTTCTTAGAATTCTGCATAAATCTTGTTCTTGAAGTCACGGTTGACCCGGTTATGGTCGCCCGCGGTTTATATAAGTATATTCATCTTCCATTTTGAAATAAAATTATCTCATCTTTGTTCGAGCTTATTTTCGAATCAGAATCCTATTTTAGAGTCCCTCTAATTTGAATTTCTATCTTTGTTTTGAAATCCATTCTTGAACCATCCTTTGAAAAATCAGGCTTGTTTATATTTTAGAAATTGTTTTATATATCGAAATTATTATATTCTATATATAAAAGTGAAATGTTTTCTATAAAGATTATAAACCCTTTTAAAATAAGAATTTGAGGTTTCGAAAGGATTTGTAATTTTGAAAATTATATAAGAAATTTGAGTTATCTAAAAAGGATTTATAACTGAAGGATTTTAAATTTGAAATTCGAGAATTGAACCCCGGTGTTTTGAAATTGGTTTTAAGATTTTGAAATATATAATAATAATATGATTTAAAAGTATTTTCCGAATAAGAAATGTTTCAAATGATTTTAATAAGTTTTAATGAGTTTCGAAGAAATTTCAAAAGAAGTTTGAGTAAATAGAAGTCCAGAACTCACTTATGTCGTTGGAAAATAATTTCGGTGATGAGTGCACGCATCATCGACATTGATTTTCGAGTTTCAGAGTGAGGGAAAGGCCACTTTAATAGCATTGCTATGCGAGTGATTTTGTGAAACCATTTTGATTTCAAATTCCGAAGTAAGATTTGATATTCGAAAGATATATGTATATATATACTTGAAATGATTTGAAGTAAGACGGTGTTCAGTCCTCGAGTTTCGGATTTGATATAACCCTATCTATTAAAATTGATTTACTGATTTGCTGCTGATTTCCAACTCTTGAATTTGAAAATGATTTCTTCAACTATTTTGAAGGTTCGAGCACTTCCAAATCAAGGTTAACTTTTAAAAACTAAGAAATTTTGAAAAGTATAAATTATTTGATAAAGTATATAAATTTGTTTCGAATGTTTAAGTATGAAGTAATATGATTTAAATAAGTTGAAACTGTTTTGTTAAGTATATGAATAAGGCTATTTTGAATTTTTCTAATAAGAAATTTAAATTTGGAATGTTTCGAAAAGAATTTGGTCTTCAAAATATTTTGAATAAAGTTTAGTTTAAATGTTTTAACTTAGTAACATCTTTATTAAACTATATATTTAACAAGTTGGAATAAATATATAAGTTATACGTCTGCTGTTTATTCCCATAATTAATTTGATCCAGGTTTGAGTATGCAAGTTCGAGGTGGATTACACCATTTCGTGTTATGATTTTTCATTCGATTCTTGATGGCGAATATTTGATATGGATTTTGGGCTTGATTCTAGAATTCTCTATCGTAGTATATGGCTATGCAAGGAGACTGATGGCTTCTAGTCGAGAAACCATATCGAAATCCGCATTAGGGAAGTCGAATGGACAATACTAGTTCGAAAGCGAACTTGTGTGATCGAGCGAGCGATCAAATGTAATTTTGCGAAATGATGACGTATGTACATCTTATATTCTATTATCATTGATATATTTGACGCTGAAATTGAAAGCTGTCAGGTTAGAATATCTTGCTTACTAAAAGAAAATTTCCAATTTAAATTACAAAGATATATAACCCATAAAAGCAAAGATATTCAATCCCATATGGCTCTTCATACAGCGAAATTTATTTTGAAAAATTTGATCCTTATACAGGATGGACCTTACGTAAGTATAAGATGATTTTGAAAACATTTGATTTTGGAAATGAATTGGTTGACTTAAATTTTATTGATTTGTAAATTTAGATTTTGGAAACTTTGAAGCTAAAGATAATTAATTTGAGAAGAAATAATTTGGTGAAATTGTATATGATTTTGAAATTGAACTGATATTGAAATAAATTGAAATTTGAGAACCTTGTGTTACTAAATACTTGATTTGGGAGTTGTCAAACTTATATGAAGTTGATTTGTATGAGTATGAAATTGATTCGAAAACTATAGATTTGAAAGGGTACTCAATTTGAAAGTGAAATCTTATATAATTGAAGTCTATATAAGTATGATTTGATATACTATTGATTTTGGAAAGTATTTGATTTGAAAATTAAATCTTATATATAATGGATTTTATATAAGTACGATATTTGAAAGTGATTTGATAGGTACTATATGATACATATTTTCGAAGTAAAGATATGGAAAGTGCCTTCTACTTGATATCCGATTTGTGGCCACATCTTGGATTCATTCTATCGATATTATTCTCTCTGATTTTGGTTTTCCGGATATGATACTCGAGTGTCCTTCGAATTCCATGGCGTTACCCATGGTCTTATTTTTTCTCTCGTGACTGCATAGCGCAACTGCTTGGCTGAGTCTTGCCTAGGGGTACGGATTGTTTCCTGGGGGATCCAGGCGTAACCATTGTGTATCCTGCAATCTGTGTAGGTCGCGAATAGTAGCACAAATGCTTGGCTGAGTCTTGCCTGGGGGTACGGATTGTTTCCTGGGGGATCCAGGCGTAACCATTGTGTATCCTGCATTCTACTAGTCATCATGGCGTAACTCGCAGGGCTGAGAAAGCTTACGGATATGGATTGTTTCCTGGGGGAACCAGGCGTAACCATTGTGTATCTGCGAACCATGGTTAGACAAAGGTTTTGTTTGTTTTTGTTTGGATTGTACTTTCCATATCTGTTTTTAAAAGTTTTTCCAATATTTTCACTGGGTGTTGAAACAAGTCTACTAAGTACTTGGAGAATTCTAGCTTTGCGCCTGATCAACGCACTACCAGAGTCTACAGGAACGAGGATAAACTTGTTAAGACATCGAGTTATAAAAGTATTTTCGAAAGGAAATTTATTTCGTTATAAAGGTATTTTATTATAAAAGTACTTTCAACTAAGGAATTCTGTATTAATATTTGAAATTGAAATTCTAATGGTTTTAATTAATTATTCATGCCCGATACTATTCTTTTGAATCTACCTTATCTGCTCAGCTTTATTTATCCACCTATATTCTGTTTTTCCAAATCCTCCTTCTTTTCATTGTCGACTATATCCTTTTTAAGTATTGTTTATTTATATACTACATGGTTTAATAGGAAATTTTAGAGTTATAAATAATTTAGGAGTTTTTAATTAAATACAACATATTTAAAGAAATGATTATTGATTTATTAATAATATTGAAAAGCATCTTGGGATAAATTAATAAATTTAGAAATTATGGATTTAATGTTTTCAAATAGCTTCTTTGTAAATATAAGTAATAATGTAAATAATTGTTTTCAAATAGTTTTCATATAATTATGAAGGTGTCATTTAAACACATAAATGGTATTTATAAAGGAAGGAAGAAATTTTACAAATGGGTTTTTGAAAAGTATTAAATTATTAAAAATAATTGATTTGCAAATGAAGTTTTAAATGAATATTTCAAGTAAAATTTATATAGTTTTAAATTAATTGTTTATCCTTGTCTTTTAATCTACTTTTTCTTTCTGGTTGTTTCTATTCTTCTACCCCCTTTCTTTTCGGGGACGAAAAGTTTTGAGTGGGGGAGAGTGTAACGACCCGTAAATTTTAACTGTTTTAATAACGTAATTAGTTGAAATTTTGTGAAAATATAAATGATAAAATTTTAAAATAAAAATTTGATATTTGGAATACGTCTATTTAAACATAACAACTGGTAAATTTTCATCCGATAATATTGAAGTTTATTTTCTTGTGAAATTCTATTTCAATTTAAGTCAGTTAATTATTGATGAAAATAAAATGTTTTCCAAACTGGAATATTTTTCTATAGAAAATTTCTAAATCCTCTTCTGAGTAAGTCATCATCTTTCGTTTTTCCAGATTTGGACTTTTATTGCTCCGTTTATCTTAATTCTGGTAGAATAGCAGCATTTCTGATACCGATTATTGACTTTTGATCGGATGATCGTACCACTAATATCTGTATACCGTTTTGATCGTCTCGTCGCGTTGATCACCATGGTATATTCATTTCTGTGTTTTGAAGTCCGGTACACAGCGGAGTCCACGGAACCGGTAACCGTATCGGTACCGGATCCGTGACCATTTGATTTCCTCTGCGGTTCAAAAATTTAAAAGCACATCAATTTATTGGCTTTAATTTCTCAGCTGAATCGAGGCACTAGCGTTACTATTGCTTTTATTTATATTAGATCTAGCTTTTCATTTGCTATAACTGTTCATTTCTTCCTCTGTACATTCCTCTTCTTTCAAAACCACGCCTCATTCTCCCAAGGCACGCAACCCATACATGCAGGCTCCAAGCACCCATGCCGGTCCTTCCACCTTCGCCAGACCCGCCTTCTCCGGCTCTCACTTCTAACTATAGCGAGCCTCCACTTCCTGAACCTACCCGGCCTTCCCGCTTCCTCAAGCCAAAACTCCACCACAACCAGGCACCCTCCTCCCCTTGCACCCGTGCACCGCTGCCTCGGCCAAACACAGCGTCTTCAACCGTTTCAACCTCGCCTCCTTTTCCCCCTCTATCACTGGCCGTGATCTCCCCTAGCCGAACACTTCACCGTGGCCACCTTCCATCAGCCTTGACGCCTTGCTCCGGTCACTTTCCTCCCTCCGAACCATTAGCCTCCATTTCCCATCATCGTGAAGCCTCCTCATCCAGCCTTATTGCGCCTGCCTCTGTTTCTTCTTCTTTGCTTTGAAAAAGGTACATACATATTCATAAGGTGATGTACATCAAGCCTTTTGGATCTGCATCTTTTATATGCTATGTATATAACTATGTTTGTTTATTTATTAATATAGGTAAGTTATGTACTGTTGTTTACTCTATATAATTGCTGAAAGGAAATTCATTTGCACACTTATGTATCAAACCACAGCCGAGCCAGTCTATATTGATTCATATGTATGTGTTGTTTGTCTTAATAGGTTTATATATAGGTGCCGTGTACATAGGTATATTATATTGAATGAGTCTGGTTTGCATTTATATATTATATATTAATACAGTAGTTTATATCTAAGTATATAGTCTTGAGTGTTGATAGTATCAAAGTTTGTACTCTATTGTATATAGGTATGTAAATTGATATAAGTGCTGCACACGTTATAGTATCTATCTAGTAATATTGATTTGCAAGTTTATTAGGTGAATATATATTATACTTATGTTTCCAAAGTTTGTATAAAGTTAGTCCACTGTATATATATTTTATAATGTTAGTATGCGTGAGTCCATTATATTTTAAGTATATAATATAAGTTGTTCTAGTTAATAAAATATGTTAGTAAGTATATATATAGTTTAGCAAATACAGGCTGGTATAGGTTGTTGGTTGTACATGTAGGAAAGGATACATTTATATATTACTTTATTTTGAAAATATGAACATGTTACAACTATTGTTGGTATTTTAACTATTTCGTTATATATATATATATATAGTTTTATTTATTCGAGTATACGGTTGTTAATATTTTGAGATATGTTAAATTGCTATATATATAAATCTTGGTCTGCATACGGCATTTGCATGGTCTGCATTTTTAATCTTATTATTGATTTTTTTTTACTTTGATTTAGAAAATATGCAGCCTTAAATGATCATATATTTTATTTTATTTTTGTTTTAGTGTTTTAAATTAAATTTTGATTTGAAATTTATAACATATATTTTGTTTCGATTATATCAAGACAATTCTGATTCGTTTCCATCAATCTCTATCTTTCAGCTTTGCCGTCAAATCCACTTTCAGCTTATTTCGCTTTGAGACTTTGTTTGGATTTGTTTGATTGTCTAGATCGTGACCCAATCCATAGCTCAATTCTGGTCAAATCTATCTAGCCTCGAAAGGTGAGTAATCACTCACGATTAACATTCTTTTATGTATAAAATTTGATTTCAATTGAAACGACAATTGAAATATTACTGCTGTAGTTATTTACATTGTTATATATGCTATTATCTATAACTGTTCACCTGTGACATCTGACACCAGTATCTAGTATTATATGCCTGTTATTACTATTATTTGTATATGTTCACCTGTGACATATGACATCCGTATCTGTTACTTATACTGATGATATATGCCTGTTGTTATATTTTTTTTAGTATCTGTTATCACTCTGCAAGTTCCCTGTTAGTATAGAATTCACTATGGGTTGAAATGATACATACCCGAACGGACTTTAGAATAGGAAAATTTTGTTATGGGTTGAAATGATAAACCCAAGCGATTTTCATTTGAATTGAAATTGGGATTACGGGTCGAAATGATATCTACCCGTATATATTTAAATTTCGGATTGAAATGATAAATATCCGTATCACTTAACCATATGATAAATATATATACAGACACCGTTGGTCCATATATATAAATATTTTAAAAATGAATTCTATGGTTTTGGAAAGAAATATATGGTTTTAATAAATGTTGAGCCTTAAATTATTATATATAAATGGGAATGATTGATTTAAATACATATAATATGTTGAGTATTTAAAATATATTTCAAATTAGATTTTGGTAATAACTTGAATAAGTTAAGGTTAGAAAGATAATTTGAATTTAGTTGAAATTGTATTCAATAAAGAATTTTATTTAATTAAACCGATTTGAAATTTATTGAAATTGAGATTTAAGGTATGATTTATAATTTGGGTTTGATTTAAGTAACTTAATAAATATTCTTGTTTAAATAAATTTAAGGAAATATTTAGTAAAAATATGATTTAAGGCAAGTTAAATGATATTGAATTTATTAAGTGAATATTCCTTGATTAAATAGTAAATGAAGTTAAATCAAGAGCTATATGAAACTGTTAAATTTAACTTTGAAATTGTTGCATATTAAAGCTTTGAAATATATTGGAATTTAAATGGTTTATTTTGTGATTTAGATCTGTATTTGAAATCAATATAATTCGAATTTGTTATTTAGAAATTGAATTGAATTAAAATGGAAAATTTAGATTGAATTAAATTGAAATTTGGAAATTGAGTTGATTTGAACCGATTTGTGAAACTTGAGGAAATTATAAATACTTTACGTTTTAAATTATTTAACCTATATATACTATTTTGGAAAATAGACATATTTGAAATGAAATGATATTTGGGTTTGAAGTATAAATTAAATTGGAATGACCACGGTGTTATAATGTATATTTCCACCTTGTAGATAGTTCTGAAGATCCTTAGAGGATGGTTATCCCAAACATCCTTTAAGTTATTTGTATTTCAGTTGATATTTCACTTGAGTTGGATTTATTTATATAAGAATGTTAATCCTGACTCGAGTGTTTTGTGTTTTGCTTTACGCTCGGGTCAGACCGAGTGATACAGCAATTGAGACTCACCTTTGGAGTTTTGAGCTTCGTTTGGAGATCCAACCATCGATTCAGCTTTCAGCTTTCCAGTTGATGCTTTCCAGTTGTTTTGTTCAGAGAGGTCGTCTATTCGTACTGAAGACTTCACTGTATTTGAGATATTCTGTTGTAATTTATTTTAACTCTCCTGTTTATATAGTAGCTTCATGAACTACTATTTTATCTATTCCGCTGCGTATTATTGTATTACTCTGTGTCTGTGATTCTGTGATTGATTTATTTACTGCATATGCCGCGTTTTGCCAAATTTAAATTAACAATTTGATATTTTGAATTATTCAAGTCAGACATGTGTGGATTTATTGTCGATTTGAATGGTCCAAAATAGCGGGTCGTTACATTCCCTATGGGTTGAAATGATACATACCTGCATGATCATATAGAATAGGGGAAAATCATTATGGATTGAAATGATAAACCCAAGCGATTTTTATTGAAATAAATTTTGAGATTGCGGGTTGAAATAATAAATACCCGTAAAAATTTAAAATATTTGCGGATTGAAATGATAAATATCTGTATCACTGGACCATAGGGTAGAGAATTATATACGAACACCGGATTGGTTAAATTTAATGATTTTAAATCTTTAAACTTTGAATCCAGTTAAACGATATTTATATAGAATTTGACTGATATAAATTGAATTGTTTTAAGTAATTATTTAAAGGATTTAAATTGAAATTTTAAAGTTGAATTTGAAGTATGAATGACATTCATCGAAATTGAGTTATTGAAAAGTTGGAAACTGTAACTTTGAAAATCTATTAAAATTGGGATAGTTAAATTTGATATTTCAAGATTTGAAATTGGGTTTTGATTTGAAATCTGGATATGGTCCAGATTTGTTGGAATGGAAGAAATGGTTAAATATGATGTTAATTTCAAATTCATTTTCTCAATATAAACTGTAAATGTTCTTTTAAATTCTAATTTTAAGATTTTCAACTATTAAAATAAGTTAATTTATTTTAAACCAACTTAATCAATTTAAACTATTTAATTTATTTTAATCTAATTTAACCTAATTTAAACTAATTAACCTATTCAATATATCTTAATCTATTTTATTATATTTTAATATATTTTAATCTATTTTAAATCATTTAAACTATATTAAACCATTTTAATTTATTTAAACTATTTTAATTTATTTTAAACTATTTAATCTATCTTAATTTATTTAATTCTTTTTAATCTATTTTAAATTCGTTTAATCTATTTTAAATAAATAAATCCATTATAAACCTATTTAATCTATTTTAAACCATTTAAACTATTTTAAATCTATCTAAAGTATTTTAATCTATTTTAAATTTATTTAATCTATTTTAAACCTATTTAACCTAATTTATATCTATTTAAAACTAGGTTAAACTAATTAAACTATTTATAACTATCTAAATTATTTTCTAAATTTCAGATGGTGTAAAGTGGAAATGTTTATAATTAAAGCCTTGATTTTAAAGGGAATAAGGTTTAATAATGTTATAACATAAGTAGGGATTTGAAATGATATTTGCGGGTGAAATGACATATTTGAGTAAATATAAAGATTTTGAAATGAGGATTTAACCTAATTGTGAATATAATTTCGAAAGTGATATGGTTTGAATTGAATATGATATTTGGATATCAATTATGAAACGGTTTTGGAAATTTAAAAAAAACCATCCGATGTGAAATAAGCGTTTGGTTGTTAAATAGACCGGGATCAGATATTGTCAAACTCTTTGCCAATACCGAAAACCACTTTAACAATTGTGTACGTGGTGGAGATTCCAGAATGAAGTAGGATGGTTTGGTGTACGATTTTGCATGAGGTATTTACGTAGCCCTAACTCCCGTGAGTCAGCTTAGATGTGACTAAAACAGGAGCCACGTCGGGCCAAGTGAGGACATTCCTCCTATCGGACATGCTTCTTCGATACCATGTTATGACTTTGTGATGATTTGGTAGCCACCCCTCGATTTTTGATTATGGGAGTGTGTTCCGAGGTGGGCGGTAGTAGCTGTTATGCGTTACCACCAGTCCGGATCCACAATTGGTAGAATCCTACCCTGGCATTGCCTCGAGTGCCGTGTTCACATGCCTTATCGTGCCTTTTGCGAGTTTGGTTTGTGTCATACCTATGGAGTACTCCCTGATAGCCCACCAGTTTACGGTGGAGTTTACAGTATCTATATAGACTATGACATTATATAAAATGTGTTAAGGGGGATATGGGTAACGCTTTAATGCTATTTTAATACTTTACTTTATTATAGACACTATTATAATAGCGTATTGTACTATGTATGTATATAGTTTAACGGATCCTTAGGAGATGGAAATCCTGAACATCTCTTAAGTTATTGCACTCATGTTAGACACTGGATAGGAGATGTCAAACCCCGTAAACATCTCTGACGCCGTTACACTCATATTTATTTACTGTTTATTTAACTTACATAAGCTCTTCTAGTTCTGACTCGAGTGTTTTGTCTTTTCAATTCGCTCGGGTCAGTCTGAGCTTTTCAGTGTATCGAAGACTGCTTTCTAGAGGACGAAGACGAAGATATAGTATTATTGCTATTTATTATATTCATACAACTGCATCATGTTGTTCCGCTGCATTATTTAATTTTTATTGTTGTATGTACTCTGATTCTGTATTTTAAAAGTATAATCAAATGTTATTTATAAAACAGCTTCACGAACTGTTTATTTGATTATTATATTTTGTCATTCCGCTATGAGATTCTTTGTTTATTTCTTTCTTTCTCTGCTTTTTCTTATTTACCCCATAACAATCTGCCCTTTTGAATGGTTTGAGTATTACGTGTGTGGTTTATCGTCGATCTAAACCATCTAAAATGGCGGGTCGTTGCATAATATATGCTCAAGTCCAACTCAGATTCCTCGCTTGCCGTAAGATTTCTCGTCCGATGAGATGTTTGAATAGTTTGAGATTGAGGAATCTCAGTATGATAACTGATGGGCGACGCGGTACCCCAACAATTGTATGTCTTGGGCCTAGTTAGCTCCGGCCCAAGGGTTACCAATGTCGTGTTACTCAACAACATTATTGGGTTGATTATATAGAAATCTATTATCTATAATAGAAAACAGGAAACCACCTCCGCTGACTTGGACAATCTAAAATCAATACTTCATATCCTTTCTGCTCATTTACGTTCTCTGTTTGTTTTTCCCTTCTACTTTTCCTTTTCTGCCATTTGCCCTCCCCGTTAATTAATTAAATCCCTCATCTCCACGTTCATCCCCTTCCTCCTCATTCGCACCACATACTTGCTCAATTCCTGCCCCAATTTCTCCACTCCTCCTCCAATTTTACTTCTCTCATACACTTAATTCCGCTTATTCAACCCTGCTTTGCACGTTTTTTCCTCTCCTCCCTCCTCTCTGCCACCGGCCGCCTTCACTCTACCTGCCTCTTCCTCCACTGCTGCTACAGTCGCCCTTCCTTTGCCGCTGGACCTTCCAAACAGGTGAGTTCGCTACTCCCCGTCCCCGTACCTGTTATCTTACTTTTTTCTCTTTTTTTTCCCAATTTAATGTTTATTGACTGCATATGCATCTTCCATTTTACGGCTGCACCCCAGTTTCTACTTTTCCCACTACGGCATGCTTATTTCATTTCGCATACACGAGATTTAGTAAATTTTATATTGCCTGCTATTTGTTATACCTGAGCTGAATATCAATTATTATATAATATGCAGTTACAATGGACGAGATGAAGGCAATGCCAGTTATATAAAAGCAGTTCTATTTCGATTTTCAGGTATTATCCTCTTTTATCCCATGCTATTTGCAAAATTTTGTCGATGAAATTATGTTTACTTTGTTAACTATTATTCATCAGTATGTGGTATTCTGTGTGATGTCAATTTACAGTAAAATTTTTATGACAGATTCAGGTGTTTCATTGTTAAATTTGTTTTCTCCCGCCAACCATATTCATTTTTTGCATATGAACTGTTTGACTGTTTTCTTTTTTCTCCATTTTCTACCGATAGATGCGTTTTCATATTCTGATAATACCTATACAAATGAACTGCCTTCACTTCCACAATTTGATGTTTAAAAAATTCATATGCAGCCGTTAGTATGCACATTATATATTATTACGACGTAATAGAATGTGTCTCATTCAGCCTTGACGAAAAATTATTCTCTGTTTGAAAATTCTTACCGGGTAGCAAATATCCCATTTAATGAGATTTGAGCATTTACTTCAACAAAATTGTTGTTGTATATAAGTGAAGAGAAACATATATCTACTTTTGCCTGCAAATTGAAGCATTTGACTATTTCTTTACGGTTTACTGAAATTTTTAGATCAAATCTAAATTTAATGATGTGGAATTTATTTACTTTGATTTATGAATAGTACTGATGAAAACTGTGATAACCATTTGTCAGATCAGTATATGGGGTAGAATTTTGATGCAATGCTTAAAAAAAGGTGTGACTGCTTATCAAACTATGTACTTATAGCAAGAACAGTTTTGCTACGTCAATTTTCTACTGTATCATCGCTGAGTTGTAGTTTGCTTGGGGAAAATCCATAGATGCATTTAATTGGATGCAAACATATCATCATGATCAGTTAGAACTAAATTTTGATGTGTTGGCAGTCGCTATTGCCTATCTTTTATTATACTGTAATTTCATATGTTCATTAAATATCATACGCTTGAAACAATAAAAAGCCCAATGTCATTTTAGGATAACGTAAAAACTGTTGCCTCTTCTCAATTCTTGGTTTAGAAAATTTTTAAGTTGTCTTACGTGATTTGGAAATTGGAAATTTTGTGTGAGCAGTGGTTAAGTTGCTAGACATCCTAAGTTGAATTGCTTGCACTTTCTTTCTGGGACATTTTCTTCTCCATGCATATTTTTAGAGGAAGAAACTGAGCATATTGTGAATTGTAACTATGTCATAGATATATTTTAGTACATATATACATTGAATACTTGACCTAATCGAATTCACTAAGAAAAAACTATATTTTCTAGATTTTAAGTTTGATAACACTTTTTTTTGTTCTTTTCCACTCACCAGCTCCTCCCTAAATGTAAGTAATACTTTGATATTTATACCTTACCCAATCTTGCATTATGTATCAAGTGTTTACCTTGCAGGATGATTATAATATCTTTTTGATTGGTTAGAGATACGCAATATATGTGCTAATCATCTAACTGGATAACCATTCGACAATAAGATGGCTTCTCGCTTCTGGTACAGATTACCGTTACTGGTAGTTCTTATTTTTCATTCACAGTGCTGTTTAATTTTTGGCATATGATACCATGTTTATTTCTTCTTAACTGTCCTATTGCTGAAATTTCTTCACCTAATCATTACATTAATGGTTTTTGACGCATTTTAAAACTGACTCGGGTAACAAAAGGATCAAACAGTAGATGCACTGTAATAATATCATGTCAAACGACCCCAGCCCTCATATCACGTAACACGACATGCTTTGGCTGTTATACACAACAGTTGTTAACCAATGCACAACTCTTGAAACATGCATTTGTTATATTCAACTGTCATCCAAGTAGAGCTTCTTAAATGGTTTTTTATTTTGTTCCCTAGCCATTGGCAGCAATGACGATAAGTCGAAGCCCTTGCTGAAAGCGCGGGTGCCAGCTATCAGTAATAAAATGTGTATGAGTATATGATAAAATTGATTTTGTTAGCTACCACCAACCTATGTGCACTTTTATCAGTTACAGAGGATATATTTTTAACAGCATATTCACATTGTATTTCTCAAATATTGTTTGTAAAATTTGAAACTCTTTTTACTGGTCGCATGATTATTACACTACAAACATTAATTTTAAAACTGATACAACACTTACAAGAATTGCAATAACAATGGCCGAATCAGTAGAAATCTCCTCAAAACAGATATTACATGTGTATCACTTTGATCAGTTATAGAGGATATATTTTTAACAGCATATTCACATTGTATTTCTCAAATATTGTTTGTAAAATTTGAAACTCTTTTTACTAGTCGCATGATTATTACACTACAAACATTAATTTTAAAACTGATACAACACTTACAAGAATTGCAATAACAATGGCCACAATCCATTTCAGTGACCGAATCAGTAGAAATCTCCTCAAAACAGATATTACATGTGTATACGGATGAGGAACTTAGATCCACCTCTTCATTTCTAACAATTGTAATACCGACTTCTTCATGCAGTTTAACTTCAGTTTTTGCATTTCAGTTATTTGTTACTTTGTGCTATGTTTTTTATTTTAAGAACATTCATGTATCTGTTAGCAATCAATGTGTGATATGATATATTTTTTCTGCTTATATGTTCTGTTTTCATTCACCTACATGACTGGTTTACAAAAAAAATTTCAATGAAACTAACTGATGCGCCATAATCTTAGTTGGTGTGCATGATTAAACTACACTTTGTACTCAGTATATTACTATTTTATTTTCATTTTATTGACCGGTCTACCTTAATTTTTGCAAATTACTTTTCCTTCTGACTGCCGTATACCATTTCAGGTTCTTGGAAGCCTACATCCAGAACTTCCAATTAGCTATTCATTTTGATTAACAATTTTTTTACATGGTTCCAGGGTAATATAAACTCATGGATTCATTGTAACTCTCACGTACTGAATGCATGGAACATGTAACATCCCGGAATTTTCGACTTTCGAAAATTCGACATCGATACACACTTTATCGACCGCCGAGCCATCGAATGCCGGAAACCCGAAAAGTTATGGTTTTAAAAAGAAGAAAAAGGTAGAAGAAGAAGAGAGAAGAAGAAAATAGAGAAGAACAGCAGAACAACATCAGAAGCAGAAAACAATATCAGAATCTTACACATCGCAGCGGAACAATATATAATAAATAAACACTAGTCTTTTAAAACAAAGAGCTATATCAGTTTATACATACATCAATCATCAGAGTCAATATACAACAATGGACAGTTATATAAACTTGTCCTCATACAGAATACACAGCGGAATAAATAATATCAGATACAAATACTACGTCTCGCCATCCAGCTTGCTTCCAAAGCTCCAGAATATCCAGAATATCCTGATAACATAACTCTAGACTGCCCGTGTGGAAATTGGTGGGCACCCAGAGTTTAGAAGGGAAACAATAAACTCCGAGTCAGTCATGGTGACTGGTGTGAGATCGTAAAACAGTTTATCTTTAAAATAAACAATATAGGAATATTTTAAAATAGATTCGCAATGCTTTTTGGAAAATGAGACTACCATAAGGCCTCCCGCACACACACACACAATGCAAACGCAGAATCGGAGGAGATTTCTCCTTATGATAGTCAAAGATGCTTGATACGCAAAATCAAATCATTTTTGATATTATTATTAGTGCATAGTGTAGAAAACATTTTGAAAGTATAATATAAATCTTAGCCAGCATAGGCATTCCACAGTTATGCCTACTATAGCTACTATGTTCAATAGCAGGTTACCGCCACATTCCATAGCAGGTAATACAACTAAAACCGTACACGTCGCGTATTGTTTCTTTGGATTTCCAACAAATGGTCAGGCTAAGGAACTTCCTATGCCACGATGGGTACGTCCCTGGAATAGACGACCCGAGAACCTAACGTTACGGTTAGATCTCTGCCAACACAAGGCCGGGTTACCTCTGCAAAAATAGGTAACTACTGACACGCGTATGCCATCCCCCGATCGTAACCGATCTTCCCGAGGATCCCCGATTCGCAACAAACCACATAATAATAATGCAGCAACCACATAGGTTAAGTATCTGGGCTCCATACCATGATACCACCTCTATCCAGAAGGAATGACATACACTAAGGGGCGCTACTCCCTAGAACCTTGCTGCATCCTTCCTGTTTTGACCATTTCCGGGGTGTGAGGCTCGACGAAGTCTCGTCCACAAAGCTACGCTTTTCAAAAGCCATGCTTCGGGTCAAACAAATGATCAACCTATGATCACAAAGATATAAGATCAAACAAATGATCATATCGCAAATGATCAAACACTGATCATTTCACAGCAACACTCAGTATGCCACGTTACCAAATTGGGAGTATATCGCTGATAAATTTCAACTACATAACATCTGAGCTCGTACGTCTCAGAGAAGGGTGTTAAGCTAAGAGAATAAATTCTCCGCCACCAACAGAAATGTATTTGAAAGAAATCAGCTTTATATCTCAAATTGTAACGTCAGACATACAATCCATACAAGTCTGTTCCGGGATCGAACAGAACCGAAGGCACTTCTCACGAAGCCCTTGCACATCCGGATAATTTTCTAATCACGTCCGGACTTCCCGTCACTAAGGGTGATAAAACCTCTAAACCGGAGATCAGCCGATGTAGAGTAACTCGACGGTAATCCTTCCGTTTCAAAAATATCCGGTCTTCAACACCGGTCTTCAAATGCAATTCATAACGACGTATCACATATTCAGAATGGGTTATACGACCCCATGGTCCTTTCCCGGCTAACCCGAATAGTGAGCGCTTATTCAAAAATAAGTGTGGCATTCACATTCAAACAATTCACAACAAATACCTATTCAAGGTAATTATTGATAGTCGGTTATTTAACTATCAATAAAGATGTGCAACATCATCAGATTCTAAATAATTTTCCAAATTATTTATCTTCCAAAATATCTTTACTAGATATATAATTTCCATACTTCTAAAATAAATCAACGTTTATTTTTCTAAACAATTTCCCTTTCTTTTATAAATTCCATAGTGAATTTATATTTCAAAATATCTACTGATATATGATTTTCAATCGATTTCAAATATTCACTTTCGATTTATCTTTAAGAAGATAAATTCTCAAAACGTTTCATTTTATATTTGAAACACATTTCCATACTTATTTAATAATAAGTAATTCACAAATCTAATTAATTTTCAACATTGGAAAATATTCGATATACTTAAATCAAATTAAGTATAAACTTCATTCTTTAAGGAAATCTATTTCTTAAACACATTATTTGAGTCAAAACGAATGTTACGTAAAACATCGTTACGACGACTCAAAATCACTAGTATAGAGATTCGAAATTTAGATAGATATATAAATCCCAATACTATATAAAACATTAACATTTCCTTTCAGAAATCATTTACTATAACAACAGTGTTATAGTCCATCATTTCCTTATTTCTCGAAAACGTCTATTTCAACAATGAATGTTGAAATCTATGATTTCAATATTTAATATGGTTTAAAACATCGTTAAAACAATTAACTCCATTTTTAAATATCACTTCCCCAAAACATATCCATTTTATTCAATAATATATTCACTGTCCAAAATCGTGAATAAAATTCACTTAACCAAATTTTAATCATCTCTACACATTTTATTTCAATAATAATTCGCTATCCAAAATCGCGAATATATCTTCTTTAATAATCTCCTATATTTAATTTATCAAATTCAATTGATTTCGAATTTATAAAACAACGTTTATAAATTCTATTTCTATTTTCTAACAACTTCGATTTAATAAATCTCCTTTTATTTACAAATTCGATCAATATTCCATTTAAAGGCAAAAATCCAATTTATAAGTTAATCTCTTATAAATCTTTCATTCTACAGTTTCATCCATTTTAGAACTTCCCAATTTATAAATCTATAAATTTCATTCACTTACGGATTCCAAAATTTTTCATTTTTAACACTTAAAAAAAACTCATTTTTTATAATTCCAATACTTTGATTTATAAATATCAATTTTATAAATCTTTTATACAAATCGTTTATAGTTATTCAAAAATCCCAACTCAAATCATTTTATAAATAAATCGACTTTTATTTCAAAAACGACACTTTGGTTATATTTCACCAAAAATCTTAACTTTTATAACTTTAAAATTCTAGACGTTTATTTATTTGAAATAAATCAATTCAAAAATTCAATAAAACGTCTACTTTCAAAAATCACTTTAAAATCCTTTTAGAGTAAAAGTCGTTATTTTTAAACTTCAAAACTGAATCCGATGATGCAACAGCACCAACTAGTCAATCACAACAACAAACATCATATATCAATATGATAACAGAAAATACATCGATATTTGTAAATAAATAAATACTGGTGAGGAATCCAGTTGGATCCCTCCAACCTGTTTCCCTGCATCCACAGACGTTAGCACAATACCAATTCCACTTCGAGGTGGAATATCGCGGTATATGGGTTTTATAAAAATCATCCGCTTACTAACGGCGCAATAGGGTCTCATCCGCTATACGAGGCGGGAAATCAATCAATCCAATATATACATATGCCAATATGTATATATTGCTATATATATAGATATATCCTACTATATCTAATATCACATCCAAACAGTCAATCATCAATCAATAACTAAAAAATCAGATTTTTCCTTCGAGTGAGAAAATCTCACCTTTGCTTTTTAATTTGCATTCCATTCCATTTTTCCATTCCAATTTCTTTTCTCCATTTATACCTTGTATAGACAATTATGATTTTTATTAATATTCGAATCAATCAAACAATTGAAATTTCACTTGATAATTTTAAATTAACGATTTGGTCTTAAATGTAAAATTTATTAATATTCGAAATAAATCGAATACCCATTTTCGTTTGGTATTTTTTTTTCCTCTTTTTAACTTCGGTAACATATATACTTCCTTATTGTTTTCCTATGCATATTAAAATATGTCTATCAAGTTTAAAACAAAACTGTTTTATATAAATTTTTCTGTAAAAATTATTTCCCAAAATCTTCCTGTTGCAAAACAGTTTATACCCTTGATTTATTTCAAACTAATTATTAAATTTCTCCTTTAATAATTTCATTTAACCAAATAGATTAAATATTTAAAACCAACCTTCTTTTAATAAATTAAATCAACTAAAATTTCCTTTTAACTAACTTACTAAACAAAAATTAAATCTATAACTAAATTCCCTTCTAACTTATACATATTAAATTTAAAACAGAATTTACGTTACCCTTACTGTGAAAATATTCGTCGACTCAAATTTTTTATTTGGAAGAAAAAGGGAAAACGACAATACCTAACTACTGACGACCTCGCCCCGCCATCACCACTTAGCAGAGACGTCAGCCTCCATCTACATCCCCTACTTCGTCCACCTCCGATTGCCACGAGCTCGCCAGAATCATTTCGAGCCTTCCCTGACGCCGCCTTCTCCCACGCGCTAGCACGTGCGCGTGCGCTATGCACTCGCGATCCCCCTGAGTCCTCGTGCCTCGCCCAGCTCGAAGCCCTAGTCGCTGCCTCGCCTTCGCGACGTCGTCGCGTGAATGAGTGCCTTCACCCCATCTCCTCGCGCTCGCGAATCACCGCAACCCCACCGTGCTCGTGCGATTTGATTTGCTCGTTTGGGAACCGCGAGTGGAATTTGGTTTGTTTGATTTTGAAAGAGGGGAAAGACGAGAATTAAACGAGGCTTGCCATTGAATTTTGAGAAGGATGGCTTCGGTCCTTGTTTTAATTATTTTTTTCGTGAAGAATGAAAAGGGATACGAGAATGAAGTGAGGAGATAAAATTTAAAACAGAGGAAGCATGATGGGTTACACGATCATTTCGTGATATTAGGCACGATTTGAGGAAGGGTGTCGTGCTGATGTGACCACATATTTTAAATTTAAATTTATATTGAATTCGTTTTAAAAATTTCAACGCGTTAATGTGTCGTGTGCTCACGTACCAGCACCGAAAAATACGAAAATTGAAATCCGACAATAATTCAATATTACGGACCCAATGGAACTGGTTTCGTCGAATTCCGAGACTGTTTGAAAAATGACTATTTTTAAATATCGATTCAAACAATTAAATTCAAAACTGAGCAAAACAGTTTAAATTTCAATTCTGAAGCTGCTGTTATCTTCAGTGTTATCAATATAAATTTTACAAGCGTTTGAAATATTTTCCTTTAGCTTTAAATTGAAGATTCAAATTTTTTATCCAGTTTCAATAGATTAAATTATAAAATTTAATCGCCAAATTCCAAGTTATATTCGGGATTCAAATTAAATCATCGTTCAAATATTTAAAATAAATTAAATATTCTCAATTTAATTTGTTCAAAATTCTGTGTCGTTACAAACTTCCCTCCTTAAAAGAATTTCGTCCCGAAATTACAAGTTAGGAAAAAAAAGTCCTTAACTCGTCTACTATTTTTCAACATTTAATAGTTTTATCAAATTTTCAAAACAAATCTTTCTACTAAAGATTCGTTATTAATTTAACTAACTTTCCAACTCTAATTATAAGTCTCAAAACAATATTGTTTTACTTCTCAATTCAAATTCAAATTTAAATTCAAATTTAAACATTCAAATTTTCTCAAAAATTTTCTAACACTCGAAATTTTCGAAAAATTTCGCCAGCGTCTCCTTTGCGCGGCTAATATGGCACGACTACAAAACGTCCCTACGGACTCTCAGATTTCAAAAAGAAAAGAAAAAGCCAAGCGGCTAGACAAGAAAATCATCAAATCTCATATTGAAATTTAAAATACATACCTTTTGTCGAGCAATTCAAAATTATCTTTGAAATCAAAATTCCTTTTATACACCTGTATATCCTACTAGCCATAATATCTAGTTACACATTCAAACCATTTTGCAAATTCTATTACAAAATGTCCAATATAAACTACTTCTTATACATTTCTAATTCACTATTGAAGTTACATATCTATTTCTTTTATATACAAAAATAGTTTTGGGCAAAATTATTTCATTCACCCTATTTTAAAACAATACTATGTCGTCTTGCCTCGTTTAAGTGTTTAGAAATCCCTATCGATAATATGGCGTCCCACATACCAACCAAAATTCATAAACATCTCAACGGATAAGCAAACACAATATAAAGCATTTTTATATTCACTAACAAATACGCGCTCGTATCTATTATTACACTCAACTCATTCTAGAGTACTGCTGACTCTATCTCTAATGAGTAACACCCAACAGAGCAGGGTTGTTGCTTAACCATATGCTCTGATACCAAATGTAACATCCCGGAATTTTCGACTTTCGAAAATTCGACATCGATACTCACTTTATCGACCGCCGAGCCATCGAATGCCGGAAACCCGAAAAGTTATGGTTTTAAAAAGAAGAAAAAGGTAGAAGAAGAAGAGAGAAGAAGAAAATAGAGAAGAACAACAGAACAACATCAGAAGCAGAAAACAATATCAGAATCTTACACATCGCAGCGGAACAATATATAATAAATAAACACTAGTCTTTTAAAACAAAGAGCTATATCAGTTTATACATACATCAATCATCAGAGTCAATATACAACAATGGACAGTTATATAAACTTGTCCTCATACAGAATACACAGCGGAATAAATAATATCAGATACAAATACTACGTCTCGCCATCCAGCTTGCTTCCAAAGCTCCAGAATATCCAGAATATCCTGATAACATAACTCTAGACTGCCCGTATGGAAATTGGTGGGCACCCAGAGTTTAGAAGGGAAACAATAAACTCCGAGTCAGTCATGGTGACTGGTGTGAGATCGTAAAACAGTTTATCTTTAAAATAAACAATATAGGAATATTTTAAAATAGATTCGCAATGCTTTTTGGAAAATGAGACTATCATAAGGCCTCCCGCACACACACACAATGCAAACGCAGAATCGGAGGAGATTTCTCCTTATGATAGTCAAAGATGCTTGATACGCAAAATCAAATCATTTTTGATATTATTATTAGTGCATAGTGTAGAAAACATTTTGAAAGTATAATATAAATCTTAGCCAGCATAGGCATTCCGCACTTATGCCTACTATAGCTATTATGTTCAATAGCAGGTTACCGCCACATTCCATAGCAGGTAATACAACTAAAACCGTACACGTCGCGTATTGTTTCTTTGGATTTCCAACAAATGGTCAGGCTAAGGAACTTCCTATGCCACGATGGGTACGTCCCTGGAATAGACGACCCGAGAACCTAACGTTACGGTTAGATCTCTGCCAACACAAGGCCGGGTTACCTCTGCAAAAATAGGTAACTACTGACACGCGTATGCCATCCCCCGATCGTAACCGATCTTCCCGAGGATCCCCGATTCGCAACAAACCACATAATAATAATGCAGCAACCACATAGGTTAAGTATCTGGGCTCCATACCATGATACCACCTCTATCCAGAAGGAATGACATACACTAAGGGGCGCTACTCCCTAGAACCTTGCTGCATCCTTCCTGTTTTGACCATTTTCGGGGTGTGAGGCTCGACGAAGTCTCGTCCACAAAGCTACGCTTTTCAAAAGCCATGCTTCGGGTCAAACAAATGATCAACCTATGATCACAAAGATATAAGATCAAACAAATGATCATATCGCAAATGATCAAACACTGATCATTTCACAGCAACACTCAGTATGCCACGTTACCAAATTGGGAGTATATCGCTGATAAATTTCAACTACATAACATCTGAGCTCGTACGTCTCAGAGAAGGGTGTTAAGCTAAGAGAATAAATTCTCCGCCACCAACAGAAATGTATTTGAAAGAAATCAGCTTTATATCTCAAATTGTAACGTCAGACATACAATCCATACAAGTCTGTTCCGGGATCGAACAGAACCGAAGGCACTTCTCATGAAGCCCTTGCACATCCGGATAATTTTCTAATCACGTCCGGACTTCCCGTCACTAAGGGTGATAAAACCTCTAAACCGGAGATCAGCCGATGTAGAGTAACTCGACGGTAATCCTTCCGTTTTCAAAAATATCCGGTCTTCAAATGCAATTCATAACGACGTATCACATATTTGGAATGGGTTATATGACCCCATGGTCCTTTCCCGGCTAACCCGAATAGTGAGCGCTTATTCAAAAATAAGTGTGGCATTCACATTCAAACAATTCACAACAAATACCTATTCAAGGTAATTATTGATAGTCGGTTATTTAACTATCAATAAAGATGTGCAACATCATCAGATTCTAAATAATTTTCCAAATTATTTATCTTCCAAAATATCTTTACTAGATATATAATTTCCACACTTCTAAAATAAATCAACGTTTATTTTTCTAAACAATTTCCCTTTCTTTTATAAATTCCATAGTGAATTTATATTTCAAAATATCTACTGATATATGATTTTCAATCGATTTCAAATATTCACTTTCGATTTATCTTTAAGAAGATAAATTCTCAAAACGTTTCATTTTATATTTGAAACACATTTCCATACTTATTTAATAATAAGTAATTCACAAATCTAATTAATTTTCAACATTTGAAAATATTCGATATACTTAAATCAAATTAAGTATAAACTTCATTCTTTAAGGAAATCTATTTCTTAAACACATTATTTGAGTCAAAACGAATGTTACGTAAAACATCGTTACGACGACTCAAAATCACTAGTATAGAGATTCAAAATTTAGATAGATATATAAATCCCAATACTATATAAAACATTAACATTTCCTTTCGGAAATCATTTACTATAACAACAGTGTTATAGTCCATCATTTCCTTATTTCTCGAAAACGTCTATTTCAACAATGAATGTTGAAATCTATGATTTCAATATTTAATATGGTTTAAAACATCGTTAAAACAATTAACTCCATTTTTAAATATCACTTCCCCAAAACATATCCATTTTATTCAATAATATATTCACTGTCCAAAATCGTGAATAAAATTCACTTAACCAAATTTTAATCATCTCTACACATTTTATTTCAATAATAATTCGCTATCCAAAATCGCGAATATATCTTCTTTAATAATCTCCTATATTTAATTTATCAAATTCAATTGATTTCGAATTTATAAAACAACGTTTATAAATTCTATTTCTATTTTCTAACAACTTCGATTTAATAAATCTCCTTTTATTTACAAATTCGATCAATATTCCATTTAAAGGCAAAAATCCAATTTATAAGTTAATCTCTTATAAATCTTTCATTCTACAGTTTCATCCATTTTAGAACTTCCCAATTTATAAATCTATAAATTTCATTCACTTACGGATTCCAAAAATTTTCATTTTTAACACTTAAAAAAAACTCATTTTTTATAATTCCAATACTTTGATTTATAAATATCAATTTTATAAATCTTTTATACAAATCGTTTATAGTTATTCAAAAATCCCAACTCAAATCATTTTATAAATAAATCGACTTATATTTCAAAAACGACACTTTGGTTATATTTCACCAAAAATCTTAACTTTTATAACTTTAAAATTCTAGACGTTTATTTATTTGAAATAAATCAATTCAAAAATTCAATAAAACGTCTACTTTCAAAAATCACTTTAAAATCCTTTTAGAGTAAAAGTCGTTATTTTTAAACTTCAAAACTGAATCCGATGATGCAACAGCACCAACTAGTCAATCACAACAACAAACATCATATATCAATATGATAACAGAATATACATCGATATTTGTTGTAACGACCCAGAATTTTGGACCATTCGCGTCCATTATAAGTGTATAGGTAGACACTCATGCCGGAGTTGAATTGCTCAAAATACCGCGTTGTTAATTTAAATTTGGAAAAACTGAACATATATAGTAAATAGATAAAATCACAGATCACAGACACAGAGAAATAAGTGCAGCGGAAATAAAAGAGATAGTAGTTCATGAAGCTACTATATGAATATATAAAATACATCAGAGTTTACAACAGAAGAGTAATACGATACATCAGAGTTAAACTAGATACAACGGAAGAGTAACAGATACAAATCAGAATACATCACTGGAATCATCGAATATCTGAAAGCTGGATAGATAGCTGGATCTCCAAGCGAAGCTCCAACTCCAAAGGTGAGTCTCGAAAGCTGAACTACTCAGTCTGACCCGAGCGTAAAGCAAAAACACAAGACACTCGAGTCAGGATTAACATTCTTATACTAATAAATCCAACTCAAGTGAAATAGCAATTGAAATACAAGTAACTCAAAGGATGTTTGGAATAACCATCCTTTAAGGATCCGTTAAACTATCTACTATGTAGTAGTGTACGATAAGTAGATAATGTCTATCAGTAATATAAAGATATCAAAATAGCGTTAAGTCATGGCCCATTCCACCCTTAACACATTTTTATTCCCACAAGCATATACAAGACCGTAGTTTCCCCAAAACCGGAAGTCACCAGAGGGCAATCCATATACTCAAGGTACAAATCAAATTCGTAGTGGTCGCGCATAAATGGAATACAAGTATGACAAGGCACATGAGGCTATACCCAAGATAGTGATACTACCGTTCGCCTGATCCGGGCTGGTGAGAACGCAACGCCGCAGCGCCCGCAACACCGTGAAACAACACTCCCAAAATCAAGGGTGCACCAATCGACAACAAGTATAAGTAGTTCGAAGAAGTGTGTCCACTTGAGGTATCAATCCTCCATTGGCCCGGCACAGCTCCTGTTTTAGTCATTTCCAATTTGACACAAGTGTCAAGGCTATCCATCATCGTTCTCTTTCTTCAGTCATCACGTACATCATTCCAACCACTTCATTCTGGATCATCACTCCGCGTATAGTTATTAAAGTGGTTTTCGGTTTAGATAGAGAGTATATCCATAACCGAATTCCGGTCTCTTTAATAACTTTCGTAATTATTACACCGATTGGTCGTTTGTTTATTTCAAAACCAAATCAATTTCAATTCCAAATAGAATTCGTAAATCAACATTTCATTTGTCTTTCAAAACTAATTTCCATACTTTACGTTTCAAAACTTCCAAATCATAATTTCCAAATCTTATAATTCAATTTCAAATTTCTATTTAAAACGATTCAAATATTGATTCAAGTTCGTATATAAGTTTCATTTCGAAAATCATTTAAATCAATTTAGTTTAACATTCAAATCAATTTACATTCATTTATCGATTTCATTCAATATCGTTAAAATACTATCATTCAAAACAATTTCTATTAAATTTCCAAATCATTAGATAAATTTCTTAAGTTCAACTTCATTAAATCAAAACTTACAATTTTGAATTAAATTCAATTCGTCAAATCAATTCTTTCAATTACAAGTCTTACATTAATTCCAAAACTATCACATTTTCATTTCTTGTTAAGAAATTCCATTTCACTTATTTACTTTTTTAAATAATTTTCCAAAAACTTACTTAATCAAGAAAACTCAATTTCAATTATTTACGAAGTAAAATTCACTTATTCAAAAGTTCAATTTCTCTTATCAAAGAATTCAATTCAATTTAATCATTAAATAATTCAATCTTATTTAATTATTAAATAATTCAAAACTTAATTATTAAAAATTTCCAAGTTTAATAATTTCAACTTAATTATAATTTCAAACTTAATTATTAAATCATTTCCACTTAATTCAATTATTTCTCAAATTAAACATCGTTTTTCCATCAATTACTTTATTAATATTTCATTTTAGAATATTAAATATTCACATTTAAATTCATTAAGATTCAATTTCCAACTTCGTTTCAAACCATATTATTTATTCAAATAAAATCTTCATTTTATTTTTAAATCAAATTATTGACCAATCGGGTTTTATTTAATTCTCTATATCCAAGGTCAAAGTTCAATTTGGGTATTTATCATTTCAACCCGATTCCAATTCAATTCAAAATCAAAGTATAAAGGGAACTTGCAGTGTGATAACTGGGATGGTGTCAAAGTAAATAAACAAGCAATAACAACAATCAATAACAATCCAATAATCAATTCAAATAATCCCGAAATAACCGTATTAATTCGCATTGTTATTCGTACGAATTAATATAATTATTTCTAGAATCTACACTATCATTTCATGTAGATTAAAGATTATTACAATATGGTTTTCACTTGTCATTCATTTAAAATTTCGTACATCATCAATATAACAACATACACTCAGTGGTTCAAAATGTAATTAAACAAATCCTACGTGTCAATAACTTTAACAGTTAAAGGGGTCATATTATACAAATGTCAGTTAATCAAATTTAACATTTAACTATCCTATATCAAGTTCAATTGCATACTATTTATCATTTTAACATTAACAATTTAACGTCCTATATAAACATCAACAATCAATCAATTATCAGCCAAACTGTACTATCATCGCATAAATAATCAACAGATAATGGTGTCAGATGTCACATGTGAACTGATACAGGTAATAGCATATAAAACAGTGTAATTAACTACAACAGCATATTTCAATTGTCGTTTCAATTGAAATCAAATTTAATAAATAAAAGAACGTTAATCGTGAGTGATTGCTCACCTTTCGAGGCTAGAGAGATTTGACAACGGAATGAGCTACGAATTCCAATGCAACGCTAGATAGATACGGTTCAATGGAGAAAACAGGCCCGACGGACAAAGCTGATAACCGAAAACGACGGAATCAAATTAGAGTTTGGGTCGAGGAAGATAAATACGATAAGTGAGCTACACATACAACTATCTAACTATATATATAAATATTTTCCAAAATCATCGGTTAAAACAACACACAAAAATAATACCAATATTACGGATCTTGTCATATGTATAAAAATTTCCCGATCATTTACTTATGTAACTCGTGTATATGACGAAACACTGACATACTTGTGATGTACAACTAGCAGATAACCATCTATGAAACTAACAGACCAAAACCAAAATATGACATAAACCACATAATAATACCAATTTATATACTTCTATATTTACCAACAGAACTCATATCCAGATTAATATAACTTAAATACTGCTCTTTAAGCCTATACGAAACTTATATTTTTTTTTATATTTTAAAACACACACACATTAAAAATCAACTTATATACATTATTATCAATAGTGAAATATATATATAAACTACAACATGATTTGTCACTTTACGTATAAACAACTTATTTTATACAACTTGTGCAACTTTATATATATCACAACAGACCCAAAAACTTGTATAAAACATGTTACATATCACTCAATCACTTAAACAAAAGACAGAGATACTCACAAGCTTGTACATGATTCACTTTAAATCCGCATGTATATAACCCATTATATTTGAAAACCCAGGTGTGTTCATAACTTTATATTTGCACAACCAACTTACATAAACTTATATAACTTATATTTAACAGCCTAGCTTATGTATGTAACCCACTATATAAATATCTCTCTTTTTATATGTATAGAAGAGGAGTGCTAGAAAATCTGCTGCAGGCAAAATATATACATAACATATAAAATTGTATATATTTATATTTTTAAAACAATGCTAAAAAAATATACACGAAAGAAAGACACAGACGAGCTCAAGCAGCTCTCTTCAAACATAGTATGAAAATATTGACGAACTAACAGATACTAGATAAGTAAACCCATATATATACATTAGTAAAATACTTAATAAACAAATAATTATATATGACATATATGTACGGTTAAGCTTGTGTAAGATGTATATTATATACACGCTAAAGCGCTATAACCTCTGTAAATAACAGTCTATGACTTACATCAGTACCGAGCAAGTGAACAGCAGATACTACATAAAAATATATATAAGTTTATAAATAACATATATATTATACTCACACAAACTGTTAATATACAACTCATAAGTTTCTTATCTAAACCATTACAGGAAAACTAATATATACACCTAAATAACCAAATCTATACCTATATATAAGCACATATAAACTTTACATACCACATTCGAAAGGACAGCTTGGCATAGCAGTACGTGATGAGGGAGGATGAGGCTGAGGACGGGCCAAGTCGCGGAGGATGGCTCGTCGAGGGAGGTGGTTGGCCGATCTTTCTTGTGCGTGCTTCGGAAGTGAGGAAGCAAGTTGTGATGGGCAGTTGTTGTTAGGAGCAAGAAGCACGGTTGGTGGTGGAGGCGTGGCCGAGTTACGGTGATGGCTGCTTGCGATTGTCAGGGTGGAAGGGAAGGTGGTTGGACTACTGTCGACGTGGCAGTCGGAGGAGGTTTTTGGGTCGCATGCGTGTGTGGCTGTCAGGTGAGTTTGGGTGGAGGCACAAGGAAGGAGGCGAGGGGAGGCAGGTCTCGGCAGCACTGGTGGCAGGAAGGAGCAGTGGAGAGGGGCGGTCGGCGGGTGGAGGAGTGGTGCACTGGCGTTTGAGTGATGTTGGGTACAAATAAAATAAAATAAATAAATATGAGGGTGAGAGGTTGTTTTGGAAAATAGGAGGAGGCAAGTATCTGTCAGTAAAGGAGGAGAGGATTGCAAATGGAAGAGGAAATGAACAGACATCAAAATTTTAAAACTTGTGTAACGTAAATATTGGACAACCGAAATAAATATGAACTAGGGGTATGGTAAAGTCACGCACAAAAATTCAGGAAATAATAAAGCACTGACAGCTTGAAATTTGAACGTTGGGAAAATCGAATGGACAGAAAAAAGTTGTAATACCGTAACCGATAAAGCTGTCCGTTTTATCGTTCCGGCACGTACTGGGCCTCCAAATACCGAATTAAATATACCGCAGAGATCAACACGACGAGACGATCAAAACGGTATATAGATATCGGTGGTATGGTTGAATTATAAAAATTCGAATTTTCTACTGCGGAAAATGCAAGAAAAACACTGAAAAATAAGATCGACGGAGCCAAAGATGTCCGAATTTTGAAAAACGACAAACTGACATCTTGCTCAGAAGATGGTTTAGAATTTTTTTATGTAAAAATATTTTGGTTTTGAAAACGTTTTATTTTCAACGCTTTTTAACTGATTAAATTGAAGTGAATTTACGCGCGAAATAAACTTTCATATTTTCGGACGAAAATTTACCAGTTGCTATGTTTAACTAGACGCATTCCAAATATCAAATTTATATTCAAAATTTTATCGTTTAAAATTTCACAAAAATTTCGACTAATTACGTTATTAAAACAGTTGAAATTTCCGGGTCGTTACACTCTCCCCCACTCAAAACTTTTCGTCCCCGAAAAGGAACGAGGTAGGAGAATAGAAACAACCAGAAAAGAAACAGATTTGAAATACAAAATGACAATTTATTTAAATCATATAAATTTAAATTAAATTAATTGATATTCAATAATTGATTTAATCCATTTGATTTTACTAAAATCAATCTCAACTATTTCTAATTCATTATCTTATTATCCCATTTTCTTCAATTTACAATTTTCTAAAACCCTAGACTTGAATAGTCTTTTATTATAATCATATTTTCTTCAATAATTTTAAATTCTTCTTTATTCCAAATTATTGTTACATTTATTCTACTTAATATATCTACTTACATATATTTAACCCATATAAATTAATTTAAACCACAAAAGTTTCGATTTAAATTAATTTACATCTATTAATTTCTTTTAAATTCAAGGTATTTTCATATGTTGATCCAATTTCAATTTATTAATTCTTTCAAAACAAATTTATTTCATTATTAACTGAGTTTTACTTATTATCCTTTCTAACTCTATTAACATCTTTATAATCAAAATTAGTGTATAACATTTATTATAAACACTCAAATTTTATTTATAAATTCAATTTATATTATATATTATCCAATTACATATTCAACTTTTGAATGATTTAGGTAAGTTGTATTAGAATGTAGTTGACCAATATACAAATAAAATTTTCCTAATTCAGTTATTCAAGTTTAAATATTTATCCCAAATTTTGGTTTTATTTATAATTAAAATCATCCTTTAACCAAATTTAAGAATTAGATTTCCGATTAACTTTAAACAATTTAGAGATATGTATAATATATTTATATCAAATCAAATTAAAATGTTAAAATAAGATACTTATATATATATATCAAATTATACTGAAGAAATTCAAATCAAAATATTTTCCAAAACAAAACCGTAGCAAAGCTACAGAATGGTTTCTCCACTTCGAAACTCGAAAATGAACGTCGATGATGCGGCCGCCATCACCGAAATTATTTTCCAGCGACAAAAAGAAGAGCACTGATTTCAACATTTAAAAGTTCTTTGAAGACGATTTCTATTCGAAAATACTTTCAATAATATATACTTTAAAATTTTAAAAACCAAAGTTCGAAATCACCGGAAACCAATAAATTCTCAAATTTCTGAATTAAGTTCATTTCAAATTTCAAATCAATTTATAAACCGTATTTATAAATTTATTTAGAACAATAAATGATAATCAAACATTATCATTTCAAACAAACAATTTAATTAACCTATTAAATTACAGAAAATTTTACCTATATTTTTACAATATAATCAAACAAATTTATTTCATTTTCCAAATTTGAAAATAATATTATGTCAGTTTGCTCTGTTCAAGTGTTTTGGAAATCCTATCGATAGCGTTGATCAGACGAATCGATCGGAAACCCAAATCAACATCAACAACTCAAACAACACAGTATATATTAAAACATTTATATATTAGTTTACAAATACATTTCTTTGTTCGACGATACAGGAATAAATTTTCAAAATAAGGATAGGGTTTCAAATTTGATGGACTTAAATCAAAGAGAAATTTGATTCGAAGATAAGTTCGAAACAAGATATGATGATTAATAGCAAAGTAGGAAGATTGATAAGTTTATATAAATCGCGGGCAACCTAAACCGGATCGACCGTGACTTCAAGAATAAGATCGTTGCTGAATTTCAGGGCAAATCGACATTCGATCTCACGAGATGGAATTCAGGTATAGCAGGAGATAGATAGCATCGTAAACCGAGGATACAGAAATCTCCGGTAAGTCGATGCCTATTATAAAGGAGTTTACTCCTTTACGAATTATTCGAAGATTGGCGAGACCGTCGATTCATTATAAAGATTATTCGAAGTGGAGTTATGGAATACTCCAGAATTGAAAGGAGACGAATAGTGAGGGACACGAATGAAATTTGGAACCGTAGGGAACGTTCCAAAATTCAAAGAAATCAAGTCAAAAGGAAGAGATTGAAACTCGAATGAGAGTGATTCTGTAAATACATTTACCCTATATGTTAAGTTTTGCCTAGAGCTACCAAAGCTCTGATACCAACTGTAACGACCCAGAATTTTGGACCATTCGCGTCCATTATAAGTGTATAGGTAAACACTCATGCCGGAGTTGAATTGCTCAAAATACCGCGTTGTTAATTTAAATTTGGCAAAACTGAACATATACAGTAAATAGATAAAATCACAGATCACAGACACAGAGAAATAAGTGCAGCGGAAATAAAAGAGATAGTAGTTCATGAAGCTACTATATGAATATATAAAATACATCAGAGTTTACAACAGAAGAGTAATACGATACATCAGAGTTAAACTAGATACAACGGAAGAGTAACAGATACAAATCAGAATACATCACTGGAATCATCGAATATCTGAAAGCTGGATAGATAGCTGGATCTCCAAGCGAAGCTCCAACTCCAAAGGTGAGTCTCGAAAGCTGAACTACTCAGTCTGACCCGAGCGTAAAGCAAAAACACAAGACACTCGAGTCAGGATTAACATTCTTATACTAATAAATCCAACTCAAGTGAAATAGCAATTGAAATACAAGTAACTCAAAGGATGTTTGGAATAACCATCCTTTAAGGATCCGTTAAACTATCTACTATGTAGTAGTGTACGATAAGTAGATAATGTCTATCAGTAATATAAAGATATCAAAATAGCGTTAAGTCATGGCCCATTCCACCCTTAACACATTTTTATTCCCACAAGCATATACAAGACCGTAGTTTCCCCAAAACCGGAAGTCACCAGAGGGCAATCCATATACTCAAGGTACAAATCAAATTCGTAGTGGTCGCGCATAAATGGAATACAAGTATGACAAGGCACATGAGGCTATACCCAAGATAGTGATACTACCGTTCGCCTGATCCGGGCTGGTGAGAACGCAACGCCGCAGCGCCCGCAACACCGTGAAACAACACTCCCAAAATCAAGGGTGCACCAATCGACAACAAGTATAAGTAGTTCGAAGAAGTGTGTCCACTTGAGGTATCAATCCTCCATTGGCCCGGCACAGCTCCTGTTTTAGTCATTTCCAATTTGACACAAGTGTCAAGGCTATCCATCATCGTTCTCTTTCTTCAGTCATCACGTACATCATTCCAACCACTTCATTCTGGATCATCACTCCGCGTATAGTTATTAAAGTGGTTTTCGGTTTAGATAGAGAGTATATCCATAACCGAATTCCGGTCTCTTTAATAACTTTCGTAATTATTACACCGATTGGTCGTTTGTTTATTTCAAAACCAAATCAATTTCAATTCCAAATAGAATTCGTAAATCAACATTTCATTTGTCTTTCAAAACTAATTTCCATACTTTACGTTTCAAAACTTCCAAATCATAATTTCCAAATCTTATAATTCAATTTCAAATTTCTATTTAAAACGATTCAAATATTGATTCAAGTTCGTATATAAGTTTCATTTCGAAAATCATTTAAATCAATTTAGTTTAACATTCAAATCAATTTACATTCATTTATCGATTTCATTCAATATCGTTAAAATACTATCATTCAAAACAATTTCTATTAAATTTCCAAATCATTAGATAAATTTCTTAAGTTCAACTTCATTAAATCAAAACTTACAATTTTGAATTAAATTCAATTCGTCAAATCAATTCTTTCAATTACAAGTCTTACATTAATTCCAAAACTATCACATTTTCATTTCTTGTTAAGAAATTCCATTTCACTTATTTACTTTTTTAAATAATTTTCCAAAAACTTACTTAATCAAGAAAACTCAATTTCAATTATTTACGAAGTAAAATTCACTTATTCAAAAGTTCAATTTCTCTTATCAAAGAATTCAATTCAATTTAATCATTAAATAATTCAATCTTATTTAATTATTAAATAATTCAAAACTTAATTATTAAAAATTTCCAAGTTTAATAATTTCAACTTAATTATAATTTCAAACTTAATTATTAAATCATTTCCACTTAATTCAATTATTTCTCAAATTAAACATCGTTTTTCCATCAATTACTTTATTAATATTTCATTTTAGAATATTAAATATTCACATTTAAATTCATTAAGATTCAATTTCCAACTTCGTTTCAAACCATATTATTTATTCAAATAAAATCTTCATTTTATTTTTAAATCAAATTATTGACCAATCGGGTTTTATTTAATTCTCTATATCCAAGGTCAAAGTTCAATTTGGGTATTTATCATTTCAACCCGATTCCAATTCAATTCAAAATCAAAGTATAAAGGGAACTTGCAGTGTGATAACTGGGATGGTGTCAAAGTAAATAAACAAGCAATAACAACAATCAATAACAATCCAATAATCAATTCAAATAATCCCGAAATAACCGTATTAATTCGCATTGTTATTCGTACGAATTAATATAATTATTTCTAGAATCTACACTATCATTTCATGTAGATTAAAGATTATTACAATATGGTTTTCACTTGTCATTCATTTAAAATTTCGTACATCATCAATATAACAACATACACTCAGTGGTTCAAAATGTAATTAAACAAATCCTACGTGTCAATAACTTTAACAGTTAAAGGGGTCATATTATACAAATGTCAGTTAATCAAATTTAACATTTAACTATCCTATATCAAGTTCAATTGCATACTATTTATCATTTTAACATTAACAATTTAACGTCCTATATAAACATCAACAATCAATCAATTATCAGCCAAACTGTACTATCATCGCATAAATAATCAACAGATAATGGTGTCAGATGTCACATGTGAACTGATACAGGTAATAGCATATAAAACAGTGTAATTAACTACAACAGCATATTTCAATTGTCGTTTCAATTGAAATCAAATTTAATAAATAAAAGAACGTTAATCGTGAGTGATTGCTCACCTTTCGAGGCTAGAGAGATTTGACAACGGAATGAGCTACGAATTCCAATGCAACGCTAGATAGATACGGTTCAATGGAGAAAACAGGCCCGACGGACAAAGCTGATAACCGAAAACGACGGAATCAAATTAGAGTTTGGGTCGAGGAAGATAAATACGATAAGTGAGCTACACATACAACTATCTAACTATATATATAAATATTTTCCAAAATCATCGGTTAAAACAACACACAAAAATAATACCAATATTACGGATCTTGTCATATGTATAAAAATTTCCCGATCATTTACTTATGTAACTCGTGTATATGACGAAACACTGACATACTTGTGATGTACAACTAGCAGATAACCATCTATGAAACTAACAGACCAAAACCAAAATATGACATAAACCACATAATAATACCAATTTATATACTTCTATATTTACCAACAGAACTCATATCCAGATTAATATAACTTAAATACTGCTCTTTAAGCCTATACGAAACTTATATTTTTTTTATATTTTAAAACACACACACATTAAAAATCAACTTATATACATTATTATCAATAGTGAAATATATATATAAACTACAACATGATTTGTCACTTTACGTATAAACAACTTATTTTATACAACTTGTGCAACTTTATATATATCACAACAGACCCAAAAACTTGTATAAAACATGTTACATATCACTCAATCACTTAAACAAAAGACAGAGATACTCACAAGCTTGTACATGATTCACTTTAAATCCGCATGTATATAACCCATTATATTTGAAAACCCAGGTGTGTTCATAACTTTATATTTGCACAACCAACTTACATAAACTTATATAACTTATATTTAACAGCCTAGCTTATGTATGTAACCCACTATATAAATATCTCTCTTTTTATATGTATAGAAGAGGAGTGCTAGAAAATCTGCTGCAGGCAAAATATATACATAACATATAAAATTGTATATATTTATATTTTTAAAACAATGCTAAAAAAATATACACGAAAGAAAGACACAGACGAGCTCAAGCAGCTCTCTTCAAACATAGTATGAAAATATTGACGAACTAACAGATACTAGATAAGTAAACCCATATATATACATTAGTAAAATACTTAATAAACAAATAATTATATATGACATATATGTACGGTTAAGCTTGTGTAAGATGTATATTATATACACGCTAAAGCGCTATAACCTCTGTAAATAACAGTCTATGACTTACATCAGTACCGAGCAAGTGAACAGCAGATACTACATAAAAATATATATAAGTTTATAAATAACATATATATTATACTCACACAAACTGTTAATATACAACTCATAAGTTTCTTATCTAAACCATTACAGGAAAACTAATATATACACCTAAATAACCAAATCTATACCTATATATAAGCACATATAAACTTTACATACCACATTCGAAAGGACAGCTTGGCATAGCAGTACGTGATGAGGGAGGATGAGGCTGAGGACGGGCCAAGTCGCGGAGGATGGCTCGTCGAGGGAGGTGGTTGGCCGATCTTTCTTGTGCGTGCTTCGGAAGTGAGGAAGCAAGTTGTGATGGGCAGTTGTTGTTAGGAGCAAGAAGCACGGTTGGTGGTGGAGGCGTGGCCGAGTTACGGTGATGGCTGCTTGCGATTGTCAGGGTGGAAGGGAAGGTGGTTGGACTACTGTCGACGTGGCAGTCGGAGGAGGTTTTTGGGTCGCATGCGTGTGTGGCTGTCAGGTGAGTTTGGGTGGAGGCACAAGGAAGGAGGCGAGGGGAGGCAGGTCTCGGCAGCACTGGTGGCAGGAAGGAGCAGTGGAGAGGGGCGGTCGGCGGGTGGAGGAGTGGTGCACTGGCGTTTGAGTGATGTTGGGTACAAATAAAATAAAATAAATAAATATGAGGGTGAGAGGTTGTTTTGGAAAATAGGAGGAGGCAAGTATCTGTCAGTAAAGGAGGAGAGGATTGCAAATGGAAGAGGAAATGAACAGACATCAAAATTTTAAAACTTGTGTAACGTAAATATTGGACAACCGAAATAAATATGAACTAGGGGTATGGTAAAGTCACGCACAAAAATTCAGGAAATAATAAAGCACTGACAGCTTGAAATTTGAACGTTGGGAAAATCGAATGGACAGAAAAAAGTTGTAATACCGTAACCGATAAAGCTGTCCGTTTTATCGTTCCGGCACGTACTGGGCCTCCAAATACCGAATTAAATATACCGCAGAGATCAACACGACGAGACGATCAAAACGGTATATAGATATCGGTGGTATGGTTGAATTATAAAAATTCGAATTTTCTACTGCGGAAAATGCAAGAAAAACACTGAAAAATAAGATCGACGGAGCCAAAGATGTCCGAATTTTGAAAAACGACAAACTGACATCTTGCTCAGAAGATGGTTTAGAATTTTTTTATGTAAAAATATTTTGGTTTTGAAAACGTTTTATTTTCAACGCTTTTTAACTGATTAAATTGAAGTGAATTTACGCGCGAAATAAACTTTCATATTTTCGGACGAAAATTTACCAGTTGCTATGTTTAACTAGACGCATTCCAAATATCAAATTTATATTCAAAATTTTATCGTTTAAAATTTCACAAAAATTTCGACTAATTACGTTATTAAAACAGTTGAAATTTCCGGGTCGTTACATTTGTAAATAAATAAATACTGGTGAGGAATCCAGTTGGATCCCTCCAACCTGTTTCCCTGCATCCACAGACGTTAGCACAATACCAATTCCACTTCGAGGTGGAATATCGCGGTATATGGGTTTTATAAAAATCATCCGCTTACTAACGGCGCAATAGGGTCTCATCCGCTATACGAGGCGGGAAATCAATCAATCCAATATATACATATGCCAATATGTATATATTGCTATATATATAGATATATCCTACTATATCTAATATCACATCCAAACAGTCAATCATCAATCAATAACTAAAAAATCAGATTTTTCCTTCGAGTGAGAAAATCTCACCTTTGCTTTTTAATTTGCATTCCATTCCATTTTTCCATTCCAATTTCTTTTCTCCATTTATACCTTGTATAGACAATTATGATTTTTATTAATATTCGAATCAATCAAACAATTGAAATTTCACTTGATAATTTTAAATTAACGATTTGGTCTTAAATGTAAAATTTATTAATATTCGAAATAAATCGAATACCCATTTTCGTTTGGTATTTTTTTTTCCTCTTTTTAACTTCGGTAACATATATACTTACTTATTGTTTTCCTATGCATATTAAAATATGTCTATCAAGTTTAAAACAAAACTGTTTTATATAAATTTTTCTGTAAAAATTATTTCCCAAAATCTTCCTGTTGCAAAACAGTTTATACCCTTGATTTATTTCAAACTAATTATTAAATTTCTCCTTTAATAATTTCATTTAACTAAACAGATTAAATATTTAAAACCAACCTTCTTTTAATAAATTAAATCAACTAAAATTTCCTTTTAACTAACTTACTAAACAAAAATTAAATCTATAACTAAATTCCCTTCTAACTTATACATATTAAATTTAAAACAGAATTTACGTTACCCTTACTGTGAAAATATTCGTCGACTCAAATTTTTTATTTGGAAGAAAAAGGGAAAACGACAATACCTAACTACTGACGACCTCGCCCCGCCATCACCACTTAGCAGAGACGTCAGCCTCCATCTACATCCCCTACTTCGTCCACCTCCGATTGCCACGAGCTCGCCAGAATCATTTCGAGCCTTCCCTGACGCCGCCTTCTCCCACGCGCTAGCACGTGCGCGTGCGCTATGCACTCGCGATCCCCCTGAGTCCTCGTGCTTCGCCCAGCTCGAATCCTTAGTCGCTGCCTCGCCTTCGCGACGTCGTCGCGTGAATGAGTGCCTCCACCCCATCTCCTCGCGCTCGCGAATCACCGCAACCCCACCGTGCTCGTGCGATTTGATTTGCTCGTTTGGGAACCGCGAGTGGAATTTGGTTTGTTTGATTTTGAAAGAGGGGAAAGACGAGAATTAAACGAGGCTTGCCATTGAATTTTGAGAAGGATGGCTTCGGTCCTTGTTTTAATTATTTTTTTCGTGAAGAATGAAAAGGGATACGAGAATGAAGTAAGGAGATAAAATTTAAAACAGAGGAAGCATGATGGGTTACACGATCATTTCGTGATATTAGGCACGATTTGAGGAAGGGTGTCATGCTGATGTGACCACATATTTTAAATTTAAATTTATATTGAATTCGTTTTAAAAATTTCAACGCGTTAATGTGTCGTGTGCTCACGTACCAGCACCGAAAAATACGAAAATTGAAATCCGACAATAATTCAATATTACGGACCCAATGGAACTGGTTTCGTCGAATTCCGAGACTGTTTGAAAAATGACTATTTTTAAATATCGATTCAAACAATTAAATTCAAAACTGAGCAAAACAGTTTAAATTTCAATTCTGAAGCTGCTGTTATCTTCAGTGTTATCAATATAAATTTTACAAGCGTTTGAAATATTTTCCTTTAGCTTTAAATTGAAGATTCAAATTTTTTATCCAGTTTCAATAGATTAAATTATAAAATTTAATCGCCAAATTCCAAGTTATATTCGGGATTCAAATTAAATCATCGTTCAAATATTTAAAATAAATTAAATATTCTCAATTTAATTTGTTCAAAATTCTGGGTCGTTACAGAACAAGTTCATTGATGTTTGTCAGTTTCAAATTCGTATGGAATTTGTGCAAGCTTCTGCGCAGAATACATCACATTCATCAAATAGAGATACAACAATGATGCTCATATGGGTTTTTGGTTGTCACTGTACATATGTGTTTGATGATTGAACAACGAAATCATTGCTAAATATTGCAATAAATGTTATACTGTAGTACATAGACTGATCCAATTTTATGTGCCTTTAACTGTAATCAAATTATACAAATACTAAAAACCAGAAACTGTGGATCTTGGTTAAGGAATCAAGTTGCGAAGAGTTCTCCCATTTTAGTATGTTTTGCTGAATCATGTGGAAAAACTGTTGTTCATGATACTGATATTATGTATTGAGCATAAAGCTCATTTTTCCTGCAGAAATATTAAGTCCGTATGGTTTGCGTTTATAATCCAACTAGGAAAATTTCTACTACTCTTCATGATTGTCCACATTTTCATAGTCATAATATTTCTATTGTTATGGGAACTGATGGTAAAACATTTGTATTGTTTAAACTGCATATATGTCGTTAAAGGTTCTTCTGGATGAGCACCATACATATTAGCATTTTTTCCTCTAATATTGGATTGCAGTATTGTTTAAATATGGAACTATTTGTGTATGGTTAAAAGGTTCTTCAATATGACTTTCATATGGTTGCATCCAATGATTGATATCCACTCATTCCCTACGATATTGATTTCTATTACGACGACAACGAGAGGGAGTCAGCATGTACTAAAACTGGATGACATACTTATGTTGCAGTTATACGACTTCACACTGAAATCAGACATGCACCCTCACATAAAATATCTCTTTCTTTACAATACTTTAAAATAATTTCCACCTGATTAGTACCACCACTTGCCCGTGTGCGAAGCACGGGTCTCAACCTAGTTTAAATCCAAATCTGGAATAAATTGGGTGAACACATCAACTACGCGTTTAAAGCTATCTCAACCATAGCGCGCCCAACTTTTTCTTACTTAAGTTTCCCAACCATGTCTGATTGCGTAGAAACTAAAGTAGTTGAACGCGAAGAAGATGTAGCCAAGGTCTATGCGGTACGATTAGATTGTAGTATTTGTTCCTCAAGTTCATTTATCCGCTTAATTGCAATGCTATGCACATGTTCAAAGTTACTCAAAAGTTCAGCATTTGTCTTTTTTGTTC
Source organism: Allium fistulosum (assembly GCA_030737815.1). Classification (NCBI taxonomy): domain Eukaryota; kingdom Viridiplantae; phylum Streptophyta; class Magnoliopsida; order Asparagales; family Amaryllidaceae; genus Allium; species Allium fistulosum. The sequence continues at coordinate 328,996,453 of CM060908.1, forward strand.
GGAAACGGGCTAAACAGGTTATAGGCTGAAGAGCGTTTTTCAACCCCTGCTTCTAAGGCTTTCTAATTGCTTTTCATAGATAGCTTTTATAATCATTTCCGATGGAAGGCCGCTAATTCCGTTTTCCATTAGGAAGCTTCTTCCTTATCCAAACTTAAGGAGGGTGGTGGAACCATATGGGAAGGGAACTTCTTAGGAAGAGCAATACTGGAAGAAGGTTTTTCCTCCTTAGCTAATTGAGCTGTAATTTGTTGAGACAACTCCTAAGTTGCCTTGTTAAGATTCTTGATCTCATCCTCATGGAAGACCCCATACAAATCTTTAGCGTTTCTCAACAGATCTTTCGATTCAGTAATACGATCTTGAGCGGACTTAAGCTCTCTTTCCAAATCTTGTATCTTGGACACTGAGATGCTATGTCAACTCATAGTTTCACGTTATGATTGTGATTACAAACATTAGCTTGCTTGGATTCTTTGTATTGGCGCATCTCTTCTTTGTATTCAGATTTCAACTCTTCTTTAATGTCATGAGTAATTAGCTTCTTTTCCTCACACAAATTCACATTAGCAGGCTCAAGTAGACGAATCTGGAGTTCGTAGCTCTCTGGGATATTCGATAAAACCCTGCTCTTTTGGCAAGAACTACAGAGGGCAAAAGGAGTGCTATCATGAAAAGGAGAAACCAGGAAAGTACTAGTTGGGAGAGTAGAATATATGGCCTAAGAGGAAATAAGTAGATAAGGAAGGCATCAAACAAGCTAAAAAGAATAACAAACATAATAAAACTTGAACTGGGAAACGGTTTGTTCAGCAAATACATATATTCAAAAAGTCACTTTCGTTCACGACTAATCCTATTCTTAAACCAAGTCAAATAGGGATGCCCTAAAGGGAGCGTCATATCCTTTAGTGCAGAGCCTCATTTACGTAGCATAAAGTCATAAAGTGTGTCCCTTTCATAAATCACTTTTGTAATCCTGAATAACAACTCTTGATACTCCCCCTCTGCTTAATAATAGACTTTTCAAGCTCATCTCCCCTTCTTCGAATGAAGACGCACCTCATTGTTAACCTTTCTAAAGTCTGTCCCTTTATAAATTTAACGCGTTCCATCAAATATATAGATAATTTACTTCTTTCAGATGGTTTTACTAAAAAAGACACCAACATTAATTATTCCTTCCTAGAAAGGAAGAATAAAAAAATTAACCCAAGCACAAAGTCATGTCTAACAAAAAGAATCAAAGCACCCTTTAGGCTACAGAAATTAAGTCGAAGCAAACAAATGTTAGAATTCATTGCAAGAAAAAGATACATTAACACAACCACAACATCAAAAGCAAATGTTCAACTATGCTAGAAATATAATTACAAACTGTTTGAAAAAAAAAATCCTAAAAGGACTGCTAGTGAATGACAAATCGAGGGTTCAAACATTTAATTTATCAGCGTTAAGAGTCTTAAGCTCCAAGTCAACATCAACATGGGGCGCATCATGGGAAATTCCTCTTTATCTGAATGATCTGAGACACTTTGGATAGCGGTTGAGGGTCTATTTTTTACTATTTTTGGGACCATAGACGACGGTAGTGCTCCCACGTAGTCTCGGCAATGTTTTTGTTGGTTAAAAACCCAAAGCCAACCTCGGCCTTAGGATCATCTAAACGCTAGGCAAAAAACTGCCTCTTAAATTGGGCAATTATCTGATAGAGAATATTATAAGTTATATCTTTAGTGTCTTTTACAGTCTGAGCCAGCTTATCTATTAATTGCTACTCCCTCTTTTCCACTTCAGCCGACGTCTTTCGAGTGCTAGTCAGGGCTTCCTTAGACTTTATTGAAGTATCTTCAGCTCTCAACATGGGGTTTCTAGCTTTCTTGTACTTTTCAGCCTCAGCCCGTGAGCTCATCAAAGCCAGCACTATAGTCTCAACCCATTGCTGCAGCTACATAGCCAAGGCGCACCACTACATAAACCTACGAACAATCAAAGTAAATAATAAGTAACAGAACTAACACGGAAGGGAAGATTGCTCAATCATTATGTAAAACATGCCTAATGGAGACTTCAGAAGATGTTAACAGAAGAAGCATTTGGGGCTGGCAGGGTTAACGGAGAGAATGTAGCAGAAATGAAGGTGGAAACATCATCAACCATAAGATGCCCCCATTTGCATAGCAAAGCCAGAGACGAAACTTCTCACAAGGAGATGGAAGACACGATGAGAGGATGGAATTGCGTTAAGAAGTTCCACGTTCAAGGCAGGGCATCACTGGAAGGAGGAGAATGCGGAAAATTGGAACTGCCTGCTGGCCACTCACTTTTATTACTATCCTCGAGATGGATGTGTTTCCTTTTTTGACCCGTTGGAGGCTTTTGTCTGAAGGCGTCTAAAAAGCATGACATTGTACCTAAGGAATTCAATCAATAATATATTAAAAGGAACCATCACACTACGAATCAGATACCATTAAGAAAGGGAAAAATATTGGATGAGTAAGTATAAAGATGCAGATGTGTTACAACACAAACACGACTATGCATTTATGAAATACTAAACATACCAAGGGGATTAAAGGCAACAAATTCACGAAAAATTGTTGAGCAAGAGAAGTGATGTAATAGGTTCAGGAAACCATGTTTACGCAATAAAGCCTCTATAAAAATACTGGAGCCTTTATGAGTTTCCCTGTGGTGTTACAAGCTTCTCCTATGGCACTTCAAATACGAGTCCTTACTCCTCCGTGGTGAAGTTGCTGTCACATTTAACTATAAGAAAAGAGGAGAAGAGGGAGGTCATTATAGGTCAGCCCCATGTAAAAAAGAAAACAAAAGGAATTAGAAGTTAATTTTAATAAAAAAATAGGGGAGAAGAACAAGGTCAGTACCAGGGAGTCTAAAGGAAGGAATAAAGTTGTCACAATTAGAGATATAAATGAATTGGTCAATCCATCTGGAGTTTTGTGAAGAGAGGTCGGGAAAATAAATTTCAAAGCCTGAACATAATGAAATAATTTACACCTTAATGCAATGTTCTCATGAATTAAATACAAGAATAATAACTCTCAATAGGTAGGCACAGTCAGATTCTTAACAAATAAAATGATTGTGGCCGAAAGCAGGTAATAGGAGCAAGGGACAGCTAAATCGATGACAAATTAGAAATTGTCAACCATTCCTTAAGGAGGGGATGGAGGGGGAGGTAAAACCCATCACAGATGTGCTCCGTAGTTATAGAGATAAAACTCTATGGGGGCATGTGAATGAGATCATAGGGTAGGAATCCTAAATATGTAACCATGTAACCCAAAGTGGTCGAGAATTCCTCGTGCTTGGCTTTCTTCACAAATCGCCAACATTAGTTCGAGAAACGAAGATAAATGCTAGCCAGAAGCAGATGGATGGTCATCGATAGCCATGAGTAACTAATAAGGAAAGGGGGAAGAAGATTAAAAAATAACGGGGAGACCATTCCAAAATAATTAATTAAAACTAGTAAGAAGCGTCATATAACATCAAATGAGTAACAATGAGACAAGTCAATCTCCACTATTACCCATTAATCAAATCGATCTTTTCTAAAAAAATGATTTAAAAAGAAAAAAGATGAAAGGGCGAATTCATCCAAGTCCCAGTTCAAAGAGACGATACGCATAGCATTTCTCCAAATGACATTAGGTGTAAATGTGGTTTTCTTTATGACTTAGAAGAATGAAGAGATAGAAAATAAAACATAAAAACAAAAGTTTCAACTTACAAGCCTTTATAAGTCATGAGCCCGGCACTATAAGTGTAGTAAAGAAAAAGAAAACCGCTATAGAAATGGAGACTAAGATTTCTAAGTAAGTAAAAAGTAAAATAAGAGGAAGAATGAGAAATTTATATATTCCTCACCACCAATCCATAGCCATTTGATTTTAATAATGACGAAGCAAAATACATATAAAGTAAGAAAGATATCTTCGAAGTCAAAACAATCCATATAAATAACAAACAAAAAATCACCAAACGTTATAAGACACGTGTAAAGGGAGCATTAAATGTGAAGTGATTAATTAGACAATGGAGAAAAATGCATAGGTGCAAACTTGGACGACAAACGTTACACTTATTTTTCCTGTATGACTTATATAGTGTCGGTCAAAGACTTTAGGAAATAGGCGAAATTATATAGTTCATAGACGATCGCAATTGCAAGAGGTGTAACCCTTGAGTTGAAAACTACAAAGGCAAGTAACCAAAAACTTGAACCAAGGAACCACGTTAACAATACGCCAAACAGCGAGACTAAACCTAAAAGGAAAATTTCCAAAGATTAAGGACCATTTTTCTTTCCCGTAGAAGGAACTGTGCCAAGGTCCAAAGACTACTCGCCTTTCCACCAAAAGACCACGCCATGATTCCATAGGGAAAGCCTCATACTTTCTACCAAGAGACAACGTCGTAATTCTATAGGGAAAGCACCATGCATTCTATCAAGAGATAGCGCATAATTCTGTAAGGTAGCCTTATACACATTACCAAAAGACATCGCCACAATTCCATAGGCAAAGCTTGTAACACCTCATATTTGGAGTGCCATAATAGGGGGAAACTTAATTGATTACTTAAATTAATCTCTGACATATAAAAAAGACAAGTAGATGATAAGAGAATGAATTTAATATGAAGAGTTAGGAGGAATTAATAAGAATAAGCTAGAATGAGATTTTAGCCTAAATCCCAAATTACTAACCCTCTAACCCCTCCACTTTCATTTATTCTCTCGCTATTCCATAAAACAAAACAAAAGAAAGTAAGAGAGAAAAAATATTAAAGGCTAAAAGATCAAGCTTTCAACTTTAAGAAACAATGAAGATTAAACAAGATTTCTTAAGCAAAAAAGAGTAAAATATTTCTCTAAAACCTATCCTAATCTATTGGGTTTGGATTGATTTTTATATGAATGTTTAGATGATGTTAGACATGTTTGAATGAATAAACATTATTTGAGTTTGTCTAGAAATTTAAATGAAGTAAATTTGTTCATTTAGGGTAAAATATGAATTAATCCAAGTGAAACAACTTGAAATTTAAATATGAAGTTTAAAATGATGAAATAAAGACGGATTTTCAATTTCATAATTTTTGAATTTTAATTCGAATTTTTGTGAACTTTCTAAGTTGAGAAAATAGTTGATTTTGGATAAATCAATTAATAAACTAATAAAACCAAATATTTTGACCTAAGACTTTGGGAAAGGTAAAATATGATAAAACTAATTTTTAGTGAATTTTTTGAATTTTCCCATCAATTTTTGGTTTTAAATGAATTAATTAGCTAAGGAAAAAGGGTAATTAATTAATAATTGGAAGTTGTGATTAGCCTATTTCTAAAAAGTGAACTGTAAAGTTAAACATTAGCCAATAAGGATTCAACAACAAATGAAATTTGGTATAAAGAAACTACCTAATAAAAAAAGGAAATAGTTTTCAATATAATTACAACTGTGTCATTTTACCTCACGATAGCCTATATGTTGACTACAACGACTAATATAATATGCAAAGGCTTAGAGAAGGCTATTAAACCACAAAGACTGGAATAATTAGTACACGGTGACCTTGTGAAAAATAAGACATAATGGCCTTGGGAAAGATAATGCACGATGACCTTGGGAAGTTAATACACGATGGATTCGAAGAAATATAACGCGCGATGGTTATGTACTAATAAGGCATGAAGGCCATAGGGGAGCCAACTCATGAAAGCTATTTTAAAGGCTCGATAGCCACAATCTTTTAACTCGCGATGGACTATTAATAAGACTCAATAGCCATATTCACTTAACACATGGAAGCTAAATTTCATCAAGGCTCAAAAGCTATATTCATATCAACCTGTGACAATTACATTTTTACTTTCAAAATCTATTTTTGATACGCAATGGCTGGGATTATCTTAGCACCCGACGTCCCTACGAGTTTTAACTCATGACGACCTAGTAAAGCTAGTTGAATTAATACACTAAAATATGTTATGAAGGCTAAGTGCAAAGTAATGGTTAATCCTAAGTATGAATTGGACTTAAGAGATGATAAGATAATAAAGAATGACTTGACGAAAGGATGAAAAAGGTTTAAGCTTAACTAAGTTATGTGGTGATGTATGGATCCATTTGTAAGAATATAAATTCAAATGGAAGGCCTTTATGGAAATAAGATGTATAAACCCAATTTCTTATTTTGATGTGTAGTGTAAGGCCTTAGTGGCGATCATATGTCTAAACTCGACATTGTATATGAAGGAAGGCTTGTGTGGCTACCAAGTGTCAAATGCATGACAGTATAATCAGTATTGTTGGTAGAAGGCTTGTGTAGCAAACCCATGTCTGTTCATGACAATTATGCGAGAGCATGGGAGTAAGGCTTGTGTAGCATCCAATTGTCTATCTATAATGAAATATTGGGGATAATGATGTAAGGCCTATGTAATTATCTGTTTATGATAATTTGAGGATAAAACACTTTTAAATAATCCATAAGGATTAAGAATAGGAAATTGAACTGCTATAGTTAGGCAGCTTGGTTAGCGATTTAGAAATAAGACTATAGAAGTTAGTCGTGCTAGTATGAAAGAAATCTGTAACATCCCCTATCTTGAGGCCCGAAGCTAAGCACTACAGATGTTGTAGTCATCTATATTACTAACTTCCGATGACAAAATACGGTAATGTTAATGGTATCCATAATATCAGAAGCACGTGAATATGATATAAAATCAACACAGATTTAAACAACTTTTCTTATTACATTTCAAATTAATATTTCATATTCAGATACATAATCTCAAACGATTCCCAGGTTTTGATCAAATATAATTATTACAAATTACATCAAAAGCGACGTATGAAGATGTCCCCTTGGATGATTAGAGTACTAAATAGACATATCGATCTTAATACATCACAACGGAAATAAAACTAAATAGCTCCTATATAGCTAGCTTTGCCTTCGGCACATCTTTGGAAGCTTATTTGTCCAACCTACTAAACCTGAAAAACCTTAACTCTCAATCTACTCAAATTAAATTTTGAGCAATCGAGGGTTTAATGAGAAAACATAAACTTCGAGTGAGACATAAATCCTGTTGTGAATAATATTATTATATCTCGGTTTACTGATATTAAGTGAGACCGCGCCACTTAGCGGAACGGGTTTTCCCCTCACTAATATCCTTTTGATAGCATATCTTTTGCGAATCGGAATCCTGCAATTAAACTAATTAAATGAATAATAACAATATCATATATGCACATAAATCAGATAAGCAATAGACTATTTGTCCCCAAAATATATTTTGGTTTGGCTAACTATTAACCATTGGCTGACTTGGGCCTACCAGACATACTCAATTATCTAACTTTTGTTAAACACACTTCTGGGCTGATTGCCCTTAACTATCTTCTTTTAGGCTCAACTGAACCTAATGGTTTTGCGGGCTCATCAATAACCTATCTTCTCTCTGTATATTCCTTTTTGTGTGTAACCTCATTTTAGTCTTACCTGTGACAAAGCCCTACACATTGGAATTTTGGACTCATATTAGCGAGAGGCTTATTAGTATAGGGCGCGACCCTATACCAGTCCCATATGGTATTCTAACATCCGAGTCATTTACTTAGGGTTAACTACCCCGTTAAATTTTCCTTGAAAACATTTCTTTCAAATTGATTTAACCCTTTAAATCATACTTAAAAAAGTATAATATACTCTTTGCTTTACTCAAACATTATTGCCATGATATACATACTTTACACCAAACAATTTTGATGAAATATAATGGGATTATCTATCCCTCCAAAGTAAGTCAAAAATCCTTTTAACTTAAAAGCTCTTAGGCAATGAGACCAAGGTAAACCATTCGAAACCTTTGCTTAAAAGCTTTAAACAATTCCTTTTGAACCTATTGAAAGTACCCCTTTCAAAATAAGTTAACTATACCTTGTAACATTACGCCGAAAGGCCAAAACATACCTTTCGAAACGATTGAAGGTATCTCTTCGAAAGCTTTATAAACCTCAGACATCCTCTTTTCAAAACACTTTAAACTTGCCTTTTGAAAGCATTGGAAACCTTTCATTTAAAAACCCAAGTGAACCTTTCGAAAACATTGGGGTATCTCCCCTTCGAAACCTACATTACATACCTTTCGAAAGTATTAAAACTCCTTACTAAAAACAAACCTTTCGAAAGAATTCGGTCCAAGTAAGAGTTTGTGGAACATAGCTTTGAAAACTTTTAAAACCATTCCTTTCAAAATCTTTGGGTTTAACTTTCAATAGAATAAAGGGTCATAAAAGAATTAGGCGAAAGCAACTCTTTCGAAAGCACTATTCCTAAGTAAAAGAAAGTGAATGATTTCGAAACCAACCCTTTCGAAAGCATGGAGAGGTGGCTTCAAAGTTTAAGGCAAAAGAACCCTTTCGAAGACATTGATTCAAAAGGTTGAATGGGGCAACAGGGGTTTCGACCCCTTCAAAAGCTTATTTTAAAAACAAAAAGGCAGCAACCTCCGTCGAAAGCCCTTTTTCTAAAACAAAGGTGTATTTGACTGAGTCGAAAGTTATTTCCTTCGAAAGGCTCATTTTGTGACCAAAATAGTTCTGAGTTTATAAAGACTACTTCTATCCCTTCAAAAGCATGTTTTAACTCTATACCTTTTGCCTATCTCCAATCCACTACGTATCAAGGCATTGACACCATGTGTATTGATTTCGACTAGGTTGAAGGTGGCAGTATGGGGTCGAAAGGTGGCTACTGAAAGTTGCGAAGCAACAATCCTTTACAAAACTGATTTTTAACTTTTAAAAGTAATATCTTTCCAACTAACGTGCCGTATTTGTCAACATATAATTGGTTGCCAATTATTTTTCAAAATCTTTTCTAAAAGTGCTACCGAAATTCAGTAATTAACAATTTAAAACATTTAGCAAATTGCCTCTTCTCCTTTTATAAACATATAAAACATTTAGGTCTCATACCTTAAATAATTTTATATCTTTAATGAAATACATAGGAAGATTCTTCAAAAATTCCCATAAAACACTTTTATATGTTTTCTAGCATATTTAAAATTTCTGACCCAAAGCTAACATATAATAGCTGAAATTAATTTCAAACCCAATTTAACTATTTTCTTTACTGGAAAATTCATAATAAATCCACAACAACTTAGAAAATTATGAAACTTGAAACCTATCTCTAGAATAATGTTTCTGACCTTATATAGAAAACGCAAGCCATTTGAATGTCATTTAATTAGTTTTCCAAATTAATTCATATCATAAAATCTATATGAAATAACACAAATCATCAACAAGCGTGCGCACACACACACACAAAAAAATCCATTTAACAATCAAAACATGGCATTTAACTTTGCAAAATATATTTGGATCTGATCTAATAACCAAAACGATAAAAATGAGATGTAATCTATTATCCACATTAGCTTGTTGTTAAGGAGTTTGAGATTTTCTCTTGAATTGATTTGATTAAGCTTCCTTATTTAATTCTTGCTTATCTTCCCCTTATCTTCTTCTAATGGTTGCCAGCCAAACTTAGGTTTAATTTTGTTTGTGAACGTGGTAAATGAAAACAGAATGATGGTTTAGGGTATAAGAATATAACCTATTCATATTTTACCCTTATCTTAATCCTCTTACTTACTTCGTTTTAATTCCATTTGGATCATTGATTAATTAGGCACAACTACCTTATATTATTCAAATCTCAATCCCTTAACTATTTACATTATTTCATTTAATTTATCTAATTAAATGTCCTAAATAATGTCAGTCAAAATTAGAGTCATTACAAATCTCATACTTATGATGAACTAATGATTATGTTTGTTTATACAGTATGATGTATATGAATGTGATGATAAAGGGGAAAACTCATTCTGCGTTAACAGCGTGGTCCCACTATGGATGGCTAGGATAAGGATTTTACTCATACCAGGCTTTATGTTTGACTCGTGCTTTTATTATTCCCATAAACTCACGGGCACTCATTCGAGTAGGCTAAGTTTATGAATCAGACAGGTAGCTTTTAATGGATGAATAAGGATCCCAAAGATGAGGAAGAAGGCTTGTTAATAATAAAAAATAATTGAAATCCCACTATGTAAAACTAGGATTTGTAACTGATTATGTGTTGTGTTGGCATCCTCATGTTTCGGACACAACACTGCTCTATCTATTTTTATTTATATTTACCCTATACGTGGGCAATGCTTTGGGTTAAAATGTTGTAATGGATTTTGTGATTAAAATTAATGCAATGAAAAAGGTATTTAGCCGCTCTATTTTCTTATTGTGTGCAAAATAATACTGAACTGACTTTTGTCATGGAAAATGATTTCGATGATGATTGCAACATCATCGACATATATTTTCGAGTCTTAGAGTGGGGGATGTTACAACGTGGTATCAAAGCTTAAGCTAGAGGAACAATTAAGCAAAATAGAGCTAAATAGAAACTTATTAGTAGAAAATGAACACCATGGGAAAGGTATACGCTATATATACGCACTTATATTTTCAAAAAGATATATAAGAGAATATATCTACTCCTTTATGATTGATCTCACTCTCTTTACTTCTATTTCTTACAAACCCTTGCTTATACAAAAGGCAATAACGAATCTACATAATAGACGTTTGACCATTGGGTATACAAGAGCAAATGCTAGTAGAGGGGATGATGGTACTCAAACTAATGGCCAAGAAGGGGAGCCAGTCCCAAAATTTCATGCCGAAGATGATAATGAAATACCTGGCTAGCTGTAGGGAACCTGGATGTAAATTCACTTTTTCAGCACTTTTTGGTGAACTTGTTGCAGAAACAAGTACCACCATAGGCCCATAATGTACCAACCAGTGCAGGAAGTTAGGAAATATTTAGCCAAGATGAATAAGGATTTCCAAAGTTTAGGAGGAGAGATGTTTGATGGAATGAAATAGGCATTAGAGTCAAGTGCTTGGTCAATGATGTGCGATGGGATTTGTGAGGACCTAGAGCTGACCAATACTCAGAAGGTGAAGCTTATGTCTAGGTAGTTTATGGCACTGGCAAGTGTTTGGTGGGGAACAGTAAGAGCAGAGTTACTGAGCAAGAGACTACTTAGGAAAGGTTTAAGAAATTATTGAGGATAAATATATCCTAGGCTCGGAGTTGTCGGTAATATTTAGAGAGTTTGTGGAGTTGCAGCAAGGAAATATGACCGTATTGGAATATGTGCTAAGGTTTAACGCATTATCAAAGTACGAGGCTGATTTGAAAAGAACTCCAAGGAAGAAGGTGGAGAAATTTATTCTGGGGTTAAGGCCGAGATCGAGTGATAAAAAATGGCTCATCAAACACTTCCATTTAATGAGGTATGAGTTAATATATGCTGAAAGGCAGGGTATGGGGCGGAAGGCTCAAGTGGAGAAGAAAACGAAGTTTACCCCATATTAGAAAGGCAAAAAGGACCAAAAGCAGAAAGGAAAGGCTCAGAGAGGAGCAGAAAGAAAGGAGGTTGAAGAGGCCCTATGCAAATAAGTGTCCAGAGCCAATAGTAGCAATAAATGTTAAGTGCTTTGTTTGTGATAAGCCGGGACACAAAAGGAAAGATAGTCCTGAGTTAAAGTAGCCAAAGATTTTTGCCTTGGAAGGACCTTCAACTGGGCCAACAACTGAGGAGAAGGGAAAGGAAGTTTTGTTGGGAGGTGAGGTTTTGATCTCAAGTACTCTCATTATAGTTCTCTTTGATACTGTTGCTACCCATTATTTTATCTCAAAAGATGTGGTAGATAGGTTGAAGTTAGAAACTACCTATTTAGCGATATCTTTACATGTAGTTAATCTGATTGGTTATGTTACTCTCGAATTAAGGTGCACCGACCTTATGATTGATTTGTTTGGTCATATATTTGTTTTTAACCCATATGTTTTGACTTCGTGGGGTGCGGGGTATGGACTGGTTGCACGTAATGATGATAGAATCTTTTATGTTAATAGGGTTATCACCTTACAGAACCAAGTGATGGAAAAAGGATTATGGTGGCATTAGATACGATGAAAGAACAATTTGGATTAACGTTGTGCGCAATGAAGGAATTGGAGGATGAGATAAGTGGAGCCCCGATAGTTTAGGATTTCACAGATGTCTTTGAATAGTAATTAGACTACCGTCGAGAAGAGAAGTTGAATTTCGAATAGATTTGATTCTTGGCGCACGGTCTATTAGTAGACCACCTAGTAGAATGTCGCCTAAAGAGATAGAGGAATTGAAGAAGCAGCTAGTGAAACTTGGGGATAAAAGTTTCATTAGGCTGAGTAGTTCACTGTGGGGAGCATCCATGGTATTAGTAAAGAATTCGGATGGACCTTCGAAGATGTGTATTGATTATTGGAAACTAAATGAGTTAACAGTGAAGAATCGTTATCCTTTGCCTAGGATAGACGACTTGTTTGATTAATTAAGTTGAGATTGAGTGTTCTCGCAGCTAGACTTGGCAACGGGTCTCCATTAACTGAAGTAGCAGAAAATATTGTTCCACTAACCATATTTTGAATGAGGTACGGTTCATAGGAATGGTTAGTGACGCCGTTTGGACTGACTAATCCCCATGCGTTCTTCATTAATCTTATGAACATAATCTTTCACGATCCGTTGGATAGATTTGTGTTGATCTTCATTGATGATATCTTAGTGTATTCTAAGGATAAAATAGACCATGAAGTCCATCTTAGATTGGTGTTGGAGATGTTGAGACAACACAGGTTGAAGGCAAAGTTTTCAAAGTGCAATTTTTGAAACGGGAAGTGAATTTTCTTGGGCATGCTATTTCAGAAAATGGATTAGCAATAGAGCAGTCTAAGATAGAGACTATTAATGGTTGAAAGAGGCCAGAGATGGTCATAGAGATGAGAATTTTTTTGGATTTAACTGGCTATTACTGTAGATTCATTTAGGTTTTCTCACGTATAGCTACACCCTTGACTAATTTGACCAGAAAGAACGAGAAATTCGAATGGACCAATAAGTATGAAGGGTCATTTTGGGAGTGAAAGAATCCATTGACAAATGCTCCTATACTGATCATGCCCGATGGGAACCAGGATCTAGTAGTGTATATCGATGCTTGTGGAATACGTTTAGAGGCGGTGCTAATGCAAGATCGGCGAGTGATAGCTTATGCATCAAGGTAGTCGAGATCGCATGAAGCTAGATATCTAACTTATGACTTGGAGTTGGCAGCGGTTGTGTTTGTGCTGAGAATTTGGAGATATTACTTGTTAGTAGAACGGTTCAAGTTGTGTATATACCATAAATCCCTTAAATATCTATTCTCTCAAAAGAAGTTGAATATGAGGCAACACAGATGACTAGAATTCTTGGTGGCATATGATTTTGTTTGCGATGGGAAATTATATCGATTAGAATACCATCAAAAATATATCATAATAAAACCGCAAGCACACGGCGTACAATCGTAGTACGTATGCGAGTATGGGTCGATCTATGGAGAAAGAAAAAATTCTAAAATTACTCAATCAAATTACTCAAAGGTTTTGAAATTGCTTTAAACTAAGAAAATTGTGGAAAACAAACTAGAACAAAAGTGAACAAAACTATAAGATTAAAAGGCAATTTAGAGCCAAATCCACTCTCATGTTCAAACAAATCAACACACCATAAATTTTTAATCTCTCTTTTTATTCATTTGTGGAATTAGTGGATGTATTTATTATAAGTATGGCCTAATTGTGTTATTAACTAACACACTTAAACCATCAAACTTTAAAACACCATATAACCCACTTATCAACTCTCATGAAATTGGTATGAATTTAAAAATAAAATCTGTTTTAAGTACGATCTATTTACTATGGATTTAACTTACTTATCTATTTATCAAACAAATCAAGAATCAAGAATCAAGAGAATAGATTACCTTACTTACTTACACTCTCTAATTATATACTCTATCATATACTCTTGATCTCTAGCAATCTATACTTGTATTTTATTCTTCCAAATATTCAGTTCTTCATAGACAATACTCTCTAGATATATATTGGAAGCATTTGTACTAATTAGTCAATATACGTGTTATAGAACACACATTTGATAAGAACAATTTATTGTAACCAAGCCTATTCCTCCGGGCGAAGCGAGGGTATTTGATAGTCGAATTCCAAAGGGGAGCTTCGGGACTGGATGTAGGACGGAAGGTCCAAACCAGCATAAAATCCTGGTGTGCTTATTCTATATTTACTTAGATTAATATTTTTTTAGTTACATTATATACTTTGTCACATATACTTGCATATACACTACACGATCCACCCTGTAGACTTACAATTGGTATAAGAGCAAGGTTTGATCAAAGTACAGTAACACGTTTTTGAATCACCTTAATATGGCGAGTATTTTTCAAGAAGATCAATCCACAGCACGTCCCCCACTTTTTAATGGTTCTAATTATGCATATTGGTCAACACGTATGAGAATTTTTATGGAAGCTAATGGATTAGAAATTTGGCCAGCTACTCAAAATAAATATGAAGCACCTGCTACTGCTATGAACACATGGAATGATGCACAAAAAACCGCTGCTTCTAATAATGCCAAAGCTATGAATGTTTTATTTTGTTCATTAGATAAAAATGAATTTTCACGTGTCATGTTATGTAACACTACATATGATATTTGGCTTACCTTACAAGTTACACACGAAGGCACGAACAAAGATAAACAAACTAAGATCTCAATTTTGCAAAATCAATTCTCTTCATTTAAAATGAAACAAAATGAGTCTATAGTGGACATGTACTCTAGATTCCAAACTATTCAACATGATTTAATGGCACTAGGAGTTGAATTCACAAATTTTGACTTAATATCTAGAATACTCAATTCTTTAACTCCAGAGTGGGAAAGAAAAGTATTAGCTATCGAAGAAGCTAATGACCTCTCAACACTCTTAGTTGAAGAATTGATAGGAAATTTAATGTCCCATGAAGCTAATTTGCAGGCAAGAAAAGAACAAAATTCGGAGAAGAAAAACATAGCATTCCCAGCAACAAATGAAGACTTCGACTTAGACGAAGAGAAAATCATATTTATTGCCAAAAATTACAACAAATTCAAGAAGTTTAGAAAAATGACCAAATTTCAGAAAGAAGAAAAATCAAGCTCAACAAATCAAACGTCAATCAAATGCTATGAATGTGATCAATTTGGACATATGAAGAAGGATTGTCCCAAGCTCAACAATGATAAAAAGAAGAACAAATTTGAAAATTTCAAAAAGAAGAAAGCTTTCAAGGTAACATGGGATGACTCAGATTCTTCATCATCATCAGATAGTGACAGCGATAGTGACGGAGAACAAGCTAATTTATGTTTTATGGCACAAACTGATGAGGTATGTCCCGAACTTAGCTATGATGAATTATTAGAGCTTAGCATGGAATTAGATGATAAATTTAGACAAATTAAAAATTGAATAAAGATCACATAGCTAAAATAAATCGATTAGAACTTGAAATAGGAATGTTAAAAGATGAAAAAATTATTTTAGAAGAGGAATTAGAATTATCTCAAAAAAAAATTAAAAGCAGTTTGGTTGAATATGAGACTATATCTATTGATTTTGGAAAAGTTATACTAGAAAAGGATAACTTGTTAAAAGAAAATATCAACTTGAAGAGTAATATAGAAACATCGAAAATTGAAAATTTAGAATTAAAAGAAAAATTAGATAAAATTACAAATAATGTTTCAAAATTTAATAAAGGAAAACAAGATTTGGAAAATCTTATCAAAACTTCAAAACCATCAGGTAATAGAAATGGAATAGGATTTAAAAATATTCCTAAACAAAAAGGTAATAATATTAAGAAATATAGTTGCATTTATCAAAAGACTAAAAGATCACCTAAGTCTAATACGAATACCAAAAATATAAAAATTTGGATTCCTAAGCCAAATAATAATTTGATTAGACAAAAATATATTAATAATTTTTTAGAGAATGTAGTCTATAATAAAAATTATTTTCATAAAGGTACCAAGCCTTCTTGGGTATGGCTATCTACTCCTCCTAACATCTAGGACCCTAACAAAGTATATGGGTACCAATTAAATCAACTTTTATTTTGCAGGTACCCAAAATAAAAAATAAGGAGAAATGGATACTTGATAGTGGATGCACCAAGCATATGACCGGAAACTCAAAAATGTTATCAAATATAACATACATCGATGGTGGAACGGTAACTTTTGGAGATAACTCAAAGGGATACGTCGTGGGCACTGGAGAAGTCATCAACTCTGGTATTTCTAACTCTCCTATTATTACAAAAGTTTTGTTAGTAGAAAATTTAAAACACAACTTACTTAGTATTAGTCAATTATGCGATAAAGGTTTTCAAATCAATTTCAAAAAAGATAGGTGTAATATTTTCGACAATAACAAACAACTCATCTTTGAGGGTTTTAGAAACAAAAATATTTATGTTTTAAATATGAATATAAATCGAAACTCAAATTTATGTTTAACCGCCAAACATAACGATCCATGGTTGTGGCATAAATGATTTTGTCATATTAATTTTAAATATATTAATAAATTAGCAAAATATGAGCTAGTTAGAGGTTTACCTAAAATAAATTATAAAGTAGAAAATTTATGTGATGATTGTCAAATTGGAAAACTAAAGAAAAGCTCTTTTAAATCTAAAAATAATATTTCTACAAAACAACCAATAGAATTTTTACATTTAGATTTATTTGGTCCAACCCAAATACGATCTATAAATCACAACAAATATGTTTTCGTAATAGTTGATGATTTTTCAAGATTTACATGGACTTTATTTTTAAAACATAAAAGTGACACCTTTGGTATGTTTAAAATCTTTGCTAAAAGAATTAAAACCCAAATGGACTTGAAAATTAAGAATATTCGAAGTGATCACGGTGGAGAATTCGAAAATGATCGTTTTACTAATTTTTGTAATAAAAAAGGTATAAGTCATAATTTTTCTTTTCCCCGCACACCTCAACAAAATGGTATAGTAGAAAGAAAAAATCGAACGTTACAAGAATGTGCACGAACACTATTAAATAGTAGTGGTCTACCCAAACATTTTTGGGCTGAAGCTATTGCTACGACTTGTTATGTTTTGAATCGAGTAACCAAACGACCTATGACTAAACATACTTGTTTTGAAATATTTTTTGGAAGAAAACCTAAAGTATCATACTTTAAAACTTTCGGATCAAAATGTTTTATACTAAATACAAAAGATAATTTAGGAAAATTCGACCCGAAGACCGATGAAGGAATCTTTGTTGGATATTCGGACCGTAGCAAGACATATAGAATTTTTAATAAACGAACTAACATAATTGAAGAAAGTTTACATGTTTCATTTGATGAAAATTTTCTTAACCATCATACTAATGACGAAGAAGAAATAATTCCAATAACAAATCCTTAAAATAATGAGACAAATGCACAAAATAATACTTTAGTGTCATCTCCTAGAATTCTAATAGATCATCCAAAAGATAACATCATTGGAGATCTTAACTCCAGAGTAACTAGAAATCAACTTAACCAAATAAGTCATATAGCATTTGTGTCAAATTTTGAACCAAAAAATTATAAAGAAGCTTCAAATGATAATTATTGGATAATAGCTATGCAAGAAGAATTAAACCAATTTGAATGTAATAATGTTTGGGAATTAGTACCAAGATCAGAAAATCAATCGGTTATTGGAATAAAATGGGTATTTAAAAACAAAGCAGATGAAAACAGAAATATAGTTAGAAACAAAGCACGTCTAGTCGCTCAAGGTTATAATCAAGAAGAAGGTATCGACTACGACGAAACTTTTGCTCCAGTAGCAAGACTCGAGGCCATACGTACATTACTTGCATTTGCAAATCATCACAATTTTAAATGATTTCAAATGGATGTCAAAAGTGCGTTTTTAAATGGTTTTATTAAAGAAAACGTATATGTTGAACAACCTCCATTGTTTGTTCACGAAAAATATCCCGATCATGTTTTTAAATTACAAAAAGCTTTATATGGTTTAAAACAAGCCCCCCGTGCCTGGTACGAACGTCTTAAAAATCATTTAATTACATCTGGTTTCCAAATAGGTAAAATCGATACAACTTTATTTATTAAACGAGAAAATAACGACATTTTAGTTGTACAAATTTATGTTGACGATATTATTTTTGGTTCAACTAATGAAAATCTTTGTAAT
This sequence comes from Allium fistulosum, assembly GCA_030737815.1. Lineage (NCBI taxonomy): Eukaryota > Viridiplantae > Streptophyta > Magnoliopsida > Asparagales > Amaryllidaceae > Allium > Allium fistulosum. Next base: position 329,014,783 of record CM060908.1, read on the forward strand.
CAATTTTCAAATATTATGAAAAATGAATTTGAAATGTCTCACATGGGAGAATTAAATTTCTTTCTAGGTTTACAAATAAAACAACTTGAAAATGGTATCTTTATTCATCAAGAAAAATATTGTAACGATCTATTACGTCGTTTTGAAATGGATAAAACTTCTAGAAAACCAACACCTATAAGTACTAGTGTTCACTTGGAAAAAGGTGATAATGGAAAATATTTTGATGAAAAATTATATTGTAGTATGATTGGCTCCTTACTTTATTTGACGGCTAGTCGACCCGACATCATGATGAGTGTATGTCTTTGTGCCCGATTTCAAGCAAAACCAAAAGAATCTCACCGAAGAGCTGTAAAACGTACCTTATGATATCTATCTAGTACTAGAGATTATGATTTGTTTTACCCTATGGGATCATCGTTTGAGCTGGTTTCATATAGTGATGCGGATTTCGGCGGATGTAAAACAGATCGTAAGAGTACTAGCGGAACATGTCACTTTATCGAACAATCATTAGTTTCATGGTTTAGCAAAAAGCAAAATTGTGTCTCCTTATCTACTTGCGAAGCCGAATATATTTCAGCAGCTCTAGCATGTGCACAAGTAATATACATGCAACAAACACTTAAAGACTTCGGCAAAGATATCAATAAATCAACAATATATTGCGATAATACAAGTGCAATAAATCTATCAAAGAATCCTGTAAATCACTCACGTACTAAACACATAGATATACGACATCATTTTTTACGTGACAATGTAGAAAAAGGAATTATTACATTAGAATACGTAAATACCGAGAATCAAATAGCAGATATTTTCACAAAACCACTAAATGAACAAACATTTGTTAAACTGCGACGCGACTTAGGTATCTGTTCACTTAACGATCTTCTAAACTAATACTACATTTTCATTCTATTTTTGACTAAAATTTTTATCCACAAATTAAAATTGTTAACACTAACCAACAATTTTTTAGCAATTTGTTTTCTGAAATTACCTATATATAACCTTTAAATTCATGTATAAATAACCTTTGTACAACAATATATAGATTCCATATTTTTACAGCAAAAATAATAATAGACATGTCTTCCAACAATTCTCATCTCTCCTTCTCTATACCAACAACGGATAGCTCAGCAGATACACATCATCGCCTTCCTACTCCTACACCAGCTCAGGAACCTATCCACAAGTGGTCCACTTACCACACAGGATTCACTCCCGATCAAAAACAAACCAGACGATCTTTATTTGTCTCGCCTAACACCAAGGAGAAAATCGATGCGATACATCACTACCAAAAGTAGCAAATAGATTTACAACGAGAACTATACTTTGAACAAAAGGTCACTGCACGACGACTAAGTTTTCTGGAGCAAGTAGCGATGAAGTTTTGTAATTCAAGAAAAAAGGATGTACATGAACCACTTCCAAATCCTTGCAATCCTTTGGATCCCTCTGCTTCTTATCGTACACCTTTGGATCCTTCACCTAGGCGATTCTCTGAATCCCCAAGAACCCATGAACGTGGAAATATATGGTCTCCACTCAAGCCATGGAGGGATGACAAGTCTGAAGATCGCAATGCTCTATCATCATCTAAATAAATTTAATTATTCTCATTGTATTTTTATCTACGAATATTTGTATTTTGTTTCACAAATAATAATACTATGTTTTATTAAAAATCGAACTCTCAAAAAATAATCAACACCCTTCAAAATTAGGATATTTTAAGACAAATTGGTATTTTCAGACGTCTTACCTTTATCTTCAGACGTCTGACACTCTGGTTTCTCACAAATTCTGAATCATCGTGCATATATCAAATGTCTGATACAATCGTCCAAACGTCTGAAAATCATCTCTGCCTCATAAAAAATAGAACCCAGTAGATTTCAGACGTCTGATATTATATCCCAAACGTCTGAGAAAACTTTCTGTCCTAGAAAAAAAACTTTGACATATTCCAGACGTCTGATTCTTCAATCAGACGTCTGATAATTCTCTCTGTCTATAAAAATTTACAAATCGAGCAATTCCAAACATCTTCCACCAATAACTAGCCGTCTGATTCTATTTACTATATTCATACTAGGTTAAATCAGACGTTTGAAATTCAATCGACACTGTAAATTACCCTGCTAACATCTATTTTTTCATTTACATTTTACTTCGGTTCTACAACAAGGTCGATTTTTTAATTCTCAAAATTATTTTTCCACACTCGCTCGAATTCAATGGCTCCTAAAACAAAAACCCTAAGATTTCTAAACGAAAGCAAGACCAAGCAACTTCATCCAACCCTCAAGTCTGCTCTGACGATCAAATAGAGCGATGGATGAATCGTGTACCGCATTCACTAAAGAGATACAAGGATATTCAGAAGAAGAAACTTCATACAGGTCCATTTTATAATTTGCTAAACTTTCCAATGTATGATTTAGATGAAATGTGTGAAAGTGCTGGTTTGGAAACATTGATATCCTTTAATCCCAATAACATCCAAATTGATCAGTTAGCCATATTTCTCTTCTATGCAAATTTGGATAGCACAGCAGTGTGGAACACTGATAACGATGATAATTGGCTATGGTCTAGTGTTTACGGAAACACAATTAGGCTTACTCCAGGGATCATAGGCCAAACTCTCGGATGTTCCGACACCGAAGAAGATTTATATAATATTCTGGATATGCGTCTAAAACCAGGGATAATATAACTCATCAAATATTTGAAGATGAAATGCCTAGACTTGCATCCAAATACCTACGACCTAAGGCGAGACTTCTCACTAGAATGATTATCAATACTATCATTCCTCGCCTTGGTAGTCATGAGCAAATCACGGAACTAGAGCACAAGGCCCTATATGCTATATTTAGTGGAACAAGGATCAATTGGGAAAAAATTATATTTGACGAGCTCAAACATTTTTGGACTCGATCACGCCCATCCATCATCTATCCTACATATATCATAAGACTTCTACGAGCTCACAACATCCCCTCATATTTATTCACTTTTGAAGAAATTTCTCCGAAATATGCATCCACCAAGTTTTTCTCTCTGATGCACTTACCGAAAAATCCTCCGGATTTTATATCATTTGAGGAGTGGCTGCAACGTCGTCAAACCAAACAAGCTGGGCCTCCACCTCAAACACAACCTGAACCATCACAAGAGGTGGAATAACATCGCGAAAATACTCCTCCTCCTCCTGCACCCTTTGATTATACATCCCAGGATGACATTTTGGAGACTCGCACAGAGACGAACCCAAATGAGAGTATTCGCGACCTAACTCTCCAAAATCAGCTTACTTTGTCTCAAAATCAAAAATTGTTGGCAAAGCGCATTGATAGTTTTGAAACATCTTTTGCTTCTCGCCTAGCCACAGTGAAACGTCACTTTCAACGGTATTATCCGTTCTAAAGGAGGTTCTTCAAAGGGTTCGTGGTCCTACACCACCTTCAGAAGATTGGCTAACTCCAATGCTTTCTCCTCCACCTTCGAAACATTTCAAACTTTTTGACGACGAGAACGAACCTCTCGAACAAACTCCGACATCTCCTAAGAAACAAGCGAGCTCTTACAAAACTGAAGATAAAGGAGATGATAAAGATAAAGCTTCATCCCCAAAAGATTCTTATAATTCTTAGGAGTCCATCTTTTGTTTAAAACTGACAAATATCTATGAATGTAATCGATTAATGTGATTAATGAAATTTCCTTTTTGGTTTGTTATCTTACAATGTTTGGTAATTACTTAATGAAATGATTAAATCCTTTTTTATAATTCCAAAGGGGGAGAAATAATAAATATCATTAATGATGGAAAGCACATATTCAGGGGGAGATTTATTAAAAATATATAAGTACATTGTATAGTTGTCATCATCAAAAGAGGGAGATTGTTAGGAAATCAAATCTACAGTTTCGATGACAACAACTATACAATGGAAATCTAATATGCATATATATTTCTATATACAGGTACTTGCTAGAATAACATCACTAGAAAGACAAGAACAAGGGTCAAAGAACACTACAAGAGACTACAAGTCGATAGGTACAAAGAAGCAACATAAAAGATGCACAAAACAGACATGCACAAGTTTCAAACGTCTGGGTGCACAAGCCAGATGTTTGGAAAAGTCCTCTGGAACAACAAACAGACTAAACCAGACGTTTGGTAGTAGCACTCAGACGTCTGAAAATCTACTATATACAAAAAATATATAGTATCAGACGTCTGATACAAATACCAGACGTCTGATTTCGAACTCGGATTTTAAATTTAAACTTAAACTGCAACATTCGAATAGACATCTCCGCTTCTCTTCGCTGCAACTCTTCATCATCAACAGAAGCAACTGTAGAGCACTTGTAAATGGATGCAACTACTCAAGGAACCTCTCTACAACTATATATATCATCAAGAATCAAGAGAACAGGTTACCTTACTTACTTACGCTCTCTAATTATATACTCTATCATATACTCTTGATCTCTAGCAATCTATACTTGTATTTTATTCTTCCAAATATTCAGTTCTTCATAGACAATACTCTCTAGATATATATTGGAAGAATTTGTACTAATTATTCAATATCCGTGTTATAGAGCACACATTTGACAAGAACAATTTATTATAACCAAGCCTATTCCTCCGGGAGAAGCGAGGGTGTTTGATAGTCGAATTCTGAAGTGGATCTTCGGGACTGGACATAGGACGGGAGGTCCGAACCAGTATAAAATCCTGGTATGCTTATTCTATATTTACTTAGATTAATATTTTTTTAGTTACATTATATACTTTGTCACATATACTTGCATATACACTACACGATCCACCCTGTAGACTTGCAATGTGGGCTCCTTCATGTTGCATTATTTCCATCCACTGCTCATTCTTTTGATCTCCATGTAAATGCATGCATAGGCCTCTTCCATTTTGAGTCCAAAATTCCTATGAAACAAAATGAAAATGTGCAAGTAAATTTTCTTCAAATTAATTTACATAAAATTTTCATTTTGCCCATACGTTAATGTATGAATGATGATTTGAAAATCTCTTTGTATTTTTGGTTTAGACATGTAAAATCACCCTAATATGCCTTTTATTTAACAAAAGAAGATTAAATATGAGAGTACAAATATACACTTTTACACACACATCAATACCCCCATACTTTTCTTTTTATTCATCCTCGAATAAACTAAAACTAGGATAAATCCATTTTCATAGGAAACAGGATTGCATTGAACATATGCAACAAGCCGTTAAACCTCTAAGTGTCCCTAGTAGGACGAGTTGTTGTCTCATGAGGGTTTTCAACGGATACTACCCACAAAATCCAAATGCGACGTGCAAATTTTGATGCGACTACATGATGTAAGTTTTTGAAAATATTTACAAATGAAGAATTTACTTTTAAATTGAAACAAGTAAGTTAGATATAAATTTTGGTTATTATCAAGAAATTTTAGTTTTTACTAATCAAAACTTCCAATAAAAATTAAGCTAACATCACAATTGGACTCTAGTTTGGATAGTTGTTTCAGTTGATAACATAGTACAACTATGAAATGAATCCTCTAGTTGATTATTAAAGTTTTGCAAAGTGTCATTTTTATTTCTTTTGAATAACAAGTCAAATTAATTAAGTGAAGATAGTGCTTGGGTTTCAATTGTTTGCTCTCTCTAGTTTGAAAAATATTAACATTATTTTTGTTTACACACCTAACTCAGGTATACTGAGGCCAGACATGCCGATCATGCACTGCCTTTTGGGCTTACATGAGAAGAGTATAGAGTTGGCGAGTGTACACACTTGCATATGGACACATGACTCTAGGTGTTTATTATTATTATTTTAATTTTATTTACATACATCCAAATCAAATATATTGAGGCCAGATATACCGATCATGTATTGCCTTTCGGGCTTACATCAAAAGGGTATAGAGCGTGGCGAGTGTACACACTTACGTGTGAACACATGACTCTAGGTGTTTCTTATTATTATGATTTTTTTTTCGAAGAGAGTTATGCAAAATCATCTTAGCACCACTTAACTTAGAAGATCAAAAATGCTATCACCTTTATATTAAATCAACCACTCTCTTAAATAAAGATTACAATTAGGATATACTTCATAATTATCAACAATGAACCTTCCTATATAGTAGTTGCACCATAGTTACTTGTAATCAAACTTTTCTTTTTATTTTTCTCGAGACAAGTAATTTTTCAAAAATTTCAATCTAATAACCAAAAAGTATACTTATTCTATCGTGTTTCTTTAAAAGTAAATCAATATAGTAAAAAAATATATTTTGGGAATTCTTTTTTTTGGGAAAGAAAATGCAAAAAAATAAACCATCAAAATTCAAAATAAACATGAGACTCCCCCTCACACTTGATTTTGATCGTGTCCACACAGTCAGTGCATGATATAATGAATTTAACGGAGAAAAATATGTACATATTTACAAGAGAGGGTTAAATTTCTTGCTAGACGTAATGTAGCTCATGAAGAATTATGAGCTCCTACTCTTAATCACTCGCCAACTCCAAGTAAGGTTTTAAACAATGACCATTGACTTTAAAAATCGATCTATTCCCAGGGTTTTCTATATCTATGGCACCGTGTGGAAAAACAGTACGTACCACGTATGGTCATGTCCACCTTGATTTTAATTTCCCAAGGAACAAATGAAGTCGAGAGTCATACAAAAGAACTCTTAGTCTTTGATTTGGCGAAAATGTTTTTCTTAGGATTGCCTTTTCATGAAATTTTTTTGTTTTTTCTTTGAATTTTCATACGTATCGTTCCTAATTTCCTCTAACTTGTTGATTTGTAATTTTATGTTTTCACCAGCTTTTTCAAGATCAAAGTTTATGTTCTTAATCGCCCATAACGCTTTGTGTTCAAGTTCGACAGGTAAATGACATGCTTTACCATATACTATCCTAAAAGGAGACATTCCTATATTAGTTTTATACGTAGTTATATAAGCCCAAAGCACATCTGTCAATTTTTATGACCAATCTTTTCGATTTTTATTTTGACAGTTTTCTCCAAAATTTGCTTGATTTGGCGATTTGAAACTTCAACTTGATCACAAGTTTGAGGATGATAAGGAGTGGATATCTTGTGGTTTATTGAGTATTTCTTCATTAGAGTTTCAAATGATTAATTACAGATATGGGTTCCATTATCGCTTATTATTGCGTGAGGTGTTCCAAACCTCGAAAATATATCTTCTTTTATGAATTTCACAACTTTGTGGTCATTTGTTTTACATGGAATGGCTTCAAGCCATTTAGAGACGTAATCAACAGCAAGAAGAATGTACAGATTTCTGAAAGAGTTAGGAAACGATCCCTTAAAGTGTATACCCCAAACGTCAACGTAAGAAAGAGGTTCAAAGGCATTATGTTTTGTTGAGAGATTACCTAACATTTGGCAGTGATCACAAGTTTTACAGAACTCAAATGCATCTTTGGAAAGTGTAGGCAAGTAAAAACCACATTGGAGTTCCTTTTCCGCTATTTTCTTAGGACCCAAATGACCACCACAAGCTTGTTCATGACAAAACCAAAGGACACTCTTAATTTTACAATTTGGGATGCAACGTCAAATGATTTGGTCGAAATAGTACTTAAACAAGTATGGATCGTCCCAATAAAAATATTTCACTTGGGAAAGAAATTTGTATTTATCTTATTTCGACCAAAATGAAGGATTTTCCTTAGTGACTAAATAGTTCACTATATCGGCATAGCATGGATCGATGGAAATAGAAAGTAGTTGTTCATTAAAAAAGTTCTCATTGATCGGTAAAGAAGATGGTGCATTTGGAAGACATGATAGATGATTAGCGATGACGTTGTCGGATCCTTTTTTGTCTTTGATCGTAAGATCAAATTCTTAGAGTAAAAGGATCCAACGGATCAAACGAGACTTAACATCCTTTATAGCGAAAAGGTACCTAAGAGCGGAGTGATTAGTGTAAACTATAATGTGTGAGCCAATCAAAAAAGATCAGAACTTTTCAAGCACAAAAATTACCACTAGAAGCTCTTTTTCAGTGGTCGTGTAATTGAGTTGAGCATCGTTTAAAGTCATACTGGTGTAGTAGATGACATGAAGAATTTCGTTGATGCGTTGTCCTAAGACAACACCAACTACAAAGTTAGAGGCGTCACACATTATTTCAAAAGAAAGATCCCGGTTTGGTGAGCAAATGATGGGAGCAAAAATGAGTTCATAAGACGTCCGAAAGTAGAAACACATTCAGAATTAAAGTCAAATGGAACATCTTTTCCAAGAAGAGCAGTTAAAGGTTGAGCGATTTTATTGAAATCCTTTATAAAACGTTGATAAAAACCAGTATGCCTAAGAAATGAACGAATGTCCTTGACAGATTTGGGAATGGGTAGATTCGTAATTCCATCAACTTTCACTTTATCTACCTCAATACATTGTTTGAAATGACATATCCTAGGACAATGCCATGTTTGACCATGAAATGACATTTTTTCCAATTTAACGTTAAGTGTTTTTCTTTGCATTGACTTAGAATCATCTCGAGATGGTGTAAGCATTCGGAAAAAGAGTTTCCAAAGATGGAAAAATCATCCATAAACACTTCCAAAAAGCGTTCGATCATGTCGGAAAAGATGCTGACCATGCATCTTTGGAAAGTAGTAGGAGCGTTGCAAAGGCCAAATGGCATACATTAATACGCAAAGGTGCCAAAGGGACATGTGAAAGTCATTTTCTCTTGATCTTCGGGAGCGATCGGAATTTGGTTATAACAGGAATAACCATCAAGAAAGCGATAGAATTCATGGCTGGTTAAACGTTTGATTATTTAGTCAATGAAAGGAAGAGGAAAGTGATCTTTCATGTTGCAACATTTAATTTTTGATAATCAATGCAAACACACCAACCTATTTGAGTATGGGTTGGAATGAGTTCATTAGCATCATTTGTGATAATGGTGATACCGGATTTTTTAGGCATGACATGAATTGGACCAACCCACGCACTATCGGAGATGGGATATATAATACCATTATCAAGGAGCCTAAGAATTTCTTCTCGAACCGCATCTTTCATTTTGGGGTTAAGCCTTCGTTGCGCATCACGAGTAGGTTTGGCTTCGTCAATTAAATGAATGCGATGTTGAACAATTGCATGGCTAATTCCTTAAATGTCAGAAATGGACCACCAAATTGCTTCTTTGTTTTTCAATAGAATTGAAAGAAGGAGGCTTCTTGATCAAGAGAAAGAATTAAAGAGATTATGATAGGAAATATTTCGTTGGCACCTAAGTATGCATACTTAAGGTGATCAGGAAGAGGTTTGAGTTCCAACCTAGGAGGTTGCTCAATCAAAGAATTTGGTAGAAGTTCTGATTCAACTATGAGGGATTCAAACGAAAGTGCATTTTCGATCATGTTAGGTTCGTCTTGAAATAGTTTTTCATATTTAGTCTCGTGTTCATTATTAAGGTCGACTGTTTCGTTATTAAATTTTCTAGAATGGAGCTAACTTCCAACGTTTGGTCAAGTGGTTTGTTCGATTGATTTTTGAGATTGAAGATGTTAAGATCCAAAGTCATGTTACCAAAAGAAATTTTCATCGAACCATTTCAACAATTGATCAGGGCATTCGAAGTGGTTAAGAAATATCGTCCTAGAATAAGTGGAATTTGACTCATCGGATTATTCATAGGTTGTGTCTCTTAGACGATGAAATCGACGGGGAAGTGGTTAAGAAATATCGTCCTAGAATAAGTGGAATTTGACTCATCGGATTATTCATAGGTTGTGTCTCTTAGACGATGAAATCGATGGGGAATATGACCGATTTTGATGAGTATGTCCTCGATTTCTCCCACGAGTTTCTTTATTGAATGATCGACAAATTGAAGAGTTACTTTCATCGGTTTTAGTTCACCCAACCCAAGTTGCTGGTAAACTGAATAAGGAATCAAATTTACACTCGCACACAAGTCCAATAAGCATTTATTAGTCGTTTTATCTGCTATCATGCATGAGATCGTCGGACATCCAGGATCTTTGTATTTTATGGGAATTAATTAAGACAAGACTTTGCTAAGACTAGTAGTTAAGAAAACTTTCTCAGGTACATGAGTGTGTCATTTTTGAATACACAAGTCCTTTAGGAACTTAGCGTAATTTGGGACTTATTGAACGATATCAAGGAGAGGGATGTTCACTTTGACTGGTTTGAAAATTCCCAACATCTTTCCATTTGATCGAAATGTTTCTTAGGTCGAAGTCGATGTGGAAATGGAATTCGATACTCAGTAGATCATTCTACTTGAGTAGAAGAAGAATTTGGATTGGAATTTAATTTGATATTTGATTCGATGTTTTGTTTGCTTGTCATTTTCGAAGTGTCAAGAGGAGCTTTTGATAAATCGTTTGGATTCACAACTTGGTTATCGATTAGTTTAACGAAACACAAAGTCACAATAGCATTCATTTGGTTCACATTGCTATCTTGAACGACATGAGCTTGATTCGAGTTCGTGTTTTGATTTCTACGATTTAGAACTGGCTAACTTGAGAACATGCCTCGTTAATGTTCACTCACAGAAGTAGCTAATTGACTCATTTGCATTTTGAGTTTAGTAATTGATTGACTCGTATTTTGCATGTATGAGGTTAACAAATTTTGCAAATTGTTATTTGATTGGAGGTTTTGAGTGGTCGCTTTAGCCAAAGTTTCAGGACTTTTCTCGAGTGAAGTCATTCATTTATCGTCTTGTGGAGCGAAAGATTGTTGCGCTTGATTTTGAGAAGGAGGCGCTTTGTTGAAAGTGATTGGGCTGAAGAAGAGGATTAGAAGCATTGTACGGAAATGCTTTAAAATTGGGTCGAACTAAATTTGTGTTAGAATTATTTTGGTTCCATGCAAAGTTAGGATGGTTTCTCCAATCGGGATTGTTGGAGAAAACAGGTCATTCTTAACTTTGTTAAAAGCGTTGAGTTATTCTAACGATTGAGGGAATTGATCGACGATGTGATTTGGATCGTTACATTTATAATACAATGGTTGGGAAGCTTGGTTTATTTGATTGGACGAGAAAACGTTTTGATCATCGCTTCCATTTTCGCTTCCAAAGCCAACGATGATCCTATCGAGTGTGCGTTCGATTGTGAGTAGATAGATTTCTCATTAGAACATTCCCATTGAGATGGATTTTTCGCCAAGTTCTTAAGGAATTTCCAAGCAACGTCGTGATGTTGGGTGAGAAATTACTTTGGCACATCGATTCAAGCATGGTTCATGAACTATTTTCAAGTCCATCGTATAAGATTTGGCAAAGAGTCCATTTTTAAAAATTATGGTGTGGACATTTTATCAAAAGCTCTTTAAATCTTTCGAAGTATTTTCCAAAAGGTTCACTCCTGATTTGATGAAAGTTTACAATTTTGTTTCATATTTTGGTCGTTTTTTCTAGAGGTAGAGCTTTTTTAAGAAAGCTTTAACGAATTCGTCCCGAGTTTTGATTGAATTAGAAGGCAAGTTATACAACCATTTTTCTACATAATTGGTAAGGGCGAATGGAATTAATCTAAGTTTGATTCCATCTTTACATAATTGTTGAAGTTTAATGGTTGCACGGACTTGTTCAAATTTTGTTAAGAAGATGTTTGGATCATCGTGTTCAAAATTGCCAAATTTCGAAAGCGTGGCAATATGATTTGAATGAATTTCGAAGTGATTACCTATTAGGGTGGGTAAGGTGATACAAGAAGGAATAGAAACTCTGTCAAGAAAGATTCTATCCATGAGAGTTCGAAAAGGGTTTTCATTAGCCATCGTCCATCGTTGGAGGTTCGTTCGTTCGGGTTAAACGATTCATCGTTGTGTGACGAGTCTCGGCACTCATACACAAGTAAAAGGACCAAGGAGAGAAAGACGTGAAAATCAATGTTAAGAGAATGAAATGAAGTGAAAAATTATTTTCTTTTGTTTTTTCTTTTATAGAAAAATATTTACCAAAATGAAATTATATTCAAAAGGAAGATTTATTTTTGTTTTGTTTTTTGGATTTTAATTTTTTTCTTCTTTTTTTAAAATGTTTTTTTTAGTTTTAGTTTTTGAAAAGATTTTATTCGATTTTTGTTTAAAAACTGAGTTAAGGGAAATGTGAATTTTTTTTACTCTTGGATATTTTTTTGTTTTTTTATTTATGCATGAACTAATGCAACCACGAATGAAATTTTTATTTGTTTTTTTTTCATGCGAGTAACAAAAATGCAATTAAAATAAAAAAAAGGAGATAGTAACACGATACTAGAGCGTGCAGAATTATTAGCAAATTTATTTCAAAAGCAGCGATTTTTTTAGCGCAAGTAAAGCAGAGCAGTTATTTTAAACAAGCAATTCTTCTCCTTCTGCTTTTGCAAACCTAAAAAGAAGAATTGAAAACGATATTTTTTTTATAAGCACTAAACGAAAGCAAAAGCAAATTTTTTTTCGTTTTACCAAAGTCGAATGATTTTCTTTCTAAAAGGGAATTAAAGTTCAAAGTTAAACAATTTTCTAAAAAAATTAACTTGAAAACTAAAAAGATTCTCCTTCAATAACAAAACGAACTTTTTAATATAAGGATTTTTTTTAAAAGATAAAACAAAAGAAAACTTAAAACGAAGGCAAAAAATTTTTTAAGACAAACAAATTTTCTTTTTGTAAGGTTTTTTTTGTATGTTTCATCTTTATAAAGAAGAATGAAGTTACACTAAGAAAAATAAAAAATTAAACAAAATAAAACTCAACCCAGTCCAATTATAAATCCAAACAGAAATGTAATACACTTTTTTAGCGAGCTCTTCCAATTCTCATAATCAAACCGTCGGTGTTTTTTTGATGAAAATAAAAAATCGAAAAGAAATACAAAATGAAAATCGAAAATTGAAGTCAAAATTCAACAAGCTAAAACCACAATCAATCGACGGTTGTTGGCTACGATCGTAGTCGAGGCTGAGTCGAGTTTGGGGCTGTTGCTGACTTGCTGGTGATTGGTGAGTGATTGTAGAGGGTTGTATGAGGTGGAACGATAGGTGTTTTGGGTTATAAGTGAATGTCGCGATGATGGAAGGTTGTAGGGTGTTCTGGATTCATTGGAGTCTGGTGGTTGTGGGTTTCAATTTGAGGAAGTGCGGTATTTGGTGAAGTTTATGTTTTGGGGAGATGCTGACTGCGGTCTTGTTCGGTTCTGATGAGGTGGGTTCGCTATTTGTTTTGCAGTGATGTTTTGGGATTTGGAAGTGGTAGGTTGTTGATGGATTGTTGGCCGTGGTGGTTGATTGAGGGCGAAGGCGATGTTGGGGTTTTAGAAGTTACAAAATGCTCTGCTGTAGTTTGTATTGGCTTCAGTTTCAATGGTTCAGGTTTGAAATTCAAGAGGTTCAGGTGGCTACTTTAAGGTGATGGCGGGTGAAGGGAAGATAGTTGCTGGTTTGCGGCTGAGGGAGGGTTAGTGAGATGGTGGTAGTTCACTGTTATCGAGGAGGTGGAGAGGTTTGGGAGGTGAAGTGACTGAAGTGGTAGTAGAGGTGCTATAGTGACGGGGTGGTGTTGTTTGGTTTGCGAAAGGTGATGGTTGTTTAGTGAGGGGCGATTTGGAATTGTATTGGATGATGTTTGTAGAGGGTGGTTGAACTTGCAGGGGAGGAAGTGTGAGGTTGCTGAGCGATGATGTTGGTGGTCGAAGTTGAGGAGTGAAGTAGAGGGGAGATGGTCCTTGTTGTAGTGTGATTACAGGGGATGGTGATCTCGGCTGTAGGTTGTACCAGAGAACAAAATTATAGTGCAAATGAAAACAAATTTGTGTATCAGTGCAACAGTTTGTTTGTAAATTTTTTACAAATGTAAATCAATTTGTTTGCTAGTGAAGTAGATTACAAGAACAGTAATAGATTTGAAAGTTTGTAAGTTTGTTTGCGAATGTAAAACAATTTATCAGTGCAACAAATAAACGGTAACAGTAAGTTAGAAGAACAAGTTGCAGATGGACAAGTGAACAACTAAGCACAAATAAAAAATTGCAATGTAATAAAAAAAATTGCACCAAAACAGATGCACACAATGTAACACAAAACGAAGATTGACAAAAATGCACAACACATTGAACAGAGATCAAAACTATTTTTTTTAATACAAAGTAAAATAAAATAAAATAAATTGAAAAGTAAAATCAAAATTAAATTGCTTTCCCTGGCAACGGCTCCAAGAACTTGTTCGTGATGGAAAATTCTATCGATTAGAATACCTCAGAAATATACCGTAATAAAACCGCAATCGCACGGTGTACATTTGTAGTACGTATGCGAGTATGGGTCGATCCACGGAGAAAGCAAAAATTTTAAAATTACTCAATCAAATTAGTCCAAGGTTTTGAAATTGCTTTAAACTAAGAAAATTATGGAAAACAAACTAGAACAAAAGTGAACAAAACTATGAAACTAAAAGGAATTTTATAGGCAAATCCACTCTCATGTTCAAACAAATCAACACACAATAAATTTATAATCTCTCTTTTTAATCATTTGTGGAATTAGTTGATGTGTTTACTATAAGTATGGCCTAATTGTGTTATTAACTAACACACTTAAACCATCAAACTCTAACATACCTTCTAACCCACTTATCAACTCTCATGAAATTGGCATGAAATTAAAAATAAAATCTAGTTTAAGTATGATCTATTTACTATGAATTAGTAACATAAAGCATCAAAGATTCTAGTTTCACTCTCATTACCAAAATCATATTTAAATGAAAGAGAAACTTGTGTTTATGTTTGATTAAGTACAGCCTATTTATTATGAACAACATAGGCTATCAAATTCAATATTAAACAACAAAATTTCATAAAAAACAAAATTTCCATTAAGTACAAAAGAGAGATCATATATGAAATCCTTATATTATTTTTATATGGTTCATGAGAGCTTCATTACCCCTAAACTGAAGGGGTTTAGCTTCTCATATTTAAATACATGTTAACATAAAGTGATTTCAACATAGACATGAAGGAAAATGAGAGCTAATTAAAAGAAATGAGAACTAACTACTTGCATGAAATGAAACAAAACTATTGCATAAATTAAAACTAACTACTAACATGAAATAAAGAAGCATAAACTAAACAAAAGAGCATGAAATAAAATAGCATGAAAGAAAGAAAAGCATGTAGACAATAAAAGAAAATAAGAAGAGGCTTAAGAAGCCATTTTATTTATCACTGATTTTGTGACTACAATTTGCATAAAAAAAGACCATTACATGAAATATAAAGGGGTATTTATACATGCCTAAAACCCTAATCCTCTTTTTAGGGGACTACAAAAAGTGCGCTTGAGTTTGTGTAGTCTCCAAGTAATCATTAAGGAATTATTTAATCCCCACTAACATGTGCATTTGCTTTTAATTGTGGTCCATTAGTAAGTGGGCATGTGGGCTTCTCCATGTTGCATTATTTCCATCCTCTTCTCATTCTTTTGATTTCCCATGTAGATGCATGCATAAGCCTCTTCCATTTTGAGTCCAAAACTCCTATAAAACAAAATAAAAATGTGCAAGTAAATTTTCTTCAAATTAATTTACATAAAAATTACAATTTTTCCTACATGTTAATGTATGAATGATGATTTGAAAATCCCCTTTTATTTTTGGTTTAGACATGTAAAATCACCCTAATATGCCTTTTATTTTAACAAAAGAATATTAAAATGAGAGTATAAATATACACTTTTACACGCACATCAAATTTTAGGATAGAATATACGCTAGGTAAAGGTACCAAGCTTGTCGATGCTTTAAGTAGGAAGCATTAGAATGGAGTATTAGCCGTGATTGAAGAATGGAGGATGTTAGAGACATTAGCTTCTTGTGGAGTGCATTGTAGGAAAAATACGGGATCGGGTAGAGATCTGGGTATGCCAACATGTTTGAAGGTGCGTACAACAGTTGTGGATAAGATTGCTGGAAGGCAGAAGGAGGGCCTACTAATTGCAGAAAGAGTTAAGCGATTAGAGATGAGGCGAATGTAGAGATGTGAAAAAATTCGAGGTAGATTCAAAGGGGAGGCTTAGAAAGAAAGGAATACTATGTGTTTCGAATGCAAGAGATCTTCGAAAGAAAGTCTTAAGGAAAGTCATCGACCGAAATTTATTATTCATCCCATTGGCATGAAGATGTATCGTGATATGAAGGAAATCTTATTTTGGAGAAGAATTAAAAAGGATATCAATGAATGTGTGAAGAGATGTTTCACTTATCAACAAGTAAAAGCTGAACATAAGAAACCAGGCAGATTACTTCAACCTTTGGAAGTACCGACTTGGAAGTGGGATTCGATGTCTATGGATTTTGTGGGTGGATTGCCTAAGTCAAGAACAAGAAATGATTACATTTAGGTGATAATTGATAGATTGACTAAGAGTTCCCACTTTATCCTGGTAAAGTCGACAAGATTGGCAACTGGTTTGGCAAGACTATATATAAAAATGTAGTGAGACTATATGGGATACCGAATAGTATCGTCAACGATAATGACTCATTGTTCACCGGTAATGTAACAACCTGGGGTTTTAAAATAGTTGATTATCGTCAAATGACGATTTAAATAGGTTAAACAACTACAATTCGAATTTTATTCAAGTTGACATTCGTTTATATAAATGGTGATTGGAGTTTCTATATCGAGTGGAAATTCTTTTGATAAAATTGTTAAGTATTGCAGGCTTTAGGAATTTTATTGGCCCATGGGGTTTCCTTTTGTACCGTGCTATCTCGTGTGATAACCGACCCTTTACCCTAAAACCCTAATCAAAAAAAAAAAGAAACAAACAAAAAGAATAAAAATGGTGGCGGCATTCTCTTCGTCTCGTTCAGTCCTCTTCGAGCAAATTAGGGTTCGCGCACCTCAGCGATCTGAAGGGAGAAAGAGGAGGGCTTTGGCTGCTCAATCGAGTTCAAGCGCTGGCTTCGCTCGATTGCAAGGGTGCTCGGCTTCGAATCCATTTCGTGCTATTCGTAGGCAAAGGTGAGTGAAAACTCACATCTAATCCACTCGACTCTGTTGGTTTTCGTTCGTTTCTAGTTAACTCCGATTTATTGGTTTGATTGTGAAAATTTGGGTTTTGTCGAGTTCGACTTCGTTCGATTTTATCTGATGGTTTGGGATTTCAACGTTGGCCATTTTAAATCGATTGCTATTGTATCGAGTGTTTTGTGGCTTCTTCGACTTTGAACGATTTCGTGGTTATCGTGGTTTCGATTTTGTTGTTCGATTTCTGACTATCCAATTTTGTTTAAGTGGACATTGTTCGAACTGTTATATTCTGGTGACTTCGGGATTAACTCTGATTTAGGAAATTGTTGGGCTTCGGCCATTTGATTTTGATTGATGCCGAGATGATTTTCAAACTTGGCTTGATTTTTATCGATGTCGATTTTGATTCGAGATTGCATTGAGTTATATTTGTGGCTTTGGTTTGTATGGCATTTTGTTGACATGTATTTGCTCCGACTGTTTTCATCTTCCTTGTTGGCTTCGGCGTCGACTTTGACCCGTAGTTGCCTTCGGCTGCACACTTGATTTTGTGATGTTGGTCTTGTTCAACTTTTGCCATGTTATCCACTGCCTCTAGTAGCACTTTGGTATTGTGTAGATTTTGAATTATTCCTTACCTGTTGCATTCGCATATCACTGTAAATCCATCACTACACTGTTTAATTGCATATAAACGGGAGTTCTTTGTTTCATCACTGCATTGCCATTTCTAGACTGATACTTTTTGAGTCTGCATCTGTTAGTGGTCTTTTGCCTTGTTCAAATGTGATACTTTCATTATGTCTTCTTGTATGCCTGTTAGTATGGTTCATCATGTAGATCTTTGTATCAAGTTTTGAACATGGCCAGATTATTGTGGAGGCGGTTCAATCGAGTCTCATATTTACACTGTCCAGATTCATTCACTGGTCACTGTATACAAGTTCATCATGTAGTTCTCTATATAGATTCGTATCTGCAGCGTAGTTGTGGTACACTGAGCATTTCTTCGAGTCAGTTGTAAAGGGATATGCACACCTTTATATCCCACTGTATATCACCTCATATGGTTTAGTTTTAGCCTTTGTATAATTGTTGCTTTGCTTGTGTATTCGTGTTGTTTGGATTTGGAATACTGGGCACTTTACTTGTATCATGTTGTATCCCCACTTCACGTTTAGTTGCTAAATTTCAACTGTCTGGTGCACTGATTTCTGGTCTTCGACTTGTGTACTGTCTTTGTTCCTACCAGTTCATTTCTTCGAATTGGTCTAGACAGTCAAAAATCTCTGTTTCCTTTTGCATGTTAGTGTAGTTGGATTTGTGTACTGGCATGAGTTCGAACCTTTTTCACACTGTTGGTTCATGTTGCACTATTTTGTTGCAAATATTCATGTATAATTAAGAGATATGCACTTGTTCTGTCCATAGGTCCATTGCAGTTTGTTTTGAATTGCATCTTTCTGTTGGCTCTATTGTTATCTGGTTTATGACTTCGCTTATTTCAACCTTAATCCTTGAACACTTCTGAGTTGTTCCTTTTTACAGTGATATTTGCTTGGACACAGTTGCCTTGTGCCTTTGTTGCGCACTTCATATTTGCACTGTTTCTGTAGTGGTGTAGTATATATCCACTATCTTCTTGAACTTGTTTCATCAGTGATGTTCTGTACATCTACTATTCTCACTTGCCATCCTCGTCTGCATATGGCTGCTGCCTTGATCCCTGGTCTTGGCTCATGTAGTCTTGACTTCGAGTACTTATGTGTATGTGCACTTGTATCTGGTGCATGTGCTATGTCCATTTGAGTTGTCCTTCTTTTATTGCCTGGTTTGGATTTGTGTTCTGGTTCAAGTATAAGCCAGTCTCATTGGTGTTGTTATCACACTTGAGTTGAACCCGATTTCGGGGTTTGACCTTGTGATCATTTGTGACTTTCACTGAGCTTTTGTGTATCTCATGCGATAGCGGCGAGGCAGTACACGCGTGCGTGTACTGCAGCCCTATCAGATTTAACAGTTTTAAATTGATGTTTCGATTTGTTAAATTGTTTCGTTGGTTAATTTCAATGTTTTGGAGTTGTATTCTGATTTGGATTGTTGATTTGTTGTTTAACACTGTTTAGTGTTATATCTACCGTTATCCAATTCTCGTATCGAGAGTTGGATATACGTGATTTCTGTGACTGTCATCTATTTGAGATTATTATTGCTTCTATGCACTAATAACTGAGTTTGAATTAGACTGACCCGTGTATTATTTTCTTTTGAATGTAATACTCGGGTCAGACCCGAGTTATTTCAGGTTGTAGATTTTCTTCTTTGAGTTGCTGTTCAGGATTTGAAGACTTTTCACATCTTCTGAAGTTGTCGGTGTCATTTTGTAATAGTCGTGTCATTGTATAGAACGATTTGTATTCATGTATATTATTCGATAATGTACTTGTATATATAACTTCTAGAGTCGACAGTTGTAGTTGTATCATATGTATCGTGTCAACTATATTGTAACTGACATCGGTTATATATATATGAGATTTTTGTAAATCTGTGTTCCGCATTTATATTATCTGTGTTATTGTTATATCTAATGTCCTAAACTATTATGAACTATCGTAGTTTGTTTTATACTGATAATTGGATATGTCGATGGGAGTAAATAAATAATAGATGAAAAATAAAAAGTATATACCACTCCTACCGAGATAACCAATATTAGTGTAAGGCCAATTACAGATGGTCGCTCCTATCCAGCCTTATTCTTCGTAATAATAGACAGTATTTCTTTTAATACTCTTTGTTATTATGAGCATAGAGGTGGGGCGTCACAGGTAAGTTATACAGAAGTTTGTAGAATGCATTGGGTATGGAGTTGAACTTGAGCACGGCTTACCACCTACAGATTGATGGTTAAACTGAGCAGGTGAACCATGTACTGAACGATTTGTTGAGAGCATGTGTCTTGGATTTCAGATGAACTCGTTTGAGGTGCTTTATGTTAGACCATGTAAGTCACTGGTATGTTGGATGGACATGAGAGATAGACTCATATTAGGACCCGATTTGGTAAGAGACGCTACTGAGAAGGTAGAATTAATTTACCCTAGGATGAAGGCAGGGCAATTAAGGTAGAAAAGCTATGCCAACAAGCGAAGGAAAGAGCTTAAGTTTGCATTAGACGATTATTTTTTCGTTAAAGTTTCTCTGATGCAAGGAGTTATGTGCATTTGGAAAGGTGAGGAAATTGGCACCTAGATATGTAGTACCTTTTCCATGATCGAGAGGATAGGTATCGAATTGAGTAACCAAATAGCTTAGTGGGTGTGCATAATGTTTTCCACATATCACATTTGAGGAAATGTGTACAAATTCGAGTTTGGTGGTGAAACCGAGGGCTGTTGAAGATTTATTCATAGAATCAAATCTGACTTATGTTAAAAGATCGGAGGGAATAGTAGGTCGGGATACAATAGAGTCAAGAAACAAGGCTGTTAAACTTGTTCGCATCTAGTGGAGTGACGATGTAGATGATTGTACTTGGGAGGTGGAGGATAAGATTAGAAATAATTATCTTGATTTGTTTTGACATGTATGATTAAGACATGTATGTTGTGTTTTATAGATTGGTAGTGAGGCTAGTATGGTACTATGATATGATTTTAAATGTATTAGAAGAACCACTAACACATTAAACTTGATGTTTGATGATCTACCTTAGTGGGGAACTAGTGTACTTACAGTACTATCTGTACATTGTTTTCATGATTGTGATTTCATCTTGCTTTGTCTGAAATTCAAGGACGAAATTCTTACAAGGAGGGAAGATTATAACACCCTATATTTTGGAGTGTCATAATATGGGGAAACTTAATTAAATTAGTCTATGAAGTGAAAAATAAAGACAATTAAATTAATGGAGAATGAATTTAAAATGAAGAATTAGGAGAATTAATAATAATAGGCTAAAATGAGATTTTAGCCCAAAGCCCAAATTACTAACCCCCTAAACCCTCCATTTTCATTCATTCTCTCACTATTCCATAAAACAAAAGAAAACAACGCAAGAGATAAGAGGAAATTAAAGGCTAGAAGATCAAGCTTTCCGCTTTAAGGAACAATGCAGATTAAACAAAGTTTCTTAAGCAAACGTAAGTAAAAATTTTCTCTAAAACCTATCCTAATCTGTTGGGTCCAGATTTGATTTTTATACGAATGTTTTGCCGATGTTAAATATGTTTGAATGATTAAACATTATTTGGGTGTGCTTAGAAATTTAAATGAAGTAAATATGTTCATGTTTTAGGGTAGAACATGAATTAATCCAAGTGAAATAAATCTAAATTGAAATATGAAGTTTATAATGATAAAATAAAGATAAAATTTTAATTTCAAATTTTTTGGAATTTAATTCAAATTTTTGTGAATTTTCTAAGTTGAGAAAATTGTTGATTTCGGATAAATTAATTATCAAAAATAATATAATTATTTTAACTTGAAATTTGGAGAAAAGGTAAAATATGATAAATTTGATTTTTTGTGAATTTTTGGGATTTTCCCATCAATTTTCGATTCTATATAAATTAATTAGCTAAGAAAAAGGGTAATCAATTAATGATAATCAATTAATAGTTGGAAGTTGTTATTAGTCCATTTTTTAAAAGTAAACTGTAAAGATAAACATTAGCCAATAAGAATTCGCCAACAAATTGAATTTGGTATAAAGAGTGTATTTAATAAAGCAAGGAAACATTTTTCAATATAATTATAACTGTGCCATTTTATCCCATGATAGCCTATATATTAACTCACGATGACTAGTATAATATGCCAGCGCTTAGGGAAGGCTATTAACCCACGAAGACTGGCATATTTAATACATGACGGCCTTAGGAAAAATAAGATACGACGGCCTTAGAAAAGATAATGCACGATGACTTGGGGAAGTTAATAAATGATGTTTCAGAGAAAGATAACACATAATGGCTATGTACTAGTAAAGCATGAAGGCCGCAGGGGAGTCAACTTGCAAAAGCTATTTGAAAGTTCGATAACCATAATTTTATTAACTCACGAAAGGACAATTAGTAAGGCTCGATGGCTAATTCCCTTAATACATGGAAGCTATATTTCATCAGGACTCGAAAGCTATGTTGATTTCAACCTGGACGGTTACATTTTTTACTTTTGAAAGCTATTTTTGATACGCGATGGCTAGGATTATCTTAACAAGTAATGTCCCTAGGAGATTTAACTTGTGATGACTTAGTAAAGCTAGTTGAATTAATAAACTAAATAAGTTATATAGAATAAGTGCAAAATAATGGTTAATACTAAGTATGAAATGGACTTAGGAGATGATAAGTTAATAAGAATGACTTAACTAAAGGATGAAAAGGGTTTAAGCTTAACTAAGTTATGTAACGATGTATGGATCTATTTGTAAGAATATAAATGCAAAAGGAATGCCTTTATGGTAATAATGTATATAATCCCAACTTCTTATTCGATGATGTGTAATGTAAGGCCATAGTGGCGATCATATGTCTAAATTTGGCATTATATATGACGGAAGGCCTGTGTCGTTACCAAGTGTCAAACTCATGAAATTATAATTGGTATCATTGATAGAAGGCATGTGTGGCAAACCCGTGTCTGTTCACGATACTTATGCGAGATCATGGGAGTAAGGCTTGTATGGCATCCAATTTTATATCTACAACGACATTTTAGGAATAATGATGTAAAGCCTATGTGACAACCTAATTATCTATATATTTATGATAATTTGAGGATAAAACACTTATGAATAACCCATAAGAGTTAAGAACGGGAAATTGAACCTGTAAAGTTAGGCTTGTTTGGCGATTTAAAAATAAGATTATAGAAGCTAGTCGTGTTCGTATGAAAGAAATGTCATACTAATGATGAAATAATGATTAATTTGTTTATACGATATGATATATATGGATGTGATGATAAAGTGAGGGGAAAAGCCATCCACATTAACGACGTGGTCTCACTATTGATGGCTACGATAAAGATTTTACTCATACTAAGCTTTATGTCTGAACCGTATTTTTATTATTCCTGAAAAACTCACGGGTACTCAATTGAGTAGACCGAGTTTATGGATCAAACATGTAGCTTTTGAATGACGAATAAAGATCCTGAAGACGAGGCAGGAGGCTTGTTTATAATAAAAAGTATTTTTAATCCCGTTGTGTAAAACCATGATTTATAACTGGTTATGTGTTGTGTTGGCATCCTTATATGTCAGACACAATACCACTCTATGGTTTATTTATATTTACCCTTGCGTGGGAAATGATTTGGGTTAAAATGATGTAATGGATTAAATGAATAAAATTAATGCAATGAAAAAGCTATTTAGCAACTTTGTTTACTTATATCATGCAAAATAATACTAAACTCACTTTGTCATTGAAAATGATCTGGGTGATGACTACAACATCGTCGTCGTCCATTTCTGAGTCTCGAAATGGGGGATTTTACAAATCTCCAATCATTCTATCAAGAGAACACGCCTTAATTTCATAGGGAAGCCCCATACACTCTATCAAAAGACTGGTTTGCAACTTCAGAAGGACCACACCACAATTCCATAAAGGGTCATATCTCGTTCAAGAGCAATGGCATTGTTCCCATAAAAAAGAAGAACTGACTTTACTCTAATTCAAAGTGCCCTCACAATGTCGATAAAGCTCACAGAGTTGGAAGAGCGCATCTTCAGAACCAGGAATGAAGACTAGTCGAATACTTTCCAAAATTCAAATCTCGGGCCTCAAATTCAAAAAACTCCTGCCTCTAGCTAGAATCTGCCTAATTAAAATTGATAAATTCCTTTAGCCATATAAACAACCCAAGCACAAATCAACTAGAGAAGGATGGATGATGTTATGGAAATTTGCTCCCAAACTTTTTAGGCACGATAAGATAGGCTGAGAGGAAGGCATTTGAAGTTAGAGAGTTACAAAGAAGCAAAGCAAGGCTGGTTGATGGAGTAGATTGAAGCGGTATGGTGATCGTCTGTTTCCCACACTCGGTTCGGTGGTCCTATAACTTGCTCTGCCTCATGATACCCAAAAACATATGCTCGGTACAGATGTCATTTAGTTACTCTGTTTAGAGATAGGAATACACTGGATTGGAATTCATGTCCAGTAGTCCCACCTCCAAACATGGGTTCATGTTCGGTAGGTGGTACACTGGAGAAGAATTCTTGTCCGGTGAGAGGTATTTATGGACAAGATATTTTGTCCGATGTTGTATACACCAAAAATAATACCTTGTCCAGTGTAGATTCAAGACCGAGTAAGAAAGGGGGAGCTATGCCGAACCAAGGAGATGTAAGACGGAATTCGTCTAGGAAGATATCCACATATATATGCCGAACCAACTATCACCGAACAAGGCATTTAAGGAATGAAATCTGGATATATAAGGAAATTCTGGATCACGTCTACTATATGTGGAAATATAAGAAACTGGAAGAGTTACATAGGGAAATTGCCTAATTTACTGGGAAGACATCTCTAACTCTTCACTTCTATAAACACCCAAGCACCAGCAGCCATGGGGAGGATGACTTGGGAGCCACAAGACTCTACTGAACAGGAATAACCGAACATAGCCTAATAAATCCCATATTTGATAATAAACCATTGTATTCTACATTCAAACACTTGTATAAGATGAGATATGAGAAATGAAATAAAAATGAATATTGGACGTAGGCCCGTTATGGTTGAACCACTATAAATCGGTGTGTACTTTACCTTTTTAGCACTTTCTTTCTATTTTCTTTACTTCTATAAATTTGATAGGAGGTGTTTGTCTACATTTCCTTTATTGAAGTTAGAAATATTTTTATTAATATCTTCTAACTTAGTTTTGAGACTAGATTTTTCTAACTCTAATACTTTAGTGTTAGATTTTAAATCATTAATTTCTGCTGATAAATCATCATTTTTATTTTTCTGAATTTCTAATTTCTGAGTTATCATAGAAAGTTGAGATGTTAAATTAGAATTAGATTCTTGAGATATTTCAAGTTCTTCTTCTAGAATTTTCTTTTCATCTCTTAGCATACTAATTTCTAATTCAGATCTATTTAATTTTCCTTGTAACTCTTTATTTTGCTTTTTAGTTTGTTTTACAAAGTCCACTAGTTCTGAATTAATTTCAACCAAATCTTCAAAACTTAGTTCACTTACATCATCACTTGTAGCCATGAAGCATACATTTGCTTGCTCTGTGTCACTGTCACTCTTTGATGATGAAGAAGAATCTGAATCATCCCATGTTACTGAAAATGCTTTTTTCTTGAATTTGTCCTTCTTGAATCTATTTTTCTTTTTCTTTGGACAATCTTTCTTCATATGACCCTTTTTATGACATTCATAACATTCTATGACAGAGGATGATGGTTTATTGCTATTATTGTTGTTGTTAGAGTTATTTTTGTAACTCCTGAACTTGTTATTCTTTTTGAATTTCAAAAACTTTTTGAATTTTTAGCAATAAGTGCCATATCCTCTTCATCTGAATCAGAATCATCTGTTTCTGCTTGAAATGCTAGATTCTTCTTATCCTGTGCTTGAACTTCCTTTGCCTGCAAATTCACTTCAAATGACATTTGATTTCCTACTATTCTGGTTTCATAGTGGAAAGATCGTTTGCTTCTTTAATAGCTAAGACTTTTCTTTCCCATTCATCCGTTAAAGAGTTTAGGATTTTTGATACTATATCAAAGTCAGAAATTTTTTCTCCTAGTGCCAATAGTGAGTGATATATATCTTGAAATCTAGAGTACATGTCATTTATAGTTTCGTTTGGTTTCATTTTAAAATTTTGGTACTGATTTTTCAACATAGAGATTTTGCTTTGTTTGACTTTGTTAGTTCCTTCATGAGTTATTTTTAGAGTTCTCCATATCTCATAAGTAGTTGTACACATACTGACCCTATTAAACTCATTTTTATCTAATGCACAGAATAACATGTTCATAGCTTTAGCATTTGAAGTAGCATCAGTTTTTTGTGCAGTAGTCCAAGTTGAAAAATCTTATGTTGGCATGGTATACTCCTTTTGGGTAATATTCCAGGTTTCAAAACCATTAGCTTGCATATATATTCTCATTCTAGCTGACCAGTAATTATAGTTAAGACCATTAAATAGTGGTGGTCGAGCAGTTGACTGACCTTCAGTGAAACTAGAGTTAATGTTAATGCTAGAATTGGTGTTACTATCCATATTATAAAAAAATTATCAAATAACTGTGTTACGGTTATAGGATGTCCTTGCTCTGATACCAAATGAAAGTGACTACTGTGTGGCTAGTTATCACTTAGGATCGTGTAATATGGAATATATTATAATCTAAACGTGGAAATAGATAATAATAATAATAAAGAAAATAATAATAAGCACACCATGAGTTTTTATACTGGTTCGAACTTCCCGTTCTACGTCCAGTCCCAGACTTCCTTCTGGAATTTAAACTCAATAACCCCTCACTTAACCCGGAGGAATAGGTATACAACACCTGAGCAGCCGAACAGGATTTTTCCGCCTCTAACAGCCGAAAGAGGACTTTTACCGCCCGAACAACCGAACAGGACTTTTACTGGTATAAGAAAATAGTTGACAATTGTGTTCTGAATAGCACTGATATGTCTTTAAGTATACAACCTTCCTATAATCAAATCCTCAGGTATATATTGTGTGTGTGAAGATATGAAAGGAAGATATTACTTAGAATCAAAGAATATATTGATTAGTTCAGAGATTCAAGCAATATAAAGATTGTGATTGCTTTTAGAATGCAGGGATAGATAGTAGAGAGTATAGTCAGAAAACAAAATGAAATTCGGTGGTTTGAGAAGTGAATCTAATGTGTTTATATAGTAGACAAACAGCTACAACTATTCACGAAGAGTTTTGATCAAAAGATGCAGCCATATCTCTTCAATTTGGATCGTAACTCTTCGCAAATGGAAGTGTCTCTTCAGAAAAAATAGCTGTTAGAATCGTTCAGTCGACTGAGCAAAATCGACCAGTCAACTGAATATTCAAAGACTGTGTAAAATAGAATATATCTATGCAACTGAACAGGTTCAGTCGACTGGTCATTTTTGGTCAGTCGACTGACCTGGTTGTCAGTGCACAGTTAGTACTTTCTTTAAAGAATTTGAATCTTAAAACAACTTTGATTTTGTGTAAACTACTTGAGGATGGATTTTAACAATTTCAACCTATATCTAATGACTAAAACTTCAATAAATAAACATACTATACTTAGATTTGAAGTCTTGTCTCCTTTGTAGTTTAATAGCATATCTCATTCTCTTTTTGTCGCTTGATCGTATAGTCTCATCACTTAATTGTTTAAGATTTTTGTCATGAATCAAAACTCATGATTCAATAGTTTGCTGGTCAAATTGAAGGACTATTGAAGTATATGTTGATGACATGTCGATGAAGTCGAAGAAGGCCGAGGATCACATTTCTCACTTGGACAGGATTTTTCAAATCCTACAGGAGTTTGGGATGAAGCTGAATATGCTGAAGTGTTCTTCTCATTTGGAAAGTTCTTGGGATTCATCATATATGCTTGGGGAATTGAAGCTAACCTAGAATAGTTCCAAGCTTTAAAAAACATGAAGATCCCCGAAACCCGAAAGGAGATGCAAAGCCTGAATAGCAAGGTGGCAGCATTGAGGAGGTTCTTATCCAAAGCCACTGATAAGTGTGTCCCATTCTTTGAAGCACTCAAGAAGGAGAAAGGCAATTACCTAGAAGGACGAATGCTTAGCAGCATTTCACAATTTACTAGAGCATCTACAAAGGCCACCTATTCTTTCTACACCAATAAAAGAGAGGATCTACATTTGTACTTAACTATTTCAACCCATGCCTTGAGCACAACTTTGGTCCGGGAAGAAGATCGGGTACAATAACCGGTGTATTATATGAGTAAGCATTTCACGGACCCAAGTCTAGATATCCTAAATTGGAGAACTTGGCATACTGCCAATAAATTGCATCTCAGAAGCTGATGTACTATTTCTAGTCACATCCTATTCGGGTACCGATGGATTAGCCCTTGAGGCAGGTCCTACATCGGCCTGATACCTCAGGAAGACTTACCAAGTGGAGAATTGAATTGACCCAGTATGAGATTACCTATCATCTTTGGACAGCGATCAAAGGACAAGCCCTAACAGACTTTATTGTTGAATTTATTATTAGGGACAATGATGTGGAATCCCGAGAGGAAGAGGCTCTTAAATGGTTGATGTACATGGATGGAGCTTCAAACAAGCATGATTCTAGTGTAGGATTAGTACTGCTAACACCTAGAGAGTGAAAGTTAATCTACGTGATGCATCTGGGATTCAAGGCATTGAATAACGAACTCGAGTATGAAGCACTAATAGAAGGTTAGAGATAGCTAAAGAAGTAGGGATAAGATTGTTATGCATACACAATGACTCTTAGTTGGTCGTAAATCAAGTGCTGGGGGAATTCCAGGTTAAGAGGGAATGTTTGGTGGCCTATCTAAAAAAGGTGAAGACCATACTTAACGATATGGAGCATTATGTGACAAGATACATAACACGAGAAGAAAACCAAGACGTGAACGAGTTAGCTAAATTGGCAAGTTTGGGAGATGGCACTTTGGTGGGGACGGTACTAGTCATAACCCTACCGGGTCCCAATTTTGAGGAGGTGAACGTGGTTACCATTACCGATGGCGAGGAAACTTGGATAACACCCATTATAAGATACCTTGGTGAAGGGATATTGTCAAACAACGGGAACAAATCCAAGATGGTCTTGAGGAAAGTGCCCCACTTTATCATTCAGGCTAGTATGTTGTATCGGAGGGGAATTTCTAACCAGCTGTTGAGATGTGTAAACGGGAGAGAAGCTGAGGAGGCGTTGGAAAACATACATCAATGGAGTTAAGGAGATCATATTAAGGGACAAACTTTAACAAAGAATGTGTTGCGGTATGCGTACTTCTGACCGACATTGAATCATGATACGATGGCATACGCTAAAAGGTGTGAAAAATGTCAATGATTTGTGAAGTTCCTAAGATTTCCCTCGACCAAACTGACTCACATGGTTAGCCTTGGCCCTTTATAGTCTAAGGAATAGACTTGATCGACGAGCTTCCCCTAATTAGGGGTGGAGCTAAGTATGTTATAGTGGCAATCGATTACTTTACTAAGTGGGTCGAAGTCGAACCACTTACTAAGGTGCCGTCAGCCAAAGTTACAAAGTTTTTGGTCAGGATTGTGATATGCGGGTATGGAATCCCCCTTCAAATCATCTCGAACAATGGATTGCAGTTTGGTATTGAGGACTTTACCAACTTCTTCTGACAGTATAGAATACATAAGAGTTTCTCCATGGTGGCATACCCACAGGCTAACATATAGGTGGATGCGGTCAACAAGGTTTTGAAGACCCTCATAAAGAAGCAGTTGGAAAAGGTGAAAGGAGCATGGGTGGATGAGCTTTTTTGGCACTATGGGCTTAATGCACTTCTTTCAAGACGACAATAAGGCATTCTCCATTCTCATTGGCTTATGGGTTGGCGGTGATGTTACCGGTGGAAACAGCAGTGCCATTATATTGGAGGATTCATTATGACTTGAATAAGAATGAAGAGTTACTAAACATATCATTGGATCTGATTGATAAAAGGTAGGATGAAACCGCTCTTACGGTGGAAGAGCACAAGCGAAGGATGGCTAAGAAATACGATTCGAAGGTCAAATACTGCCTGCTTAAGGAAGGGGACCTGGTGCTAAAGTGGATATTCCCTAGACCGGGGGCACTCGACCCAATTTGGGAAGGACCGCATGTTATCCATAAGGACTTAGGCAATGGAGCTTTCATCCTCAACATCACTACACCTAAACAGGCAAATCCTAACACTTATAAGTGTTACAAATAATTTCAGTAACCTTTTTAAATGTTACCAATGGCATGTGAGCAATGGAGTGGCCAAATTTGTCACACTTGTATGAACATACTTATTACTAAAGTGTTGGTACCAAAATATATAGTAATGCTTATAAGTGTTGGAAAACGATTATTTAGTAACATTTATAAGTTTTACTAATTGAAAATTTGTAACACATAAGTGTTATTATCATCATTCTAGTAACACTTATGAATGTTGTCATACATAAATTGCTTTGTTTATCATTTAGTTTTGTAACGTTATAAGCATTGTTAATCCAAAATATTGGTAACGCTTATAAGAGTTACTAATTGAAATTATGTTTTTACCTAATTTTATGCACAATTGATATTAAAATTCTTAAAACAAATGAATATAACTTATCATTAATAATTATTTCCATATCACATATATAATTCATCATTGATTCAATAAAAAATTTAAAATGCTTCCATATCTCAAATACAACAATGTCATATTTAGATAATACTATAATATGAGCTACAAACTTTCCATTTTCAAAATACCACAATATCATATCCAAATTACAAAATAAGATACAGTTTTTGTAGTGATATATAGAATTATAGATATTGCAAAGGTGAAACACAGATCATATCACAAAGCCCCCATTCGAAAATTCACAAAGCTTGCATTGCCCATTTTGAGGTCCATCGTAATCGGTGCTTCTGGTTCTAAAACTTTCGTTACCCATACAACTTTCTCACGTTTTGCACTACCTCTCTGAATTGACACATAGTTTGTGTTCCAATATAAGCTTTTGCTACATTCTTCTTCAAATCTTGTGATAGTAGCATTACAAATTGTTTACCTCTTGTAGATGAGCCAATATCATTTTAGGGAATAAGCGAACTAGCCATCCAACATTCGATGGAGATTTATCCAAGTTAGAAGCGGTTTTCGTCATAGGCGTCAGGGTACCCCTATTAAGGTTAAGTTGCAACCCCAGTACCATAGTAAGGAAAGATGAAGCAAATAATTTAAGAGCATCATTGATTTGGATCGACACTTGATTCGCCACTTGACTTGCAACTTGATTCGCCACTTGTTTTTTGTAATTCCGATGACCATTGACGAAAATCTTCCTTTTTATTCTTGTTGGCAATTGCTTTTGAAGCTTGTATCATTTTACTTGCTTTACGGAGGAAGGAGAGCCATTGGCATAACAATACTTGTTTGCTTCCTCATTGCCACTAAATTCCAACTTTTATTTTTCTTCCTCCTCCTCCACAAGTTCCTACATTCAATATGTCAAATGACAATTCAAACATCAAAATTATTATTAACTCCAACTAGCTTTCATTACATAAATAATAGAACATATTGCAGCATTGAATTCATAGGTGAGAATGTAAATTTAATTTTCATCGTGCCATTATTATAATAATCAGCAGTGCACTAAGTCAAACTCAGTGCATAGCAGTGCACTGAGTCGACTCTGTGCAGTGCACTGCTATGCACTGAGTCGGACTCAGTGCAGTGCACGACTATGCACCAAATCAGACTCAGTCGAGTCAATGCACAACACTGAGTCCGACTTAGTGCACAATCTTGATTTGGACATTATAGGACAGAAACTTGATAAAAGCTGAAATTTGAACCAATATTCACAATCTTGATTTGGAGTAATGGACTACACAAGCAATATCGCAAATTGCAAGTTATATAGGAGCCCGAATGAGAATTGACAATGTAACAACAAAGAATAGTATCATCAAATTCACAAAAGACCTAATTCAGGTCCCAGTTTTGGGTACATTTCCAAAATTTGTTACGGTAAAACTACACAAGCAATATGATCATATTAACCCATTCATATGCTTCTAAAAAAATATTAAGCACACTTCACCATAAAAAAAAATCTACATCCATATTCTATTTTTTTCAAATTTCTTCCGCATCATTTCTTTCACAACTAAGCATGTGTTCCTTCCAAATGAACTTTGATCTTTTTACTATGGAACTTTATGATTATATGCTCAGAAACTTTAAAAAGAAAAAAATTAGATCATTTAATTATAACACCCTAGGCAATAATCAGTTTTTATTAATAAGTAAGGTAATTTGTTATTAAAATTCATACCTAAGTCGGCCGATATTGACTGCCTGAAAATGCAAAAGTCGATATGAGTGGCCATCAGGAGATAATGATTGCCGTTGGAGAAGATTATCATGGCTGTATCCTCAGTTGAAAGTTTCCGCCATGATTGCCACTTGGAGATACAAGTTGTCACGACGTCAATAAATGAATTTCTACCAAAACCTAGATTAATGATGTTGTTGTCGCCGCCTCGATAAACGAATTGCTACCACGTCGATGAATGAATTGCCTACGTCACCGCGATGAACGATTTGTTGCCTCAATGAGAGATGTCGTGAAACCCTAGATGAGGTTTAATGAAATTAGATTATATGCGGCTAAGCCAAGGTATAGTGTTAGAAATGAATGGGTGCTTTAAAATTACAAAACACACCATTGAAAAATGAATTATTTATAGAATTACCGATTATTGTAACACTTTTTGTGTGGTATTTATTATTCAGGAATTTTTTATTTTTACCAACACTTTCTAAAGTATTCTAAACTTGTTAGTAGTTTGTAACATTTATAAGTGTTAGAAATTGAGAAATATAAAATGTTGCAACATCCCTAATTTGGTGTAGTGCACGGTGGATGGGGCTATCTTTAGAAAGACATGGAACGTCCATAATATTTGTTGCTATTTTACTTAATTTCTACTATTTTTCTAATTGTATTACAACAATGTAATCGAAATAATTATGAAATGAATGTTAATAAAATGTAATATCATTGAAATCTTGTTGTGTCAGGTGATGGGTATGAAGTTAAACAATATAAGCAAGTCGAATTAACATTTGTATTGAGGAAGCGCCGCAGAAGCCTACTGATATGAACTCTCTGCTCGACAACAAATGGTGTCTCTACAATAAAGAACGCATTCCCCTAAAAATTATACTAGCAATGGCAGACACGAATAACTCTAACCGAGTACCACCATTGGCGATCGATTTCAAACTTTTTGCCAACAGTAGTGGACCATAGTAACCCTAACTCGGTGTCCTCTATTCATGATTGACTTCAAAAATTTTGCCGACAATGGCAGACCAGAGTAACCCTAACTGGGTGGACTAGAGCAACCCGCCTTCTTGATACTCAAAATTTGCTAATCTAAGCAATCAGGTTCCCTAACGATGTCACGGACGACATTTCGTCAAGGCTAAGATATATAAACCACAATAATATCAAAGAGCATATCTGTCACAAAAAACAAATTCTCATTGTGGAAGGATATAAAATACAATATCAACATAAGCATGTAAAATACTATATGCATAACACACCAGAAGGCATAAAATTAAATATTGCGTACAAAGTTTGACCGGTATATCAAATCTCATGCGAATACATGTCTCAAAATACACATTGTCTACATGTTAATACACCAAAAATTGGATCGATATAATTATAGCGGTAATATAGTTATGGCTCCATGAATTGCCTTCAGTTGGCAGAGATCCACATCTCTTAGTTAACATACTCAAAGAATAGATAACAAAAGAAAACAACAAAGAAAGGGTCCAACATAAAGTCTGGTGAAATGGAAATATCATTAATATACACGATTACCAATATGCTACTAGATCATAAATATACAAAATTGGTAATAGTCAAAGTAATGAAACCATAGCTCAACCTGCATATTTGCCTGCATCCAACAAATTAGCGCATTTCTTCTATATAGTTATGCTATACGATTAAACTACCAAATACAAAACAACGCAACACCAATTATGACCCAAACATCACACACTAGGCTAGTGGGTCACAGGTCTCCAGTTAAGGCCCAAACCCACCAAGCATGGTCACTAATATAAGACCAATGCTCCGAAGCATCTATGCGTCGTCCACCACTTATAATCGTATCACCTGTGGACCTTTAACTCTTGTTACAATGTAGCCCAATGTCCATAGTCTTACTTTATCGAGATACAATGTCTCCTAATGTCGAAGCTACCTCAAGGTGCACAACTAACACGACAACTACTCATGCCAAAAATGGTCTATGAATATCAAATCCCAAGGTCGTAGCCAAGGGATACAGACTCATTTCGTATACGCAATTCAATATGGAATCGTATATCATAATATTCAAACTATTGCATCTTAAAAAATGACATGAAGACTACATAAAAGTCATCTTACGAATTAGAATGTCTCATAAGCATCACTTATAAACTTCTTGTCTTCCAACAATGTCAATACATATTCCGAGTCTTTCTTCAACTATTTTGGAATATGGGTTGTAGTGGATTCCACTTACTCCTCGAAATCAGTACCCCAAAACCCAACAAAACATAATGTATTGTAAAATGATGAAAAATGGTCAAAACTGCACTTAAGTCAGGGTTTGTATTCAAAAGTTATTGCATTTTAAAATTTCAACCAAATTGGGCGATGAATAGCCGAACAGTCGACTTGATAGGATAACCAGTCGAATGAACATCAATTTTGTCCATTGGTCACCCATTAACAGTCGATTGAACATCTGCATCAACTGAACACCCACTCAAGTGCACTATAAATGTTCTAATTGGATCAACCACTCAACCAGTCGACCGTTTTGAACCCATTAATCAACCGGTTGGTTGTACTTAGCCCATTTTGCACCCTAGAACATCAAATGCTCATATATTTTGATTCATAACTTCAAATGACTCGCCATTTCTTCCATTGCAATCACGATGAAATTATCTATGATCTATATATCTCATTACATGAATTCCTATAATTTTTTATGTAGCCACATTTCAATTAAACACGTAAGGTGCATAAACATAATGCTTTAAAGGCATCTCACTACTCGTGATAAAGTTAGGGGTATAGCCTAAGGAAAATTATGTAATTTTACATATATTTAATTCGATAAAAAATCACGTTCAAAATAAAAGGAGTTTTCTTTCTATTATATACTTGATATTAAGTGTTATATTAATTAATTAGTTTAATGAAAAGTATATTTTATAGAAAATCCATAAATGGTGTATTTTCTAACAGTAGTTACAATGTTTTGTAATCATGAGTGTTTTATCATAATAAAATAAAAAACTATTTTAAATATTCCTAATCAAGATGTAACGAGACTGGATACCGATACATCAATTGAGACTAAAGTATGTAACGCTCTCCAAAGGTTGGGCAGTATATTACTCATGACTACCATGGGCCCTAAGAGGTTACGTACTGATAGTTATTGGATGACTATGGAATGACCCACTCGATAGTTTTATGTTGGTTAATACAACTAAGGTCAAACAAAAAATACGTATGTGATAATATTACACAATTCTCTTGAGCCGAGAATACCGTTAAGCTTCAATTTAGGAATTTTGCTTTGATTATATTTAAATCGTGGCAAGACGTCCATCGAACGACTATAGTTGGACTGAGTGGGAACATTGGAAGTGAGACATTATTCTAGAGACAATTCGTCTCCTCGGTTATATAGGGTTACAATCACGGTAAATTGAAGTCAATCCAAAGTCTAAGTCTCTAGCCATAGCAGCTCGGTTAATTATAGTTGTTACTATTGAACCAATGAATTTGTGTTTGGATTATCAAGTTGAATATGGACGATATTATAATTTTGACCATTACGAAATTCCA
The DNA here is from genome assembly GCA_030737815.1 of Allium fistulosum. Classification (NCBI taxonomy): domain Eukaryota; kingdom Viridiplantae; phylum Streptophyta; class Magnoliopsida; order Asparagales; family Amaryllidaceae; genus Allium; species Allium fistulosum. Next base: position 329,050,620 of record CM060908.1, read on the forward strand.
TAAGTCCTACTGTGCTATAGTTTTGACAAATAAAATTGGTGTAAATAATTTTCACTACCGGATAATGCTTAAATAAGTAAAACTAGATTTTACCGAAGCTATGTAAGCAATTAATTTGACGATAGTGTCACACCACTAGCTAAGATGATGTGTGAATGTTAATATTTGAATTGTTCAATATTAATCATTGATCAAATTTACACCTTAGTGTCACACAACCGAAACATTGAATACTCCTATTACCACCTGATTTAATTAATTACAATTATTATAAATTAATTAATATTTATGAAATATTAATTATAAAATTTTATTTAACTTATCTTGATCTATATTAAATATTGGAACTGGGCCAGCCTACAGCGGAAGAAATAGGTAAATTTCAAAAAATTTACCATTTTGGATCATTAATGGGCCTATGAAGTCTAAATTCTTTTAGAACTTTTATAAGTTTCTTTTAAATAAAATCAATATTTTATTTAATTTTATAAATAAAATTTTACTTTAATTTAATGTGTTTGTAAATTAAAGTATATCAAATATACTCTTATGTACATATTTGCGTGTAACAGTAACTTATTAAATTTATTCAGAGGAGGAAACTGTAACAACCTTGTTTTCGAAGCTGTAATATTGGGCAAATTTAATTTCGAATTTGATTGTGGTAATTTGTAATTTTGAAATAAAATTCTATTTAATGGAAATCTATTTGATAATAGATTTTTTAAATTAATCATTAAATTCTTTCCAGGAAATATATTGAATGGGATATAATGTTATATTTTAAAGTAAAAATAACTATATATAATTGAAATAGATTATATTTAGTAGAATCATTAAATCAACGAAGATTCATAAATCTATTTTATATCGATACGGTGAATAATTGAATAGAATAAAACAATATTGAATTAAATGAAATTGTATAATTGTCAATATATATATATATATATATATATTACAGAATGGAGTATAAATCAGTTTAAAAGATTAAAATTGAAATATAGTTATATACAAATTTAAAACTGTTACACGGAAAATAACAACTAAGGAATTTAAATTAAGGCCTAAACCCAAAGCCCAACTATTCAAGCACATTCCACCTCTTATTCTAAAACCCACATTCTTGTTGAAATAACCGTTCTCTTTTTCCCCAAATCCCCTTTCCCTAATTAGCTCACGCAATAGGATTGAAAAAAAAAAATTCGCGCACGTTCTGGCAATGCTTCCCGTAGGCCCGTTGACGTTAAGGTTGTAGGTGATGCTGACTATGCGACCAAGGATGGAGGCAGTGAATTGAGAGCTGCAACATACATGTGCTTGCGGCAACGACATAGAGCTTGGGTGTTGCGCGTCTGCTGATGGATGAGGCCGCGACGTCGTGCAAAACTGAAGGGTGGATAGTGAGCGAAGTTAGCTTGCATGCGTGGATTCGAGCATGGGTTGGAGGCATGGTCGAGTACAGGTGAAGTATGGAGGAGCTTGGATGCGCATTAGGTTGTGGAGATAGTGCAAAAGTCGGAGCACTGAATTGTTGGAGCCGTACAAGCTGAAGCAAACACGAGAATTTAAGCAAGCTTGGGTTAAGGTGAGTTATTTTATAACTCACACTTTTATATCTATATAATTATATCATTTTTGTGTGCCTTGTTTGGGTAAAGAAATGCATAGGTTTTTGGTAGTAATTGAATGAAATTATTGAAATTGCCTGCTATGAACTCAATTGGATGCATATTATGATTTATTTAATTTGTCGAAGGATATAGATTAAAATTTTTTGTTTGGTATTATATGGATTGAAAGATGTCAATTTGCAAATGGAGTTCTGTTCATTTGCAAATTGAATTATTTCTAACTTTTGTAGAAATACATATATTGTTTGTATGACCGAAGTTGTCGAAAAGCAACTCGGGTCGCTAAATAATTCCATATTATGAAATTATATTTTATAGAGCGATGTTGGCTCACGATGTTGAATTTTCGTTGGATTTATCGTTGAATTACTTAAATGTTTTTAAATGAATTTCAAAAATGATATTTTATCCATTTTGATCCTTATCGAAATTTAGTTTATAAAATATATAGTTAGATTATATTATCCTCTTAACTTACTGTTTATTTTAAAATTACCAATTAAAACTTTCATAGATAAGTAATATTTATTTACAAAATCTTTTTAAAATTATTATTTATTAGTATAAAATTTTGGAAATGCTTTAGAGGCAAAAGATAAGATATGGAATTATTTTAGAAAACCGATTATAAAAGTAATAAATTCAATTTCAAATAATTTTAGCTATAAAATCTATTTAAATGATTTTAGAAAGAGTTTTAAAGCCTTTGTAAAATTATATCTTTCTTTGTATGTATATATATATATTAAATAAATTTTCAAAATAAAGTAAGTTATCAATTATGAAAAGTAAAGCTTTGTTTTAAAAATAAATGCATTTAAGATTTTTAAATTTACAAATAGTTTATGATTTTAAAGTGTTTATGAAGTAATATTATATATATCTATATAGATTTAAAATAAAATGAATTATCAATTACTTAAATATTGTTTTGATCCAAAGACCTAATAAAGGAATTTTATTTTAAGGCTTAAATCTTTGTAACTCTTTTCTTTTTATATATATGAGTTATTGGATTTTAAAAGTGATAAATGTGAAAGTAAACCATAGATAAAGCAATTTAGAAATCATTCCTATATAATAAAATTTGTATTACTTTCTTTCAACTATAACCTATTATTATTGTGTTTAGTCTTGGCTAATTATATACCATTTTAGTATTTCTTTAATGACTTTTGGAAACATTGATTTCGAACAATTAATGCTTTCACTTGTTTTTCTATTGAATTTCATGCTTTTCTATGAAACAAAGAATTTTAATAAACGATTGAATTGTCAGGTGGTATGGGACACTTTGTACAATTCTTTCGGTTATTATTATAATTTGTTAAATAGAGTCTAAAGTGGAAATTACTAGCTTTTAGTAAATACTTGAATTTACTATCTGGTATGGGACAGTTAGTTAAATTATTGTGATTACTGGAGCGACAGTAATTAACACTTAGAGTTGTATTATCTTAGGGTGTTCGGATTTCAGACCGATAGATCCCCGAGAGAAGATAACTCATTTTTCATCGATCTGAGAATCGATACATTTTTAGATTTGGGTAGGTAGACCTATTTCTTGGGGTTAGGTATATTCTGGTATAACACAGCTATTCTTTTTGTTATTTGGATAGGTGTTATATTGCAGCCCTATCAGTTCATTTAAAGTTGGACAATGTTTACCTATTTATTTTAGTTAGGTAAATTCACATAGTTTTTTCATAAACACGGCTACCTATTTCTTTTCGTTAGGAGTCGGGATTTTTACCTGGTAGTCTATTTCTATTCGTTAGACTATTGCACTATGTGGTAGGGTTTATTTATTTTAGTTAGGCCCTGTGTCGCACTGTATCACACTGATAGTTAACTACCATTATTATTTCATTAGTGATGATTATTTCATCATAGTTTTTGGGATAGATATTTAGTATCTTTTTGGCTCTGGTGAATTTTGAATTGGTTATCACCATATTTTGAGATGATAGTCCATTAGAGACTTGATATGAATTTATGAAATGGTGATTTTGATCAATATGCCTTATTTTGATTATTTGGTTTTTTGGCATATTGTGAAATGACATATTTTAGATTTAAGTCATTTACGGATTTATAAAGTAGTGAATTTAATTAATATGCCTTATTATGATTGTTTGTTCGGCATATTTTATATGGCTTATTATTTTAAGTCATAAATTTATGATATTAGTATTTACCTTTTATTTAGATATAGTCTGACCTGTTTATTGTTTTAATACTCGGGTCAGGACGAGACTTTACAAGTACATGGACCCATTGACCTTTGGATTTTGGGCTAGCATTGAAGTAGGCTATTTTTGATAGTTTTAGTTTACTTCATACTTGTATATATTGCTAGTTAGGAGTTTATATCAGCTATATTATATAGTAGTGACTTTGTACTTGATACAAGATCTTGGATATGATGTATATAATTATATGGGACTAGTACTCATATTTTGTAGACTCACCTTCTATTATGTTTAAAATGATGTATATTATTCCACTGTGATCTGTGACTCTGATTCTGATTTATATATATTATATACTATTCTGAATATTTTTAATCGGTGTGTTTATCACTTTGTATTAATACTGTACACGTCTAAATTTCAGTTCAGATGCTTAAAAAGGTAAATAAGACGCGTCAGTGTTAGTATAAAGATATATTCACATTAGATCGCCCTTGACTAGCCGTATTCTCCGGATTAACAGATGACATTACTTGTAATGTTGTAACGACCTTGTATTTCGAAACATTCGCATCCACACATGTCAGAATTGAATTGTTCAAAATATCATATTGTTAATTTATTATTTGGCAAAACTCAGCATATACAGTAAATAAATCAATCACAGAATCACAGACACAGAATATTACAACAATAAGCAGCGGAATAGATAAATAGTAGTTCAGGAAGCTACCATAAAGATCAGAGTCTGAAACAAAATACAACATAACCTCAAATACAAATGAATCTCTCATACATAAGCAACTGACAAGCCTGAACATAAATGACTGGAATAAACAGAAATAACTGAATGCTAGATAGATATAGATGGATCTCCAAGTGAAGCTCCAATCTCCAAAGGTGAGTTGCAAATGCTGTGACACTCAGTCTGACCCGAGCATAAAGCAAAACACAAAACACTCGATTCAGGATTAACATTCGTATATCATTATATTTAACTCAAGTGAAATGTCAACTGAAATACAAATAACTTAAAGGATGTTTGAGATTTCCATCCTCTAAGGATCCATGGATATATCTACTATGTAGTAATATACGCTATTATAATATGTATATCAGTAAAGTAAAGTATTAAAATAGCGTTAAGGCGTTACCCATACCCCCCTTAACACATTTTATATAATGTCGTAGTCTATACAGATACTATAAACTCCACCCGTAGGAGGGCTATCAGGGAGCACTCCATAGGTACGACACAAACCAAACTCGTAGAAGGTGCGATAAGGCATGCAACAAGACACGAGGCAATGCCCAGGGTAGATATACCATTTGCGTATCCGGACTGGTGGTAACGCATAGCAGCTACTACCTCCCACCTCGAGACACACTCCCAAATCAAAGGTTCACCCAATCAAATCACAAAGTAATAGAATGGTATCGAAGAAATGTGTCCAATAGGAGGAATGACCTCACTTTGCCCGGCGTGGCTCTTGTTTTAGCCACATCAAACTAACTCGCGGGAGTCAGGGCTACGTAAATACCTTATACAGAATCGTCACCAAACCATCCTACTTCATTTCTGAAATCTCCACCATGTACATAGTTGTTAAAGTGGTTTTCGGTATTGGTAGAGAGTATGACAATATCTGATCCCAGTCACTTTAACAACCAAATGCTTATTTAAAACCGTGGTCATTTCATTTCAAATAGTTCATACTTCATATCAAAATATCATATTCATTTCAAAACCATATCAATTCGATATCATTATTCACTTTAAATAGTATTCATTTCCAGAATCGTAACACTTTCAAAATTATAACACTTTTGAAGCCATAACACTTTTGAAACCATAATACTTCCAACTTAAACAGTTTAGATATTGAAAATAGTATATATATTAAAATGGTTATAAATTAAAATAGTTTATATATTAAAGTAATTTATATATTAAATTAATTTATATATTAAAATAGTTGTAAATTAAAATAGTTTATATTTATTTAAAGAGATTATACTGAAATAGTTTCCAAATTAGAATTGTTTCATCCAATTCCACAAATCGATTCAAAACAACTTAAATTCCAAAAATTCAATTTAAATCAATCCATGTTCAACACTTTCAATTTAAAAAGGTTAAAGATTCAATTCAAATTCTCAATAAACCATTTCAGTTTTTATCGATTTTAGATCCGGGTTTTAACTATCATTTCAATTCCAATAAGATTCAAAGTTTAAATATTCAAACATTTTCAATATAAGTTTCATTTATATTTCAACACTTAACTCTAATTTTATTCAAATTGGAAAATATTCACTTAATCATTTTAATAATAATAAAATCTAAATTTATAATTTAAATCAATATTAAATATTCAGTCTCAATTTTATTTAAAAATGAGAATACTCATTAAATCACCTTTTTATCCATCAAGTTATCAATCATATCTTCCAAAATATCAAAATCAATAAGTTCAAATCAATTCTTATTTAAATTCCAAGTCAACATTAATTTATCTTCCCAACCTTTATTATTAAAGTTATAAAACATCTATTTTTAAAATACTAATATAAATTTAAATAAATACTTAAACATATTATAAACCAATTAAATTAAATTTTATTAAATTAAATCCTATTATTAAATGTATTTTGTATTAAATCTTATTTTATATATTTTAAAATAATAAAATTATAAGTAAAATCTTAAAATTTATATTTTCCAAAACTAACTTATAAATTAAAATTTCCAAAACATATTATTTTAAAATCAAAATTTTGATACATATATAAAAATAAATTCTTTATATTATAATTTAAAAGTCAATATTTAATAAAATCCATATATTTCCTTTCAAACTTTGGCAATCATTTTCCAAAATAGACTAATGGTGTTCGTATATAATTTTCTATCCTATGGTCAAGTGATATAGATATTTATCATTTCAATCCGCAATAATTTAATATTTACGGGTGTATATCATTTCAACCTGCTATCCTAAAATTTAAAAGCCATAACAATCGCTTGGGTTTATCATTTAACCCATAATGATTTTCCCTTAATCTACAAGATCGTTCGGGTATGTATCATTTCAACCCATATGGATTTCTAAACTAACAGGGAACTTGCAGAGTGAGAACAAATATGATAATAATATAACATATCAACAACAGACATATATCATCAATAACAAATTTAATCACAATATAAATAATAGGTTATGGTGCCATATGTCAAGGTTAACAATTATAGATAATGGCATATCATATTTAACAAATTAAATAACTAACAATTCAAATTTAACAGCATATTTCAATTGTCATTTCAATGTGAATTAAATTTACTATATATAAGAATGTTAATCATGAGTGATTGCTCACCTTTCGAGGCTAGAGAAACACGAGAACAAGATGGAAATGGGCACAGATAATCGACAAATCACCAAACTGATATGGATAAGCACGAAGTGAAAACGGGACAATGACAAAGCAAAGCAAAGCTAGATGAACTGGATTCGGCAGAAACAAAATATAAATCATATTATTAGTTTCGTCTCTAAAAATCAATATTTAATTAAAAATACATACTTTTTTGAAGCTCAATATGTAAATGAAGCTAGATACTCACAAGCTTGTACGTGATTCACGTTAAATCCGCATGTATATAAACCATTATATTTGAAAACCTAGGTGTGTACGTAACTTTATATTTGCAAAACCAAACTTACATCTACTTATATAAACTTATATTTAATAACAACAGCTTATCTACAACGAATTATATTTTAGTATACTTTATAAATATACACCAGATTGTAGTTTATATACTATAAAATCAAATCTTATGGTTTAAATATATTTTGTTTATACAAACATAACTTATGCCATATAAATCAATATATCAACCATATAAGCTAATATATATATACAAAGTAAATATATGTTGAAAAACAATATATATACGCAACCCATAAATACAAGCTAAGCCTTAACTTATATACAAGCAAAATATATGCATATAAGTTTGTATAGTAGCTCACAACAACATATATGCATATAAGTTTGTATTGATGCTCACAGCAACATATATTAGCAATTGTTGTGTAGCTGTGACATGTCAGTGTACGTACGAGGACAAGTAACATATATATAGGCGGTTATATATATATATATCTTGCTAGGATAAAATTTAAACAAAATGTAAGGCAACTATATATATAATTTATAAAAACAAGCAGGGGAGAAACCTCGGATTGCTCGGTTAGGGAAAAAGGCAGGTCGGAGGCAGGCCAGTGGCTCGGCAAGGTGCGGCTTAGGGTTTGATGCAGTTCAAGGCGATACAAGTCGGGGATAGTGGCTATGGCAGTTGCGGCCATTGGTCGAAAGGGGTTGCGGTCGAGCTTGGGGTCTGCGCTTCAGGGGAGGCTCGCTGTAGGGAAGTGGTTAAGCACAGGCGAGCGGTGATGAGGGCGGAGAGGAAATGGATGAGTGCTCGGCTGACTAGGTGGAGCGGATTTGGGTGATGGAGGGTTTTGTGGGTGGCCGCTTGGTCGAGGAGGGGATGCAAGGGTCTCGGCTGCTTGTTACGGTCTACATGCGATGGGTTGAGTTGGACGTGGAGGCGCAAGGGTGTGGTTGTCATGTAGGCTGTGGTCTCGATCGGTGATGGGTGGTGGAAGGCGCAGGTTGACAGGGACGATGAAATCTGAGGTGAGGTTTTCGTGGGTAGTGATGGATGGAGCAGTAGGCAAGGAGGGGCGAACGGTGATGCAAGGAAGGACGAGCAAGATTTCAAGAAAACATGGAAGGAGCACGTGCCTTTTCTCAGCAAACTAGGGGAGAAGCAAATATATAAAAGCTTTTGTATAACCTATATGTTAAATTTTCTTTCAGAACAAAAATGAGGAGAGAAAGAGACTGTGATTGAAAGGACGAGACAGAAATATAAATTGGATATGGGGAATAGAAAAGGACATTGGTTCAATTCATGAATTATTAAAACAATTAGCTATTTGATTTACACGGTGGATAGTGGAAAGATGTAAGAAATTCAAAAGGCTCAAAATGGTACCGTTATGACAAATAGTTTTGTCGATTTCGACGCGCACCAGACGCCGAAATGCACAAATGGATATACTACAGAGATCAGCACGACGAGACGAACAAAATAGTATACAGATACGAGCGATACGATCATCCTACCAAAGGTCGATATTTCGCTGCCAAAACGCTGCTAATTTGCTAAAAATAAGATAAACGGGCTAGAGAAGTCTGAATTTGATGAAACGAATTATGACGTCTCACTCAAAAGATAGTTTACATTTTTATTATATAAAAATATTCAGGTTTGAAAAATATTTAATTTTCATCAAATCAACTGATTTTAAATTGAAATGGAAATTTACTCAACAGAACTGACTCCCATATTTTCTAATAAAATTTTTCCATTCATTATGCTTCAACAGACGCATATCAAATATCAACTTTTCATTGCTATAAATTTTATGATTAAATTTCAAGCAAAATTTCAGTTAATTAAGTTATAAAAACCATTAAAAATTTCTGGGTCGTTACACTCTCCCCCACTCAAAACTTTTGTCCCCGAAAAGGAACGAGGTAGGAGAATAGAATCAATAGAAAAGAAAGATAGTTTTGGAATACAAAATACAACAATTAATTCAAAACTACATAAATTTCCTTTTATTTTTGAATTGATTAATATTCAAGAAATTTGATTTCAATCCAATTTATTCAGTCAATAATTATTCATTGTATTCCCATTTAATTGATTTCAATTCAATGGGTTTCATTCAATTGATTTGTTTTTAATTTTTTAACATTTATTACAAGAATTTCTTTCAAAACAAAATTTATTTTATTTAACACATTCTTTTATTATTATTCAATTTATTCCAACATGGATTAAGTGTATAAACATTTATTATAACCACTCAATCTTATATTTATAAATTTCCCTAACAATATTTCATTTTTAAACATCTTATTACTTATATTTAAATTGTATAATATTCAAGTACAAGTTCTCATTACGTTCAAACTCTCTTTTCTCTTTTCAGGTAAGTTTTATTAATGTTCTGAGTGTAATTGAGCACTATACAAATTCACCTTTTATTTACAACATTTTCTATTAAGCGAATTTAGTATGAACAATTTTATTACTTAAATTTCTCTTGTATAACCTTCAATTACATATTTACATAACATTTTAACCTTTTGAATATTCAGGTAAGTTATCTATGTTTATTAGAATGCAATTGAGTATTATACTAATTAAATTTTTATTTTGTTCAACAGTTTCAAGTTGTTTCAAATTTCATTTTTTTAAACACTTAAATTGTTCAATTTTTTTCTTAATTTCAATAATTGAAAACCATTATTAAACATAGAATTTAAGAGTTAAATTTTCGGTTTCAATCCAAACATTTGGAGTAAATATATACATACATACATATATATTTATATATTTAGTATACATCAAATCATACTCAAGAAATTCAAATCGAATTTATTTTCCAAAACAAAATGTAGCAAAGCTACCAAGTGGCCTCTCCACTCTGAGACTCGAAAATGAATGTCGATAATATTGCAGTCATTACCGAAATTATTTTTCCAATGACAAATTAGGAGAGTACCGATTTACTTCTTTTAAAACTCTTTGAAAACAAATTCCATTCGGAAACAATTTCAAATAATATATTTCAAAACCTTTAAAGCCGAAAATTTTGAAAAGTACAAGAAATTTAATTCTCAAATTCTTAAATTAAATTTATTTCATTTGCAAATCAGATTTATAAACCATATTTATAAAATTACACTTCTTATGACATACAACAATAATTAATAGGTTAGGGGTATTAACAAAACAATAAATGATAATCTAGCATTATCATTTCTAACAACCAATTCATTTAACTATTCTAGTTTCAGAAAATTACACCTTTATATATAAAAATATAATCATACATAAATTATTTCATTTACCAATTTCGAAAACAATATTGTGTCAGTTTGCTTTGTTCAAGTGTTTTAGAATTCCTATCGATAGCGTTAGCTAGACGAATCGATCGAAACCCAAAATTCAAACTTAACAACTCAAACAACACAATATAAAACATTTTTATATCAATTTAAAATACATTCTCTTATAGGATGATTCAAGAATAGGAGATTGAACAAGGATAAAGATTCAAATTCTGAGGGACCCTAATCAAAGAGAATTCTAATTACGAAGATAGGCTCGAAAGGAAGATAAGAAAATTAAATTACAAAAGAGAAAAGGTTGATAGACTTATATTAATCGCGGGTGACCTTAACTAGGTCAACCGAGACTTTGAGAAGGCGAGAATATCATCAACGAGAACCCGGACAACAAGTCAAGCTCCAGAGATAAGATCGATGCGGAATTCAATTTCTCGCTGAGGAGGTGGAGAAGTGACTTCACCCAATATCAGGATAATCTCTGATTATCGAAGTGGAGTCAAGATTACTAGGGAATTACCATGATCATCTACTAGAGACGGTTCGGGCTTTGCAAGAAATAATAGCATCTAAACCGAGGACGTAGAAATCTCCGATGGATCGACGCTTGTTGTAAAGTAGTTTCACCCCTTTACAAATCATATTTAGGTTGGTGGACCGCCGATGGGATTAGTCACACAAAGGATGAAGTTGATAGTTTAGGTTGGAGCTATGGGATGCTCCAGTATCAAAAGAACGCAAACAGGAGAAGACAAGAATGAATTTTCAGAACGAAGCAGAAAGTTCCAAAATTCAAAGAAAATACGAATCAAAAGGAAGGAACTCAAGCTCGAACGAAGGTGATTCCGAAATTAAATTTTACTCTATATGCTAAGTTTTGCCTAAATCAGAGCTCTGATACCAACTTGTAATAACCTGGTATTTTGAACCATTCGCATCCACACATGTTGAACTTAAATTGCTTAAAATATCAGATTGTTAATTTATTATTTGGCAAAACTTAGCATATAAAGTAAATAAATATATGAAAGAATCACAGACACAGAATATTACAATAATAAGTAGCGGAATAGATAAATAATAGTTCATGAAGCTACCATAAACATCAGAGTCTGAAACAAAATACAACAGAATCTCAAATACAAATGAATCTCCAATACATAAGCCATTGACAAGCCTGAACATAAATGACTGGAATAAACAGAAATAAGTGAATGCTGGATAGATATAGATGGATCTCCAAGCGAAGCTCCAATCTCCAAAGGTGAGTTGCAAATGCTGTGACACTCAGTCTGACCCGAGCATAAAGCAAAACACAAAACACTCGATTCAGGATTAACATTCGTATATCATTAAATTTAACTAAAGTGAAATGTCAACTGAAATACAAATAACTTAAAGGATGTTTGGGATTTCAATCCTCTAAGGATCCGTGGAACTATCTACTATGTAGTAATATACGCTATTATAATATGTCTATCAGTAAAGTAAAGTATTAAAATAGCGTCAATGCGTTACCCATATCCCCCTTAACACGTTTTATATAATTCCATAGTCTATATAGATACTGTAAACTCCACTTGCAGGTGGGCTATCAGGGAGCACTCCATAGGTACGACACAAACCAAACTCGTAGAAGGCGCGATAAGGCATGCGACAAGGCACCCGAGGCAATGCCCAGGGTAGATATACCGTTTGCATATCCGGACTGGTGGTAACGCATAGCAGCTACTACCGCCCACCTCGAGACACACTCCCAAATCAAAGGTGCACCGAATCAAATCACAAAGTAATAGAATGGTATCGAAGAAATGTGTCCGATAGGAGGAATGACCTCACTTTGCCCGGCATGGCTCCTGTTTTAGCCACATCAAGCTGACTCGCGGGAGCTAGGGCTACGTAAATACCTCATACAGAATCGTCACCAAACCATCCTACTTCATTTCTGGAATCTCCACCACGTACATAGTTGTTAAAGTGGTTTTCGGTATTGGCAGAGAGTATGAAATATCCGATCTCGATCTCTTTAACAACCAAACGCTTATTTACAACCGTGGTCATTTCATTTGAAATAGTTCATACTTCATATCAAAATATCATATTCATTTCAAAACCATATCAATTCGATATCATTATTCACTTTAAATAGTATTCATTTCCAGAATCGTGACACTTTTGAAATCATAACACTTCCAACTTAAACAGTTGAGATGTTGAAAATAGTATATATATTAAAATGGTTATAAATTAAAATAGTTTATATATTAAAATAATTTATATATTAAATTAATTTATATATTAAAATAGTTGTAAATTAAAATAGTTTATATTTAATTAAAGAGATTATACTGAAATAGTTTCCAAATTAGAATTGTTTCATCCAATTCCACAAATCGATTCAAAACAACTTAAATTCCAAAAATTCAATTTAAATCAATCCCTGTTCAAAACTTTCAATTTAAAACGGTTAAAGATTCAATTCAAATTCTCAATAAACCATTTCAGTTTTTATCGATTTTAGATCCGGGATTTAACTATCATTTCAATTCCAATAAGATTCAAGGTTTAAATATTCAAACATTTTCAATATAAGTTTCATTTATATTTCAACACTTAACTCTAATTTTATTCAAATTGGAAAATATTCACTTAATCATTTTAATAACAATAAAATCTAAATTTATAATTTAAATCAATATTAAATATTCAGTCTCAATTTTATTTAAAAATGAGAATACTCATTAAATCACCTTTTTATCCATCAAGTTATCAATCATATCTTCCAAAATATCAAAATCAATAAGTTCAAATCAATTCTTATTTAAATTCAAGGTCAACATTAATTTATCTTCCCAACCTTTATTATTAAAGTTATAAAACATCTATTTTTAAAATACTAATATAAATTTAAATAGATACTTAAACATATTATAAACCAATTAAATTAAATTTTATTAAATTAAATCTTATTATTAAATGTATTTTGTATTAAATCTTATTTTATATATTTTAAAATAATAAAATTATAAGTAAAATCTTAAAATTTATATTTTCCAAAACTAACTTATAAATTAAAATTTCCAAAACATATTATTTTAAAATCAAAATTTTGATACATATATAAAAATAAATTCTTTATATTATAATTTAAAAGTCAATATTTAATAAAATCCATATATTTCTTTTCAAACTTTGGCAATCATTTTCTAAAATAGACCATCGGTGTCCGTATATAATTTTATATCCTATGGTTAAGTGATATGGATATTTATCATTTCAATCCGCAATAATTTAATATTTATGGGTGTATATCATTTCAACCCGCAATCCCAAAATATAAAAGCAATAAAAATCGATTGGGTTTATCATTGCAACCCATAACGATTTTTCCTTAATCTACAAGATTATTCGGGTATGTATCATTTCAACCCATAGGGATTTCTAAACTAACAGGGAACTTGCAGAGTGAGAACAAATATGATAATAATATAACATATCAACAACAGGTATATATCATCAATAACAAATTTAATCATAATATAAATAACAGGTTATGGTGCCATATGTCAAGGTAAACAATTACAGATAATGGCATATCATATTTAACAAATTAAATAACTAACAATTCAAATTTAACAACATATTTCAATTGTCATCTCAATGTGAATTAAATTTACTATATATAAGAATGTTAATCGTGAGTGATTGCTCACCTTTCGAGGCTAGAGAAACACGAGAACAAGATGGAAATGGGCACAGATAATCGACAAATCACCAAACAGATACGGATAAGCATGCACGAAGTGAGAACGGGACAGCGAAAAAGCAAAGCTAAATGAACTGGATTCGGCGGAAATAAAATATAAATCATATTATTATTTTCTTCTCTAAAAATCAATATATAATTAAAAACACATACTTTTTTGAAGCTCAATATGTAAATGAAGCTGGATACTCACAAGCTTGTACGTGATTCACGTTAAATCCGCATGTATATAAACCATTATATTTGAAAACCAAGGTGTGTACATAACTTTATATTTGCAAAACCAAACTTACATATACTTAGGGCATCTCCAGTGGCTTCAGGGCTGAATATTCAGCCCTGAAGTTGGGGTGGGCTCCCAGTGGCCTGGCGCCCATTTAATGGGCGCCTGATTTCCTAGAACCCATTAAATAGGTGCCCAAGCCAAGCTCCTATTAAATGGGAGCCTGGCACTCCCACAATTGGGGGGGCTTGGGCGCCCATTAAATGGGCGCCAGGGCTTGGGCGCCCAAGTCCAGTTCAGGATCCTGAATTGGATCCTGAACTTTCAGCAGAATATTCAGTCTGAATTGAACGATTGGAGGTGTTTTTTTTTTGCAAATTCAAGATGCAAACACACCACTGGAGATGCCCTTATATAAACTTATATTTAACAACAACAGCTTATCTACAACAGATTATATTTTAGTATACTTTATAAATATAGACCAGATTGTAGTTTATATACTATAAAATCAAATCTTATGGTTTAAATATATTTTGTTTATACAAACATAACTTATGCCATATAAATCAATATATCAACCATATAAGCTAATATATATACAAAGTAAATATATGTTGAAAAACGATATACATACGCAACCCATAAATACTAGCTATACCTCATATATACAAGCAAAATATATGCATATAAGTTTGTATAGAAGCTCACAGCAACATATATGCATATAAGTTTGTATTGATGCTCACAACAACATATATTAGCAATTGTTGTGTAGTTGTGACACATGTCAGTGTACGTACAAGGACAGGCAACATATATATAGGCGGTTATATATATATATATATATATATATATAGCTAGGATAAAATTTAAACAAAACATAAGGCAACTATATATATAATCTATAAAAACAAGCAAGGGAGAAACCTCGGATTGCTCGGACAGGGAAAAAGGTAGGTCGGAGGCAGGCCAGTGGCTCGGCAAGGTGCGGCTTAGGGTTCGATGCAGTTCAAGGCGATACAAGTCGGGGATAATGGCTATGGCAGTTGCGACCACTGGTCAAAAGGGGTTGCGGTCGAGCTTGGGGTCTGCGCTTCAGGGGAGGCTCGCTATAGGGAAGTGGTGAGGCACATGCGAGCGGTGATGAGGGCGGAGAGGAAATGGATGAGTGCTCGGCTGACTAGATGGAGTGGATTTGGGTGATGGAGGGTTTTGTGGGTGGCCGCTTGGTCGAGGATGAGAGGAGATGCAAGGGTCTCGGCTGCTTGGTACGGCCTACATGCGGCGGGTTGAGTTGGACGTGGAGGAGCAAGGAGGTGGTTGTCGTGTAGGCCGTGGTCTCGATCGGTGATGGGTGGTGGAAGGCGCAGGTTGACAAGGACGGCGAAATCTGAGGTGGGGTTTTTTTGGGTAGTGATGGATGAAGCAATGGGCAAGGAGGAACGAACGGTGATGCGAGGAAGGACGAGCAGGATTTCAGGAAAACATGGAAGGAGCACGTGCCTTTTCTCAGCAAACTAGGGGAGAAGCAAATATATAAAAGCTTTCGTATAACCTATATGTTAAATTTTCTTTCAGAACAAAAATGAGGAGAGAAAGAGACTGCGATTGAAAGGACGAAATATAAATTGGATATGGGGAATCGAAAAGGACATCGGTTCAATTCATGAATTATTAAAACAACTGGCTATTTGATTTACACGGTAGATAGTGGAAGGACGTAGGAAATTCAAAAGGTTCAAAATGGATACCGTTACGATAAATAGTTTTGTCGATTTCGATGCGTACCTGACGCCGAAATGCACATATGGATCTACCGCTGAGACCAGCACGACGAGACGAACAGAATGATATACAGATATAAACGATACGATCATCCAACTGAAAGTCGATATTTTGCTGCCAACACGCTCCAAGTTCGTTGAAAATAAGATAAACGGGGCTAGAGAAGTCCGAATTTGACGAAATGAATTATGACGTCCCACTCAGAAGATAGTTTACATTTTTATTATATAAAAATATTCAGGTATGAAAAATATTTAATTTTCATCAAATCAACTGATTTTAAATTGAAATGGAAATTTACTCAACAGAACTGACTCCCATATTTTCCAATAAATTTTTTCCTTTCGTTATGCTTCAACAGACGCGTATCAAATATCAACTTTTCATTGCTAAATTTTATGATTAAATTTCAAGCAAAATTTTAATTAAATTACGTTATAAAAACCGTTAAAAATTTCCTGGTCGTTACAAATGTTCTTTGCTAAACTGGGCATAGTGGTAGGGTCGTTATAGCTTGGTATCAGAGCTGTGTTCAGAACATTATAAAATATAAATAGTACAGAGTTGAGATCTAAACCTAGATGACCTAGAGTCTCGTTCCTTGGGTGTGTAGCAGTAGTTAGTAATTCAATTAACTATTAGGAATATAATGATTATTGGGAATAATCATTGGGACGTATTTGTAGGTTTTTTGATAATACTATATAAATTGTTGTTACGTAAGTTTACTAAATTTTAAACTTACTTCTGTAAAGTGAGAGATTTAATGAATAGCATAATTGAGAATTTATATAGATTAGAATTGAATATTGTTGTTTCCTGATTTGTTAGTGATTAGAGTGCGCAGCGAAAACTGGAAAATAGCTTTCCACTAACGGCGATTGTTTGTTTGTTTGATTGAAATGTATGTGGTTTGTATCAATGGATGTTTGATTGTTTTGAAAATTCTAAATAATTCTTGAATTAGTATTGAGTAGGAATTTTCATCTGAAAATTTATAGCTTTCTCAATATTAAATATTAAACATTACAATATCTTCATTTGTGTGGTTACCACAAGAAATATTGAAAAGTTAAATTTATATAAAATGAAATGTTAATTCATATGTGTGATTAATTAAAAGTTAAGATGAATTAAAAATTTGATGTTTGCTTGAGATATATATTGATGAATGTGTGCGCTATAGAATTGTTATCAGTAAATTATTAATACTATGATAACATTGATATTGATTGAAAGAATTTTAATAAAAGCAAGCATCTATTTGAAAAAAAAATCATTTGATATTATATATACATATATATGAAATTTGATTATGTTTATTATAGACAAGCAAATATTTTGTAAAGGCACAAAGTGTTAAGAGATATATGTATATCATATAGAAATTTAATATCGTGTAAAATTGCCCGTTGAGTGCTTTAAGAATTCTGGTCGATACGCCTGATCAACGTTATCGATAAGGGTTTCTAAACACTAGTACAAGACATTCGACACAGTGTTTTGGGCAAAAAATATTTTTAGAAATAATATTTAGTACTATACGTATGATATTTTTTGAAAAGAAGATAAAATTTTGAAATAAGCTAAATATTTTACAAAATAAAGAGAATAATTTTGGAAAAGTGTTTTAAAGGTAAGATAATATTTTATAGAATAGTATAAATTATATTTTTGAAGAATAATCACACTCAACACTTTTGTTTAGAGTTATGTACGCATGGCCTAGTATATTTTCATTTTTATAATTTTGTTAATGAAAGTGATTGTACATGCTTTATATTTGTACATCTGTTTATTGATGTAACTTGACTTTGTTATCTTTTAGGAGCCTAGCTTTATTTTCCACTGTACGAAAAATATGTATAACTCACCAATGCCAGTAGCCTTGAAACATGTAGGCAAACTATCAAAGCATATATATATTGTCAATTTTTGCTGTATATGTTTTCTATAAATGCTTTTATTATGTAATTTAGCTTTCACGTAAAAAAAAAGCACAACTTGACCTGGGTTCAACTCATAATGTGTTAGTGTGGCATTTAAGTCATATGTTTGCCCGAGGTCTCCTGTCATAATGTACCAATATATTATCGTCAAAATTTAACCTTTAATAAAGTGTACTTGTTTTATTACAAAGAGTTTCTACAAATGCAATTCTAAATGACAGTACAAAATGATCGCAAGCAACATCTCTACAGTTGATGTATAATATCTTATTGTGTTCAGGTCCAGTGTTTACTATCTCCATGTTGAACCTTGTAATACACTAATTTTTGCAATGCATAGTAATTAAGCTTGTATGATATATTAAATTGAATGTACCGACAATAGATTACACATAAGGCTAAATGTATAAGGAACATCAGAACAAACTTCAAAAGGAGTTGTGAATCAGAAATTTCTCGGTTACATTGGGACATTAATACAATCGTTTAAACATAGCAAAATGCAAGCATATTTTTGGATATCTCCATATTTAAATGCCAGATTAGTCGGTGTTTCATGAATCAAGTGAAATCTTAAAACGGTCAAGTGTAGGTTCTCTAGTTCATATTGACGCAGCGGATTAATCAAAACGATCTTCAATCGGTGAAAGTAGTAATCGGTGGATTGGAAGATACTGAAATGCCCAAATTCGTTGATCCGAAGATACCGAATTCTAGCTATCCCGAACTCGTTGATCGCGCACGATACCGGGTTCAAAGATCTTCAATTCTTCAAGCGTTGATCAAGCGCACTTGATTCCGCGAATCGGCTTCTACAATCGTTGAATCGAGCGCACTCGATTAACCGAAAGAGGAGATAGGAGATTACACTCAACTACCAATTGGAATGAAAGCACAAAGCAATCAAAAGAGAATTTTATTCAAAAATCAACAACCTTACAAAATGACTCAACTTGCCTATTTATAGGCTACAACAATTTCAGCAGAAAAAAATGACAACTCTTAGGTCGTGAGCGACCTACGACCTAAGCTCACGCGACCTAAAGACTTACGCGACTTAACATAGTTACAACACAACCCATTACAACATGCGGCTAAACAGACGTGACTTAGTATAGGTCGGCAGCGACCTAAAATATTACAATATAAGAAAATACAACACATAACAACGTCTTACATAGGTCGTACACGACCTAAAGTACACACTTAAAAAAACAGACGACTTAACAAATGAACGGCATCTGGAGCTTCGCGACCTAAGAGTGAACGGCATCCCTTCATTAGCGACCTAACCGAAGTGGCTTCAGAAAGTCTTCGTGACTTAAAGTTTCTCGCGACCTATCTTAGGTCGTAGGTCGTTCTCGCGACCTAACTTCACACGTCTCATCTTCCAGCGACCTAAGAACAGAACATCTTCACGCGACCTAACTAGGTCGTAGGTCGTAGAATGTTTTAACTTAGGTCGTGAGCGACCTAAATCTTCCTCTGAACAACTCCGCGCGCATCCTTTGTTAGGTCGTTCGCATTCCTGAGTGTTGGTTCCGTTAGCTCGTAGCCCATTTTCTATAGGTCGTGAGCGACCTAAGAACCCATTAGGTCGTGAGCGACCTAAGACTTCAATTTTTAACAACTTATTTTCCAGTTTTGGTTTGTTAGGTCGTGAGTGACCTAAGACTTCTTCATTAGGTCGTGAACGACCTAAGCCTTGTGAATTCGTAGCTCGCGCTGCATCATCCTCCCCAGGTTGAGAAAAATTCGACCTCGAATTTGCACCCTCTTCTTCCACAACAGACTCATCCCCATGATATGGTATAAGATGTTTAACATTGAACACGTCAGAAGTGTACACATCCTCCGGTAATTTCAATTTATAAGCATTTTCATTAATCTGTTTCACAACTTCCACAGGACCAATTTTCCGCGCCTTCAATTTGTTATACGTTCCCATTGGAAAACGATCTTTTGTTAACACTGCATAAACCAAATCACCTTCATGAAATTCAACATTCCTTCGTTTCAAGTCTGCAGATCGTTTATATTTCTCATTCGCTTTCTCCAATCGTTCCTAAACGACTTTATGACATTCCGTCAACCCTTCAACAAAATCAGCAGCTTTCTTAACTGTCTTCTTTGATTGTGGCACTACCGTTAAATCCAACGGTCCCTTAGGTAAGCTTGAATATACTATCTGGAATGGACTGAACCCAGTATTTCGATTCACAGCGTGATTATGAGCAAACTCTGCCTGGCATAACTTCACATCCCAACTCTTCAGATTATCTTGTACAAGACACCTCAGCAAATTTCCCAATGATCTGTTTACCACCTCAGTCTGTCCATCTATCTGTGGATGATAAGCACTACTAAACTTCAGCTTCGTTCCCACCATCTTCCACAAACTCAACCAAAAGTGACTCAGAAATCGAGTATCTCTATCCGACACAATGGATTCTGGCAATCCATGAAGTCGATAGATCTCCTTGAAAAACAACTGAGCAACATGAACAGCATCCGCCGTCTTCTTACAAGCAATAAAATGTGCCATTTTCGAAAATCGATCAACCACCACATAAATGGAATCGTTACCACGCTGTGTCCTCGGTAATCCCAACACGAAGTCCATACTCACATCAACCCATGGTTTACTAGGTACCGGTAACGGCATATATAAACCCGCATTAGTCGCAGTTCCTTTCGAAACCTGACAGATATGACATCGTTCCACAAACCTCTCCACCTCTTTCCTCATTGATGGCCAAAAGTAGGACTGTGAAATCAGCTGTAAAGTACGGTCTCTCCCAACATGTCCCTCTTCGTGTAACTCCTTGATAATCTTCATTCTCAGACTACCCTCCGGTATGCACAATCGATTTCCTTTAAAAAGAAAACCATCTACCATCACGAACTCATTCGTCTCTCCCTCCTTGACTTTATCAACAAACTTTGCAAAGTAAGGATCATCGGTAAATAATTCTGGCAATATTTCAAACCCCGTCACTTCAACCTTCAATGTAGTTAACAAGTGATTTCTTCTACTCAACGCATCCGCAACACGATTCGTCACTCCCGACTTGTGTTTCACAACAAATGTAAATTGTTGGAGATATGCAATCCACGATGCATGTCTTGCTGAAATCTTGTCTTGCCCTTGCAAATGCTTCAATGCTTCATGATCAGTATACAGAACAAATTCTTTCTGAAATAGATAATGTCTCCAGTGTTTAATAGATTGCACAACAGCATAAAATTCCACATCATATGTACTGTATCTCATCTTCGCTCCTGATAACTTCTCGCTGAAATATGCAATCGGACGTCCCTTCTGACTCAACACTCCTCCAATTCCAATCTTGGATGCATCAGTATGTAATTCAAACACTAACTGAAAATCTGGTAATATTAGAATTGGTGCAGACGTCAAAAGTTCTTTGATTCGCTCAAAATCAACCCCGGCTTCCTCCGTCCATGCAAACTGTTTACCCTTCATGCAATCAGTAACAGGTGCCATCACACTACTAAAGTGTGGTATAAACCTTCGATAGAATGAAGCCAACCCGTGAAAACTACGAACTTCCGTTATCGTCTTGGGCTGCGACCAATCTCTAATTGCCTCGACTTTACTTTGGTCAACCTGTATTCCTTCTTCCAATACAACATATCCCAGAAATAAAACACTATGCGTCATGAACACGCATTTCTTCGTTGCAGCATAAAAGTGTTCTTGTCGCAATACCATCAGCACTTCTCTAAGATGATTCAAATGTTCCTCTGGACTCCCACTGTAAATCAAAATATCATCAAAATACACCACCACAAATTTCCCAATGAACGGTCGAAAAATCTGATTCATCACCCTCATAAAAGTACTCGGTGCATTGGATAAACCAAATGGCATGACCAACCATTCGTATAGACCCTCCCTGGTTTTAAAAGCAGTTTTCCACTCATCGCCTGGTCTGATACGAATTTGATGATATCCGCTCTTCAAATCAATCTTCGAAAAGATAGTAGCTCCGCTTATTTGATCTAACAAGTCATCCAACCTCGGCATTGGAAATCTATATCTCACAGTAATCTTATTCAATGCTCGACTGTCAGTGCACATCCTCCACGTTCCATCCTTTTTGGGTACCAATAAAGCTGGTACAGCACAAGGACTTAAACTCTCCTGCACACGCCCCTGTTCAAGCAATTCCTCTACCTGCCTCCGTAACTCTTCATGTTCCTTCGGACTCATTCGATAATGTGGTCTGTGTGGCAACACAGCACCTGGAACAAGATCTATTTGATGTTGTATATCTCTCAACGGTGGCAACTCCGTTGGTAACTCTTCTGGAAATACATCGTCAAATTCTTTCAAAACTGGTTTAACTTCTTCTGGAATCTCAACCACTTCCTGGCTCTCCCGTCCGATCAATAAGAACACTTCAGGCTCCTCCTCTACTTCCTTCACAAACTCTTTTAAAGATAACAAAGTTTTGAGCTCTTCAATCTCTTCCAACTTGTTTTCCTCCTGTTGTCGCTTCTTTGAAACTAGAGTAATCTTTGTGCCTTCAAACATGAAACTGTAACTATTGGTACGCCCATCATGTTGCACCGCCCTATCATACTGCCACGGTCTCCCCAGCAACAAATGACAAACGTCCATGTCCACAACATCGCACTAGATTTCGTCTTTATATTTCTTCCCAATGGAAAACTTCACACGAGCCCTTCGCCCAACCTTCACCTCCCCGCCTTTCCTCAACCAAGCTAGCTTGTATGGTTTCGGATGTTTCTCAGTCTTCAATGCCAACTTCCTCACAGCTTCTGACGAAATTATATTATCACAGCTTGCAACATCAATAACAAATTTGCAAACTTTCCCCAGAATGGTACATGTTGACTGAAAAATATTGCTCCTCAACCAACTACAATCCTCCTCTTGCTTTGGTGTTAAACAGGACCTCTTCATCATTAGATTGTAACCTTCATCTCCCGTCACTTCTTCCTCCTCCTCATCAGGTGGTGAATTGGAACATTCAGCTTCTTCATCCTCATCCTCAACTTCTGCAATCATGGTTCTCTTCTTTGGCTTTGGACACTCACTGCTTTTATGACCCAATTCCTGACAATTGTAACATTTGAAACCATTGTTAACCCTTGCCTTCTCAGCCTCCTTCACGACTGGTCTACTAATAGGTTTAGAAACATTAGAACTTCCACCAACACCCTTCACTTGATTGTTAGAATTAGTAAACACACCACTTCCTCGTCGTCCCTGTTTCTCCCAAGCCAACGCTTTCTGATGTGCTTCCGCTACAGATCTTGGATCGAACATATTAACCATATCCTGAATCTGCATTCGCAATCCCCCAATGAACCTAGATGTCAGCTGCTCTTCCGTTTCCATAATATCATTCCTCGCAATAAGTTGATAGAATTCATCAGCATAGTCATTCACAGATTTCGTCC
This sequence comes from Allium fistulosum, assembly GCA_030737815.1. NCBI lineage: Eukaryota > Viridiplantae > Streptophyta > Magnoliopsida > Asparagales > Amaryllidaceae > Allium > Allium fistulosum. The sequence goes on from CM060908.1 coordinate 329,074,625, forward strand.
CTTGTCTCAAGTTCTGCAAACGTTGATACATCAAAGACTGATAATTGTAAGGTAAGAACGTTGCTTTCATCAATTTCTTCATCTTCTCCCAAGATTCAACTTTTGACTTTCCCATCCGATCACGTGTAAGTTTGGTCTGCTGCCACCATGCCAAAGCTCTACCCCTCAGCCTCGTAGCAACCAACTTCACTCTACGATGTTCTGGAACTTCTTTGAAGTCAAAAATCTCCTCAACATTAGCTACCCAATCTAGAAACTCCTCTGCTTGCATACCACCTTTGAATTCAGGAATTTCAGTCTTCATCCCCGTCTCCCACTTGTGATCATACTCAGAGTAATTTCTTCCTTGTCCTCGTCCTTGTCCTCGAACACTACCACCATCATACTCCTCTTCAAAATCAGATGTATATCGTTGTCTATCTCGTCCACCCACATCTCTACTACCTTCTCGTCTACCACCATCATCCCTTCTATCTACATTCCTTCGTTCACGATCATTCACGTTCCTCCCACGCCCTTGATCATTTTCAACACTTCTGTCTCGATTGGAATGTGGTGAGACTCTACTACCCCCATGGTTAGATTTAGGTGAAACCCTTCTCCGATTTTGATTCATCTCTAACATCATCTTCTCTAATCGTCCAATCCCTTCGTTAAGATTTTCACTAAAGTTTTCATTGATTCTTTGCTCCATCTCATCAGCTTCTTCTCTTTGATACAAAGCTTCAACGTTTTGGTGGCGATTAGCTCTTCTTGGCGGCATACTTGAAATCTTCCAAACTCTTCAACACTTCAAAATTCAAACACTTTTCGGACTTTGATCCAAAATGAAACGGATCGAAAACTTCCACTTTGTAGCAAATCGCGATGAACACTATGGACAAAGTTTCGGCTTCCAATACAAATTCGATCAATCAATCTTCGAACAAGCTCTTCTTACTCTTGGCCGTGATAAACAACCTCCAATCTTCACTTCGAGCTCGGTAAATCTCTTCAACTTCTAAATGAATAGGCTCCAAGTCTCGATCTAGCTATGATTGGCTAGAACAGGCTCTGATACCAAACCTGACGGCGGATTAATCAAAACGATCTTCAATCGGTGAAAGTAGTAATCGGTGGATTGGAAGATACTGAAATGCCCAAATTCGTTGATCCGAAGATACCGAATTCTAGCTATCCCGAACTCGTTGATCGCGCACGATACCGGGTTCAAAGATCTTCAATTCTTCAAGCGTTGATCAAGCGCACTTGATTCCGCGAATCGGCTTCTACAATCGTTGAATCGAGCGCACTCGATTAACCGAAAGAGGAGATAGGAGATTACACTCAACTACCAATTGGAATGAAAGCACAAAGCAATCAAAAGAGAATTTTATTCAAAAATCAACAACCTTACAAAATGACTCAACTTGCCTATTTATAGGCTACAACAATTTCAGCAGAAAAAAATGACAACTCTTAGGTCGTGAGCGACCTACGACCTAAGCTCACGCGACCTAAAGACTTACGCGACTTAACATAGTTACAACACGACCCATTACAACATGCGGCTAAACAGACGTGACTTAGTATAGGTCGGCAGCGACCTAAAATATTACAATATAAGAAAATACAACACATAACAACGTCTTACATAGGTCGTACACGACCTAAAGTACACACTTAAAAAAACAGACGACTTAACAAATGAACGGCATCTGGAGCTTCGCGACCTAAGAGTGAACGGCGTCCCTTCATTAGCGACCTAACCGAAGTGGCTTCAGAAAGTCTTCGCGACTTAAAGTTTCTCGCGACCTATCTTAGGTCGTAGGTCGTTCTCGCGACCTAACTTCACACGTCTCATCTTCCAGCGACCTAAGAACAGAACATCTTCACGCGACCTAACTAGGTCGTAGGTCGTAGAATGTTTTAACTTAGGTTGTGAGCGACCTAAATCATCCTCTGAACAACTCCGCGCGCATCCTTTGTTAGGTCGTTCGCATTCCTGAGTGTTGGTTCCATTAGCTCGTAGCCCATTTTCCATAGGTCGTGAGCGACCTAAGAACCCATTAGGTCGTGAGCGACCTAAGACTTCAATTTTTAACAACTTATTTTCCAGTTTTGGTTTGTTAGGTCGTGAGTGACCTAAGACTTCTTCATTAGGTCATGAACGACCTAAGCCTTGTGAATTCGTAGCTCGCGCTGCATCACATATTCTTCTCTTTATTGCATAATAATGTTTTGATACTCCATACTCTGTAGCTCTTTGCAAATTGGTTCATTTTCTTCTGTTAATGCCTCTTTATCAGTCCATAATAGTTTTTTCATTTAATCTTGGACTATAAAAAGTAGCAACTGATAGTCTTGAGCCATCACATCTCACTATGACTATGTGCTCCATACTCTTAAATTTGTCATTGCTAACCTGCTACATAATTTTAAATGAATAAAATAAAATACAGAGCAAGTATACAGAACCATCTGAGGTTCAGTTATATCAACTGGCTTGTAAAAAAAAGATTAACTATCTTAGCAACTATAATTCTTGTATTACTTTGATTTAGTGTTTGGCAGAAATGAGTATGGTTTAGCTTAGAATGTCTTGTTTTATTTATTGAAATGGTGATGTTGCAAGTGTTACAATGTCATATCATTTGCTTTTGGTTCTTATGTTAGATATTTCCATTCGCTATGTTGTTACTAAATTCAATTGCTCAAAAAAAAAAATGTTTGGCAAGATTTAAAGTGAGATTACTAAGTATTCGTTGTCCAGAAAGTGTTAACTATTCAAAACAGCGGTGCATTCAATTGACCATAACTTTCAAACGTTTCATCCGATTTCGACAATCTTGCACTTTTCGGAAAGACAATGATATAACAACTTTTATTTTAAATGTTTTGTAAAATTTTGATGTTTACTAATATTAAACAAGAAGTAAAAGAGATGTAGATCGCTGTCACGAAATGTAAATTACACAAAACTAAGCTGAACTAATTTGCTCATATCTTTTGAACGGTTAATCCGATTTTGATAATCTTGCCCATTCCGGAAAGCTTGAAATATATGCAACATTTTTTATTTAGAGTGTTTACTGAAATTTTAAAATTTACTATGCTAAAAACGTGCATTTATAAATCAGATCTGCACGTTTATTCCAATTTAGAATTTTACACTTTAGAATATATATATCATAACTCCAGTTGTATCTTACATTTTTGCGATCTGAAAAGTGTTGTGGAAAGCTAATAAATAATTTTACAACTTCACTCCTGAAGGCATTTGCTAATTTTGTGGTTTTAACATCCAAAAGTTAGTTGTAACATTGATTGTATAAGCTAATAGAATTACTAAGTGTTTATCTATATGTTTAATTAGCTAAATTGGTGCCATGTTATTAATTTTTAAGTATACAAGACTTATGTGTTTGATTTGGGTTAAGTAAAGGAATATGAAGGATATATGGATTGGTATGCGGCGCAAACTCACTCTCGCTCGTATAAGAAATTAAACAATTGCTTTAAAACGCTAAAATAAAGATACGTTTTTGGATTAAATACAAAAGTGTTTGAAATATTGGTTTATATTGTGTTTCTGACCGTGTGGTCGATGTATATCATATATATTATAATTATGAAATTGCAAACGGCTCTCCGTATAAAGGAGACTCTACCGAAATTTTTCAAAATTTTTAACACTTAGAAAATTTTCAATAAATTTATGTATGCGAAGAAAGGAAAATTTATAAATGAATCTATTTAAATTTATAACATATATGATAAGTTTGATTTCAATATTAACCAATTAAAGAATTGAACGAGTTTTAACTTGATTGTATAATACGAAGTAAGTTAATGTTTGAGTGTGCGTGTGACGTTTCCCTATAAGAAATTGCGAGGATGCAATTTTCATAAAGAGGGAGGTATGTAACAATCATGTTTTCAAAGCCGCTGTCACGTACGGGAATTTTCGACTTTCGAAAATTCGACATCGATACTCACTTTATCGACTGTCGAGCAATCGAGTGCCGGAAACTCCAATAGTGAGGGTTTTTAAGAAAAAGAAATAGAAGAAAAGATAGAAGAAAAAGAGAAGAAGAAGAAAAAGAACAACAGAACAACATCAGAACAGAAACAATATCAGAATCTCACCTATCGCAGCGGAACAATATACAATAGATAATTACTAGTCTTTTAAAACAAAGAACTATATCAGTTTATACATACATCAATCATCAGAGTCAATATACAACAATGGACAGTTTTATAAACTTGTCCTCATACAGAATACACAGCGGAATAAATACTATCAGATACAAATACTACGTCTCGTCATCTAGCTCGCCACTTGAGCTCCATAGCACTCCAATCCAAAATGACTTGATAACTAAACTCTAGACTGCCCGTGTTGAAATTGGTGGGCACCCAGAGTTTAGAAAGGGAACAATAAACTCCAGGTCAGTCATGGTGACTGGTGTGAGATCGTAAAACAGTTATTTATCTTTAAAATAAACAACAGAAAAATTTTAAAGTCAATTCGCAATGCTTTTGGAAAATGAAACTACCATAAGACCTCCCGCCACACACACAATGCAAACGCAGAATTGGAGGAGATTTCTTCTTATGATAGTCAAAGATGCTTACTACGCAAAAAAATCAAATCCTTTTTGATATTATTATTAGTGCATAGTGTAGAAAACATTTCGAAAGTAGAATATAAATCTTAGCCAGCATAGGTACAATTATAGTATGCTTGCTATAGCTACCATATTAAATGGCAGGTTCTACAACTAAAACCGTACAAGGCTCATATTGTTTCTTTGGATTTCCAACAAATGGTCAGGCTAAGGAACTTCCTTTTCCACGATGGGTACGTCCCTAGAATAGACGACCCGAGAAATAACCTAACATTACGGTTAGATCTCTGCCAACACAAGGCCGGGTTACCTCTGCAAAAGTAGGTAACTACTGACACGCGTATGTCATCCCCCGATCGTAACCGATCTTCCCGAGGATCCCCGATTCGCAACAAACCACATAGTAAAAATGCAGCAACCACATAGGTTAAGTATCTGGGCTCCATACCATGATACCACCTCTATCCAGAAGGAATGACATACACTAAGGGGCGCTACTCCCTAGAACCTTGCCGCATTCTTCCTGTTTCGACCATTTCCGGGGTGTGAGGTCCGATGAAGTCTCGTCCACAAAGCTACGCTTTCTACAAAGCCATGCTTCGGGTCAAACAAATGATCAACCTATGATCACAAAGATATAAGATCAAACAAATGATCATATCACAAATGATCAAACACTGATCATTTCACAGCAACACTCAGTATGCCACGTTACCAAATTGGGAGTATATCGCTGATAAATTTCAACTACATAACCTCTGAGCTCGTACGTCTCAAAGAAGGGTGTTAAGCTAAGAGAATAAATTCTCCGCCACCAACAGAAATGTATTTGAAAGAAATCAGCTTTATATCTCAAATTGTAACGTCAGACACACAATCCATACAAGTCTGTTCCGGGATCGAACAGAACCGAAGGCACTTCTCACGAAGCCCTTGCACATCCGGATAATTTTCAATCACGTCCGGACTTCCCGTCACTAAGGGTGATAAAACCTCTAAATCGAAGATCAGTCGATGTAGAGTAACTCGACGGTAATCCTTCCGTTTTCAAAAATATCCGGTCTTCAACACCGGTCTTCGAATGCAATTCATAACGACGTATCACATATTCGGAATGGGTTATACGACCCCATGGTCCTTTCCCGGTTAACCCGAATAGTGAGCGATTATTCAAAAATAAGTGTGGCATTCAAATTCATCCAATTCACAACAAATATCGTTCAAGGTAATTATTGATAGTCGGTTATTTAACTATCAATAAAGATGCGCAACATCATCAGATTCCAGATAATTTTCCAAATTATTTCTTTTCTAAAATATCTTTACTAGATATAAAATTCCCACACTTCAAAAATAAATCAATATTTATTTTTCTAAACAGTTTCCATTTCCTTTATAAATTCCATAGTGAATTTATATTTTTCGAATATCTACTGATATTCGATTTTCAAATCGTTTTCAATATTCATTTTCAATTTATCTTTAAGAAGATAAAATCTCAAAACATTTCATTTCATTTTTGGGAAAGCATTTCCATACTTATTTAATAATAAGTAGTCCACAAATCTATTTTATTTTCAACACTTGAAAATATTCGATATACTTAAATCAATATTAAGTACATATTTCATTCTTTAAGGAAATCATTTATTTTAACAACATCTATTTGAGTCAAAACGAATGTTACGTAAAACATCGTTATGACGACTCAAAATCACTAGTATATGGATTCGAAAATTAAGATAGATATTTAAATCACAATACTAGATAAAAACATTTCCTTTCGGAAATCATTTACTATAACAACAGTGTTATAGTCCATCATTTCCTTATTCCTCGAAAACGTCTATTTCAACAATGAATGTTGAAATCTATGATTTCGATATTCATTATATTTGAAAATATCTTTAAAACAATTAACTTCATTTCAAATATCACTTTCCCGAAACCATATCCATTTTACTTAAAAATATATTCACTGTCCAAAATCGTGAATATACTTCACTAACCACATTTCAATCTTTTCTACACATTTATTTCAAGAATTTATCCACTATCCAAAATCGTGGATAAAATTCCCTTAATAACCTTTTATATTCAATTCATCAAATTTGATTGATTTTCGAATTTATTAAACAACGTTCATAAATTGATTTTATACTTTATAACAATTTCAACTTCAAAAATCATTTTACTAGCAATTTCTATTTATATTCCATCTAAGGGCAAAAATCTAATTTATAAGTAAATTTTCTTATAAATATTTTATTCCACAATTTCCTTCACATTTTATAACTTCATAATTTATCAATCTATAAATTTCATATCTTCACATTTTATAATTATAAATTTCATATCTTCACTTTTTATATTGACTTTCCAAATTCGTTTCAATTTTCCAATTAAATTTATAGTTGGACTTCCAACTTATTTCCTTTTAAATAAATTCCTCTTGAAGAAAATAAATTTCAATTTGTTTCTTTCAATCTATTTAAAAATCCAAATTTTAAATTAAATTCTTCAATTTATAATCACTATTTTTATGAAATCCATTTATTTAACATTTTCACTTGATTCTGGAATTAATTCAATAAGATTATAAAAATTTACTTTTTATACTTTAAAATTCCTTTCTTCAAAATTTCTTCAATTTCAAAAATTGATTCACTTAGAAATTTTCTACTTGAATTTCAAAAATTCAACTTCGTTTATCTTTGGAATCCAATGATATCAAACATCCATTCAGCTAAATTTTAGCTTTCAAACAATTTCCAGACATCAATTCAATAACATCAATAATCATTCACAGATTATCACATCACAGTAGAAATAAATTCAATCAATGTGAGGGGTCCAGTTGGATCCCTCCAACCTGTTTCCCTGCATCCAAAGACGTTAGCACAATACCAATTCCACTTCGAGGTGGAATATCGCGGTATATGGGTTTTATAAAAATAATCCGCTTACTAACGGCGCAATAGGGTCTCATCCGCTATACGAGGCGGGAAATCAATCAATCCAATATATACATATGCCAATATGTATATATTGCTATATATATAGATATATCCTACTATATCTAATATCACATCTAATAGCAATCAATCAGTCAAAAACTGCAATTAATTTTGAGTGAGAAAAATCTCACCTTTGCATTTAATTTGCTTTCCAATTCAAACCAGCTTATTTCTTCACGATGTTAGACCTTGTATTAAACAATTTATACCATTCATTAATATTCAATATAAATCGAATAATCAACTTTTCGTTTTGATAATTTCAATTCATCGGTGATTTTGTTTTAAACAATTAATTTTAAATTTTCACTGATTTCCCTTTTTAAATAAACTTATTTAACTAAGATTTTATTTTGACCCAATTTCTTTTAATAAATTTATCTAACTAGAAATTAAATTTAAAACTAATTTCTCCTTTAACAAAATATTTTCCAGTTACCAAAATAATTACAAAGTTAATAAATTAGAAATCTGTATTTTATATCTTATTTTGAACAAATAATCAAATCAATTTTTATTGTGAAATTTTCTATTTCTAACTTTGCTGTTTTTTATATATATATATTTAATAAGTTTAAAAGTAAAAGAAAACTGCCTGTATGTATTTATATACCTTACTGTAACTAGAATTTTAAAACAGTTAATAAAACTCCACCTTTATATTTCCAAAATCAAAGTTATACCTGTTCTTACAATATCTTCTTTTAAATTAGAATAGATAGGTATATATATATATATTCCCCTTGTTTATTTATTATATCCTAAAACATATAATGTATATCCTAAAAACAAAACAATTTTGCAAATAACTTCAGAAAACAAAAATACCTCAATCAGAGGTCGAACCACTTGGCATCGCACGCGCGACTGCCTCTCAATGCCACGAATCACGCAGCCACATCCACATCGTCGCTCGCGAACTACCCTCCAGCCTTTGCCTCGAGCCCCCAAATCACTACGCCGCCCTGTTCCCGTGGCCACGTGAACCTCTCTCGCGAGCCTCCCCTGTCATCTCGCACGCGAGATCGAACTCGCCTGATGGTCGCCGCTCCACCGAGATCGCCCAATGCCGCCTTCGAGCCCTCGACTTTACTCGAATCTTCAATCGAGACTAGATCTCAAGCTCGCCCCCTTTTTTTTTCTCGAGCTAGTTGTTTTCGTGGTTGAATCGAAAGGAAGTGGTGGGGGAGAAAACGTATTCTATTTGATTTAGATGGAAGGGGAGATAAAGGAACTTGCTGTTTAAAAGTTTGAAGGCAGTGGCCATTTTCTTCTTCTGATTTAAACGAAAACGCAACAGAGAAGAGGAAGACGTCGCGGCCATTATTTTGGTTTGAACGAAAGGTTTAGCCCTTATATTTTTTTATAAATCGAACGAACAAATTGAATTTTGAAAACGAAGAGAAATGGGGAAGCTCGGTATTCTCTGCACGATTTCCATCTCGTGATGCTCGACGTGCTTTTAGGCGTGAGATAAGGAATGCTGTCCAAAGTTTAAATTTTTAAATTTAAATTTAAATTCAATTTGTTTCGGTATAATTTTTAACGCGTTTATGTGTCGTATTCTCATCCAACAACTCCGAACGATACGAAATTTAAAACCCGGTGATAATTTAACGTTACGGACCCAATGGAACCGGTTTCGTCGAATTCCGAGACTGTTTGTAAAATGACTATTTTTAAATATCGATTCAAACAATTAAATTTCAAAACTGAACAAAACAGTCCGAAATTAAATTCTGAAGCTTCTATTATCTTCAGTATCATCAATATAAATTTTAAAAGCTTTTCGAAATATTTTTCTTCAACTTTAAAATTGAAGATATAAATTTTATCCAGTTTCAATAGATTAAATTTTATAATTTAATCGCCAAATTCAAAGTTATATCGGGGATTCAAATTAAATCATCATTCAAATATTTAAAATTAATTAAATATTCTCAATTTAATTTGTTCAAAATTCTGGGTCGTTACAGACTTCCCTCCTTAAAAGAATTTCGTCCTCGAAATTACAAGTTAGGAAAAAAGGTCCTTAACTCGTCTACTATTTTTCACAATTCAATAGTTTTATCAATTTATCAAAACAAATCTTTCTACTAAAGATTCGTTATCAATTTAACTAGTTTTTCAACTTCAATTACAGGTTTCAAAACAACATTGTTTTCTTAACAATTCAGATTTAAATTCAAATTCAAATTTAAACTTTCAAATTTTCTCAAAAATTTTCTAACACTCGGAATTTTCGAAAAATTTCGCCAGCGTCTCCTTTGCGCGGCTAATACGGTACGACTACAAAACGTCCCTACGGACTCTCAGATTTCAAAAAGAAAAAGAAAAAGCCAAGCGGCTAGACAAGAAATCATCAAATCTCATATTATAATTCAAATACTTACCTTTTGTCGAGCAATTCAAATTTATCTTCGAAATTAAATTCCAATTCCTTTATACCTGTATATCCTACTAGCCATAATATCTAGTTACATATATTCAACTATTTTGCAAATTCTATTACAAAATTTTCAATATAAACTACTTATACATCTTTAGCTTACTTCACTGTTGAAGTTACATATTCATATCCATTCAATTTTACATTTCTAATCTCATTTGAATTCAATTTAACTTCTGAATATTGGATTTTATCGATTTACTTTCCTTTACAACTATACTATTTTAAATTAGTTCCAGTTACTAATTTATCACAAATTCTAATTCATTTATTCAAATTTGTCTTCAACATTCAGTTTCAATTCCAGTTTTATTCACTTTTGCTTGCTCCCAAAATTTATTTACAATTCACTATTTTGGTTTATAACCACTTATATTAAACTGGATTTCAATTCCATATGAATTTAATTCATTTCAAAACATATTAATTTGTCATTTCTCCAATTAGTTTCAGTTACTAATTTTATTTCAATACTTTACAAATGTGAAACGAATTTTTCAACATTCAATTTACTTTCATGTACTTGCAATTGCAAACTTATTCATTCATTCACAATTTTATTTTCATAATTCAATTTGTATAAGCTATCAACTTAATAATATTTCACAATTATTTTTATATAGTATTCCAGAGTCTTTTCAACCTTTTCAAAATCATTTTGAAAACAATTCAAATTCCATTTGAATTTCCAAAACAAAACCCAAATTTTTCAAACAACTTCCGTTTAAAACAATTTGGCAGCAATTCCTCTTTTGGAAACCCAAAAATGAACATCAGTGATGCTGCAGTCATTACCGAAGTTATTTTCCAGCGACCGAAAAGAGTTTAGAGCTTTCATCTCTCTAAATTACTTTTCAAAACCTTCGAAATTCATTTTCAATCAAAAAGATTTAAACTTCCAAATCTCAAAATTTTCAAATTCTTTTCAAAACATTTCCAAATACTTCTTTGGAATTTCGTTTTCAAATTACAAATTACATTTATAATTTACATTCTTAAAATTTCATTTGTATGTGAATTTATTTCTTTATCTTTCAATTCACATTTATAAATTTCATTCATTAATTGGATTTATTTCCAAATCTTTGGTTATTATTTTAATTTCTCATTCCATTTCATATAACAATGATAATAATTCAATGTTATTATTTTATAACAACCAAACATCCATATACTATGATAATTCATAGAAAATCATTTCTTTTCTATACAAAAATAGTTTTGGGCAAATTTATCTCATTTACCCTATTTAAAACAATACTGTGTCGGTTTATCTTGTTTAAGAGTTTAGAAACCCCTATCGATTACAGTTAGCTAGACTGCACCGACCAGAATCTATAAACAATCAACCGATAAGTCAACACAATACAAAACAATTTCATATTCAAATAACAAATACGCGCTCATATCTATTATTACACTCAAACTCATTCTAGAGTACTACTGACTCTATCTCTAATGAGTAACACCCAACAGAGCAGGGTTGTCGCTTAACCATATGCTCTGATACCACGCTGTCACGTACGGGAATTTTCGACTTTCGAAAATTCGACATCGATACTCACTTTATCGACTGTCGAGCATTCGAGTGCCGGAAACTCCAATAGTGAGGGTTTTTAAGAAAAAGAAATAGAAGAAAACATAGAAGAAAAAGAGAAGAAGAAGAAAAAGAACAACAGAACAACATCAGAACAGAAACAATATCAGAATCTCACCTATCGCAGCGGAACAATATACAATAGATAATTACTAGTCTTTTAAAACAAAGAACTATATCAGTTTATACATACATCAATCATCAGAGTCAATATACAACAATGGACAGTTTTATAAACTTGTCCTCATACAGAATACACAGCGGAATAAATACTATCAGATACAAATACTACGTCTCGTCATCTAGCTCGCCACTTGAGCTCCATAGCACTCCAATCCAAAATGACCTGATAACTAAACTCTAGACTGCCCGTGTTGAAATTGGTGGGCACCCAGAGTTTAGAAAGGGAACAATAAACTCCAGGTCAGTCATGGTGACTGGTGTGAGATCGTAAAACAGTTATTTATCTTTAAAATAAACAACAGAAAAATTTTAAAGTCAATTCGCAATGCTTTTGGAAAATGAAACTACCATAAGACCTCCCGCTACACACACAATGCAAACGCAGAATTGGAGGAGATTTCTTCTTATGATAGTCAAAGATACTTACTACGCAAAAAAATCAAATCCTTTTTGATATTATTATTAGTGCATAGTGTAGAAAACATTTCGAAAGTAGAATATAAATCTTAGCCAGCATAGGTACCATTATAGTATGCTTGCTATAGCTACCATATTAAATGGCAGGTTCTACAACTAAAACCGTACAAGGCTCGTATTGTTTCTTTGGATTTCCAACAAATGGTCAGGCTAAGGAACTTCCTTTTCCACGATGGGTACGTCCCTGGAATAGACGACCCGAGAAATAACCTAACATTACGGTTAGATCTCTGCCAACACAAGGCCGGGTTACCTCTGCAAAAGTAGGTAACTACTGACACGCGTATGTCATCCCCCGATCGTAACCGATCTTCCCGAGGATCCCCGATTCGCAACAAACCACATAGTAAAAATGCAGCAACCACATAGGATAAGTATCTGGGCTCCATACCATGATACCACCTCTATCCAGAAGGAATGACATACACTAAGGGGCGCTACTCCCTAGAACCTTGCCGCATTCTTCCTGTTTCGACCATTTCCGGGGTGTGAGGTCCGATGAAGTCTCGTCCACAAAGCTACGCTTTCTACAAAGCCATGCTTCGGGTCAAACAAATGATCAACCTATGATCACAAAGATATAAGATCAAACAAATGATCATATCACAAATGATCAAACACTGATCATTTCACAGCAACACTCAGTATGCCACGTTACCAAATTGGGAGTATATCGCTGATAAATTTCAACTACATAACCTCTGAGCTCGTACGTCTCAGAGAAGGGTGTTAAGCTAAGAGAATAAATTCTCCGCCACTAATAGAAATGTATTTGAAAGAAATCAGCTTTATATCTCAAATTGTAACGTCAGACACACAATCCATACAAGTCTATTCCGGGATCGAACCGAACCGAAGGCACTTCTCATGAAGCCCTTGCACATCCGGATAATTTTCAATCACGTCCGGACTTCCCGTCACTAAGGGTGATAAAACCTCTAAATCGAAGATCAGTCGATGTAGAGTAACTCGACGGTAATCCTTCCGTTTTCAAAAATATACGGCCTTCAACACCGGTCTTCGAATGCAATTCATAACGACGTATCACATATTCGAAATGGGTTATACGACCCCATGGTCCTTTCCCGGTTAACCCGAATAGTGAGCGATTATTCAAAAATAAGTGTGGCATTCAAATTCATCCAATTCACAACAAATATCGTTCAAGGTAATTATTGATAGTCGGTTATTTAACTATCAATAAAGATGCGCAACATCATCAGATTCCAAATAATTTTCCAAATTATTTCTTTTCCAAAATATCTTTACTAGATATAAAATTCCCACACTTCAAAAATAAATCAATATTTATTTTTCTAAACAGTTTCCATTTCCTTTATAAATTCCATAGTGAATTTATATTTTTCGAATATCTACTGATATTCGATTTTCAAATCGTTTTCAATATTCATTTTCAATTTATCTTTAAGAAGATAAAATCTCAAAACATTTCATTTCATTTTTGGAAAAGCATTTCCATACTTATTTAATAATAAGTAGTCCACAAATCTATTTTATTTTCAACACTTGAAAATATTCGATATACTTAAATCAATATTAAGTACATATTTCATTCTTTAAGGAAATCATTTATTTTAACAACATCTATTTGAGTCAAAACGAATGTTACGTAAAACATCGTTACGACGACTCAAAATCACTAGTATAGGGATTCGAAAATTAAGATAGATATTTAAATCACAATACTAGATAAAAACATTTCCTTTCGGAAATCATTTACTATAACAACAGTGTTATAGTCCATCATTTCCTTATTCCTCGAAAACGTCTATTTCAACAATGAATGTTGAAATCTATGATTTCGATATTCATTATATTTGAAAATATCTTTAAAACAATTAACTTCATTTCAAATATCACTTTCCCGAAACCATATCCATTTTACTTAAAAATATATTCACTGTCCAAAATCGTGAATATACTTCACTAACCACATTTCAATCTTTTCTACACATTTATTTCAAGAATTTATCCACTATCCAAAATCGTGGATAAAATTCCCTTAATAACCTTTTATATTCAATTCATCAAATTTGATTGATTTTCGAATTTATTAAACAACGTTCATAAATTGCTTTTATACTTTATAACAATTTCGACTTCAAAAATCATTTTATTAGCAATTTCTATTTATATTCCATCTAAGGGCAAAAATCTAATTTATAAGTAAATTTTCTTATAAATATTTTATTCCACAATTTCCTTCACATTTTATAACTTCATAATTTATCAATCTATAAATTTCATATCTTCACATTTTATAATTATAAATTTCATATCTTCACTTTTTATATTGACTTTCCAAATTCGTTTCAATTTTCCAATTAAATTTATAGTTGGACTTCCAACTTATTTCCTTTTAAATAAATTCCTCTTGAAGAAAATAAATTTCAATTTGTTTCTTTCAATCTATTTAAAAATCCAAATTTTAAATTAAATTCTTCAATTTATAATCACTATTTTTACGAAATCCATTTATTTAACATTTTCACTTGATTCTGGAATTAATTCAATAAGATTATAAAAATTTACTTTTTATACTTTAAAATTCCTTTCTTCAAAATTTCTTCAATTTCAAAAATTGATTCACTTAGAAATTTTCTACTTGAATTTCAAAAATTCAACTTCGTTTATCTTTGGAATCCAATGATATCAAACATCCATTCAACTAAATTTTAGCTTTCAAACAATTTCCAAACATCAATTCAATAACATCAATAATCATTCACAGATTATCACATCACAGTAGAAATAAATTCAATCAATGTGAGGGGTCCAGTTGGATCCCTCCAACCTGTTTCCCTGCATCCAAAGACGTTAGCACAATACCAATTCCACTTCGAGGTGGAATATCGCGGTATATGGGTTTTATAAAAATAATCCGCTTACTAACGGCGCAATAGGGTCTCATCCGCTATACGAGGCGGGAAATCAATCAATCCAATATATACATATGCCAATATATATATATTGCTATATATATATATATCCTACTATATCTAATATCACATCCAATAGCAATCAATCAGTCAAAAACTGCAATTAATTTTGAGTGAGAAAAATCTCACCTTTGCATTTAATTTGCTTTCCAATTCAAACCAGCTTATTTCTTCACGATGTTAGACCTTGTATTAAACAATTTATACCATTCATTAATATTCAATATAAATCGAATAATCAACTTTTCGTTTTGATAATTTCAATTCATCGGTGATTTTGTTTTAAACAATTAATTTTAAATTTTCACTGATTTCCCTTTTTAAATAAACTTATTTAACTAAGATTTTATTTTGACCCAATTTCTTTTAATAAATTTATCTAACTAGAAATTAAATTTAAAACTAATTTCTCCTTTAACAAAATATTTTCCAGTTACCAAAATAATTACAAAGTTAATAAATTAGAAATCTGTATTTTATATCTTATTTTGAACAAATAATCAAATCAATTTTTATTGTGAAATTTTCTATTTCTAACTTTGCTGTTTTTTTATATATATTTAATAAGTTTAAAAGTAAAAGAAAACTGCCTGTATGTATTTATATACCTTACTGTAACTAGAATTTTAAAACAGTTAATAAAACTCCACCTTTATATTTCCAAAATCAAAGTTATACCTGTTCTTACAATATCTTCTTTTAAATTAGAATAGATAGGTATATATATATATTCCCCTTGTTTATTTATTATATCCTAAAACATATAATGTATATCCTAAAAACAAAACAATTTTGCAAATAACTTCAGAAAACAAAAATACCTCAATCAGAGGTCGAACCACTTGGCATCGCACGCGCGACTGCCTCTCAATGCCACGAATCACGCAGCCACATCCACATCGTCGCTCGCGAACTACCCTCTAGCCTTTGCCTCGAGCCCCCAAATCACTACGCCGCCCTGTTCCCGTGGCCACGTGAACCTCTCTCGCGAGCCTCCCCTGTCATCTCGCACGCGAGATCGAACTCGCCTGATGGTCGCCGCTCCACCGAGATCGCCCAATGCCGCCTTCGAGCCCTCGACTTTACTCGAATCTTCAATCGAGACTAGATCTCAAGCTCGCCCCCTTTTTTTTCTCGAGCTAGTTGTTTTCGTGGTTGAATCGAAAGGAAGTGGTGGGGGAGAAAACGTATTCTATTTGATTTAGATGGAAGGGGAGATAAAGGAACTTGCTGTTTAAAAGTTTGAAGGCAGTGGCCATTTTCTTCTTCTGATTTAAACGAAAACGCAACAGAGAATAGGAAGACGTCGCGGCCATTCTTTTGGTTTGAACGAAAGGTTTAGCCCTTTTATTTTTTTATAAATCGAACGAACAAATTGAATTTTGAAAACGAAGAGAAATGGGGAAGCTCGGTATTCTCTGCACGATTTCCATCTCGTGATGCTCGGCGTGCTTTTAGGCGTGAGATAAGGAATGCTGTCCAAAGTTTAAATTTTTAAATTTAAATTTAAATTCAATTTGCTTCGGTACAATTTTTAACGCGTTTATGTGTCGTATTCTCATCCAACAACTCCGAACGATACGAAATTTAAAACTCGGTGATAATTTAACGTTACGGACCCAATGGAACCGGTTTCGTCGAATTTCGAGACTGTTTGTAAAATGACTATTTTTAAATATCGATTCAAACAATTAAATTTCAAAACTGAACAAAACAGTCCGAAATTAAATTCTGAAGCTTCTATTATCTTCAGTATCATCAATATAAATTTTAAAAGCTTTTCGAAATATTTTTCTTCAACTTTAAAATTGAAGATATAAATTTTATCCAGTTTCAATAGATTAAATTTTATAATTTAATCGCCAAATTCAAAGTTATATCGGGGATTCAAATTAAATCATCATTCAAATATTTAAAATTTATTAAATATTCTCAATTTAATTTGTTCAAAATTCTAGGTCGTTACAGCCGTAATATTGGACGAATTTAATTTCCAATTCGATTGTGATAATTTATAATTTTGAAATAAAATTCTATTTAATGGAAATTTATTTGATAATAGATTTATTTTTACTCTTTTTTGAAATGGTACTTTATATACAACATGTCATCGGGACAACATATCACATGTCAATAAACGTTCGAATCACACTATGCAAGTTTCAAACTTGTGACATCTCGCAGTAAAGCTGAATCACTTAACCACTTGGACAATGGTGCTTGTCGATTTATTTTTTTATTTAAATTAATTATTAAATTCTTTCCAGGAAATATATTGAATGGGATATGGTGTTATATTTTAAAGTATAAATAACTATATATAATTGAAATAGATGATATTTAGTTCAATCATTAAATCGACGAAGATTAATAAATCTATTTTATATCAATACGGTGAATAATTGAATAGAATAAAATAATATTGAATTGAATGAAATTGTACAATTGTCGATATATGTATATATATATATATATTGCTGAATGGAGTATAAATCAGTTTAAAAGATTGAAATTGAAATATAGTTATACACAAATTTAAAAGTGTTACTTGGAAAAATAACAACTAAGGAATTTAAATTAGGCCTAAACCCAATGGCCGACTATTCAAGCACATTCCACCTCTTATTCTAAAACCTACATTCCTGTTGAAATAACCATTCTCTTTTTCCCTAAATCCCCTTGCCCTAATTAGCCAACGCATTTAGATTGAAAAAAATGAAATCTCGCGCACGTTCTGTCAATGCTTCATGTAGGCTCGTTGACGCTAGGGCTGTAGGCGATGCCAACTATGTGACCAAGGATGGAGGCAACGAATTGAGAGCTGCAACATAGAGGTGTGTGCGGCAACGACATAGAGCTTGGGTGTTGCACGTCTGCTGATGGATGAGGCCGCGACGTCGTGCAAAACTGAGGGGTCGATAGAGAGCGAAGGTAGCTTGCGTGCGTGGATTCGAGCATGGGTTGGAGGCGTGGTCGAGTACATGCGAAGTATGGAGGAGCTTGGATGCGCATCGGGTTGTGGAGGTAGTGCAAAAGTCGGAGCACTGAATTGTTGGAGCTGTACAAGCTGAAGCAAACGCGAGAATTTAAGCAAGCTTGGGTTAAGGTGAGTTATTTTATAACTCACACTTTTATAGCTATATAATTGTATCATTTTTGTATGCCTTTTTTGGGTGAAGAAATGCATAGGTTTTTGGTAGTAATTGAATGAAATTATTGAAATTGCATGATATGAACTCAATTGGATGCATATTGTGATTTATCTAATTTGTCAAAGGATATAGATTAAAATTGTTTGTTTGGTATTATATGGATGGAAAGAGGTCAATTTGCAAACGGAGTTCCGTTCGTTTGCAAATTGAATTATTCTAACTTTTATAAAAATACATATATTGTTTGTATGACCGAAGCAGTCAGAAAGCAACTCGGGTCGCTAAATAATTCCATATTATGGAATTATATTTTATGGAGCAATGTTTGCTCAAGGTGTTGAATTTTCATTGGATTTATCATTGAATTATTTAAATGTATTTCAAAAATGAGATTGTATCCATTTTGATCCTTATCGGAATTAGTTTATAAAATATATAGTTAGATTATATTATCCTCTTAACTTATTGTTTATTTTAAAATTTCCAATTAAAATTTTCAAAGGTAGGTAATATTTATTTACAAAATCCTTTAAAATTATTATTTATCAGTAAAAAATTTTGGAAATGCTTTAGAGGCAAAAGATAAGATATGGAATTATTTTAGAAAACTGATTATAAAAGTAATAAATTCAATTTCAAATAATTTTAGCTATAAAATCTATTTAAATGATTTAGAAAGACTTTTAAAGCCTTTGGAAAATTATATCTTCCTTTGCATGTATATATATTTTAAATAGATTTTCAAAATAAAGTAAGTTATCAATTATGAAAAGTAAAGCTTTGTTTCAAAAATAAATGCAATTAAGATTTTTAAGTCTACAAATAGTTTATGATTTTAAAGTGTTTATGAAATAATATTATATATATCTATATTGATTTAAAATAAAGTGAATTATCAATTACTTAAATATTGTTTTGATCCAAAGACCTAATAAAGGAATTTTATTTTAAGGCTTAAATCTTTGTAACTCTTTTCTTTATATATATATATGAGTTATTGGATTTTAAAAGTGATAACTGTGAAAGTAAACTATAGATAAAACAATTTAGAAATCATTCATATATAATAAATTTTGTATTACTTTCTTTCAACTATAACCTATTATTGGCTTTAATTGTTTTAGCCTTTGGCTAATTATATACCATTTTGGTATTTCTTTGATGACTTTTGGAAACATTGATTTCGAACAATTAATTCTTTCACTTGTGTTTCTATTGAATTTTGTGCTTTTATATGAAACAAAGAATTTTAATAAACGATTGTATTATCGGGTGGTATGGGACACTTTGTACAATTCTTTCGGTTACTATTATAATTTGTTAAATAAAGTCTAAAGTGGAAATTACTAACTTTTAGTAAATACTTGAATTTACCATCTGGTATGGGACATTTAGTTAAATTTCGTGATTACTGGAGCGATAGTAATTTACACTTAGAGTTGTATTATCTTAGGGTGTTTGGATTTGAGACCGATAGATCCTCGAGAGAAGATAACTCATTTTTCATCGATTTGAGAATCGATACATTTTTAGATTTGGGTAGGTAGACCTATTTTTTTGGGGTTAGGTCTATTCTGGTATAACACGGCTACCCTTTTTGTTGTTTGGATAGGTGTTATATTGCAGCCCTATCAGTTCATTTTACGGTTGGACAATGTTTACCTATTTATTTTAGTTAGGTAAATTCACATAGTTTTGTCATAAACACGGCTACCTATTTCTTTTCGTTAGGAGTCGAGATTTTTACCTGGTAGTCTATTTCTATTCATTAGACTATTGCGCTATGTGGCAGAGTTTATTTATTTTAGTTAGGCCCTGTGTCGCACTGTATCAAACTGATAGTTGACTACCATTATTATTTCATTAGTAATGATTATTTCGTCAGAGGTTTTAGGATAGATATTTAGTATCTTTTGGCTCTGGAAAATTTTGAATTAGTTATCACTATATTTTGAGATGATAGTCCATTAGAGACTTTATATTAATTTATGAAATGGTGATTTTGGTCAATGTGCCTTATTTTGATTATTTGGTTTTTAGGCATATTGTGAAATGACTTATTTTAGAGTTGAGTCATTTACGGATTTATAAAGTAGTGAATTTAATTAATATGCCTTATTATGATTGTTGGTTCGACATATTTTATATGGCTTATTATTTTAAGTCATAAAGTTATGATATTAGTATTTACCTTTTATTTAGATATAGTCTGATCCGTTTATTATTTTAATACTTGGGTCAGGCCGAGACTTTACAGGTACAGGGACCCATTGACCTTTGGATTTTAGGCTAGCATTGAAGTAGGCTATTTTTGATAGTTTTAGTTAACTTCATACTTGTATATATTGATAGTTAGGAGTTTATTTCATCTATATTATATAGTAGTGACTTTGTACTTGATACAAGATCTTGGATATGATGTATATAATTATGTGGGTCTAGTACTCATATTTTGTAAACTCACCTTCTATTATGTATAAAATGATGTATATTATTCCGCTGTGATATGTGACTCTAATTCTGATTTATATATATTATATACTCTTCTGAATATTTTTAATTGGCTTGTTTATCACTTTGTATTAATACTGTACACGTATAAATTTCATTTTAGATCCTAAAAAAGGTAAATAAGACGCGTCAGTGTTAGTATAAAGATATATTCACATTCAATCGCCCTTAACCAGCCGTATTCACCGGATTAGCAGACGACGTTACTTTTAATGTTCTTTGCTAAACTGGGCATAACGGTGGGGTTGTTATAGAAACATTTCATTTCCTATCTCTTAAGTTATTGAATTAATCAGGAGACATAAATTTATTTATATGGAGAAGGAAACCTTTCATTTCTCTCTCTTTAATTTAATTGATTAATTATATGAATGTTATTAATTACCAACATATATATGGCATGAATGTGAGTATAAACAATATATATATATGAGTATAAACAAATATATATATATATATATATATGTATTTGTATATATTAGTGTAAATTCTGTAACAACAACATATGATAGGTTATATAAATTGATGACAAGTTGTAGACATATAACAAGAAATAAATGGATAGTTAAAAACATAAAGAAAATATGGGAAATAAATAAAGGGTAACAAAAATGATTGATTTAATTTTCCATTTGGTAAACTTATTTAATGCAACATATAAATGATAATCAATAGGCATTATGATATAAGGATATAAAAATTCAACACCAAATGTATGTATGTATTATTAACTAAGTGTGTGTGTGTGTGTGTGTTTATATATATATTGTTTAATGAATCCTCCAAATATACTAAATTAATTCAGCCAACTCAACTATTATCTATTCGAGATTTATTACTAAACATGCAGTGATCTGATTTAGTAAATCAGTTTGACAATAGATCTTAATCAATAAATCCAAATGTAACTTATATGCATATGTTAATAATTTAAAGTAGAATAAAACATATATATTTAAAAAAAACTGTCCAAAGTATATTTTGTATAATAATAATATAATGTTTATTCATGTTTATTTATACATAAATATAGTGTACATATATGTATGTGTATGCATATATATATATATATACACACACACACACACACGTTTAAATATATTTATATATGTATTGTTAAAGAATCCTTTAAAATTAATAAATCAACTCAACCAAGTAAATTGTAATCAGCTTAAGATTTATTACCAAACATGTAGTAATCTAATTTAGTAAATAGTCCGATAACAGATCTTCATCAGCAAATCTAAATATAATTTATATGTATATGTTAATATATATATTTTGAAATCTTTTAAAATCTTTTAAAATCATTTTAACATACAAATACATATACACATTTATGCGTATGTATGAATCTTAAAGTAGAAAACAATTGGAATCAATGTAAACTATTGTTAACAATTAAATAAAGAAATTTAATTAGAATAACAAGTTAATTACCAGATCTATATTTAGATCAAATTCAATAGAAATTAACATAGGAAATCATGAATAGAACTTATCAACTTCAAATGAAAACCAATTCTAATGATAACAAGTTATACTACTTTAAGATCTATAATTGTATATTTATAAGGGACAACAAATGCATGTATAAAATTTTCAAAATGAGTTAACTACTAGATTTATAATATCATGGAATAAATAAATAAATAACTAATGGAATTTACCTTGTTAATGTTTTCTGTGGTTCGAACTTTGGATGATAAATGCTTCTAGATTTTATTGAAAAACCTTCAGAAATTGCAACAATCTGAAGCACCACTTTTTTATTTCTTTTATTTGATTTGTTTTGGTTTTGTTTTAGGAATTTTTTGTGGCTTGCAAGCCATGAAATCTTGACCAAGAAGGTAGAAAAATGGAGAACGAGGCTAGGGTTTAGAAGGAGAGTGATTAACAGAGGCAAGCGAATGGAAGGTAACATATTTATAGAGGGATCCTTCTTTAACCTCCTTCCTTCATTTTCTAGATCCAACAATCTGATTTTAAGCCTGTTTTTTTCTATGGCCTTCTATGATTAAGGCTATATGGGCCTTAGAATATTCCCAAACTCATTTAGTAATTAATCTATTTAAATCCAATTTAAATATTTTGTCAATATTATATATCGATACGTACATACATAACTTTTATGTATGTACTTTATTAAATACCAAAGGCATTCAAACATAACAAATAAATAAATAAACAAAAATTAAATAATTAATATTTCATAAATATTAATTAATTTAATTAATATATAATGGTTATAAATTAATTAAATCATGTGGTTTTCAGAGCATTCATCATTACGGTTGTGTAACTCAAAGGTGTAAATTCTGTCAGTGACTAATATCGAACTTTCCAAATATTAACGTTCACAGTCACTTAGCAGTGGTGTGACATTTTGGCTGAACTTATCGCTTACACATCTTTTAGGTAAATCCAATTTTACTTATTATAAATGGTACCAAATAGTGACAATTATTTACACTAATTCTCTATGTCAAAACTATATCACATTAGGACTTATGGAATTTGGTAATGGTCAAAATTCTAATATCGTCCACATTTAACTTTATAGTCCAAACACAAAGTCTTTGGTTCAATAATAACAACTATTACTAATCGAACTGCTCTGGCCAGAGACTTTGACGTTGAGTTGACATTAGCCGACCGTGATACTAACCTCATATAACTGAGGAGACGAATCCTCTCTTAAATAGTGTTCACTTCTAATGCTTTCACGCGACCCAACTATAGTTGTTCGATGGACGCCGTGCCACAATTTAACTATAATCAAAGCGGAGCTTCCACATTGAAGATTAATATTATTCTCTAGTCGAGAGAACTGTGTAAATTAGTCATATTGATATTTTATATTTGACCTTAGTTATATTAACCAACAGAAAACTATCGAATCAGTCATTCCATAGTTATCCAATAACTATCAGTACGTAACACCTTGGTGCCCCCAACAACCATGAGTAATATACTGCCCAACATTCGGAGAGCGTTGCGTACTCTAGTCTCAACGGATACATCGATATCCAGTCTCGATGCACCTTGACTAGGAACATTTAAAATGGTATATTTGGTTTTTATTGTGATAAATTACTAACGGTTACAACACTTTCTACCTACTATCACAAAACATACCATTTATGGATTTTCTATTAAATATATTTTTAATTAAATTAATTAATTAATATAACCACATTATATCAAGTATAAAATAGAAAGAAAATACCTTTATTTTGAACAAGATTGGTTAATGAGTTAGACATATGTAACAAATTACAAAATTGCCCGTAGGACATACCCCTAACTCTACCAATATCCCACTTGCACATGGGGTCAATTATGGAATCTTATTCCAACTTCTCCAATCAGTTTTCTCAAAACCAATTAGATTAGTCTCTCTATGAACGGGTATGCTATTATGTTTCAATTATCTACTTTGTCAATCAACTCTCTTAGACAATGATAAACTATTTATCATATGGAATAATTCGGAGTATGTCTCTCAACTTCTA
The DNA here is from genome assembly GCA_030737815.1 of Allium fistulosum. NCBI lineage: Eukaryota > Viridiplantae > Streptophyta > Magnoliopsida > Asparagales > Amaryllidaceae > Allium > Allium fistulosum. The sequence continues at coordinate 329,099,099 of CM060908.1, forward strand.
GTAAGCTTTAAGTTCTGTTACGAACTATATCGCGGCATTGTTATCATATAACAATGTTATGAGATTCTCAACATTTGGAATCGGCTCAGCTATAAATTTATGCACTTATATTTTTATATACATTTCTTTTATTGCGACACTATTCAAGGCGATGTATTTAGCCTTTTTTATTGAATCGGCAATGGTCTTTCATTTTGAACATTTCCAACTTAAATATTCTTAACTTGAATATATTATTGATATAGTATACTCAATATCACTTATGAAGTTTGAGTCCGAGCACTCCTTCATAAGGAGTTTGTTTCTGCAAACAATTCTCTAGTATTTCGTAAATACACGAGACCACTTCAAACAACCATTTAATGATATCAATTTGGATTTGATATTTGCTTCATGTATCAAATACATAAACAAATCATGATATCACATAACATGTATAATAATTCCTATCGTCAATGCATAAGGAACTCATCTCACATGTTCTGTATTGAAAAATTTAATAAGGTGTCTTTGCATATCGATTTAGGACATTCCCAATATCTTTTATACTCACTATAAAAGATATCATTTACAATCCAAAGTTGAGTATTAAAACAACTAAGGTTGATTTTAACACAAGTACATTGTTAAAATCAACAATGTGTTGTTTACTTATAGTTTGGAAATATCAATGTACCTTTTAACGTTCTTCCTTATAAACACATGATTCCTCTGCATTTTGACTGATAATCAAACTATTTGATATTTCTATCAAAATATTTTTTCAATTTTGATGCTTATAAAATGATACTTGTTATCATTTCTTGGATCATATCCAAAAACTCACAAACTCAATATCGCTCTCACTGACTTCGAGACGTTTTTGGTTATTATGTGTAAACAGTTTACTGTAAATCATTATTTAGAATTTTCTATTTCAATACATATGTACCAAACATAAAGTCATTCTAAGTGGTAATTTTGTGAGTAAATCTGAATTAACTTGAACACGTTGATTACCAAATCTATTACTCTAATTTCAACAATTGAAATTTGCGATATTATTCTTATCAACATTGCTCTTTTAATTCCAACTGCAAAAGTCTTGCTGATAAAGACACAATCGCGACCGATGAATCACATCCCTTCGGTTATGACTACCAAAATCATATTTTGATAGCATAGTTGAAATTCTTTCGTATTTGCGCATCATACCATATCATAGAGTCAACACTCTTTGTGACGACCCGGAATTTTTGAGCATTTGAAATTGGAATATTTAATTAATTTTAAATATTCAGAGGTTAATTATAAACTTAAATTTCAAATATCGTTGTTTATTGAGTAATTTAATAATTAAATTAAATTTATATTGAAGTTGGATAAAATAGTAAATCTGGCATTCTAAGCTAATTAAAAATATTTTGAAAGCTCGTAAAATTCATACTAATAATACTGAAGATGATAGAACTTTCAAAATGGAATTTCAAGGTATTTTGTTCAGTTTTAAAAATATATCGTTTAAATTGAATTTAAAAATAGCCTTCCGAGGCACAGTCTCGGAATTCGACGAAACTAGTTCCATTGGATCCATAATAGTGTTTTATTACCGGATTTCAAGTTTCGTAGCATTCGGAGTTGGCGTATGGTCGTACAACGGATAAACGCGTTGGAAAGTTGGAAATTATATCGAATTCAAATTTAAAATTTATAATTGTATTAGTCTGGTTAAATTTTAATACAGCCGCCTTCCCTTTCCATCACAACTTTTTGTCGCTGTAGCTTGCTTTTCCTAGCACGCAAACATCAATTCTTGTTCCCTTCGTTTGTTTTTCATCATGCGAGTGTCCTTATATCGTACCACTATCGTGTCTTCCTTTGAAAGCAATCGATCTTTATAAAATATATGTATATCCATCGAACTAATCAGTTCAAAATCCAATAGCCGAAAGAAAAAAAATGTTCGAACACGAAAATCAAATAGATAAAAAAAAGGGCACAGGAGGCATCTTCTCGTTCCTTCAATTTAATTCGCGAACCCATCTTTCCTCCATTTCCAGTTCAAAATCACTTGAGACGATCCTCCTTTCAAAACGAAAGCTGTTCTTTGTTCTAGATTCGAAAAAAAGAAAGGGGCGAGCTATCTTCGTCTGTCAATAGAAGGTAAAGGGAAGTCGTCTCATCCACTTTTAATCGCGATAGGCGAGGATCGCGAGCGACGCTAGGCTAGGGTTTGGTCTGTCGGAGTTTGGGCATAGCATAGTGGCGGCGGCATCGCGTTTGGAGTCGCGAGCACGGGGTAGGATCGTTCATTTTTGCGAAGTCTGGGGCGCGATCAAATTCGTGGCTACGAGTGGGGAAACTCGCATATCGGTCAGAGGATTTGGAAGGGTACTCGATTGTGGAGCTAGCGGCGGCAATGGTGGGATGTTGATGGAGGATAGGATCGTCGAGGGGAGGGAGTAAAGCAGGCATTTAGGAATTGTAAGGTATTAAAGTTTTATCTCTAATTTAATTTTATACCTATGCTTGGATTGAAAAAAAGAAGAAGAGAAAAGCAGACAGACGAAAATTTTATAAGCAGAATTTGTTTGGAAGAAAAAAAATGTGTATTATAGTAATATATACTCATTTAATTAACTGATTAAATTATTTTAGTTACTAATAATAAATAATCTAGAAAAAAAAATTAGTTAAATTAAATTTATTAGTTCGAAACCAAATTATTGGTTTAAATTAAATTAATTAAACGATAATTTAATAGTTCGATTTATTCGAATATTAACAAAATTAATCTAATATTTATTCAAGGTTAAAAATCAAGAAACCAAGGCAATATTGGAATGGACCGCAAATAAAAGCAAAGGTGAGTTAATCTCACTCAGCTGAATTTATATTTTAAATTTAAATAGCTAAATTTAAATAATTGATTGGATGATTGCATTGATTGATGTGCTATATATATAGTAGTATATACCAATATATATATATTGGCATATGTATATATTGGAGTTGTTGATATTCCCGCATTATATAGCGGATGAGACCCTATGCGCCGCATAATAGCGGACGATTTTATATAAATCCCATATACCGCGATATTCCACTTTGAAGTGAAATTGGTATTGTGCTAACATCTGTGGATGCAGGGAAACAGGTTGGAGGGATCCAACTGGATTCCTCAAAATATTTAATTTTGTTTAAATATTCTGTGATATGATTTTTGATATCCTGTGATGAATTATATGGATAATGAGATGTTATGGTTTGGTTGGACCGATTTGGATAATGCTGAGTTATCAAAATCTCTAGAATAGAAATTTTGAAAGAAATAAAAGCGTAAATTTTTAAGTTAAATAATTCTAGTGAATTTGAATAACTTAAATAATGAATTGTAAAAGAAATAAAGCAATTTCTAAATTCGAACAAATATGGTTAAAGGGGATTTTGAATTAACATGAGGATAATGAATTTTAAACTAAAGTGATATTATTGGAAAGAATAAAGAAATTATTTTTGAATGTAAGGATTAAATTTAATAAAGGGATAAAGAAGGAATTTTGGAAGTTTTAAATTGGGATTTTCAGTTAAAAGGGTTTTAACTCAAAATTAAGAAATAAAATCTGAGAGTAAATGTAATTTGAAATAAATGAAGTAAATAAGAAATTTATTTCGAAGTAAAGTAAATGGGAAAATCAATGGGAAATTGATTTGGTTGTTTAAAATTGGAATTTAAAAGAGAAGTGAGATTTTGGAATTTATAAACTGGGTTTATAAAGTAAAATAAAATATCAGGGAATATTTGAAAATATAAATTCAAGGTGGGAATTTATAAAGGGATATGAATTGGTTTAAAAATAAGCGTTGATTTATTTTTAAAGGATGTGAAGAGAAGTGTATTTCTCTGGATAGCCAAGTACGTTTTTCAAAGAAATTTTAAATATAAGTTAAAAGTTCTAATTGTGTTTTTAAAAGCATGTTTTAGAAAATTGAGTATTTCTAAAGGTTAATTTCCAAAGTAAGTATTTTCAAAAATCTATTATTGTAGTAATTATATAAAAGTGATTTGGTATTATGTTTTAAAAAGAGAAAGTTAGTTTATATTTATAAAGTGGGTTCGTTTTAAATATTCCTTAAGTATATATTTTAGTAAAGTATTAAAAGTAGTTTTAAACTTCGATGTTATAAAGTATATTTATAATAAAGTGTTTCTAAATTATTTTAAAATTAAAAGTATTTTGTACTTGGTGATTCAGTGGAAATAATTATTTGGGAAATGTTTTCCGTAAGCGGAAACTGTTTTGAAATTGTTTTCAAATGAGCTTTGAAAATTTAGGAATATATCTTGGAAAGATATTTGGGCAAATAAATAATGTAGGAAATTATTTATTGTGTGATGGTTGCTTGTGGATGTTAATTGATAGTTAAATAACCGACTATCAATATTGGCCAAATGCGCTGATCGTTTCGAAGAGACCGGGATCGAGTTTCCGTATACCGGGATTCTAGGTCTGGAGACTCGAATACCACTTCGATCCGGTTTGTACGTTTCGTGTAACGATTTCGGAGTCGAAGATGGAGCTGTGAAGTGCAAGGGCTAGTCGCTACTAATCCTGAGGATATTTCCAAAATGGATGTAGTAGGAATAGTGCCTTCGGTTCCGTTCGGACCCGGGACGGACTTGTATGGACGAATGCTTTCGTGACATCGTCAGGTGGGCGATGGGCATTCTAAGGGATATGTTCTGAAAAGGTATCGTTTAGCCTCGAGCCTCATCAACCGGGAATGACTGAAAATCAGGGGTTATGCAGCAAGGCTTCGTGGGTAGCCCCCACTTGAGAATAAGGTCATCCCTGTCTAGATGTCCCTTTATTTCGGCTTAGTGTTGCGGTTGCTGATCCCAACCGTGGGGTGATTTTATTTGGAATTATCCAGTAAGGGATGATTCCGGCCTTGTGTTGCAGGGGAGCGGGCGTACTCCTCGGTACTGTGATCTAGGCCACGTACTGTGACTGGTGGTACCCCAGTGCCTAGTCATTCGTTGGAAATCCATTCTCCCTACGTGCCTTGTACGAGTTTTGTTTGTATTACCCACTTTGTGGCTAGTATGCCGGAATTTAATAGATGTAACAATTTCGGCTATTTTAATAAGTATTTGTGAATAGACACTATTATAATATCAGAGGATTTTGATAAAAAGTGTTTTAGCTATCGTAAGGTAAAAACCCGACATGTTTATTTGTGGCGTGGTCTTACGAGATGCTTTTGTTTCCAAAGGATTTTGAAACTTTAATAATCAATTGAGTGTGATTTTCTCATGCTGGTATTCCAGACTGACTCGGGTATTGTTTTATATGATGCTCGGGTCAGACCGAGATAAACAGGTTCAGATTGTAGCTGGGGAGCTCAGGAGACGAGCTGGATGGCGATACGTACTTCCGTATTTGTTTATTGTTCCGCTGTGTATTTGGATGTATGTCATTGATGTGATGAACTCTGATGATGTATTCTGTAAATATATTGTATAAACAGATATATTTTTCTGTTTGAGTAAAGATCTGTTTTGTATATATTATATTTTATTCCGCTGCGATGTGAGATTCTGTTGTTGATTTTCTGTTTCTTCTTCTTCTACCTCTTCTTCTTTAACACAAATGGTTCGATTTTCTGGGTCTGGAAAGTCGGGTCGTTACACTCTTAATGGTTTAATTTAAAAACCGAGGATTATATATTTTCAACATTGATAAGAAACTCGTAGTTTCTCTTCAATGTGCGAGTCATAGTTTCTCTTCAATGTGCGAGAACACTCTAATGTGATGTGTTCATTTAGGTTAGTCAATTTCATCTCATCTAATCAGTTCTATTTATGGATTGTATCCAATTTCATTTTACTATCAATAATTCCTTAAAGAAATTCCTTCACAACGAAGTTGGTGTTTCTGGAAACAACAATTGTTTCTCAGTGCAACGGAACAATATTCATAAACATTTTATAAATTTCTTTGTTTATAAAACTGATTTGGTTTTAGTTAATAAAACTTATGTTCAAAACAAAAGTATGTCATCCAATGAAAGACTTTCCCAAATCATTTTGGGGAGATTCATACAAGATTCTTCACCAACAATTATTATGTGCAATATTTCGACTCACACAACCTACCAACTCCTTGGCCTAGGATATGTTAGAGATTCTTATAAACCCTTATCTCATGTGATTTTGTAAACTGTTATAGATGAAACAATATCAACCTTGTATACTACTCTTAAGTACATGACCTTATAGAAAGAAACTAACTCAACTTTACTCACAATTAATCGTACATTGTCCAACAGAGTTCGATTACTCCTTATCGATGCATCATTATGTATCACATGGAGGAGTGACTTTTGAGATTGAACCTTTATTCATTTTTAGGTGCCTCGAAACCTTCTCCAATATACTCACTCAATCGATCGAATTAAATCATTTCTATCGCATATTATTCTATTCACTTATGCTGTATATCCTATGAGTTTACAATAGACATACTACATGTGTAGCAAATGCACATATCCATGTTGGTGATAACTCATCGATGGATATGATGAAGTATGTGGAACCATTTTGATATTAATAGACTCATGATTACATACATCGATATGTGTCAATCCGAAGAGTTCATCAACTCTTATGATGCTCCCACTGAATGGGTGCATAGCCCTTAATTATTTGAGATATAATTAACAGGTATCATATGATTCATAATCATATAATAAAATTATTTCCCAAAACTACGAATTAGTGTATAATTCCAAATAATTGTAAATAATTTTAGATACTTCAGTATTTTCCAATGCATCACTTTGTCATGAAAACAAATACCACATTATAGTTTTATTTCATAACGTATATTCATAACATTCATATTGAAATATAGCTATGCCTATTTTTCAATCGACATTGAAAAATAGTCATTATTTCATAAATAATATTCATTACATTTTACGAAAATAATTTTCGTAATTTGATGCAAAAATAAGTGCTATATGGCAGCTCCCACTATTTCCGCCATTACTATAATAGCGTGCTAAATACGAAGGTCCATCATTCACTTAACATAGAATTGTTTATTTCATATACTATAACTAGTTTACCATGGAGAGTTCTTTGATCAAATATCTTGAACTCAAAGAAACAAATTTCAAAGAAAACAATCTTCTATATGAAAATAGATTTCGAAATAGAAATCATATTTCTTGTTCCAATGTTAAGTATCAATCGCTATTATTACAATTCTCGTTTCCGTCATTTCTAGTCATTTCTCGGTTATGTATAATATTTTACTAATTAAATATTATTTAATTAATTTTAATCAATTAATTGTTTAGCTAATTTTATATTAGTATTCCAATACAACTTTTATACTGGACATGTCTACTATAACTTTTATCGTATAACACATATATCTTATATATGCGTATTTTTTATTTAATTAATTAACCATTAATTAATTTATTTAATTAAACATTTTTAATTAAATTATATAAATTTAAAAATTTATCTTACATACATGTATACTTATGTTATCTTAAAAACTTTGAGATAACATAACATATATAAATATATATACATGCATATAAGTATTAATTAATTAACTCGTTTAATTAACTTATTTCATTATTCTTATTAGTAAATTTTAAATTTGAAACTAATATTTAAACAGTTTCAAACATTTTGAAAATTTATGTTATATTATAACATTTAATAATAAACATGTTTTTATTTTAAATTTAAAATCTTGTCTTAATTTTCAAAACTATTTTGAAATTAGCCCAAGGCCCAATTCAAAATGGGCCATTTCTATTAGAGCATCCTTTGGGATCACTTCACCTTTAAGGCCAGGCTGGTAGCTAGGTAGGACAGGGTACTTGATTACCCAATTCTAATCCTAAATATTACCTTTCTAGAACACCGTACTTAGTGGACAAGATTAATTAGTTAGCCCTAACATGACTAATTTAGACCACACATGCTATTGGGTTCTAATACCATTGTTGGAACTAGGCCAGCCGGCAGTAGAAAAATAGGTAAATTTCAAAATATTAACCATTTTGGATCTTTAATGGACCGATGAAGTCTAAATTCATTTAGAGCTTTTCTAAGTTTTTTTTAAATAAAATCAATATTTTATTTAATTTTATAAATAAATTTTTATTTTAATTTAATCTGTATGTAAATTAGACTATATCAAATATACTCTTATGTATATATTTATGCGTAACGGTAACTTATTAAATTTATTTAGGGAAGGAAACTTTTTATTTCCTATCTCTTAAGTTATTGAATTAATCAGGGGGCATAAATTTATTTATATGGAGAGAGAAACCTTTCATTTCTTTCTCTTTAATTAAATTGATTAATTATATGAATGTCATTAATTAGCAACATATACATGGCATGAATGTGAGTATAAAATATATATATATATATATATATATATATTAGTGTAAATTTTGTAAGAGCAACATATGATAGGTGCTATCAATTGATGGCAAGGTGCAGACATATAACTAGAAAGAAATGGATAGCTACACATAACAAAGATGATCGATTTAATTTCCTATTTGGTAAACTTAATTAATGCAGCATATAAATTACAGTCAATAGGCATCATGATATAAGGATATAAACAGTCAAAACAAATGTATGCATGTATTATTAACTAATTGTGTGTGTGTATGGTTAATAATGTTTATATATGTATTGTTTAAAGAATCCTCCAAATATATGAAATTAATTTAGCTAAGTCAACTATTATTAGTTCAAGATTTATTACCAAACATGTAAAGATCTGATTTAGTAACTCAATTTGAAAATAGATCATAGTCAATAAATCCAAATGTAACTTATATGTATATGTTAATAATTCAAAGTAGAATCAAACATAGATATTTAAAAAGAATTATCCAAAGTACATTTTGTATAATAATAATATTATGTTGATTCATTTTTATTTATACATAAATACAGTGTCCATATATGTATGAGTGTGCATATATATATATATATGCATGTCTGTGTGCATTTAAATATATTTATATATGTATTGTTAATGAATCCTTTACAATTAATAAATCAACTCAACCAAGTCAACTGTAATCAATTTAAGATTTATTACCAAACACGCAGTAATCTAATTTAGTAAAATAGTCTGATAATAGATTTTAATAAACAAATCTAAATATAATTTATATGTATATGTTAATAAAAAAAAATTTGAAACCATTTAAAATATTTCAAAATTATTTTAACATATGCATACATACATACATACACACACGCATTTATGTATATGTATGAATCTTAAAGTATAAAACAAAATTGGAATCAATGTAAACTATTGTTAATAAATAATTAAAATAAAGTTAATTAGAATAACAAGTTAATTGCTAGATCTATATTTAGATCAAAATCAATAGAAACTAACATAGGAAATCATGAATAGAAGTTATCAACTTCAAATGAAAAGCAATTCTAATGATAACAAGTTATACTACTTTAAGATCTCTAATTGTATACTTATAAGGGACAATAAATGCATATATAAATTTTTTAAAATGAATTAACTACTAGATCTATAATATCATGGAATAAATAAATAAATAACTAATAGAATTTACCTTGTTGACATTGCCTATAATTCATACCTTGAACGATCAACGTAACGACCTGAGTTTTTGAACGGTTTATAATTAATATTAGAATTATTTAATATTTTAATTTTGGATTTAATGTGAATAAAAATAATTTCGAAAGCTTATTTAATATTTGTTTAAATAAGAATGATATGGAAAACTTTTAATTTAGAATTAAAAGTGATTAAAATCATTTTAATAATAATTCGTTTTAATTAACGTGTGAAATTATCATTCCATGACATTGTCTCGAATTTTACGAAACTAGTGCCATCGGATCCGGAATAATGAATTGTTATACGCCATCGAGTTTCGTGACAATCGAGCGTATTGTGTAGTCATGTGGGCTCAAAATGCATAGTAGTTGATTTTAGGAATTAAATATAATATAATTTGATTTGAAAAGCTAACTTCTGTATATGATGGAATTGGGTCCCGATACTAGTTCCATTGTGTTCGGAATGAGGGTATAAGCTAGGAACGTCAGTGGACATGCCTCATTTGGAGTTCGTGATTTTGGAGGGTGAATAGAGTTTGAAAACCTTATATATAAGGACCTCAATCTCTTTGTTTTCTAAAAACCTATCCTTAAACCTAGCCAAATCCAACGGCTGTAGTTGATCGGCGCCTCTAGGGGCCTTTTCAAGTGATTGTCCCAACTAGAGAAATGTTTGTGAGGTTGAGTGGAGTGTTATAAACGGTCGGATTGTTATGGATCAGAGCGAGGTGGCGGCTAGACCGAGTTGAACGCCGCAGCTAGGTCTGATAATTTCGTCTCCGTTAATGATCTTCGAGCGATGACATTAAAGGGGAAAGGTAGAGGGGGACGAGGCTACGATGCAGTGGAGTTTAGTGGCACCACATAGACCATGGCGATGGTAAGGCAGACATGAACGTTGACGATCTTCTTTGGTTTGTTCTCACAAATGGCGGCGAGTGAGGTGGAGCTGCGGGCATCATGGGGTTGCAGATAGTCGAATCTCCCTCTTGGAGGCGATCGACGGCGGTCGAAGAACTGTAGCGATGGCGGTGGTTGGATGAACTTCGCATTAGGTTTCGTGTGTTATGGCCTGGGTTAAAACGAGGTAAAGGAGAAGGTAATTTAGCCTAATTGCCTTAATTAGTTAATGTTAATTATAATTTAATTATCTCTAGGTTCTAGCGATCATATCTTGCTCGTATGAGGTCTGATCGAGGCGTCATTTTCTCCATTGCATTCATAACGGGATTATCTATGCAATAGAGTCAGATTCGTCGAGTTTGGAGCTAATGGAATTTTAGTCAAAATCAAGGGCTTTCAATTTGGACTATTCGGAAACATGAAAGCTTTAACTAGAGCTTGTGTGAGTTTTACTCACTAGTTAATTATATATCGTTGTATATATAATTGTTGTTGTATTGAAAATATAAACTGTATAACGAACAATGCAAGTTATTACTTATGGACCCCGCCATGTTTTGTAAAACAAGTGAGAACATTATTATTGAGTATAATATCTCTATTTGATCATCTATAACATGTATCATAGCTCAGACTACTTGTTTTCATGTGTTATATTGCTTTGTGAAAAGGGATAGTATGTTATGAATGTTAGAAACGATATAATCATTATAAATGTGCTTTGAAATCCCTAATAACTGACAGATGTTAAATTGAGTTAAATTAGGATATATGGAAATATATATAGGTTTGTATGTATAAATATTGGGTTATTCTACACACATTTGGGTATATCTGGCATAAATGGATTGGTTCAGACATTTGTGGAAATTGGAAAGGGAAGTTGTAAATGTTAGAAGCGAAATGCCGCGATGGATGCACTTTGAAATCGCTGTGGTCTGCGATTTAAAAGCTAACCTTGGAAGATATCCTAGGGCTTTTTCGTATTTATAATAAGTAATGTTAGCTTACATATCATCAAGGAATAACAAGGTTTAAATATATTTCTGGAAATCGATTGTGGATTTACAAGTGATGATTTTAGATTATAAAACAGGTTTTGAATGGTGTTTTAAATAAAGGTTTTAAAATATGTATAAAGTACTTTAAAGGAATATTTTAGTATATGTATGGTTTTAAAAGTTATTAAAGATAATAATAAAGATTTTTAAAAAGGATTTTATATTATAATATTGATATAAATGGTTTATAGTATTTTATTAAATATTTTTATTTTATAAATAAATTAGTTTATGTAAATATCTATCTTTTTAAAAGTATTTTAGTATATTCAAAAGTTTTAAAAAGGAAGTTTAACATTTTGTAAAGGGATTTAAAAGGAGTTTTTAGATTATAACACTATGTTATAATGGATTGTTTTATAAGTTGATTTAATAGGAGTCCTGGGATTATAACACTTATGTTATAATGAATTGTTTTATGAATTGATTAAAAAGGTATATAACCTTGTTTAATAAGCAAAGCTATACTTAGAACTTTAAATGGATGTTTTAATGAAAATAGCACGTATAAAAGTGATTTTGGGTTTATAGTATCGATGTTTGTGCAATATCTATTTTAAACCACTATACTTTTGAAAAGTAATTAGATCTTTAAAATGAAGTTTTAAACATAACGAAATAGTAGTGTTTTAGGGTTTGTCGTAAACATTGTTTTAGCAACATTTGTTTTTAAACCTTTGGATAATATTTTAAAGTGTTAAAATATTGTTAAATAAGTTTGGAAAATATTTAGATCTTTACTAATGGAATTTTAAAGATAATTACAAGTATGATTTGGTTTTAGGTTTGTTGTGGAATTGTGTTGGTAACATTTGCCTTTAACCCATTTTGATTATACTTATGAATGTAAATGAATCTTTGAAAAGAATGTTTGAAAGATAATCATAAGTGAAATGGTTTTGGGTTTGTTGTGGTAATGTGTTAGTAACATTTGCCTTTAACCCATTTTGATTATACTTATGTATGTAAATAGGTTTTTAAAATGGAGTCTTAAAGATAATCATAAGTGAAATGGTTTTGGGTTTGTAGTGACAGTGTTAGAGTAACATTCATTTTAAGCCCTTTGAAATTGATTTGTGAATATACTTATACGATTGAGATAAGTATACGAATACTTTTGAGAAGTTTTGAAATGTGTTGAAAATGAATAGTGATGTTTTAATTAAATAGCGAAGTTTAATTAATAAATAGAGTTTCATTTATAGAGGAGTTTATTGAGCAAAAATGAGTTTTACTAATAAAAGAGGTTTTTAATTAATAAATGAAGATGAATTAAAAACAAGATTAGAAGTCATTTATATGACTTGATCATGCTTTTTGTGTTACTTGCTCATGGACAGTATACGGGGACTTAGTTTTCTATAAGCGATTATTCTCATTGTACTGGATTATTTGTTTATTTGGTAGTTAATTAACCGACTATCAAATCTTGGCCAAATATACTCTGGAATATCTAGAAGAAACATGAGTATTATGTGGTACGGTTATCTTTGGTGATACTATACTATACGTATAAACTCTTTTTGCTCTTCTAAGACAATGGTAAGAAAATCCGTCCGCTTAAATGGCTAGGAGTCAATCTCCAATCTTATGTATTTTCTGTTTATTTCCCATAGAACCAAGGTTGAGATTTCGGGAAAATCGATCGATTGGTTTTGGAGCACCCGCTAAGTAGGGGAGTGTACTTATATGAGATGACCTGAAATCGTAACCACTCCAAAACCATATACGTATTGGAAGAGGTTCGTGACTGCTTCGTGATGGCTTCGTGATTTGCTTCATGATTACTTTATGATGGCTTCATGAATTCTTTGCGAAGCTGGAATCTATGTAGAGATCCAAGATCTATTTGAGATGCTCAAACACATGTAGATGTTCATGATCTATTCAGTTATGGAAATTCATATGTGATTCCGAGACTTGTTAAGGTATGGGAATCCATGTGCGATTCTAAGATCAATTGAGGAATCCATGTGTTGTTCTGAGATCTGTTTAAGATATAGGAATCCATGTATGGTTCCGTGATCTGTTCGACTTGGAGCTCATGTGGAAGATCTGTTTGGGTGGTAACTCATGGGCTGGAATGTCGGATGTAAAACTAGAGATAGGAGACATAACTAGTAGGGTTGGCAAACCCATAGGATGCATTCGACTCCATTTCTAGAGATACTTATTGGGATATGCATGTGGGAGCGATGCATCAAGTCTTAGCAAGACCAGCTATGGTTTTCCTATGGTACATTCACTAGAGATGTATGATGCTTCGGAAGGATATCTCTGATCCTTGTGCGGTAATTCGGATTTAGCTTCCTTGAAGAGATTTATGTGGAAATCTTACACAATTAGCAAACACGCCTTAGCGGTTGTGATTGTATACCTATTATTATCATGATGTACACTCATATACATTGCAACTATGTGATTATTTATATTTCACACCTTTGGCATCATTATATTATCACTAGTGACATGGTTTTACGAGATACTCTTATTTTGAAGGGGATATAATAAATATATATGATTTGAGTTACTCACACTGGTTTACCAGACTAATCCGGGTGTTATTTTCTTAATGCTCGGGTCAGCTCGAGTATGTTTCCAGATTTGGCTATGGTTCATTGGAGCTCTTGGAGAGGAGCTAGATGATTTCCTACCATACTTTATTCCCTTGCATTACTTGATATGTATCTATCAATATTTGTGAGGATAGGTTGTTATAATTGTCCAGACTGATGATACGTTAGTTTTCTCTGATTAATGTATGTATACAAAGGTTTTCTTTTTGGTAAAGACCTTTTGAGATATTATATATTATCGTTCCGCATGTGAGATTCTGATATTGTGTTCCTTTCTTTCTTATTCTATTTCATTTTTTTTATTTTACACTAACAATTCGACTGTTCGGCACTTGGGTACTCTGCACGTGAATGCCATGGATGTATTAGTGTCAACATTCGGAGTTTGAAAAGGCGGATTGTTACATTTGGTATTAGAGCCAGGTTAAGCGAGAACCTTGGCTTTGGTGGGTATAACTCATTGAGAGATAGGGTAATGGAATGTCTTATTATAAGTTGAGTGTATATATACAAGAGTGCGTATTTGTTATTGTTATAAAAATGGTTTGTACCGTGTTGATGGGTTTATAGAGTGGCTTATGGATTCTGATCAATACGATTTTCTATCATTATTGACAGGGATCTCTAAACACTTAGACGTGGCAAACCGATATAGTATTGTTTTGACATTGGTAAATGAAATAATTTTACCTTAGATTATATTTTATATATAAAAGAATAATTTTCATAAATTGATATAGTTATTTATGATGTGTTTGTTGGTTAGGAAATGATAATATTTTATTATTATGATTTATTGTTTGATTAGTTATGCTCGACTACTCTATGATTAGTTTTCCTTTTTACTACATGGGTTGGTGTGACGACCCACCTTTCTAACCCCTGAGAATGACACTTAATACAACCATGGTATTCATGTGTCGTTGCCCAAGTATTTGAAAGACGAGTTGTCATGGGGTAAAATATAAGAACAGAAAAATAATCTCACAATAGAACAGTTAAATATATAACATAAAAATAAGACGGTACATAAGGTTACTCCCCAACATGGAGTTATCAGAGTTACAACAAAAGTGCTACTAACAGTCTAGGTAGTTATAATAACCTGTCTTTAAATATACATACATAGAGCCAACATCTCATAACAGCGGAAATAAATAGCTAGATAGATAAGGAGCCTCCTGCTCGTCCACCATCTTCAAAAGAGCCCAAAGAAACTTGTCATTTTCGGACTACTCAAATATAAATGAGTACCCGAGAGTTTAGGGAAAACAAACAATTCGGATCAGACAATAAGTCCGGTATGAGTAAACTCCAAAATAAAAAAAATAGAACACACATAATAACCGGCGAGATCACGTCGCAAAAACGCAGAACGGGTTTCCCCTCATAAGGACAACATCCAAGCATAAAAGAATGGACACAAATAATTAAACATCACGAAGAGTGCTAGACGCTTCCCGATGCAATTAAGAAAGAATCAATCTAAAGATTTGAATCAAAAATAAGGAAAAGGAATTTTTCCAACAATGACTAGGAGGGTGCGCCCCCTTTATCGAAAGTATACCTCTAGAAAATATACTTGAGAACTATGATGGCTCTCGGAAACCTCCAAGCCGGACCCCGCCAACCTTACCGAGTATCCAAGTTTCTCACATCTCCGTGCCCATACAACCGAAACCAATCTAGAGTAGATGTGACAATACCCTAATGGGAGCAACCCCACATAGCTTGGCCCCCACTCACTCTTTATTTAATCATTTCCAATAAAGGATATCAATGCTCTAAATGAGCAACAAATCATCTTAAATTGACGAAACAAAAACAAATGGAAGAAGGGTATCGAAACCGATAGTCAAGATATCAACTATCAGGGATACCAAAACGATCGTATATGGAAATTAAATCTTATACCCTTTCAATGCTTGGAAAATATCCATATACTTATCTCATCGGTATAAGTATATTCACAAAACATTTAGGAGGATTTCATATTTCAAAAGCATACTTAAATTGGTCAAAAACAATTGTCTACAAGAAAGGCGAATGTTTTCCATACCATCATAATTATAAAGATCATTTATGGAAATCAAATCTCCTACACTTGTCACGTTTCCGATATTCTCGACTTACTCTATCCCTCGCCCAAAAACAAAGCCAGGTAAGTCAGGGCACCAGTTGCTCCTAGCCTTGCCAAGACACTTCGGTTCTAGATCTCACAGATAGAGGATCAATCTACTCATCGACTTTTAATGACAAGTATAGGACTACTTACTTTCCATAAATAACCCATTTAAATCATTATATAAATTTCAAAGATCCTTTAAAATACTTTGAACCAAGATTTAAAACTTCCATTCAAATCATAACTTAAATCCATCATCTTTAAAGGAGAATAAGACCAAGAGGGGTGAAGCTCCTTCTTAATCAAATGAGATAGCTAAAAGAGGTGTTATTTCCTTTTAACCAAAAAGTCACTAAATGTCAATCCTAGGTTAAAAGGTGGTGTAAGTTCCCTTTAACTAAACGTCAAGGTTATTGCTCATAAACTGGCCGAGCACAAATCAAACAACCAAACAAGAATAATAATAGACCCATTATTATTAACAATTTACAATCAATAGTTAACACAACATTTATTAAAATGTGAATGAGTCAAAGGAAAGAGATTAAGATTACACTCACTATAAAATAATTAAATTATACTCACAGAATAAGTTATACCCACTAAACTATGAAAGCAAGGAATATACTCACAGAATAAGTTATTCCCACTAAACTATGAAACCAAGGAATATACTCACTTCCTATTTGCTTTGCTGGAGACTTGGAATACTTTGCCTTTGATAATGAAATTTAGTTCTTTTCTTTAGTTTATGAATGATTTAAAATGAGATATGGACTTGGCTATTTATAGGTGAAGAGAAGGGTACTTTAGTAATTTTCTATAGTCTAACCTGATTTGACCATATTTTGATCCAATAGAAACCAGCCTTATGGCCTAATTTGATTCGACCACATTTTGGTCCAATAGAAAACATCCTTATGGCTTAATTTGATTGGACCACTTTTTGGTCCAATAGGAATCCTCCTTATCAACTATGGCCTAACCTGATTCGACTAGATTTTGGTCCAATGGAAACCATTCGCATGGCATAACCTAATTCGACCACATTTTGGTCCAATGGCAACCATCTGTGTGGAATATAATAATCATTATGCTATTTTGTTTTATTAGGCAAGTAATTATACTATTCTGTTTTATTTGGCAAGGTTAATCATTTTTTCTTGTTTTATTAGGCAAGTAATTATACTATTCTGTTTTATTAAGCAAGGTTAATAATTCTTTCTTGTTTTACTAGGCAAGTAATTATACTATATGTTTTATTAAGCAAGGTTAATAATTCTTTCTTATTTTACTAGGCAAATTATTTTCTTAAGTAATCATTCTCATTTGGTTTATTAGGTAAACTTATTCTTAAATAAATCGGTACCCCTAACCGCCTTATAACTCGAACCATCTTTAAACTAACATTTTACATCAGTTTTAAAAATCCATTCGAGACGTATCCAAAAATTTATTTTAGATATAAAATCCATTATTTAATCATTTAGAAACATATTAACTATTCAAGTTCAAAGTGATTAAATTATGGGTTGTTACATCCTCCCCTCCTTAAAGGAAATTTTGTCCTCGAAATTAATCAGATAAACTCAAGATATTAAAGAAACCCAAATGATATAATATATACAACACAAAGATACAAGGAAAGTGACCTCAACACAACTGGTGAGTACACTAAAAAGAAACAACAAAATACAAACAACAACTACATCAACTCGGGATAAGAATCCCTAATATAGTCCTCAGTTTCTATAGTACAATCTCTAACATGTCCACCCCACTGAACCTTAACAAGATTCACAACCTTCTTCCTTAATCGCTTTATATCTCAAGCGACAATACGAATAGGCCACCTAAGAATAGTTAGGTTAGGATGGCCCTCCAAATCAACTTGTTGTCCCAGTTCTATTATCATTGAAGCGTCGTGTACATACTTATGTAAATGAGATACGTGAAATATGTTGTGCACATCTCATAGTCGATCTGGAAACTCCACTTTATATGCAAGTTTACCAATCTGGTCCAATATGGGAAAAGGGCTAATATATCGAGGGGCTAACTTCCCTATCTTCCCAAACCTCACGACACTTCTCAGAGGAGAGACTTTTACAAATACCTAGTCCCCGACTAAGAACTCTAAATCCCTATGCCTTTGATTTGCATAACACTTTTGTCGATCTTGCGCTTCATTCATCTTTCTTCTAATATCAGCTACCTTCTCATTGGCTTCTAAGATTATGTCGGGTCCAAGAACAAGTCTATCTCCGGATTCAACCCAACACGAAGGAGAATGACATGAATGACCATAAAGAGCTTCGAAAGGGGCCATACCAATGCTTTCTTGATAGCTGTTGTTGTAAGTGAATTCGACTAAGGGTAAATGATCTTCCCAAGAACCCCCGAAGTCTAGAATGCATGCTCACAATAAATCTTCCAAGATCCGGTTCACTCTCTCCATCTGCCCATTTGTTTGGGGATGGTAAGCTGTACTTAGACTTAGCTCAATCCCTAAAGCAGTCTGCAGTCCCTCCTAGAATCTAGTGAATATCAGGTCTTGGTCACTTACAATACTACGAGGAATCCCATAGAGTCTCACAATCTCCTCCACATACAAACTCGCCAGACTCATAGCAGTCTTAGTCAGATTAACGGGAATGAAATAGGCACTCTTGGTCAGTCAATCGACTATAACCCAAATGTCATCGTTACCTCTTCTTGACCTAGAAAGCCCATCAATAAAGTCCATAGAGATCTGCTCCCACTTCCACTTTGGGATCTTAAGTGGCTGAAGCAGTCCAGCTATCTTCTGCTGGTCACTCTTAATCTGCTGGCGGTTTGCACAATGACTCACAAAGATTGAAAATCTCGCTTCATCCCCTTCCACCAAAATACGCTCCTCTTTCGGAGCCATCCTTCGTAAGGGTTGTACAATAGATCTGGTTCCCGGAACCAAATCAATACGGAACTTGAATTCATGGTGAGGATGTAAACCTTGCACCTCATCAAAAATATCTTTGAACTCTCAAACAACCGGCACATCTCCTAGCTTCGCTTTAGCCACTTCGAGTGAATAGAGAAAACTGCTCATTAACTTCTTAGGCTCTTCATAACTAATATCAACACCAACATCTCCATCATCACTAACTCTGACGAGCCTTCTACCATAATACAAGATAGCTTTAAACTTAGATAACCAATCCATTCCCAGCAAAACCCCAAAACCCATAAATCCAAGAACAAATGAGTCAAAAGGAAAGAGATGATTTTGACAAGAAATAGGTATATTTAGACACACAGTGTCAAGATTTGTCGGACCTCCAATTGGGTTTGGCACACAAAGAGAATTAATTACGATAACATATTTAAGGTTTAGTTTGTTCATTAGATCATAAGAAATAAAAATATGGGAAGCTCCTGTATCAAATAACACCTTTACAGGAATATCATAGATGGATAATGTACCTTGCAACACTTACTTCCCTTTTTGATATGAAGAAGTGGATGGTATCTCTTCAATGGTAAAAGTCTGTCCTTGAGATCCCTTTTTAGTAAAAGGGCACTCATTCTTCATATGTCCTGGCTGGCCGTAATTAAAACATGTGGCAATTGTGCAATGATTTGCAAAATGGCCCATCTTATTGCGCTTGAAACGAAGAATGTTGGCCAAGTTGGTCTGCTTCTTTTGTGCTGGAGCGCCATCTTCGGGTTTCTTCCCTGCACCCTACTTCTTTCCCTTAAACTTATGCTTGAAGTTTGGCTTTCCTTCAACTGGTATAACTGATAAAGGCTTGGCACTTACTGCTAGTACTACACTCTTCTGGACTCCTTCCTTAATATTAAGAGCTTCAAACCTTAAAGCCATGCTAATAATGTTGGTGAACGTACCCATAAGATGATTGGTCATTTCATGATGGAACTCTGGTCGCATTCCATTCATAAACATTTCATTTTTCTTGAGCGGTGTGTCCATCAATCCAAGTCCAAAACGGGACAAAGCATTGAACTTATGCTCATACTGCAACACCGTCATATCACCCTGCTTTAAGTCAATGAAACTTCTAAATAATTGAGTTCTTCTGGCTTCTGGAATAAACTATGCTTCAAAAACTTCCTTCAACTGGGCCCAAGAAAACTCCTCCTCTAGAGTACTAGTTGTTTCTGAATTCCACCAATCCATCGTCAACTTTTGAAGTTGTCGCGATGCTAATAGTCGTTTCTCTACATCCTCCAACCAAAGATCTCCAAATATTCTTTCACAAATTCGAAGCCACATCTGCACTCCTAGAATATCTTCAGTCCCATAGAATGGTTTCCCACCCAAAGTGGTAAAATTCTTACACAAAGTCGCAAAGTTCATAGAGGGCTGAACTTGCACTACCATTTCCTCTACCGGATCTACAGCTGACATAGTAGCATTTCTAGGTACCCTGCCATTGGTAGCTATGCTAGTTCCAGATCCTCTCCTTGTATTCATTTTCTATTATTTGAACAAATAACAGGTATCTTTAGAATACAAAAATAGGATTAAAATGTTTTAAGGAAATAACACCAAAGGATCTAAAACGAGAATTTAGAGGATAAATATTATTATTATAAAAATTACAAATATGCTCTTTCAAGATTAACTCATTCTAGGGCATCACTTACCCTATCTCTAATGAGTTGTACCCCAATCAAGCTAAGGTGTTCGCTCAACCGAAGCTCTAATACTAACTGTGACGACCTACCTTTCTGACCCCTGAGAACAACACTTAATGCATCCATGGTATTCCTGTGTCGTTGCCCAAGTATCTAAAAAACGAGTTGTCATGGGGTAAAATATAAAACAGAACAATAATATCATAATGGAATGGTTAAATATATAACATAAAAATAAGACAGTACATAAGGTTACTCCCCAACATGGAGTTAACGGAGTTACAACAAAAGTACTACTATCAGCCTAGGTAGTTATAATAACCTGCCTTTAAATATACATACATAGAGCCAACATCTCATAACAGCGGAAATAAATAGCTAGATAGATAAGGAGCCTCCTGCTCGTCCACCATCTTCAAAAGAGCCCAAATAAACCTGTCATTTTCGAACTACTCAGATATAAATGAGTACCCGAGAGTTTAAGGAAAACAAATAATTCGATTCAGACAATAAGTCTGGTATGAGTAAACTCCAAATAAAAAATATACAACACACAAAATAACCGGTGGGACCACATCGTAAAAACGTAGAATGGGTTTCCCTTCACAAGGACAACATCCAAGCATAAAAGAATGGACACAAACAATTAAACATTGCGAAGAGCGTAAGACGCTTCCCGATGCAATTAAGAAAGAATCAATCCAAAGATTTGAATCAAAAATAAGGAAAAAGAATTTTTCCAACAATGACTAGGAGGGTGCACCCCCTTATCGAAAGTATACCTATAGAAAATATACTTGAGAACAACGATGGCTCTCGAAAACCTCCAAGCCGGACCCCGCCAAACTTACCGAGTATCCGAGTATTTCACATTTCTGTGCACATACAACCGAAACCAATCTAGAGTAGATGTGACAATACCCTAATGGGAGCAACCCCACATAGCTTGGCCCCCACTCGCTCTTTATTTAGTCATTTTTGATAAACGGTAGCAATGCTCTAAATGAGCAATAGATCGTCTTAGATTGACGAAATAAAAACAAAAGGAAGAAGGGTATCGAAATCAATAGTTAAGATATCAACTATCGAGGATAGGAAAACGATCATATATGAAAATTAATCTTATACACTTTCAATGCTTGGAAAATATCTGTGTACTTATCTCATCGGTATAAGTATATTCACAAAACATTTAGAAGGATTTCATATTTCAAAAGCATACTTAAATGGGTCAAAAACAATTATCTACAAGAAAGGCGAATGTTTTTCATACCATCATAATTATAAAGATCATTTATGTAAATCAAATCTCCTACATTTGTCATGTTTCCAATATTCTCGACTTACTCTATCCCTCGCCCAGAAACAAAGCCAGGTAAGTCAGGGCACTGGTTGCTCCTAACCTTTCCTAGACACTTCGGTTCTAGATCTCATAGATAAAGGATCAATTTACTCATCGGCTTTTAGTGCCAAGTATAGGACTACTTACTTTCTATAAATTACCCATTTAAATCATTATATAAATTTCAAAGCTCCTTTAAAATACTTTGAACCAAAATTTAAAACTTCCATTCAAATCATAACTTAAACCCATCATCTTTAAAGGAGAATACGACCAAGAGGGGTGAAGCTCCTTCTTAAGTAAATGAGATAGCTAAAAGGGGTGTTATTTCCTTTTAACCAAAAAGTCACTAAATGTAAATCCTAGGTTAAAAGGTGGTGTAAGTTCCCTTTAACTAAACGTCAAGGTTATTGCTCATAAACTGGCCGAGCACAAACCAATCAACCAAGCAAAAATAATAATAGACCCATTATTATTAACAATTGACAATCAATAGTTAACAAAACATTTATTAAAATGTGAATGAGTCAAAGGAAAGAGATTAAGATTACACTCACTATAAAATAATTAAATTGTACTCACAGAATAAGTTATACCCACTAAACTATGAAAGCAAGGAATATACTCATAGAATATGTTATACCCACTAAACTATGAAAGCAAGGAATATACTCACTTCCTATTTGCTTTGCTGGAGACTTGTAATACTTCAACTTTGATAATGAAATTTAGTTCTTTTCTTTAGTTTATGAATGAATTAAAATGAGATATGGACTTGGCTATTTACAGGTGAAGAGAAGGGTACTTTAGTAATTTCTTATTGCCTAACCTGATTTGACCAGATTTTGATCCAATAGAAACCAGCCTTATGGCTTAATTTGAATTGAGCACATTTTGGTCCAATAGAAACAATCCTTATGGCTTAATTTGATTCGACCACATTTTGGTTAAATAGGAATCCTCCTTATCAACTATGACCTAACCTGATTCGACCAGATTTTGGTCCAATGCCAACCATCCGGGTGGAATATAATAATCATTATGCTATTTTTGTTTTATTAGGCAAGTAATTATACTATTCTGTTTTATTAGGCAAGGTTAATAATTCTTTCTTGTTTTATTAGGCAATTAATTATACTATTTTGTTTTATTAGGCAAGGTTAATAATTCTTTCTTGTTTTACTAGGCAAGTAATTATACTATTCTGTTTTATTAGGCAAGGTTAATAATTCTTTCTTATTTTACTAGGAAAATTCTTTTCTTAAGTAATCATTCTCCTTTGGTTTATTGGGCAAACTTATTCTTAAATAAATCGGTACCCCTAACCGCCTTATAACTCGAACCGTCTTTAAACCAACATTTTACATCAGTTTTAAAAATCCATTCGAGGCGTTTTATCCAAAAATTTATTTTAGATATAAAATCCATTATTTAATCATTTAGAAACATATTAACTATTCATGTTCAAAGTGATTAAATTATGGGTCTTTATAGTTGGGTGGACAATAAATTGTGGAAACATTGAAATGAACACCTTGTGAATTCGGTTTCATAGTTTGACGATAAGGCGTTTGATGATAATATTAAGTTGAAATTAAAATTTTAACAAGAGTTGTTTATTATAATCTAAACAAGGATATTTTGGAATAAATATTTGAGAAATGATTTTACATAAGAAAGTGACTTATATAAATATGGTTTATAAGTATAGTTTATAAATATGAAAAGGATTTAAACTGAGAAATTGAGAACTTAAGTCCCGACGTTTTAGAAATTGGTTTTCTAAGGTTTCGGAAAATAATACCAGTACTATTTGGAAGTAAATATTTGGGAAATTAGTTTATTGAATTGAGATCATGGTACTTAGTAATAATTACAAAGTATTTGATACCGCTTTGGGAATGATTTTGCTTAAGTCCAAAAGGCATGGTTTGGATGTACTGAACTCACTTCTGTCGTTGGAAAATGATTCTGATGATGACTACAACATCGTCAGCGTTCATTTTCATGTTTTAAAATGGAGGATGCTACAGTAGCAATTTACTGCAGAGTTGTTTTGGTAAAACGAATTTTGACTTAAATCCCGATAGTATAATTTGGTTATACAAAAGTTATAAGTATATATCTTTCAAAACAATTTGAAATGAAATCGAGTGTTTGATTCTCAAGTTTTCAGTTAAGAGACTTATGGACTCATATATCATATACACTAGGGTAAGTATGGTTATGCATTTTGTTTGATCTACTGATCGGTATTTTTCATTTGTTAAAATAAAATGGAATTTTCGACGATTTTGGACAGTCCAAACTTCGAAATCTATTTAAGTATTTAAAGCTAAGTGCTTTGTGAAGATATAAAGATTAGTTATATAACACTTGAACTTAGAAGATAGTAGAGTTTAAACAAGTTTTAAATTGATTGAATATCCATGTTAAGTAAAATGAATTGGATATTTTTGTATATACTTTGAGGGTATAGTGGAGTATTATATGGATATGAACTTAAGTTATACGATGCTTAATAACTTGAAGTAAATTTTATGAAATGATTCATAAGTGATTTATTGTTAGCTGAGGAGTACTAAGTGACAATTGAATTTGAATTAGGATGAAAATTAATTGGTATAGTTAAGAAACCAATTGAATAAAGCACGTAAGTTGTACGTAAGTCATTTATTCGCTTGGCAATTCTTGATCTGGGATTTGAGTACATGGATTTCGAGGTGATTTACACTAGTCCAAGTTAGGATTTTTCGCTCGATTCTCGATGGAAAACACTTAATATTGATTTTTGATATGATCCTGAAGTTTTCTACCATAGTATATGGCTATGTAAGGAAAATGGAGGTTTCTAATCAAGGAAACATATCAGATTCCGCATAGAGAGGTCGGTGCGATATACTAGTTCGGAAGTGAAATTTATGTGATTGAGCTAGTGATCAGATTTGATATTGCGTACGGAGGTTATATGTATATGTACGGGCTTTAAAAATATTTGACTGCTATGTATGTTGGCTTGTGGATATTTTGGGGAATGACTCTTCGAATTGCTTGAGGTAGCATGAGTGATCGACTGAGTAATACCCAAGGGCGTTGAGTGTAAGGTAACGCTTAGTGGATTGCTTGTCATCCTTGTGCGATGAGAGATTTATGAACTTAGGTGAGCCATGAGTTTTTTTTCTAGTGATTACATTAACCTATAGTATTGTTATATGATTTTTTCTACGTTGCCAGTGATTGCAGTACCGTTAGGTATTGATGTGTGATTGTTGCTTTGTGGTTTATGTTGGAATTTTTGGGGCGAAATTCTTTTAAGGAGAGAAGAATGTAAAGACCCGGATTTTTGAACGGTTTATAATTAATATTGGAATTATTTAGTATTTAAATCTTGGATTTAATGCGAATAAAAATGATTTCAAAAGCTTATTTAATTTTTTTAAATAAGAATGATATAGAAAACTTTATTTTAGAATTAAAAGTGATTAAAATCATTTTAATAATAATTTGTTTTAATTAACGTGTGAAATTATCATTCTGGGGCACTATCTCGGATTTTGACGAAACTAGTGTCATATGATCCGGAATAATGAATTTTTATAAGCCATCGAGTTTCATGACGATCGGGCGTACTGTGTGGTCATGCAGGCTCGAAATGAATAACGATTGATTTTAGGAATTAAATATAATATTATTTGATTGGAAAAGCTAACTTCTGTATATGATGGAATTAGGTCTTGATACTAGTTCCATTGTGTTTGGAATGTCGGTAATTAGCTAGGAATGCTAGTGAGCATACCTCGTTTGGAATTCGAGATTTTCATGGGTGAATAGTGTTTGAAAATCTTTTATATAAGGACCTCACTATCTTTGTTTTCTAAAAACCTAACCCTAAACCTAGCCAAATCCAATGGTTGTGGTTGATCGGTGCCTGTAGTGCCGTATCAGATGATGGTCCCAACTAGAGAAATGTTCATGAGGTTGAGTGGAGTGTTGTGAATGGCCGGGTTGTCACGGAGCAAGGCAACGACCAAGCCGAGTTGAACGCCGCAACTAGGTTTGACAATTTCGTCGTTGGTGATGATCTTCAGGCACCGGCACTGAAGAGGAATGGTAAAGGGGGACGAGGGCAACGATGTGGTGGAGTTTGGTGGCACCACATTGACAGTTGCGATGGCGAGGCAGAGATGAACGTCGATGATTTTCTTTGGTTTGTTCTCACAAACGGCGACGAGAGGGGTGGAGCCGCGTGTAACATGGGGTTGCGGAGGGTCAAAGCTCCCTCCTAGAGGCGAGCGGCGTTGGTCGGAGTACTATAGTAGTGGCGGTGGTTGAATGAACATCGCATTAGGTTTCATGTGTTATGGCCTGGGTTTCTACAAGGTAAAGGAGAAGGTAATTTAGCCTAATTATCTTGATTAGTTAATGCTAATTATAATTTAATTATCTCTAGGTTCTAACGATTGTATTTTTCTCATACGGGGTCCGATCGAGATGCCGTTTTCACCGTTGCATTCATATCGGGATTATCTACGCAATGGAGTTGGATTTGTCAGATTTGGAGCTAGTGGGAATTTTAGTCAAAATCGAACGGCGTTCGTTTTTTAACTAGTCGAAAACGCGAAAGCATCAACTAGAGCTTGGGTGAGTTTTACTCACTAGTTAATTATATATTGTTGTATGTATAATTATTGTTGTTTTGAAAATATAAACTGTATAACGAACAATGCAAGTTATTACTTTTGGACCCCGCATTGTTTTGTAAAATAAGTGAGAACATTATTATTGAGTATAATAATCTCTATTTGACCATCTATAACATGTATCGTGTCCCAGACTACTTGTTTACAAGTTTGATATTGCTTTGTGAAAAGGGATGGTATGTTATGAGTGTTAGAAACGATATAATCATTATAAACGTGCTTTCAAATCCCTGATAACTGACATATGTTAAATTGAGTTAAATTGGGATATGTGGAAATATATATATGTATATATATGTTGGATTGTTCTACACACGTATGGGTGTGTTTGACATAAATGGATTGGTTCGGACATTTGCGAAAATTGGAAAGGGTAGTTGTAAATGTCAGAAGCGAAATGTCGTGATGGATGCACTTTGAAATCGCTGTAATATATGATTTTAAAGTTAACTTTGGAAGACATCCTAGGTCCTATTTGTATTTATAATAAGCACTGTTAGCGTATTTATTATCGAAAAATAACAAGGTTTAAATATATTTTTGGAAATCAATTGTGGATTTACAAAATGATGGTTTTAAATTATAAAACAAGTTTTGAATGGTGTTTTAAATTATGGTTTAAATATGTATAAAGTACTTTAAAAGTATATTTTAGTATGTATATGGTTTTAAAAGTTACTAAAGATTTTAATAAAGATTTGTAAAAAGGATTTTATATTATAATATTTTACAAATGGTTTATAGTATTTTATTAAATATCATTGTTTAATATATAAATTAGTATATGTAAATATCTATCTTTTTAGAAGTAATTTAGTATATTTAGATGTTTTAAAAAGGAAGTTTAATATTTTGTAAAGGGATTTCAAAGGTGTTTTTAGATTATAACACTTATGTTATAATGGACTGTTTTACAAATTGATTCAAAAGGAGTTTTGGGATTATAATACTTACGTTATAATGAATTGTTTTATGAATTGATTAAAAAGGTTTATAACCTTGTTTAATAAGTAAAGCTATACTTAGAACTTTAAATGGATGTTTTAAAGCAAGTATAAAAGTGATTTTGGGTTTATAGTATCGATGTTTGTGCAACATCTGTTTTAACCCATTTAACTATACTTTTGAAAAGTAATTAGATCTTTAAAATGGAGTTTTAAAGATAATGGAATAGTAAAGTGTTTTGGAGTTTGTCGTAAACATTGTTTTAGCAACATTTGTTATTAAAACCTTGGATAATATTTTAAAGTGTTAAAATATTGTTAAATGAGTTTGGAAATTAATTAGATCTTTGATAATGGAATTTTAAAGATAATAACAGGTATGATTTGGTTTTGGTTTGTTGTGGCAATGTGTTAGTAACG
The DNA here is from genome assembly GCA_030737815.1 of Allium fistulosum. Classification (NCBI taxonomy): domain Eukaryota; kingdom Viridiplantae; phylum Streptophyta; class Magnoliopsida; order Asparagales; family Amaryllidaceae; genus Allium; species Allium fistulosum. The sequence goes on from CM060908.1 coordinate 329,127,460, forward strand.
TTTTACTTTAACTCATTTTGATTGTACTTGTGAACGTAAATGAATCTTTGAAAAGAATGTTTTAAAGGTAATAATAAGTGAAATGGTTTTAGGTTTGCTGTGGCAATGTGTTAGTAACATTCTCCTTTAACCCATTTTGATTATACTTGCGTATATAAATAAGTTTTTAAAATGAAGTTTTAAAGATAATCATAAGTGAAATGGTTTTGGGTTTGTAGTGACAGTGTTTGAGTAACATTTTTCTTAATCCTTTTGAAATTGATTTGTGAATATACTTATACAATTGAGATAAATATATGAATACTTTTGAGAAGTGTTGAAATGTGTTGAAAATGAATAGTGATGTTTAATTAATAAATGGAGTTTCATTTATAGAGGAGTTTATTGAGTAAAAATGAGTTTTACTAATAAAAGAGGTTTTTAATTAATAAATGAAGATTAATTAAAAAGGGGATTAGAAGTCATTTATATGACTTGATCGTGCTTTGTGTGTTACTTGCTTATTGACAATATACTAGGACATGGTTTCCTGTATGCGATTATTCTCATTGGATTGGATTGTTTGTTTATTTGGTAGTTAAATAGCCAACTATCAAATCTTGGCCAAATATACTCTGGAAATATCTAGAAGAAACACGAGTATTAAGTGGTATGGTTATCTTCAGTGATACTATATTATACGTACAAAATCATTTTGCTCTTCTAGGATAATGGTACGGAAAAAATTCCGTTTAAACGGTTAGGAGGTGATCTCTGATCTTATGTATTGTTTGTATATTTCCCACTGAACCAGGGTTGAGATTTCCGGGAAATCGATCGATTGGTTTTGAAACACCCTGTAAGTGGGGGAGTGTACTTATATGAGATGACTTGAAACCGTATCTACTCCAAAACTATAAACATGTACTATACTTTGGAAGAAGTTCATGATTGCTTCGTGACGGCTTCGTGATTTGTTTCGTGATTACTTTGTGATGGTTTCGTGATTGGTTTGCGATTGCTTCGTGAAGCTGGATTCTATATGGAGATTCGAGATTTGTTTGAGATGCTCAAACACATGTAGATGTTCGTGATCTATTCAGGATGTGTAATCCATGTGTGATTCTGAGACCTGTTGAGGTATGGGAATCCATACGTGGTTCCAAGATCTGCTGAGGAATCTTTGTATGGTTCCAAGATCTGTTTGAGATATGGGAATCCATGTGTGGTTCCGTGATCTGTTCGAGTTGGAGCTCGTGTGGAAGATCTATTTAGGTGGAGACTCATGGGATGGAATGGCGGATGTAGCCTCATCATCGGTATGGCAAAAACTAGAGATAGGATACATAGCCAGTAGGGTTGGCAAACCCATATGGTGCATGCGACTCCATTTTTAGAGATACTTATTGGGATTTGCATGCGGGAGCGATGCATCAGGTCTTAGCAAGACCAGCTATGGTTTTCCTATGGTACATTCACTAAAGATGTACGACTTTTTGGAAGGATATCTCTGATCCTTATGCAGTAATTCAGATTCGGCTTCCCTAAAGAGATCTACATGGAAATTCTACACAATTAACGAACGCGTCTCGGTGGTTGTGATTGTATAGCTATTATTGTTATGATGTACACTCATATACATCGCAGCTATGTGATTATTTATATTTGATACTTTAGACATTACTATATTATCATTGGATTTTATAATAGAAATGGTTTGGTTATCGTAAGGTAAAAATCTGTTCGTATTTATTGGCGGTGTTCTCTTCTAAGATACCCTTATTTTCAAGGGTTTTAAGGTACAATAAATCTATATGATTTGAGTTTCTCACGCTGGTTTACCAGGCTGATTTGGGTGTTATTTTCTCAATGCTCGGGTCAGGTTGAGTATGTTTCTAAATTTGGCTATTGTTCATTAGAGCTCTTGGAGAGGAGCTGGATGATTTCTTACCATACTTTATTTCACTGCATTACTTGATTTGTATCTATTGGCATTTGTGAGGACAGGTTATTATAACTGTCCATACTGATGATATGTTAGTTTTCTCTTATTGATGTATGTATATAAAGGTTTTCTTTTTGGTGAAGACCTTTTGAGATATTATAAATGATCGTTCCTCATATGTGATTCTAATATTGTGTTCCCTTCTTTCTTGTTCAATTTCCTTTTTTATTTTACCCTAAAAATTCGACTTTCCAGCACTTGGGTGCTCGGCACGTGAATACCATGGATGTATTGGTGTCGACATTCGAGAGTGGAAAAGGCGGATCGTTGCAATAAATGCTTCTAGATCTAATTGAATCACCTTTAGAAATTGCAACAATCTAAAGCGCCACTTTTGTATTTATTTTATTTTATATGTTTTGATTTTGTTTTGGCAATTTTTTGTGGCTTGGAATACATGAAATTTCTGCCGAGAAGGTAGAAAAACGAAGATGGAGGCCAGGGTTAGAAGAAGAGTGATTAAGAGAGGCAAGCAAATGGAAGGTAACATATTTATAGAGGGATCCTTCCTTAACCTCCTCCCTTCTTTTCTAAATCCAACCATTGGATCTTAAGCCTCTTTTTTTCTTATGGACTTCTATGAATGAGGCTATATGGGTCTCAAAATATTCCAAAACCCCATTTAGTAATTAATATATTTAAATCCAATTTAAATATTTTATCAATATCATATATCGATACATGCATACGTAACTTTTATGTATGTACTTTATTAAATACTAATGGTATTCAAACAAATCAAATAAATAAATAAACAAATATTCAATAATTAATATTTCATAAAAATTAATTAATTTAATTAATTTATAACAGTTATAAATTAATTAAATCATGTGGTTTTCGAAGCATTCATCATTACGGTTACGCGACTGAAGGGTGTAAATTCAATCAGCGATTAATATCGAACTATTCGAATATTAGCATTCAGACGTCGCTTAGTAGGAGATGTGACATTTTGGTCTAATTTATCGCTTACACATCTTCTAGGTAAAATCCAATTTTATTTATTATAAGTGATACCTAATGGTGACAATTATTTACATCAATTCTCTATGTCAAAATTATATCACATTCGGACTTATGGAATTTGGTAATGGTAAAAATTCGATCGTCCACATTCAACTTTATAGTCCAAACACAAAGTCCTTGATTTAATAATAACAATTATTATTAACCGAACTACTCTGGTCAAATACTTTGACTTTGAGTTGACATCAGTTGACCGTGATACTAACCTCATATAACTAAGGAGACGAATCTTCTCTTGAATAGTGTTTCACTTCCAATGCTTTCACTCAACCCAACTATAGTCGTTCGATGGACGTCATGCTGTGATTTAACTATAATAAAAGTGGAGCTTCCATATTGAAGATTAACTATATTCTCAAGTCGAGAGAACTATGTAATTAGTCATATTGATATTTTCTATTTGACCTTAGTTATATTAACCAACATAAAATTATCGAGTGAGTCATTCCATGATTATCTAATAACTATCAGTACGTAACCACTTGGTTCCTCCAACAATTATGAGTGATACACTACCCAACATTTGAAGAGCGTTATGTACTTTAGTCTCAACAGATACATTGATATCCACTCTCGATGCATCTTGACTAGGAACATTTAAAATGGTATATTTAGTTTTTATTGTGATAAGTTACTCACGGTTACAACACTTTGTAACTACCATCGCAAAACATACCATTTATGCATTTTCTATTAATATACTTTTAATTAAATTAATTAATTAATGTAACCACATTATATTAAGTATATAATAGAAAGAAAATACCTTTACTTGGAACAAGAATGGAAACGAGTTAGATATATGTAACAAATTAAATAATCGCCCTAGGGCATACCCTCAACTCTATCATTAAATAGATGCATATAACAGTTATAAAAGCACGTATCGATATACGATAATGATGTGCATTTGAATTGGATTTAATTACACATTTATTTGATAGGGCTTGAAGTAGTTAGGAGGCCCTGATAAGGGCACGTTACGGTCGGCCACTATAAGGATTTTGGAGATTGAAAATGGATTTAAATTGAGATGAAGTAGCAGGAGAAAAAGGTGGATATGGAGCCCATTTTTTCTCAATAGATCTACATTATTTATACATCTCAAACTCCAATCTCTCTGGGGCTAATTTTTGAACTTTTGAGATCAATATTAGCCCAACCTCCCCTTGCATGCACAAGGTTAGATTTAACTTCATCTAAAAGGATACTTTAGAAAATCATATAAGATAAGAGTTTATAAGAAACCCCAATGTATCATAGGCTAAGGAGTTGGCAGGTTGTGCGAGCCGAAAAACTATACATAATGATTATATGTAAAGAATCTTATATGGATCACCACCAAAAGAACTTTGGGAATGATCATCATCGGATGACCAATTTATGTTTTCAACATAAGTATAGTAAACTAAAACGAAACAAAATAGTTTTATATATAAGGCATATTCATAAAATGTTTATGAGTACTTATTCTGTTGCACTGAAAAATAATTTTTTATTTTAAGAAATACCAACTTCATAGTGAAGAAACTTCTTTAAGAAATTACTAGTACAAAATGGATTTGGATACTATCCAAAGATGAAACTGATTACATGCAATGAAATAAAACTAGCCTAACCTAAAAGAATGCAACACATTAGAATGTCTAATAAGTATTCTCTCACATTAAAGAGAAATTCTGAGTTTCTTATCAATATTGAGAATAGATTACCTTGGTTGTCAATTAAACCTTTAAGATTATTGACTATGCCATATACTACGATGCAAAAATCCAAAAGAATTGCAAATATATTATCAAAATATGATTTTTCTAATTTTACCCGAAGGGATATGATTTATCGACCGCAATTGTATCTTTAAGGGAAAGATAAATGCAGTTAGAATATAGTGAGAAACATCGATAAGAATAACATCGTAAATTTTAATTATTGAAATTAGCTTAACATATTCATCGTTCAATGTGTTCAAGTTAATTTGGATTTTACTCACAAAATAATCGCATGGCATGATTTTTTTTGGGTACAAATGTGTTGAAATAGAAAATTCTAAATAATGATATAGAATAGACAGTCTACACATAACAACCAAAGTGTCTCGAAGTCGGTAAGAGCGATATTCAGTTTGTGAGTTTTCGAATATGATCCAAGTATAGATATGAAGGTTATGGATCTAAAAATAAGTTGGAAATGTTCAAAAAAAGGTTTTGGTCGATTCAAAGAAAATGCTAAGTACATCGCCTTGAATAGCGCCACAATAAAAGCATTATATAAATGTAAATGCATAAATTTATAACTGAGCTAGGGATGATTTCAAGTATTAAGAATGTTCTATTATTGTCATATGATAATGATGTAATGATAAGAGCTTGCTAGAATTCAAGAAACATACTCAATTAGTTCCACATAATAAAGAAAGTTTATCAGAATCGGAGGAATTAATTGATAGAATAGATAATTAAAACAACATAGCAGATCCATTCACGAAAGGTCTAACTCGATAGTTTTCTGTTGGTTAATATAACAAAGGTCAAACAAAAAATATTGATGTGATAATATTACATAATTCTCTAGACTTGATAATACCATTGAGCTTATTTCAGGAAATTTTGCTTTTATTATTGCTAGATCGTAGCATGATGTCCATAGAACGGCTATAGCTGGGCCAAGTGGAAACATTGGAAGAGTGACACTATTCAAGAGAGGTTCATCTCCTCAGTTATATAGGGTTGTATCACGGTCAGCTAAAGTCAACCAAAAGTCAAATTATCTAGCCAGAGCAGCATGGTTAATAATAATTATTATTATTATTAAACCAATGACTTTGTGTTCATACTACAAAGTTGAATATGGACAATATTGGAATTTTGACCATTACCAAATTCCAAAAGTCCTAATATGAAAAAAATTCGATGAAGAGAATTGATGTAAATAATTGACACTGCTGGGTAATGCTTAAATAAGTAAAATTAGATTTTACCAAAGCTATGTAAGTATTTAGCTAAGGTAACGTGTGAACGTTAATATTCAAATTGTTTGATATAAATCGCTGACCAAATTTACAACTAAGAGTCACACAACCGAAATGTTGAGTACTCCTAGTACCACCTAATATATAATTAATTACAATTAATAAAATTAATTAATATTTATGAAATACTAATTATAAAATTTTATTTAATTTGTGTCCATCAATATTAAATAATGTGTGTATAATAGTTATAAACATATGTATCGATATACGATAATGATGTACATTTGAATTGAATTTAACTGCACATTTATTTGATCACGCTTAAAGCAATTAGGGGCCCTAGACAGGGGCATGTTATGGCCGACTACTATAGGGATTTTGGAGGTTGAATATTGATTTAAATTGAGATGAAATAGCAGGAGAAAAGGAGGATTCGGATCCCTTTTTTGCTCAATAGATCAACACTATTTACACCTCTCAAAGTCCACTCTCTCTCGCTAATTTTTTCTCTTTTGAGGCCAGTCTTGGCCGACCTCCTCTTGCTCTCCTTCTCTTATTTTCCAAGCATTTAAACACAGTTTATTCTAGAAGATTGGTAGTTGCTACATTTAGATCGATAGCTTTTCCTGGATTATGGATGCCGATTCAAGGAGTTATTCGATTCAGCATTTCAAGATGTTTCACCTAGGCTTTAGACAAAGGTAAATCCTTTATTTACATATACATTTATATATATAATTATTCATTTGTTATTAGATGGTTGGATGGTATATGAATTATCATGAATCCACATGTGTTTGTGCTATCTACATAGGATGATAATATATATGTATATATTTAAAATAATTATACATATATAACAATATACAAATCAAAGGCTATTCGAATCGATCAAGAAATTGTCCATTCGAATCAAAGTCCATTCGAATCGATCAAGAAATTGTCCAATCGAGCTGAAATTTGGTGTGGACATTCTTCAACATGTGTGCAAGCTTCTGTGAAAATTTCATAGCATTTGGACTTATAGATCTCAAGTTATGATCGATTCGAATTGGTGTTTCTTGACAGGCTGGTTCATTCAAATCGATACGATCGAATCGATCACTTCGAATCGATCAGGGTATATGGCTTTGTGATGACGTGGAGCGAAACTTTAGCTTTGATCCGCTTTATTCGCCTATTTGATTGAGTCGTCCCGGAGACTTCGCCGCTTTGACTCGATGGATTCGAAGGCTTCATTTCCAGATGGATTCGAACAGGATCTTCGTCGTATCGATCGTGACACGCTAGGGTTGATCGATACGAAGCCGTTGTAGCAGGATGGATTCGAAGCAGGGTCACTGGATGGATACGAAATGGGGTGACTTCATGGATTCGAAGGAGTTCAACCTAAGGGATACGAAGTGGAGTAGCTTCATGGATTCGAAGTGGCTTATCCGGATCGATTCGAACGAATGCTTGTGGATGGTTGCGAACTATATGCAGTCGAACCGATGGATACGAACAGAGGTTGCACTGACGGGTTCGAATAGAATCTCTGCCTATGGATTCGAACTTAGGGTCACCTTCTTCAACTTGCATCGATGATATCTTGAGCGTACGAACTCGGATTGACTTGAAACTTGGAACGTTGCTTTTCCTGACCTTGCTTGATGTGTCTTATCAATTGTAGCCCGATCCGGACTCGAGTAAAATTCATCGATATCTGTGGTGAAACAGTGTATAACGAACTTTTACGACGAACTGTCTTTAGTTTTCCAGTCAACTTTTTGGTGTCACGGCCTTGCCAAAAGGCGGGATAACAGTATCAATTGGTTAGCCAGTAGGCTTGGTAAGCACCTCTATCTTGATGAATCAACTGAGAAGATTGAAAGGCTAGACTATGCTAAATGTCTGATTGAAGTAAAACCTAATCAAATCCTGCCTGATTCTTTCCCAGTCCATCTGCTTGATGGAGGAAGTCAACACGTGGAGGTTAAATATCTGTGGAAACCAGAAATTTGTATTAATTGTAAAGTTTTTGGTCATAATACAATGGAGTGTGACAAATAAAAAGAACAACACTGCCAGGAGGAGGAAAATGCAAAGAAAGGCAAAGAGAAAAAACAGAAAGGACAGAGGGTGAAACTGTGACGACCGCCCATGACCCCTGCACCGAACCTAGAGATAGTGCACTGTAATGTGGGCCAGGCAGCCATGGACGATTGTCAGGGTAAATTAAAACAACAGAATCTATCGTATTACTCACAGCGCATGGACAAAATACAATAGAACATATACATAATGAAGCTTCACAGAATAGAATCTCATCAATAAAACTTCATAATAGTTGAATACAAACATCTGAATAGTCAATACATCAAGCCTCACTACATAACACTCAGAGAATATACAAACAGCGGAACATCCAGTACATATAGTAAGAAGATAGTATGCAAGCCTCCAGCTCGTCTTCGATATCAGCATCGTGGGAAGCAAGAACAACACCTATCACCTGCTACCTAGTCTGCCCGTCCCCAAAATGGACGAACAGCCCAAGGCAATAAGAGTTAAAACATAAAGCCTTGAGTCAGACAACAGTCTTAGTGAGCGGTAAATTAACTAACAACATACCAAAAGAGCATAAAGGAAAAGGAATAGGAATACAACCCTCCCACTCCACCTCTTTCTATAGTGATAGCCCCCAGACACACACTAGCAGAAGCAAACATAGCAGAGCATACAATTTAAAGTAAAGCAATTATCACTCGAGACAAGGGCGATGTTTTCCAAGCACGAACCCCCAAGGCCTAAACCAAGATCAGATAAGCACCCAGAAAACACTGCTCTTGAGACCGAATGACGATACAACCAAACATCCATGACTCTGGCTATCACTGTTATCATTGCTTCGATATCATCGTTAATTGAATGACCGGCTCATTCTTTCATCCGTCTGTCAAGGGCTAATGGAAACCTCGGTTCTAGACATAACTCCGCACGTCATCGTGACCCGTGCCTAGGACTATCGAATCTGCCCAGAGTACTTGACTACCAATCAGTAGCCTTCAGGGACTATCGAATCTGCCCAACGTACTCTTGCTTTGAGCATGCTAGAACCTTCAAAAACGATGAGATCTCAGCCTTCTAGTCATCCTCCTCGACGACTATTTCCATACTAGCTCAAGCGCCTCTCGAGCAAACCATTATCCTTAAAACTCGAACCATATCACCGAGTTATCAACATGCTTGGATTGATCCCGTCTGGATTAATCCAAGACTATCTCATATCATGCTTCGCTTCATCACATCCTCGCAAAGCCTCCTTTCAACATCATCATCCAATCTATCCATATGAGCTTCCACATCCACTACATATGCCACAAGCAGCTTTCCCAATCCAAGAGCCTTCCTCTTAGCTTTTGAATCATCTTCGGTCTAAATCAAATCATCAATCATCTAATTCATAGCAATCAATCAAGTCAAACATTAATCCAAGTAAACAAGCATTCAAGTATGATCTAGATAGACAATTATAACAACAATGGCAATTTCGTAATTAAAGAGTCAAAAGTCTAACAAGCATGAAAACATGAGCAATGTCTCTATAATCTTGATGAATGAACTTGCATAAGTTAACATGTAGTAAAATGGATATCAAATCATCATGGACAATGGGTCTTTATGGATCTACACATATGATTAGGAAAATGCATGGAAATCTCTACTTTAACACCAAATCAAGCCAACGATCCGATATACTCCTTTGGATCCGTGTGAGAGATAATCACCACTCACCAAATCACCTAAACAACCCCAAATCAACACGCTTCAGATCTGGACAGCGAAGGATCTAGCTTGATCTATCACCAATCCACTTCAAATGAAGAAATCTCTCTTCGAAGAATGTAGATCTTTAATCTAAGCTCTTCGATCTTCGATTTGGATGAAAGGAAGCACAAGATTAGAGTGGAGAAAAGAAGTGAAGAAGTGTATAAGTCGAGCTCTCAAAATGGCAACACTTCGTCGCTTCAAAATCCGGATCCCAAAAAGTGAGGAAATGAACGTGCATTTATAGCTGAAATCCCTAAGCCGTCCGCCTCCTTAAGTCGTTCACGACCTATAGACCATCACGACCTACGACTTAAGAGATACCACGACCTAACAGACTCACCTGTTTACGACTTACGACTTAGAAGCTTAACTCCTAAGTCGCTCGCGACTTAACACATAGCATATGCGCGCGACTTACGACCTAACACATGCGCGCCTTAACGAGTCAACTGGGATACGACCTACGACTTATAAAACCTTGCGACCTAAAAACCCCACGACTTATCTATTCTTCGACTTACGACTTAACTAAGACGTGACCTAACTCCTAAGTCGTCTACGACTTAACCTCCTTAGGTCGCTCACTACTACCCCAGCTTCCTTAGGTCGTCGCCGACCTATCTATCCCTTAGGTCGTCGCCGACCTATCTATCCCTTAGGTCGTTAACTCGCCCAAACTCTTAAGTCGTTAGCTCGCTTATCCCCCTAGGTTGTTAACTCCCCTAGGTCGGTCACTTACTTAAGTCTGCCTATTCATGAGTCGCCAACTCCTTAGGTCGCCCATTTCCTAAGTCGGTCATTACCTTAAGTCGTCTACTAACTCTTAAGTCGCAAATCCTATAAGTCGCCAACTTTCCTTAAGTCGTTCACTCGACCTAAGCCACCTCACGACCTATCTTCCACACGACTTATCCCAATCCTTAGGTCGCCTACAACATAACCTCCTTCACGACCTAAGCTCCAACATGACTTAACTTCTAGACAACTTAACTCCTACACGACTTAAGCTCTAATCGATCTAAACTCGGAATGACTTAACAATACTAACAATCTAATAACAGCTGTTTTACGATGTTTCCATCCGTAAAAATACGGGTCGTTACATTCTCTCCCCCTTAGGAATTTCGCCCCCGAAATTCCAAACAAACAGAGCAATCAAGGACTATTCTGCATGCCTACCATCCATAGCAATCAACAAACCATGCATCCAATTCTAGCTTAGCATGCAGAATTCTAAAACTTAGAACAAGTTACAATGTCGTTAGATGACACGACACCTTAGGGACATACTTTGAAGAGTTCGGGATGAGCTGCTTTCATCCTCTCTTCCACCTCCCATGTACAGTCGTTATCATCATCACTCCATTGTATCTTTAGCAACTTAACTATCTTCCTCCTAAGCTGTTTCGTGTCGGTTTCCACAACACGAAGCGGCTTACGAGGTCTCCTATCGACTGGATCAACTTCGAAATCTTCATAGCTATCGGCAGAAACCACTGTATTCGAGTTGTGCACATACTTCCGTAGATACGATACATGAAAAACATTGTGCACACCCGACATATTCTCTGGTAACTCCAATCTGTAGGCGAGCTTTCCAATTCGCTCAATGATCGGGAATGGTCCAACAAATCTCGGAGTCAACTTTCCTTTCTTCCCGAATCGAATAACATTCTTCAGTGGAGATATCTTCACAAAAACCATATCACCTACGTCGAATTCCAAATCCTTACGACGCTTATCGGCATAACTTTTCTGACGGTCTTGGGCTGCCTTCATTCGTTGCCGAATGATCTCTATACAATCCGAAGTCTGTCGAATCATCTCTGGCCCAAGTATCAGCTTTTCTCCTGTCTCTAACCAACATGTCGGAGAGTTACACGGTCTTCCATACAATGCCTCATATGGTGCCATACCAATGCTTGACTGGTAACTGTTGTTATATGAAAATTCCACCAAATGAAGGTGATCTTCCCATGATCCTCCGAAATCTAAAACACAAGCTCTGAGGAGATCTTCCAAAACTCGGTTGACTCTCTCGGTCTGACCATCCGTTTGAGGGTGATAAGCTGTACTCAAACACAAATCAGTTCCCAAAACTTCCTGGAAGCTCTTCCAAAATCCACTAGTGAACAATGGATCTCGATCGCTCACTATACTCTTCGGAATACCATGGAATCGAACTATCCACTTAACATACAACTCAGCCAACTTTGATGCAGTCCTAGTCGATCGAATAGGAATGAATCTGGCACTCTTAGTCAGACGATCTACGATGACCCAAATCCCTTCATTTCCCGCTCTTGTTCTAGGTAACCCATAAATAAAATCCATCGATACTTGCTCCCACTTCCACATAGGAACTTCTAATGGCTGAAGCAATCCACTTGGCTTCTTCTGTTCGGCTTTTACCAACTGGCAGTTCATACACTTGGAAATAAAATTTCCAACATCCTTCTTCATACCTTCCTAGTAATAGGTTCTCTTCATATCCCGATACATCTTGTTTCCACCAGGATGAATTGTCAACTTCGAGTGATGACTTTCCTTCAGAACTTCACTCCTCAATTCATATATATCGGGAACAACTATTCGTCCTTGCTTCCGAAGCCAACCCTCTCGATCGACTTCTAATCCTTTATCCTTTTCTGGGTCCAATCCAGATTCCAAATCACGGATAATCTTGACAAGCTTATCGTCTCGCTTTTGACTCTCGCCAATCCTTTCCACAAGAGTCGATCTTATCGATAAGTTTGCCAACATCTCAGGTTCCAATTCACATCTGGGCCTGAAGTCAAATCCAGCTAAATACTCGAGATTCTTCCATTCTGAAAACATGGCTCCCAATCCTGCATGTCTTCGACTTAACGCATCTGCCACTGCGTTACCCTTTCCCGGAGTATAAGCTATACCAAAATCATATGATGCCAAAAACTCTAGCCATCGCTGCTGCCGAAGATTCAAATCCCTTTGGGAGAAAAGATACTTCAACGACTTATGATCTGTAAACAACTCGAATCGAACTCCCAGTAGATAATGTCTCCACATCTTCAGAGCAAAAACAATCGCCGCCAACTCCAAATCATGAGTCGGGTAATTCCTTTCATGCGGCTTCAGTTGTCGACTAGCATACGCAACAACTTTATCCTTCTGCATTAACACCGCTCCAAGTCCAGTACCACATGCGTCGGTGTAAACCACCATCTCATCATTCCCACTCAGAATAGTCAAAACAGGAGCACTTGTCAGTCGCTCTTTCAGGATTCCGAAAGCTTGCTCACACTTATCTTCCCATCTGAACACTTGGTTCTTTTTCGTCAATCCTGTCAATGGTGCAGCCACCTTGGAGAAGTCTTTGATAAACCGTCGATAATATCCTGCTAATCCAAGAAAACTTCTCACATCAGATGCATTCTTAGGTCTAACCCAATCCTGGATTGCTGCCACCTTAGCGGGACCAACCGCTATTCCATTTCCAGAGATAACATGGCCTAAGAACCTCACTTCACTCTTCCAGAAGTGACACTTCGAAAACTTAGCCTTCAGCTGATGTTTCCGCAAGATTTCCAAAACAATACGCAAGTGCGTCTTGTGCTCTTCTTCAGTTCTGGAATAAATCAGAATATCATCCACGAACACTAACACGAACTTGCTCAACTGGTCTCTGAACACTCTATTCATAAGATCCACAAAATATGCTGGCGCATTAGTTAATCCAAATGGCATTACCAGCCACTCGAAGAAACCGGATGGTGTCCTAAAAGCAGTCTTCGGCACACTATCCTTAGCCACTCTCAACTGGTGAAATCCCGTTGCCAAATCCATCTGAGAAAACACCTTAGCTTCGTGAAGCTGATCAAACAAGTCATCTATTCTCGACAATGGATACTTGTTTTTCTTAGTCACTTTATTCAGCTCACGATAATCCACACACAACCTCAACGACCCATCCGCTTTGGTTGCGAACACAACTGGTGCACCCCATTCGGACACACTATGCCGAATGAATCCTTTCTGTAAAAGGTCATCAACCTGCACCTTCAACTCTTGCTGTTCCCTAGGCGCCATTCGCCTAAGAGGCATCACAACAGGTCTGGCTCCTTCAACTAGATCTATACGAAACTCGATCTCTCTATGTGGCGGTAACCCTTTGACCTCGTCAAAGACATCCTCAAATCCATTAGCGCTTGGCAACGATGACAGTCCATCCCGTGGAACAACCAGCGAATACATGAAGCTCATGAAGACGCCTTCTTCATGCTTACATCGTATCACAATCTTTTGCCCCTCCACATTCTCGACTGTCACCTCCAACCTTTCACAATCAACCTTTGCCGCATACTTCCTAAGCCAGTCCATACCCAAAATAATTCCGAACCCCGCAAAGTTCAGAACAAAACAATCACAAACAAAAGAGCAACCATGACTCGACACAATCATACCACGGCATAACATACACAAACAAGACGAACCCCCAACTGGATTAGTCACAACCAATGGCCTATCAACAATATCCAGTTCCAAACCTAACCGGCCTACAAGTTCATTACAAACAAACGAATGCGACGCCCCAGTATCAAACAACACTCTGACTGGAACACCACATAGGAAAAGAGTACCTTGAACTACCACACTCTTTCCTTTCTCTTCAGCGGTAGGAGCTTTCGAAGATGATGGAACAGCCCCCAAAGCATAAGCTTGCACAATCTGCTTGTCCTTCCTCGGTTCTGGACAATTCCTCTTAACATGCCCCAACTAGTCACAGTTGTGACACTTCACCGGCACCTTCGGATTCTTGCAATCCCTGGAGAAATGGCCCTTCTGTTGACAGTTGTAGCAGGTCACTTCGCCCTTCGGCTTCTTATGGCCATCCTTACACTTCTGCTGCTGCTGCTGCTTCCTCTTCTTGTTTCCACCCTGCTGTGGTTTAGACTCTTCCCTGGTTACAGCAACAACAGATCCCTCTTTGGGAAACAGACTCTCATGTCTGAGATCTTTCTCCACAAGCTTCTCAAATGAATCATCCAAATGATCCACCAACTGTCTCCCAAGATAACTATCCAAGCCTGTCACAAACTTCTCATTCTTCTGATACGAAGATTCGATATACGACCGGGCATACTTGGACAAAGCTTCAAACTCATAAACATACTCAAGAACTGGTCTTCCACCTTGCTTGAGCTCCACAAACTTCTTGAATAGAACAGACTTCTGAGCTGTAGAAATGAACTTAGCTTCAAATCTGACTTGGAATTGCTCCCAAGTAATCTCTTTCTCCGGAGTATCAATGGTGATAGAGTTCCACCAATCAGAAGCTCTCCCTTGAAGCTGTCTTGATGCAAGTTTCCTCTTAGTTGCATCATCGATTCCCAAATCACCAAAGATCCTTCTACAAGCATCTATCCACCTCTGGACTTCAATGGTTGATTCTGTCCCCAAGAAAACCTTCCCTCCAAGAGCAGTAAAGTCCTTACACAACTTAGCAAAATCCACCGGCTTTGGAGTTTGAACTTGAACTCCAACATCCACTAATGGCCCCGGAGCTGGCATCCTTCTCATGATCGAAGTCATCATAGCTTCGAACATAGCAGCATAATCAGCAGCCCCTTCAGTAGCACGACCTTCCCTAGCAGCTGGTCTCCCTCTTCGACTCATCCTTAATATCTATAAAAAGGAATGATTAGCACACCATGAGAAACAACTACATAAGGGATTCAAATCATTCTAAGCTACTATATTATATATAGTAATCATCCATCAAAATACAATTACGTCTCTCATACGTAGTTACGTCAGCGAGCGTTGGGTAAAATCGATTAACCAAAGCTCTGATACCAAATGTGACGACCGCCCATGACCCCTGCACCGAACCTAGAGATAGTGCGCTGTAATGTGGGCCAGGCAGCCATGGACGATTGTCAGGGTAAATTAAAACAACAGAATCTATCGTATTACTCACAACGCATGGACAAAATACAATAGAACATATACATAGTGAAGCTTCACAGAATAGAACCTTATCAATAAAACTTCATAATAGTTGAATACAAACATCTGAATAGTCAATACATCAAGCCTCACTACATAACACTCAGAGAATATACAAACAGCGGAACATCCAGTACATAGTAAGAAGATAGTATGCAAGCCTCCAGCTCGTCTTCGATATCAGCATCGTGGGAAGCAAGAACAGCACCTGTCACCTGCAACCTAGTCTGCCCGTCCCCAAAATGGACGAACAACCCAAGGCAATAAGAGTTAAAACATAAAGCCTTGAGTCAGAAAACAGTCTTAGTGAGCGGTAAATTAACTAACAACATACCAAAAGAGCATAAAGGAAAAGGAATAGGAATACAACCCTCCCACTCCACCTCTTTCTACAGTGATAGCCCCCAGACACACACTAGCAGAAGCAAACATAGCAGAGCATACAATTTAAAGTAAAGCAATTATCACTCGAGTCAAGGGCGATGTTTTCCAAGCATGAACCCCCAAGGCCTAAACCAAGATCAGATAAGCACCTAGAAAACACTGCTCTTGAGACCGAATGACGATACAACCAAACATCCATGACTCTGGCTATCACTGTTATCATTGCTTCGATAGCATCGTTAATTGAATGACCGACTCATTCTTTCATCCGTCCGTCAAGGGCTAATGGAAACCCCGGTTCTAGACATAACTCCGCACGTCATCGTGACCTGTGCCTAGGACTATCGAATCTGCCCAGAGTACTTGACTACCAATCAGTAGCCTTCAGGGACTATCGAATCTGCCCAACGTACTCTTGCTTTGAGCATGCTAGAACTTTCAACATCGATGAGATCTCAGCCTTCTAGTCATCCTCCTCGACGACTATTTCCATACTAGCTCAAGCGCCTCTCGAGCAAACTCAAACCATATCACCGAGTTATCAACATGCTTGGATTAATCCCGTCTGGATTAATCCAAGACTATCTCATATCATGCTTCGCTTCATCACATCCTCGCAAAGCCTCCTTTCAACATCATCATCCAATCTATCCATATGAGCTTCCACATCCACTACATATGCCACAAGCAGCTTTCCCAATCCAAGAGCCTTCCTCTTAGCTTTTGAATCATCTTCGGTCTAAATCAAATCATCAATCATCTAATTCATAGCAATCAATCAAGTCAAACATTAATCCAAGTAAACAAGCATTCAAGTATGATCTAGATAGACAATTATAACAACAATGGCAATTTCGTAATTAAAGAGTCAAAAGTCTAACAAGCATGAAAACATGAGCAATGTCTCTATAATCTTGATGAATGAACTTGCATAAGTTAACATGTAGTAAAATGGATATCAAATCGTCATGGACAATGGGTCTTTATGGATCTACACATATGATTAGGAAAATGCATGGAAATCTCTACTTTAACACCAAATCAAGCCAACGATCCGATATACTCCTTTGGATCCATGTGAGAGATAATCACCACTCACCAAATCACCTAAACAACCCCAAATCAACACGCTTCAGATCTGGACAGCGAAGGATCTAGCTTGATCTATCACCAATCCGCTTCAAACGAAGAAATCTCTCTTCGAAGAATGTAGATCTTTAATCTAAGATCTTCGATCTTCGATTTGGATGAAAGGAAGCACAAGATTAGAGTGGAGAAAAGAAGTGAAGAAGTGTAGAAGTCGAGCTCTCAAAATGGCAGCACTTCGTCGCTTCAAAATCCGGATCCCAAAAAGTGAGGAAATGAACGTGCATTTATAGCTGAAATCCCTAAGCCGTCCGCCTCCTTAAGTCGTTCACGACCTATAGACCATCACGACCTACGACTTAAGAGATACCACGACCTAACAGACGCACCTGTTTACGACTTACGACTTAGCAGCTTAACTCCTAAGTCGGTCGCGACTTAACACATAGCATATGCGCGCGACTTACGACCTAACACATGCGTGCCTTAACGAGTCAACTGGGATACGACCTACGACTTATAAAACCTTGCGACCTAAAAACCCCACGACTTATCTATTCTTCGACTTACGACTTAACTAAGATGCGACCTAACTCCTAAGTCGTCTACGACTTAACCTCCTTAGGTCGCTCACTGCTACCCCAGCTTCCTTAGGTCGTCGCCGACCTATCTATCCCTTAGGTCGTTAACTCGCCCAAACTCTTAAGTCGTTAGCTCGCTTATCCCCCTAGGTTGTTAACTCCCCTAGGTCGGTCACTTACTTAAGTTTACCTTTTCATGAGTCGCCAACTCCTTAGGTCGCCCATTTCCTAAGTCGGTCATTACCTTAAGTCGTCTACTAACTCTTAAGTCGCAAATCCTATAAGTCGCCAACTTTCCTTAAGTCGTTCACTCGACCTAAGCCACCTCACGACCTATCTTCCACACGACTTATCCCAATCCTTAGGTCGCCTACAACATAACCTCCTTCACGACCTAAGCTCCAACATGACTTAACTTCTAGACAACTTAACTCCTACACGACTTAAGCTCTAATCGATCTAAACTCGGAATGACTTAACAATACTAACAATCTAATAACAACTGTTTTACGATGTTTCCATCCGTAAAAATACGGGTCGTTACAGAAACCAATTATCAAAAAGACAATAAACAAGAAAAAGACTAAATGGAAAATTGTTAACAACTACAAACGGAGGACGAGCAACCATGCAGCAAAAGAAGTGGTGAATGATATTAGAAGTGCTGTAGTTACTGAAAAAAGTGGAAGTGGAAAGGAGGCAAGAATAGAACAGGGAATAAATGAAAATGAAAAACATGAAGAAAATAAATTAAATAAGGAGGGAGAAAAAGAATTGGAAGAGGGGGAGATTGAAATTGTGAATGCTGAAATCAGTACAAACACTGAAGCATTAAAGGAAAAGGAAGAACAAATTATGATAAGTACAAATAATAAATATGATATCATGAATGAAATGAATGAAGTAGAAGAACAAATAAATGTTGAGGTTGAGGAGCAAATGGAAGTTGTGTTGGTTCAACCAGACTCACAGAGTAGTGGTGGTATATTGAACAACAGTAATAAAACAACAAAGAATGGGACTTGTTATGCAAACGAATATCAAGTTAATAACACAGCAATGAAAGAAGCTAACCAAAAACTCTGAAAATGATCAAGGAAGCAAAAAACTGGTTCAAGAAACAGATGAACCAGACAGTAGAGAAATTCTAACAGAATATCAAGAGAACACTACAATATATGGTCTTGACCTTATTCCACCACCTAATAAATGCTACCTATCCATGTAGAACTCTAATGACATAAGCATGCAAGTTGTGCACGTGCACAAATCCTCAACTAATCCTCTCATTGAACTATCCACCTCCCCTACCTGTATCACAACCAAATCCTTTCCACCCAAGCACCCCTCACTATTAAATCATTATGGTCATATTCACCCTCCTCCAGCTTGGATTGCACCATCTCCGACCATCCTCTCCTCTCCCAATCCTACCTCTACATGCACTTCTACCTCCACCCAACTCACCTCTTCCAAAATAACAAAAAACAGAAGGGGCAAATCACTAGATAGATACATGAACTCTAAAGGAGCATCAACGCAAATCACCCCTCTTATCAGAGAACATCAGTCCCTAGTCATGACCAGGGGAAACAAAAAGAGACTCAAGTCCTCCCTACAGTTTACTCAATGATACACAACATATGGGCATGGAATACTAGAGGAGCACACAATGACATAAAGCTTGATCAATGTAAAAACATCATCAGATACTACAAGTTGAAGATGCTAACAATAGTAGAAACTAAACTCAACTCTACTCTCACTAATAGAGCAGCTCAGTACATCAACCCCTCTTAGGTCCTCTAACACAACCTATGTGAAGCTCCTTATGGTAGAATTACATGATCCAATGACATTCTCACTCCCATCCTTTCCACCAAGCAAGTCATACACTTACACTCCATCCATCTACCAACCTCCTCTTCATTCTATCTATCCTTTGTTTATGCTGAAAATACTATCAGTGCTAGACAAAGCCTTTTCAACTTACTTCCCTTATTTAGATAGGATTCTCATCCTTGGATTGTCATAGGGAACTTCAACAGTGCCAGAAGACTCTCTGACAGATATGGAGGCAACCCCTTGTCCTTGACTGAGATTAAACCCCTCAACAATGCTATTGATGACTCCGACCTACTTGATATCAAATGCACTGGAGCCTCCTTTTCTTGGAATAACTCTAGTAGAAACTCTCCTCATACCTTTTCAAAAATTGACCATGTATTCTATAATGCTATCACCATATCAAAGTGGCCTAATCTTTTCAATCATCTCCCCCTACCTGGCCTCTCTGACCACTCCCCTCAAATTCTTTCCTTTGGTGATGCCGCCCTGAGAGGAAATCCAAGTTTTAAATTTTTTAACGTTTGGGTCCAAGACCCGAAGTTTTTTGAAATAGTTAATAGAACATGGTCTAACACTTATCATGGTAATCCTATGTTTATTTTGCAGTGCAAGCTTCGGGCAACTAAAGTGGCATTAAAGGAATGGTCTAAGAAGAAATATGGGAAGGGTGATCTTGCTTCATCAGTTTTGAAAGAAGAATTAAATAAAGTGCAGACTGATATGCAACAAAATATGGATGATGTGGCTCTGGCAAAAAAGAAACTGAAATCTTAATTCAACTTAATGAAGCCTTGATCATGGGGGACAAAATTATAAATTAAAAGATCAGACTACAATGGTTTTTCTGAAGGAGATAGGAATTCCACTTTTTATCATTCTTCTCTTAAAGCAAAACATCAGAGAGAAAACATTAATGCATTACTCACTGATGATGATGAAATTAACTTTAAGATTAAGGAGGCATTATTCTGTCTAAATTCTAACTCTTGTGGTGGACCTGATGGATTTAATGCCTATTTCTATACATCTTGCTGGGCCATTATTGAAAAGGATATTTATAAAGCAGTTCATAACTTCTTCAACAAATGCAAAATGCTTCACTCAATCAACTCAACCAACATAGCTCTAATCCCCAAAATCAAGAATGTTGATCATGTTCACCAATTCAGACCTATATCCTGTTGCAACACAATCTACAAATGCATCTCAAAAGTTATTGCAAGCATACTTAAGTTAGTCCTCCCCCACATAATCTCCACCAACCAGGCAGCTTTCCTTCCAACCAGAAATATTCTTGATAATGTTTGGATATCACATGAACTACTGAGAGGATATAACAACAAACAAATTTCTCCTAGAGAAATATTGAAACTGGACATCTCAAAAGCTTTTGGCAGTTTTCAATGGGACTCAATAATTAGGATCATGTCAATAATGAACTTCCCTACTCACATAGTGGCATGAATATATGCCTGTATCTGCACACCAAGGTATTCCATAACAGTCAATGGCAACAATATTGGCTACTTTAGGAGCAAGCAAGGCATTAGACAGGGAAATCCCCTCTCTGCCTATCTATTTATAATAGTAATGGAAGTATTAACAAAAATATTCTTACAATTGGTCCAGGCTGGGAAATTTATGCTCTACCCTAAATGTAAACAGCCTTAAATAACCTCTCTCACGTTTGCTAATGACTTGGTGGTCTTCACTAAGCTAACAATGGAATTTATCTGTGCCATTATAGAAGGGCTCTCCCTATTTCATTCCATCACAGGCCTAAAAATTAATCTAAACAAGTCAAATATCCTTGTTGCTGGTGTTTTTGAAGTGTTCAAATCCACACTTTATAATGCTACATCACTCCATCCTACCGATGAAGCTCTTGGTTATCTTGACCTCCCTCTGGCGACTTATAGAATCACTAAACCTCAATGTATCCCTCTGTTTGATAGAATCCTTGCAGGAATTGACATTTATTCGAACAGACTCCTAAGCCAAGCAGGAAGACTCACCTTGATAAACTCAGTCATATTCTCATTGGCAACTTGCTGGATGAGAACCTTTGTGCTACCAGCAAAGTTAATACAAATGATAAGGAGTGCTATGCTTAGGTTCTTCTGGCATGGAAGCATCTACACAAAAAATCAGATACCTTGCTCCTTTTCCAAGCTTGAAAAACTAAAGCTATAGGGGGTTTGGGAATTAAAAGGTTGGATCTGTGGAATAAAGCTGCATTTGCAAAATATGTTGATGATTTGCACAGTTCAAAAATAATATTTGGGTTAGATGGTCTAAAGCCCACATCATAAGAAATAAGTGCTTTTGGAATATGATTCCGCCTCAAAATTGTAGTTGGACTTGGAGAAGTTTTTACAAGCTTAGAAATGCTTTGCTTCCTCTGGTAAAATTGTCTGTTGCTCATGGAGGTAAAGTAAGCTTCGGGTTCGATCCTTGGCTGGAAACTGGCCTTATATTAGCCATAGTTTTGAATCCACAGCAAATAAGTCAAACTGGAATCCCTCTCAGTGCTAAAGCATTCCAGTTCATTCATCATAGCCATGTCAGTCTTCCTTACTCCAGTAATAAGGTAATAAGACAGCTATGGACTCAATTCAGTGATAAAGCATTGTCTCCATGTGCAAAAGATGACATCAAATGGACAAACAAACATTCTGAACTCAGCATATCATTAGTTTATAAAAACCTGTCAACAGACACTAGTAGACCTAGATTCAGCTGGAGTAAGAGAATATGGTTAAGACATAATATTGAAAGAGGGACTACTTCTATGGAAATTTTTTACAATGCAATCAATACAAAATCGAATTTGTATCATAGGGGCATCACAACAGATTTGTTGTGCCCCTTCTGCACTGCTTGTGAGGAGAATACCCTTCACTTATTCTTAAACTGCTCATATATATTCTATATGTGTAATGGTATCATGCAAAGGCTTGGCAGAATTGATGCAAATGCTAATAGCTCACTGGAATGGGCTTTGATATATAAAGCCACTAGATGGAGAGAAATGGAATCTTTCATCCTACTGTTTACCCTGAAGGTCTTTGTAAGAATCATATGGCATGAAAGAAATTCAGTTGTATTTGGAGGAAAAAGGAGAACACAAAGGCAACTGATAAAATGTATACTGCATGAAATTGGTTTGGGGATGAAATACTCTCTATTCCAGTTCTTACAGGCATTTTATAATGTTATTGTTCTCTGAGCAACCTCTATTTTTCTTGTGTATTTTTTGTTTTTCTATGTGTTGTTGTTTTCCCTAGTGTGTTTGGAGCACTTTTTCTAGGTTTTCTTTTTTCCTCTTTTTATGTTTGTTTTCTCTAACCTAAGTATGGTTAGGTTAGATTTATTTTTTCATGTGTGCTTCAATAAACTGGTAGGGGCCCAGTTAACCCCGCTGGCTTTGCAAAAAAAACTATTTTATATATATGTACATATATTAGACAACACATATGTATATGAAAAAGCTAATATGTCTGTTGTGGTGTAAATCTCAATAGTCATACACGGACATGTTAAACTATACACATAATTTATGTTGCACGTGCACATACACACAGTGTATATGATACACATGTTATATTATTCAATACAAATATAATATAAATTAATTTAGATCAGATCCAAATAAATTTATACTTCATAGGTCCAGTAAAATCCAAAATGAAATAAAACTTCTGAAATTTACCCATCTACCCCACCGTGTGATGGCCCATTTCCAACAGTACTCAGGTATTTGTTAAAAGCATTCACCTTTCTCCATCCCATCTTCGACATACGGCTTCGTGTCACCGAGTTCTTCGCCTAACATCAAGTTACATGATATTCATGCCCTTGTTATAAATCATTTAACATTCGGACGAGTGTTACTTTGCACTCGACGAATGATGTTGAGCCATTAAACCGATTTCAAGACCATTCGAGTTACACCACTCGTCCTACTATTTCAGCTCTACATTTCATTCGTAATAATAACCAAAAGTGTCATGCATCATCTCATAACCATTCTATTAATTTCCAAACCAACAATCATCACACAATCAAACCAAACAAATATCAATTTTCATGTCAAGTTGTCAAACACATTTATTCTATAATTAACTCTTTCAAAACATTTTAATAAGATTCTCATCTCTGAAATCCCAAATAAAGCTTGTTACTCAAGTCTGAACCAACAGTGGATTGCATTTATCACGATTATAACATATCTAACGATCATAGAGTATACAGAATAGATCTCACTCGCCAAATCTCGTAGAAACCAAGTTCAAATGTATCCAACTTGAATATTTCCTTTGGCTCTCGAGATCGGGCTCCTAACTTCTCTATAATACAAACTTGATGGTATTGACTTGTAGAGAAGCCTTCAACTAGAATATAGATATTTATTTAAAAAAATCTAGCTAAGGAACAAAGAATTTACTTTTCAAAACCCTAGTTTCTTTGTGTTTAAAAGAAGAAGAAGATGAGAATGAAGAGCTGAAAAGAAAGATGAATCATTTCAGAAATTATAAAGGCAATATCAATCAAAAACAATTTTGCCCATATCCTCTCTTTTCTTCTGGTTTTAGTGACCTTATCCACATTATGCACGTGATGAAATACGTTCTCGAGTCCTAATTAATTCTTCATTTAAGTCATTAGTTCGCTCAATCTTGAATTAAACAATCAATTATTATTAATTACTAAGCATAAATTTTTGTGTTGTTACATTTAGCTTCACTGTTGTATAAACATATTCCAAAAATATTCTAGAAGTTTAGATATACAGCCAATTTATTAAGTGCTATTTAGTTCCTTATAAATTTGTTTCCACTGGTGTATTTTATCTAAACTTATTCTAAATCCAGTTTCATTGTTGAATAAACTCTTTCATGACAAATACAATGCAATGTTTTTCATTTCAATGCTTTATAACAAATACAACAACATTTCTTAAAACATATCGAATTAAGTAAAAACGATTGGAGACAAATGAAAACGATACTGGAAAACTCACTACAAAAATTCCTCTAATTAAAGACTGAAAATTAGAAACTGAACATTTTCAGTCACTAGTTAAATACTGATCAAAGACCCAAAAAATCGGTCTTTACTTTTAGAAATTTGTGACTGAAAGTCAGCCACAAATCAGTTGCAAAATATTGAAACTATTTTGACACATCAAATGACAGTCTTTAATTCAGTCACTAATTGATGTTGGCGTAAATGAATTTATAGCCATTGATATTTTTACTTCGTTTTAAAATCTGACGGCTCTGTTTAGCTATCCGTGTGATAATGTTTAAGAGTGTTAACAATCGAATTTATTCTCACGTTTGATAAATCATTTCTTTTTTAAATCCACTGTCGGTTCCATTTTTCCTTAGATTAGGGTCCATAAATCCACTTCCCCACTACCACTTTTTATATTCACCCACTTCATCCATTTCCATCGCCTCCTCTTTACTCCTCATTCGTCAGCCAATACCACCTCCTCCTCATTTTTAAGCCCTTTTTTCCTTTGTGGAAATTAGCCACAAGGACCTCTTTAGCAAGTGGAATTAGTTTCTAGGACACACAACTGAAATAATTACTTTCAAGGACAAAACGTAAAATAATTAGTTTCTAGGGCCTAAAAACCTATGAAATTATGTCCTTGAAAGTAATTGGACTGCTGACTTTATCCTTGAAAGTAATTATTCTAGCGACTTTGCCCTTGAAAGTAATTTCTTTGAATGTGTGTCCTAGAAACTAATTGGACTGCAAAGTTTGTCCTTCTGGTGAAATGCCCCTTTTCCTTTCTTTGGTTTTGGCTCCCTTATGCGTCAGATCCACTGCTTCATCTTGCAACCAGCCTCTCTCCCTTCTTCCATACCCTAAGTTTCTCTCGCTAGCTAGATCTGGGTTTTTGGGGCTCTCATTTGTTGTGGTTCGGCCTTCGTTCTCCTGTCTTCCTTACGTGATGCCGACACATTAGTCACCCCGCGCAAGCTTCCTATAAGTTGGAACCCCTGTGGTGACCGATGTTTGTTCGAGGTAGCAAACGTGCCTTGAATTTTAGGGTGTTTTGAATATCCAGTGGTGTTATGTGATTTGGTCTACTTTTGTGTTTGTGGAGCTGTTTTGCTATGTTACTTTCTCCCTGTTTTGGGTTGGTGCTGAGGTGTTTGCAATGGTGAATGGCAAACCATTCTATCCATGCTTTTTACCTTTTTCTTTAGTGGTAAGGTATGATCTCTTGACATTTATGCATGAATCGATGCCACAAGAATGCTAGAACAATGAATAAACTAATAAAAATTAAATTAATTACTTTTTAAATTCGTACACTTGAGACCGATTAAAAGCTATGTTTCGGTCTTTAAAATTCATTCAATAATAATATTTAAGATTGAAATTTCAGTCTTTGAATTTAAAGACTAAAAATTCAATTACAAAACATTTTTGGCACTTAGTAAACAAAGACTAAATTTTCGATCTTTAGTCGGTATTTACATGTATTTTTAAGACTGAATTGTTTATTTAAAACTAAAATTTTCGGTCCCTAGAGCAATCTTTTTAGTAGTGACTCTTCATTTAAATGGATGATGCTAGAGGGTACAAAAAAAGAATGCTAGGAAAGTGCAGATCCGGAAACGAAAAGGAGGAAAACGGAGGACAGTACATTTTTACACGTGCAGGATCATTCGTACTTTGTTTCTTGGCCTTCAAGAACTGTGGTTCCAAAATATGTTCATTCATTCTGTTAACGCTAAAATTGGTAAACGCTAACACCCGATGTAAGTTGAAACAAAGTGAAAGCACCACCCATTTGCACGGGAACTAAAGGTAAACAGAATATAGCAAAAACAGTAAAAGACAACAGTTTTTATAGTGGTTCGGCTTAAAATCAAGCCTACATCCACTCTATCTCTTCTTTATTGCTGATTTGATTACAACATTTATAGCTTTTACAATGAATCTTCAAATACAACACGACTGAGACAAGAAGCTAGAACTTTAACGGTGAATTTCTCTTCGGATACATGTCGGATGTCTTCGATCTTCTCTTGAAGTTCCTTGAAGTGTCTTCGGTGTTTGAAGTGTTAGTTGAGTTGGGAAAGCAGCAGATTATAGGCGCTCTAGAGAATGATCCAAAAGTCCTTTTCAGGTAGGAGTTGGTATTGTATTTATAGGAAGATTTCGGAGTTAGGTCGTAGGTCGTGAACGACCTAAGAGTAGGTCGTAGGTCGCGGGCGACCTAAGAAGCATAGGATACGACCTAATAGTTTGCACTGAACCATGTGAACATCTTGACAAGGCATAGGTCGGGAACGGGTTAAGGTTAAGGTAGGTTGTAGGTTGTTGGCGACCTAATGAGAATGGTAAGCGACCTAGGAAAAAGCGGCATAGGAAGTTATCTCGGCTTGTACAAACTGGGTAGTAAGTTTTAGGTCGGGAACGACCTAAGATAGGTCGTAAGTCGTTGGCGACCTAATAGAGAGTTTGGATAGGGTAAAGGCTATGAGCGACCTAGTGTATGGATTAGGTCGTTAGGCTACTAGGTCGCTGAGAGTTTTAGGTCGCTAAGGATTTTAGGTCGATAAGGCTTTTAGGTCGCTAAGGCTGTTAGGTCGTGAGGTCTTTTAGGTCGCGAGGTAGTTAGGTCGCGAGGTAGTTAGGTCGCGGAGAAGTTAGGTCGCGGAGTCTGTTAGGTCGCGAAGTCTTTTAGGTCGCGAAGTCTTTATCTCGTTAACTCGCTGGAGGCTTTGAACTGTTAGGTCGCTGGAACCTTTAGGTCGTAGGTCGCTCAACGACCTAACTAGGACTTGCTCTGTTGAAATGCTGAGTTGATCCATCTCTGAGACGAACTATCTTTGGCTTCTCGGTCGATCTTTTGGTATCACGGCCTTGCGAAAAAGGCGGGATAACACTTGCCCCCCAAAACATGCCTTTCGGTATGAAGGTGTGTTTTGTAATGCCATAAGCTGGATGTTCATATTCTGTTGATGATCTGCAAAAGGAACTGACAGTTTTATGTGGCCCCAAATAACGACCGTTCGGGATCGAGCTATTTAGGATGGAGTGCGACCGTTCACGGTCAAGCGCCTAACTTCAAATGGCGACCGTTCGTGATCGAGCCATTCGAGGTGAAGTGCGACCGTGCGCGGTCAGGTGCCGTTCATGGTCAAGCGCTTTACTTCAAATGACGATCGTTCAGGATCTGGTCATTTGTGGTAAAGTGCGACCGTGCGCGGTCATGTGGCGGAGCTCAGATGACGACCGTTCGCGGTCAAGCGCCTTACTTCAAATGATGACCATTCGGGGTCAAGCCATTTGCGGTAAAGTGCGACCGTGCGCGGTCAAATGGCGGATCTCAAGTGACGATCGTTTGCGATCAAGCCGCTTGACGTGAAGTGCGACCGTTCATGGTCAAGCGCCTAACTTCAAATGACGACCATTCGGGGTTAAGTCATCTGAAGTGAAGTGCGACCGTGCGCGGTCAAGCGCTTATCTTCATGTGATGATTGTTCGGGATTGAATCATGTGAGATGAAATGTGACCGTTCATGGTCAAGCGCCTTACTTCAAATGACGATCATTCAGGATCAAGCCATTTGTGGGAAAACGCGACCGTGCTCGGTTAGGGGCGGACCCTCAAATGACGATCATTTAGGATCGAGCCATTCGAGATGAATTGTAACCACTCACGGTAAAGCACCTTACTTCAAATGACGATCGTTCGGGATCGAGCCATTCGAGGTAAAGTGCGACCGTTGGCGGTGAGGGGGTGGACCCCAAATGACGATCGTTCGGGATCAAGCCATCTGAGGTGAAATGTGATCGCTCATGGTCAAGCGCCTTACTTCAAATAACGATCGTTCAGGATCGAGCCATTCAAGGTAAAGTGAGACCGTTGGCGGTCAGGGGGTGAACCCCTAATGACGACCGTTCGGGATCGAGTCATTTGAGGCGAGTTTTTGACTGTTCAAAGTCGGGTGCCTGTTCGTAGGGCTTATTTGTGACTGTTCGAAGTCGGGTGCCTGTTCTTAGGGCTTAATCATTGCAAAATCATCAAAATCAAATATTCAACTAAAAAGTTGTCAAGTAGAAATGTCTGAAAAAGTCAAATCCAAACATCAGGAGCAAATCATGAAAGCAAAGTAGGGTAAAATTCAAAACACCAGATACAAAGCATGAAAGCAATGTAGAGTCATAAACATTGGAAGCAAAATGTGAAAGCAATGTCATCAGTCATCTGAAGTAAAATACGAAAGTAAAGTAGTCAATCATCAGAATTAAAATTCAAAAACAAAGAATCGACGTCCAAGTGCAAACATCTACATCGATATGATTTATAGTTGTATCAGAGCATGCCTAGGGATCGTTCGCAGTCCCATACATGTGTGAACAACTTAATTGTGTCAATGTAGAGTTTTCTACTCATTCGTCGTAACCTCAGTTAGTCGATAACAAGCTGACGCCTTGATCCTGAGTCGTCTCTAGTTGGTGCAGGAGGTGGACGTTCTTGTTCCACCGTTGCCGCTTTCTTTTTTACATATTGCGGTAGTAGACCATTCCGGACATGTTCCTCAACTTCGTCTTTCAAGTGTCTACAGTCATTTGTGTTGTGACCATTTAACTCATGGAACAAGCAGTACTTGTCTGACTTTCTCTCGTTGTTAGTTGGATCTCTCCTAATTGGCTTTCGATAAGGAACCTGTCCCTTAGTATTTTGGTAGATCCGCTCCAAAGTCTCATTCAATTCTGTGTATGAGGTGAATCTTGGTCCCCTTCGCTGTCGTGCTGATCTATCATTGTCATCCTCAGCCTTTCGTTTACCTTTGCTAATTTCTGCACCTTTCTCAGGAGGATTCCCACCTTTGACTACAAAAACATCAATTCCTTCTCCTTCCTCTCTTTCAGCCTTTGCGTCTTCTAATCGTAGAAATCCTTCAGCCTCATGGAAAAATTCCCGTAGATCCATAGGGGGATCTCTTGTCAGTGAATCCTTGAAATCTGTACCGTCAGCTATGCCTGACACAGCTGCCATCAAGACCATAGACGGATCTGGTCGATCCACCGATGCCGCAGCTGCGTTGAATCGCGTCAAAAAACTTCTCAAAGATTCTCCGGTTCTTTGCTTCAGCGCTGTCAAACTCATAACATTCTTGGGCCTCGAGATGTGGACCCTGAATTGCCTCATAAACCTCTCAATCAAATCATTCCACGTCCCGATAGATCAACTTTCCAATTGTCTGAACCACAATGCCGCAATATCCGCCAAGTACAACGGAAAGCATCGAGCCATAACTTCCTCTGATGCCCCCAGCACTTCCATATGCCTCATATATTTTGTAAGATGAACTGTAGGGTCTGTCCTCCCATTATACATATCCAATTATGGTAGCTTAAAGTCTGGTGGGTTCTTAGCACGCCTGATTGTCATGGTAAAAGGGCTCCTATTCACATCCTCCAAGTCTTTGTTTACCAAACCGCCTCTCATAGCCTTTTTGACCATTTCCACCAATCTGTCGTTGTCTCCTAGTTGTAGTCCTCGCCCATTACTTTCGTCTTGCCCCCCGTGTTCACGAGGGGATAACGGAATCCGTTCTTCTGGTTGGGTTTCTGTTCCTCTTTGATTCTGTGCTCCAAGTTGCCCAATCTGATGAAACAAATTCTAGATCAGCTCCTCTTGCCTTTTCATCATTGCCTCCATCTTGTCCCTGGTAACAAAGGCTGAAGTTTGGTTTGCTCCCGAAGAAGCCTCTTGACTACCTCTATGCTGACTACTCTCTGGTCTTTGTAATCTACTCGATCGCCTTGCCATAATTCTTCGAATCTCAGTCCTAATTCCTCGGATCCAACTCTTGGTTGACAGAATTCCTGAGTTCGATTCTCAGTGAAAGCACCAAAATGTTAACGCCAAAATTGGTAAACGCTAACACCCGGTGTAAGTTGAAACAAAGTGAAAGCACCACCCATTTGCACGGGAACTAAAGGTAAACAGAATATAGCAAAAACAGTAAAAGACAACAGTTTTTATAGTGGTTTGGCTTAAAATCAAGCCTACATCCACTCTATCTCTTCTTTATTGCTGATTTGATTACAACTTTTACAACTTTTACAATGAGTCTTCAAATACAACACGACTGAGACAAGAAGCTAGAACTTTAACGGTGAATTGCTCTTCGGATACATGTCGGATGTCTTCGATCTTCTCTTGAAGTTCCTTGAAGTGTCTTCGGTGTTTGAAGTGTTAGTTGAGTTGGGAAAGCAGCAGATTATAGGCGCTCCAGAGAATGATCCAAAAGTCCTTTTCAAGTAGGAGTTGGTGTTGTATTTATAGGAAGATTTCGGAGTTAGGTCGTAGGTCGTGAACGACCTAAGAGTAGGTCGTAGATCGCGGGCGACCTAAGAAGCATAGGCTACGACCTAATAGTTTGCACTGAACCATGTGAACGTCTTGACAAGGCATAGGTCGGGAACGGGTTAAGGTTAAGGTAGGTTGTAGGTCGTTGGCGACCTAATGAGAATGGTGAGCGACCTAGGAAAAAGCGGCATAGGAAGTTATCTCGGCTTGTACAAACTGGGTAGTAAGTTTTAGGTCGGGAACGACCTAAGATAGATCGTAAGTCGTTGGCGACCTAATAGAGAGTTTGGATAGGGTAAAGGCTATGAGCGACCTAGTGTATGGATTAGGTCGTTAGGCTACTAGGTCGCTGAGAGTTTTAGATCGCTAAGGATTTTAGATCGATAAGGCTTTTAGGTCGCTAAGGCTTTTAGGTCGTGAGGTATTTTAGGTCGCGAGGTAGTTAGGTCGCGGAGAAGTTAGGTCGCGAAGTCTGTTAGGTCGCGAAGTCTTTTAGGTCGCGAAGTCTTTATCTCGTTAACTCGCTGGAGGCTTTGAACTGTTAGGTCGCTAGAACCTTTAGGTCGTAGGTCGCTGAACGACCTAACTGGGACTTGCTCTGTTGAAATGCTGAGTTGACCCATCTCTGAGACGAACTATCTTTGTCTTCTCGGTCGATCATTTGGTATCACTGCCTTGCGAAAAAGGCGGGATAACACATTCCTTATCTTTTCGTTGATCGTCCCTATAACCTACCGATTCATTCCTTATTTTAATATTATGTTCATTCCTTATCCATACTCCACCATGGTTGTACTAGTTAATAAAATAAAATAAGGCAAAGCTCATTATCTGTTAGTTTAAATATACCATATACAATTAAATGTCAGACATCAGATATCGACTGTCAAACTGACAGTATGTCCAGGTTATTTTTATATTTATTCAACACTCAAATACATTTACGTAGAAACAACGACTTTGAAGCAGTAATTACTATTTACACATGTTTAACAGTGACTTCAGTTAGTCAAGTAATTAGCAAGCTTGTAAGCGCTTCACCTGCATAACAATGTTCAAACACTATAATGTCTCTGTAGTCCTGATAAGTGAAAGCTTTGTAAAGCCGAGGATGATCGTCATCCACAAATGCATCAGGAGTTTCAACTTTTCCATCATTAGGCGCTGTTATAAACAAAGGAATTGTTATTCTCAAACCCACCTCCTTGCATATTACCCGGTGCTTCACGTTATGAAGTCTCCCATTGCTCCAAGCCTTCCTTACATAACAATTCATATATATACAATTTATTACCAGTTTTTACGTAAAATTTGTTAAGTCAACCCTAAACATTCATTCCATATTCAATTACCTTTGCGACGTCTCCAAGAAACACAATAAACGAACCTGCAGGAACAGGATCTACAGCAAGATATGACCCAGACTTGTCCATTATCTCTAGCCCACCAATTAGTTCATCTTCTTGAAGTATTGTCAAAAATCCAGAGTCCGTATGTGTTATTACACCCACTGAGCCCAACGATTCTTTATCAAAGTTGTATTTGTTTGGTCTTAAGAGACCCGACCATCCTTCGAACGAATATTCATAACCCAGGCTGTCTGCAATTTTGCATGCAATGGTCGTTGCCAACTTATGAACTTTGAGTGCGTATGTCCTTAAGATATATCTGAAATTCCCTTCACAGTCATCTTTTGTTTAATTATAATAAGAATGGGAATCCTTTTGGACAAAAAATTTCTTGGACTTTGGCATTTTGGATATCAGTGGAAAAAAAAAGTAATCAATTTCATCATTATATAATCTACAATATGAACATAAAGATGTATTAAACCTTGATCATTATTTCAGGTGAAATTTTCAATAGTGGAATGTATATGTAGTAATCAGAAGAGACCTGTGCTGTGGAGAAAGTTGTAAGTGAGAGCAGAGAGCATCAACTTCATCTGCTAACGCAGTATTTTTGAGTGTAAATGTTTCCAATAGAGGTGTAAGCTCCGTCTGTGCACTGTTTGAGTCTAAACACCTGGTGTTTGTCAATTTTTTGAAGTGAAAACGAACGGATTCTGGGAGATTGAAGTAGCTCTCGACTGCTTCTTTCATCGCCAGTTGCATTTCTCTTGATATTCCATGGTTGACAATTCTAAAGCAGCCTTTTTCTTCGCAGATAGTTAACAGCTTCTTCTTGTTGATCGGCAATTTTGAAAGGTCTATCACATCCATTGCTTTTGTTTTCTTAATTTTTTCTTTATTTCTTCTTTGTATTCCGAATAATTGTACTGAATTCTTTATTTCTCAACTAATGGTGTGAGGATAACATTCATAATTTAGTATTATGTTTAGCTGACTCGATCCAGGGAGGAGACAGATAAGCTTTGGACATAACGTGTGTTACTATCACATTTTTTTAATCAATGATACCTAACACACATTTCGAATAGCCATCTCTAAAGAATTAATAAAGCTAAGAGCATTTTCAACCGCGTTGGTTGATACGTCGAATTAAGACGAATCAACCAAAACTCACCCCAAACCTTAGATGTCCTTAATTTAGCCGGCTAAGCCGGTCAAAAAAAGACCGACTAAAAAGCAACACTCCAAGTTGTTTTGGCAATCTTCCGGATTGTCAAACCAACCTAAAAGGTCACAAGGGGGTCGGTTGCTTTTTAACCGACACTAGGTTGGAAATGGTGCCGTTTGAAGAAATATATATAAAAGTAAAATGTTGATTTTAAAAGGAAGGTATTTATTAATTGAGTGAGGGTTGGTTTGTACGATCACTACAAATGTTGTACTCCCATGATTGAAAGAAGATTGGAAGGGAGAAGAGAAAGACAAAAGAATACATGTGTGGCTATTTAGCCGAGCTACATGTCCGCACTTCATTATGTTCGGATGGGTGGACAACCTTTAATCACAAAGATACTAAATGTGATGTGAGTGTACCAATTTTGACATATAGTATTGTACAAATGTAAAGTAGGATAAGAGATGGACACCAGCCACACCACTACCATGTAGGATCCACTTTCGTCTCCTCTTAATAATTTGCTTGTTACTATTTTTCGTTGTTTTGGACACTAAATTAACCCAAAAAATGTAGGACAAATTTTAGTTTCAGAACTCGAAAAAAACTTATGTCAATGTAAGTTGAGACTCGTTTGAAAATTATTATGAAAATAGATTTTTTTTCATAATTCAGCACGTTGGACATGTGCATTTCATAAATGAGCATGTATAAAATTTAAATTATGACTTGCGCAAATTCAAAATGTACAAATATACATATTTAATTTGTAGATGCTTATTTATGAAACACGCAATTACAAAAACGATAAATTATATAAAAAAATATGCCTATTTTTATAATAAATTTCAGTTAAGACCTAAACTTAAAATAAGATTTTTTCGAAAGCATGAAAATTTGTTTGAAAATATTTTTTTATGGGAAATAAAGTAATAAAAATATGAAATAAAATATACAATACAAAGCACTTAGCTACATAACATTATTCTTTAGCATAAAAGTCTCAAGCTCCTTTGAATTTATTTGTACATATACAAAGCAATGCACCACTTACATGTATGCCTGTTATCAATCTTATATTCAACTGATGCAGCCGATGTCTACAACATTAAGAATGTAATCAAATCAAATGCTTTGTTAATTTCCAAAACCTCTTGATTCAAGAGCAAGGAACATCGTACAATAAAAGATCCAATATAAAAATGGGTAATTATTAAATTAAATAGCCAACAAAATGCTTGTAACGGAAATATTGGTAATCATATTTTTGTTATATGACAATGCAAGATAATTACGTCTGCCCATAACACTACCGGTTAGAACAATATGCAAACCCTTTGAGACTATTTAATTAGAGTTATAACAAAAAACGCACTACTAAACTGATTCTTATTTACCCAATAAAAATTTCTTTGACATTGGCATAGCAAAAAAGAATATCTAAACATTTTCAACGGATTGATCTGTCAATCAAATGCTAAAACGAGCACGTAATTTAGTCCAAATTTTTATCTAAAAGATGTTGAATATTTCAAAAAAAAAGTAAAAAAGAAAAAAGAAAAAGAAAACTCAAATGAGTTTGAGCAAGAAAAACATCAACATTCTAAATATGAAGGCGCAGTCAAATTCATTTCTAAACACGAATTATTTTTTCAACAACTATTGAAGCCAAGAAATTAGGTCAGGAAATTAACTACGAAACATCTTGTACATACAAATATATACCATCCCCAATTTTCCTCCCTCCATTTTCAGATCCGCACTTCCCAACAAATGTTTTCTTGGGCCCTCTAGCATCATCCTTTTTTTTCTATAATCCTATATTGAACCATCACATTTTGAATAAAAAAGTGTTCTTCATGGATCAAATTAGTACAAACTTCAAATCTGATTACACTGTTAAAGAGCTTCATTAAATCCTGGAGTTAATAATTTAATAACTTGTTTGTACCGAAAAAGTTGAATTATTATCTACACTACACCAGAATTTGACATTCCCAACGGTTATAACCGTTACAAAACTATTTTACAATGGAAATAGCCATGAGAACAAGGTACGAGGGCAATTCACGAAAATTGCAATGGATTTAGCCGTTACAAATACTAAAATTTCCAATAGTTTTAACTCTTACAAATTTCAACATAAGCAACCGATATAACCATTGTTATAGTTACTTCAATAACAGATTCCCAACACTCATTACTGTTAAAAATGTTGAGCTTACAACCATTTGAAACCTCAAATCTCTACTATAATAATGTAAATTCACTCCACTACGTTCAACCGTGTCTTTTTGAAATTTCCAATATACCCTCCGCGATTCACATCACATTTGCGTGCCTCTTGTTCAAAATAATAGGAAATATAATTAAGGATTATGTCTAACTGTGACTTAACCCGACTAAAAACATTCAGTGCTAAGTTTACAAACGCCCAAGACAAGGCAATGTAATACAAGAAAACTATGATACTTGTTCACTGGATACATTAGTTGATGCAAATCACTTCTATATTATTATTATGATTGATTTTGTACACAAAACTCGTTCTATAATATATTGTAGATAATTTCATTTACATGCTACATCAATGCACAACAAATAGCATAACAAGCATCACTGAATATCACCATTTCCTTCACAAGCATCACAGTCGATGAAGCCTGCATCTTCGTAGTAGGGACATTTAGCTCCATCATCGACCTAATCCGTGAATTGCATGTTACTTTCATATATATCAATGCTTGGATGTTTAGATAATACCTAGGTACATTTCTCAATAGTTATCAGGCTAACCTAACATGTCGATATTTGGTTCCCCACTTCCATCATAATCTGAGAAAGGAATGAGAAAACTTGTCAGTATCAAGAAATGCTTTAGTTTTTTGAGTACTCATATGAATCACACAACTTTGTAAACTTCTAAGAAAATACCTTACAAAACACATTAAAAGCTGTTTAAATGGATTTATTTATTATCATGAATTTTAGAAAATTTGTAGGTGATCTTCTAGAGAATAAGAAACATGAAGCTTCTCCAAACAAATAAAAAATTACGAGAATTTTTAACTAAGAAAATCTGCAGGTTATTGGGGATAATATTATGAATGTATTCCAGTATATCTGAGATGTTGGAACCAAGTTTTATTTGGTCGAAAATTGAAATTATCACAATAATAGCTAGATGAGAAACAATATTTTAAAGATTTGTATCATAAGAAAACAATGCTTACTTTGTAAGATGCAACAACACTTCCATATTTCTATCAAACTTCAAATGCTATTTTGTTTTCGCCTTTCATGTTTAGAGTTTTCTATAATTTTTAGGTTAGCTATGTCAAAATCGAATTTTTTACTGCAATTCCAAGAGCAA
Source organism: Allium fistulosum (assembly GCA_030737815.1). Taxonomy (NCBI): domain Eukaryota; kingdom Viridiplantae; phylum Streptophyta; class Magnoliopsida; order Asparagales; family Amaryllidaceae; genus Allium; species Allium fistulosum. The sequence goes on from CM060908.1 coordinate 329,164,401, forward strand.
AACTAATATTTCCTCTATGTTTGAAACTGAAACAAAATTGGCCATAACTTTTTCGCCTCTTAACCGAATTTGATAATTTTGGATGTTCCGGAAAGCTTAGATCATGTGGTACAAGTTTTGTTTATTATGTTTTCTAGAATTTTGAATTTTGCTTGGTCGAAATTATGGTTATATGAATGAAATACGGACACAACACTTGGTCTCCTTAGTGGTTGGGATTATAGCTAGAATCGATAAGTGGTCCAGGACATGCTACTTGATTTAAGCAAAAGACTTACTACTAAAATTATATGTACAACCATTTCCCACATTCACTGCACACACTAGGACATAAATTATCAGAGCTGACCATTGTGAACTCTTTCAAAAAATGAAAATGAAAATAAAACAAAATAATAACTCTCAGTCGAAAGTTTGATACTTCTGGAAGAGTCATCTTCATAGGCCAAAAATTGGAATAACAATGCACTAAATTGTCCGTTATGTGAGGAATTGCCCGGATTCAGTGTCAAATAAACTTTCTACAAAGAAAAGTTCCCTTCCGGTCATCTCCTTATATTCTTTAAAAGCAAAGGTCCAAGTATAGTAAAATCTATGTAGTGCTTATTGAAGGTCGTGATGTTTGTTACATTACAAAAATACTAAATAAACATAGAATTGAAACAGTAAATAAATGCACAACACTTAATAAGTATAAAAAATTCAATAGTAAACAACCACACTTGAAACTAATGAGCAGCATTTTTAGACCTTTCAAAATCAGAAGTGTTAACCAAAAATTGGATCAACACCCGGTATCAAGTGTGAAAGCACCAGCGCAGATAATCAGTAGCACAAATTTCAAATAAACAAAAAAAAATAGCAGAAGTAAGAAAAGAGACATAGAATTTTTGTAGTGGTTCGACTGACTCTGGCCTACGTCCACTTTAATTAATCTTTATTATGATTTTACTAATTGAATCTCTCTAGATATCAACTAGTTAGTATTTAGATATAAGTTACAATGAGTTAGAATAAGTCACAAGTTCAAGGGTTGATTGGAGAATCACAATAACCCCCTTGATGAGTGTTGTGAGGGAGAAGAAAGTTGAAGAAGTGAAGGAATTCCAATAGAGTAATGTAAACTCTCTATCCGAAAAAGATCCATCCCTAGTTGCAGGTAGGTGAGTATTTCTAAGGAAGTTCAGTGAGTATTCGACCGGAAGTCTAGGTGCAGAAGAGTTCAGTTGTTATGCCAAGTCATCACCAAAAATCTCAAATCAATCTGAGTCATTTCTAGGATTGCTAGCTATCCATCAACTTAGCATATTTTTCTACCAAAAGCATTTACTTAGTGCTACGAAGGAGCTTGGAAAGTTTGAGTGTGATCTGATCCATATGGGATGGATTGCTAGCTATCTATATGGGATGGATCGCTAGCTATCCATCCACTTAGCATATTTTTTAGTGATCTTTGTTTGATTGTCTTCCTATCTTCTATTTAAGTGTCTTGGCCAAATATCAAGTCGTTTGGAGTTAGTTTGATCATCCGTCTTTATAGGTCATCTGGTCTAGAAGAATCATCTTTATCTCGCTCAAATCTTAACGAAATCGAAGTAAACTTTGCATGAACACTCTAGAAGGTGTTAGGGACCCACCATAAAATTTTTGGGTGTGGGGCCCAACCTAGATGGATCGCTGGCGATCCATCAAATCAACTCTAAATGACTTCATTTTTTTTGTGAGCCTTCTCCTATGTTTTTTTAATGTTCTCCCAAAATTTCAAGTCAATCCGAGTTGGTATGAATTCTGTATGTCCATTTTAAGTTAGTTGATTCTGGCCAAACCGTTTGAATCAGATGAGTCTTCACTTCTCAAGCTAGATTGTTAGGCATGCTATGAAACTTGACAAGCATACTTAGAAATGATAATGAATCATGATGCAAGAGGTTTGAAGGGTCCATGAGCAAGACTTCTGGATCGCCAGCGATCCATAGGTGATGGATCGCTAGCGATCCATCAACTTAGCTTATTTTGACATCTTTCCTCTTGGGTCTTTCTCTTCTTCTTTTTCTGGTCCTTTTGGTTTATTCTTGAGTTGTTCTGGTGTAGTCTGAATGTTCTAATTCTTATTGAATTTTGATGGGTTAAAAACCCAATTAACAAGAAGATTAGAGCTTTCATAGGATGCCTTTATTATGTTATCGTGTTTCCATTTAGAATCATATATATAGTATTAAACTCAATTAACTTTTGGATGAAGATTCTCATTAAAAATGAAATGAAAAGAATAACAAGATCTAGTGCACAAAGTTCTCCTGTAAAGTTTAGTCCACATCTAAAAGTTGAGAAATATGCAACAATTGCTTAGTTATGCAATTCTAGTTTCAAATGTAGCGGCTTTGGTAAACAATAAGGATTTGACACCCCTCTCTCCAAATGTAGTTAAGTTATGATTTTATTTTTTAGAACATAGTTGGATAATTTAATAATTTGATTCATATCAGTAGACTAACCCATAATCTCTCACACACAAAAATAATCAATGTGCTTGAATTTTTGTTGTGAGAAATACTCTGTTACTATTAGTTTGCTGATATTGCACAGTTTACAACCCATTCTTGAGCTAAAATGGCGCGTGATAAAGTTTATATATTCAAATGACAAATATTAAACAAATAATTTTGAATAACCATAAAGATAATAAAGTTTTCATAATAATGTCATGAATTTAATGACATATTGTGAGAAGAAATAAATGTTACTGATATAAATGGCTTTGAATACCCAAATAGATAATGAAATAATAAATACAAATTCATTAAATTTTATCAATGCCACTTATATAACCAATATAGTTGAAATTTGCATTACTCCCAATTTATTACAACAATGTTTTATGCATTATACTTATGTGAATTGAGCATTGATTTGTACTGTAATAGAAAAGAGTGGACGTAATGGATGCCCAGTGATAAATGCATAAAAAGGTTTGATTATCATCCTGTTAATATTAATTGCATGTTAGAGAAAAATAACCAGAACATCCAAGCCAATATATTATAATTAAATTAAAAATATGATAAGGGCACTTAATTTATAGGCCAATTTTGCACAAAAATACTTACAAATTATCTCCTAAAATTGCTTTTTATAGGAGTACCACAATGTTTGGTGATCAAGAATGAAGAAACATCTTTTCCATCACTTTACAATGTCAAGGATCATCTAGGTGTCCTTCCTATTAATTTGGACCTACATTATCATACATAAATTATGATTCAACCATACTCATGTCTAAGTTTATGTTGATTGAGGCATCAAACAGACAATTGAATGTGGGGTAATAAGAACAACATATTTTGTCTAACGGTTTCATAACGGTTTCCTTTTCTTTTTTAATGGTAATGGGAAGGAGCATTAAATAACGGTTTCATGATGGTTTCCTTTTCTTTACTTATGGTAATGTGAAGGGTAATAAGAACAACATATCTAATTAATATGAAGGAGCATTAAATAATATAAATATACTTGTACGGTGTTATCTCGCCTTTTGACCAAGCAGTATACGAACAAACTCGACCAGTCAAACTTCGAAGTTATCAAGGAAAGATGCCTGGAGAGACGACTGCAAAGTCCATCCGCTCACACGCAACCACGATCACAAGGCAAATACAAGTCTACCATAAAAATTCAAAAACCTAAAGCCACAACTATTGGGTCGGTACCGACCCCTAAATACCCCCAACATGCCCATCTTCTGCCTACAAGATGTCAAGAGCCTAGTTCAGTGTTGTCTTGTTGCTTTAATGCGATTCCCTATCGATCTCCATGAACTCTTGAATCAACAACTTCATTCTTTTACAACTCCGTCACTTGGACTCCAAAATAAAGTATTATTAATGCAAACAAATATGGAAACATGAAACTAACCACAAGATGAGCCGAAGCGAAAAGTTGAAGGCAGCCAATTTGGCAATTTTATGGGTCGGTACTGACCCCTATCCTTGGAGTTGTACCGACCTATCCAAGCTGATGGGATGGCAACATATTTTCATAAAGAACTGGGCTATAACAAGGAGAACGGCCTAGAGATATTTTGCGTGAAATTTTAGACTCCCTGCCTCTATAAATATATAGGGGTATGGCTCGTTTTTTAGGATTTTTTGGCTCTCTAATTTCTTATAATCTCAGTTGGAGTTGTCCAACTCATAGTGGGAGTTATACCGACCCGTAAGATCTTATGTCTATAATCAGCAAGATAAGCAATAAAAATTATTAAGTGGACGTAAGTCAGAGTATGCCAAACCACTATAAACTCTTTATGTTCTTTCTTACTCATTATTTATTTATTTTTTTCACTTTTACATTATCTACTCAATATATTGGGTGTTTGTGCCTTTTTGGTTCAAACATTTTAGTGCTTTCATTAAAAGGAACTTGAACCCGTTGATTTAAGACGTGGAAAGATTCAGAATGGCTAGATAATCAACTAAAAGAACTGTTATTAGAGGAAATCAACCAGAGGGTAGCTAAGAGGCGCCCTCAGAAGCTAACCCCCATCAATCTACATCACCAGGGATGAGATGGAAACCATGATGAATAGACTGTAAGAAAGGATGGTAGCATGCCAAGAGGAGATGATGGAGAATTTCTTCAAAATAATGGAACAAATGGAAACAGCCAGAGTTGCTGCAAATCATAATCAAGGACCTAAAGCCAGAGCACTGCTACCTGGGAGTGGGGTAGAACGACCCAAGACAAACCCTGAGCCAAATATATGGGTCAGTACCGACCCACAAGTACGGGTCGGAACCGACCCTAAAGGGCTCGGGGGCATGGGTCATCCTGGTCTTGGAAGGAATTATTTACATTTTGGAGTTGAAGTGGAACGTTTAAACGTAGATCAAAATGCAGAAGCACGGTCGGAGGAGTATGTACCAGAATTCCTCGCAAAGTCGGGGGATAGGCTAAAAATGCTAACCTTAGAGTTTCTTTGAATGATTATGACAGACTTGCTGAGTAGGTGAGACAAGCTATGAGGAGTGGATTGCCTAACCAAAGCTTAGAAGGTGTGAGTAGGAGTCCATTCACTCTGAATATTCGGTACATTAAGAATCCTCCTGATTTCAATTACCCATGTTGGAAACGTATGACGGAAAGACGGTCCAATGGTTCATTTGATGAGGTACATACGACACATGGAGGTGTTAGGTGCGTCTGAAGAGGCTATGGGAAGATGTTCCCTTTATATTTGATAGGTTTGATGACGTTATATTTTAGACAGCTGGAGAACGGTTTCATTTGCACATGGGCCGAGTTGGTGAACATATTTGTGAAACAGTTTCAGGTCCATATCTCACGACCCAAGAATGTAATGACATTAGCAAGCATGAATCAAAGGGCCGGAGAGACCTTCAGGAGTTTTCTAACAAGATTCAATGCAACGGCAGTTGCAGTTGATAAGCCAGACCCTTCAATAATTTTGATGGCGGCAGTTTCAGGAATAGCCGCAAAGATGGATTTTAAGGTGGCTTTGGAACAGGATCACCCCAAGGATCTCATAGAATTTTATTACGAAGCTGAAAGGTTTCTGGGCTAGGAGAATAGTAAAGCCGATGAGGAAGAGGTTAATGCTTTGGATGGCGGAGGATGGCTCGCAGCAGCATCTAACAAGGACAAAGAAAAAAGAAAGATGGACGATGGCTTTGAAGGATCGAAGCGGTAAAGAAGAAAACCGAAATTCTCTTCTTACATAGATTAAATGAGACCTCGAAGCGGATTTATTTGGATACTATGGGACAGAACCCCTATGAAAAATTGGCAAGGAGAAAACTCATGGAGCGTAAAAGGGCATCTGGAAAATACTATCTATTCCATGAGCTGGATGTGCATAACACAAATGATTGCAGGCACCTGTGGAATCTGATCAAGGAATAAATCAGAGATAACCGATTACAGCAATATGTGAGAAGCCGAGCTGCGGCGGTAGAACAAGAGCAGCCATTAACCGTAGCGAATGGAAATGGCCCTCGATCATGGTCAAGGACAGTCATCTCTTGATCGGGATCGCAGGGAATCAAGTTTGTTTCTCGCACTCTATTTCCCCTTTTTAATAAACCATGAAACAATCCAGTCTATCCACTTACTTGTGTATGGGATCTCGAACGGTCCCTAGGCACGATCTGAGCTGGATGCTAGGTTATAATGCCCGGAGAGGCGGGTATCGTAATGTTTGATTTTATGTTTCTTAGTATTTGAATTCTATTCTATTAGATAAATCCTTGATTATTGAAACTCACTCGAACGTGATGAATGATATGAATTGCTTTAAGTCCCATTCGAAAAGACGAAACCGAAGTGCAAGAAGCAAGTCCCTCACTGGAGCATGAGCGGATGAGCTCGCTTGTTGTTGAGTCCCCTCATCGTAGAGCGAACAAATTGGGCTCAACAAGGGTCCAAGAGACCATGGACTTGATCGCTTTAGGTCCCATCACTTTAAGTCCCATCCGGAAAGATGGGACCGGTGTGCAAGAAGCAAGTTACCTCACCAGAGCATGAGCTAATGGCTTGCTTGTCGTTGAGCCCCCTCATCGAAGAAAGAACGGATTGGGCTTAGCAAGGGTCCAAAGAGACCATGGAGTTGATTATCATACTACACCATGATCATCGATTAGAAACGGTTTAAAACCGTTGCTAACACTATTAGCAACGGTTATAAACCGTTTCTAATAATGGAGTGGTAAAATTTAGCAACAGTAATTAACCGTTGCTTTTAGGTCAAAAAGCAACGGGAAATACCCGTTGCTAAATATAAAAAAAACTACGGTTACTTACCGTTGTATTAGACACATAAGCAACGGTCATTTCCCGTTGTTTATCTGTCTCTATAACACCATTTTTTCGAGAAAAGCTACGGTTAAAAACCGTTGCTTAATGACTAGAAAGCAACGGTTAAAGTCCGTCGTTTTTGTAATAAGTAGCAACGGGTTGTAGCCGTTTCATTTGAGCCATAATTCCATGGCTTTAGTCATAATGTAACAGACAGAAACCGTTGTTATGTACTAATGTACAACGGTTCTTACCCGTTGAAATTTTGTTCGTTTGAAAAAAAAATAGGCTTCAAAAGCAACAGCAGATAATGCAATCAGACAGTGCTACCACAATAATGCAATCAGACAGTGCTACCACAATAATGCAATCAGCAACAGAGACATATCATATCATACAATCAGTACCAGACATATCATACAATCAAACAGTGCTGCCACAATAATGCAATAATACAATGAGTTACATGATACAGCAGGGACAACCGGCCAGGAAACAGAGACATATCATACAATCAGTACCAGAGTAGTTACCAGAGAAACAAAGATTCGAGACATCTGAGTTTAGAAACAAAGACAGCAACCCAAAATGCTTCTATTAAAGCCTGCATTTCAAAAACAACACTTAATTTAGAAGCAAAAAGGCAAAAGAAACTCAAAAAGTCAATAATTTGGTGATAACATTTGCACGAACACGCTGGTAATAACATATGCATGAAATTAATACTGATTTCATCAGCTGGCTAAGATGACAAATGAAGCATACTGAAGTGGATTCAATATTGTAAAGTTTTTCACTTTGAGATAGTCTACACCATTCAAACGAAAACCAATCACAACCTAAACCACAACTCCAACACCCTCCTATGAATCAGACTACATAACCACATAGATCACCATCATCCCCATATATCAAACTCCAACAAAAACCTTACCCTCATAAGTCATAACTTCTTGTCCAACCTGCACATAGTATTTTCACATTAATTAATCGGCACCTTTTATTGTTACTGTGCATCATATACCTAGGCTCCAACACATGGTTCTCATTTCCCCACCAACACATTACATGTGAAACAGTGGCCACCCTCATAAATCACTGATTTTAATCTTTTTAGGATCCCCTCCATGTGACCCTCTTCACATATGTTCGTCTCCTACTTTTTATCCTTTCTTTTGATATCTTTCTACTTGTGCCTTTTATGCGTGGACATTTAATATTTCTTGTTTCCATTTACCTATAAAAAGTACATTGAAATTGTGTATTTAAGGGAAACAATCCATCTCCCCGTCGTATATTATACTTTTAATCATCCTTTTTGCTCACTGCATTGGAAATCCTATTATTTGTTCATTTCTTCGTCTAGTTTCCCTTTTTTCAGTTAATTAATGTAAGTGGACTTTTTTGTTTTGAGTGCGTTCAAAGCAATGATAATTGTATTTCACTGAAGGCTTTTACAGCAAGTAAAAGGACTTTTGGATGATGGCTTTAAAGTTCAATTTCTACCAGAAGATTGCAAAACTTATTATGTTCTAAAAGGACTAACATACTTCTTTTATTCCTAGGGTATAGATTATACGTACTGTTTTTTTTGGAAGCGAAAGTGGAAGGCAAAAGTAGTAGGAATGGGTAAATATGTAAGCTGAAATTAACTACTAATGGTATTAACACAAACATATAGCTACAAATATTCTCTAGCATGGATGTGCTGTACGAATCCAACTTTATACTGAACAAAAGTTAAACCAGTGATGACTGCAGTGAGAGCTTTGGATTTTAGAAGCGTGGATAAATTGGATTCTTAACAGTGTATTATTTATTATTATTATATACGAATCATACGGACGTTTTTATATATATATTTCCACCAAATCAAAAGTAGCACATATCTGTTTCTATATACGAATCATACTGATTTTTTAGAAATAGACCCGTAAATCTATAATCTCTATATGAAAATAGTTTTAGTTTTCTGATAGTTATTTGTACAAAATAATAATTTTTGAATGTATATTTGTTACAAACTAATAGTTCTAGAAATGAATTTTCCATGAAAATCAATTAAATGGCATTTGACTTAAATATAGAGAAGATTGAAATATGAAAGCTTGCTGGAAAGTGGGAATTTCATACAGGTGTCATTTCCCCCTTTTTTATGTGTCTTTCACTTCTACTTCCATTTTCATCAAAACTAAAAATAAAATGCGGATCTTCTTATATTTGATTTTATTTATTCAGTTTTAAATCCATAAAAAAGTCATTTTATTAATACTATTGTTATGATTTGAATATTGAAACAGATTTTACAGTGGAAAAACAAATCAAGGGATATGACTTAAAATAAAGATAAATATTTAATTTGCTTAATTTCAAAGATAATCACATGCAGATTTTGCTAAAAGTCGCTTTTCATTTATCAAATGCAGATTTTGCTAAAAGTCACAGCCAAGCCAACAAGTATTCAGGTCATCCAAGTCAGACCCAACAAACAAACCAAGTACACAATGGCAGTAACAAAGTTCAAGTACAACACGACTATGCAAAACAACATATGCAGAGATTGGTCACTATAAGAAACCTATTAATCAAAATGCTAACAGTGATAATTTTGATATGGAAGTGGACATGAACACGAATTCTTCAAATGTCAATGTAGCTATTCAATAGCAACGAACACCTATAGTAATTAAGGAAAGTCAATGCATATTCTAGCATTTAGAGACAAATTCAGATATCCGACAACGTAAAATAACAAAAGACATACCTCCGACTAAAGATATCGTATCAAACCCTTTTGATGGCACACATAACCTCCGACTCCAACGTCCCTAAAGGTCTCGACCATATGTCGATTCATTTTGGCAGTTGGCTCATCCTCCAACAAAATTTTCTCTAACAAAACTTTTTCATACGCGAGTGGTACTGGTTTTCCATGACATATTGATTGTGTGGAATCTCGGCATATAGTACCTATTATATCATTGTATGTATAATACGGATTTAATAATATCATACAGATTTAATAAGCATTCCAGGAGTAAATATATGTCGAATTATATACACTGATATATAAAATAGTACCTGTTGCAATTACTTCCTCCTCGAAGTTCAGGATTTCACATCTTTGGTCGATTGACGGATTGGTCGGAGTGGGAAACTGCAATACACCCTTCAATATATCTTTTGTTGCGCACATATCTTTTATATGTTTTCATCAACCTATGAAGATGAACAGTTGTAAATTGTAGACATCAATAGCTATTTAAATCGAATAATGATGTACATAATTGAAATTAGTAATTTACCGTTCAAATGGGTACATCCACCTATATCTAACAGGACCAGAAATCAATGCTTCATCGGCTAAATGAATCATAAGGTGAATACTGATATCAAAAAATGCAGGCGGAAAATGTTTTTCAAGAACACACATTGCTTCTACCAAACTAGCCTTTGCTTTTTGAAGATGTTCCCTATTGATCACCTTTGAACATAAAATGTTATAAAAGAGACTTATGCGGTGAATAGCATTCCGTAGATCCTTATGTTGCGGAAAACAATGCTGAAGCAATACCGGAAGTAAACGTTGCATTATGACGTGGTAATCATGCGACTTCATATTTCTTAGTTCAGGAGGGTTGATGCTCACATTGTTACGGAAGTTAGAAGAGAATTTGCTCGGCACTTTCAAATTTTTCAAAATGGTGCAAAACCATATATTTTCTTCTTTGCTCAAAGTGAAAGTCGCAATTGGTATGGTTAGTTTACTTGTTTCAGGATCTTCTATCACCCACAACTTTTGTTTTATACCCATGATTTTCAAATCCTTCCGTGCATTGATGCCATCTTTTGACATGTCTTTATGGTCCATAATTGTGTTAATCAAATGTTTCATGACATTCATCTCTATATGCATAACATCAATATTATGTCGGGTCAAATTTGCTTTCCAATATGGTAAATCAAAGAATTTCGACCTCCTATACCATGCAGGAACTTCTTCATCGATTATCTTTTTTCGTTTTCGACCAATTTCTCGTTTTTCTTTACCAACTTTCATTTTTATATTCGCTACCTTTTTTTCAACTTGATAACCAGTCAGTGGCTTTGGAGGACGCTTAAGTTCTTGCTCGTTGTTGAAATTTGTCTTATCGTATCGAAACTTGTGTCCAGACGGATGAAATCTACGATGTCCCATGTAACAAATTTTCTTACTTTCAGGGAGATAATAAGAATCAGTTTCTTCCCCACAAATAGGACATGCAAAGTAGCCGTGAGTTGTACATCCCGATAAAGTCCCAAGAGCGGGATGATCATTGATTGCCCACAACACTCTAGCTCTCATTATGAACTCAGATTTCTTAAATGAATCAAATGCAACGACTCCTTCCCATAACTGCTTTAACTCGTCTATCAAAGGTTCTAAATAAACATCAATATCCTTCCCTGGTTGTTTTGGCCCAGAAATCAATAGTGTTAACATTGAGAACTCTCTTTTCATGCACAAAGACGGAGGAAGGTTATATGGTACTACAATCACTGGCCAACAGCTATAAGGATTTGTTAAAGAAGCATTCGGACAGAATCCATCTGTTGCTATTCCAAGCGTGATATTTCGTGGTTCGGCAGCAAACGAAGAATCAAAAGAATCTACAGTTTTCCATTGAGAAGTGTCACGCGGATGACGCATTACGGTTGTACCGGACTTGGCACGACCATGCCAGGTCATCGCTTCTGCTATCCATGGTACAGTATACAGCCTCCTCAATCTAGAAATTAAAGGAAAATGTCTTACCGTCTTTTGAGGTACTTTGATAGCTTTTCTCTCTTCGTCGAGCGTTGACTTATATCTTGGTTCGGGGCAATTTGGACAACAAACTTTGTTTGCATTATCTTTCCAGTACAAGATGCAGTCATTAATGCATGCATCATAAGTTATGTAATCCATCCCAAGTTGCCTAATGATCTTCTTCACGTCGGGATACTTTGATGGTAGCGTGTTACCTTCGGGGAGTAACTCCTTTATGAATTCGAGTAGTGCAGTCACACCATTGTCTGAAAAGCCGTATTGGGTCTTCAAGCTATTCAGTTTAACAATGGCATACAACTTTGTAATCCCTTTTGGACATGAAGGATACAATGGCTCTGTTGCAGTTGCACTACCGAAAAATGATTTATCCGTAGACTGCTCTCCAATACTAGCATTATCATGCAACTGATTTGTAGGTTGAAAATGATGGAATCTATCTGCATCATTGACCAAATCTTCCATCCTAATATTTTCAGACTCATCGGTATTTGTGGCATGACTAACCGGTTGTTGTTTTGGCTTCTCCGGTATTCTTTCCCCGTGAAAATACCACATAGTGTATGATTGATCAATACCATGTCTAAGCAAATGATAATGAATTTCCTTTAATTCAAATGTATCTTCGTTTTTGCACCGCGTGCAAGGGCACGAAAACTTTTCCTTATTGCCACCATTTTCAGTAACAAATTTAATGAAATTTATCACTCCTTGCACATATTCTTCATTTCTTCGATTAGATTCATTCATCCATTGTTTGTCTATATTAAAAGACATACTGAAAGAAAATAATGAGCTAATAAGTACGTGAATAATTTCATGTTTAAATGCAAAGGCTTCGAGGATTAAAATGCATAATAATTCTAAAATAATTAAATTGATATTTAAGTGAAATTATTTGAATTAATACATAAAGATGGTTTATCATAATTAACTAAGTTAACAAAATTTTATCATAATTAAATAAATTAACTAAGTTTATTATTTTAGTATCAAACTATTTCCAAAAAAAATTGACATTAAAAGAAGCCATTCAAGTAGTAATCCCTGCCACCTCCTTCTTAATTTATAAGCATGCAAATCCTTCCTATTTATAAAACCCAAAACACACTTTCTAATCTCCCTTTTCTTAAAATTTTCAGATTTATACCTTTGAATATGATCAAATCATACAAAACAACCATTGTATCTTTAATTTACTGGTCTCTAAAATAAACTTGGCAAAAGCCCTAAACTTTCATTAGTTGATCTGGACCACGGAATCTTATACTGATGTATTACCAAGATGTGTGAATTTGATTTAATCCTCGAGTTTGAGCATAAAAGTTTGTATTCCAGTGGATACTACATCCCAACTTTGAGTATGTAATTTTGTTTTCCAGTAGTTTCCAAATGAAAGGTTAAACAGATGAATTATTTAACTTATATTATTATGTATATGACATAAAATATAAGCATCCTTACTTGTCACCAATATAAACTTCTTTATGTCCACAAATTATAAGAGACAATCCTATAAAAGATAAGGTTAAAAGTATTCCTGTACCAAATTTTAAAACCTTTTAAAAAACAATAACATCCTATAATATTTCTATACCAAATACATCCACTCGCTTCGCATCCATGCATCATGTTCAGAAATTATGTACTATTCTATCTACTATTCATGAACTATAAGCAGCCATGAATCAAAAAAAATAGAATGATGTAACAGTTTCCATCCATGCATCATGTTCAGAAACAATGACCCAAGTTATTTTGTGCATTTTTGGATCTATGCCTTTCTGTCATGAACTCCATTGCCAGTTTTGAGTTATAGACTTATCAAATCAAAATATAAAATTCTTCTCCATTAGAATACGTAAAAATATGAACCACCCTATTTTGTTGTAACCTTAGCTTCATTCACAGTCGATTAAAAATATGAAATTTTAAAAAAAAATCTCAAATTTTATGTACCAAGCAGTATGATCTATCGGTTTAACATATATTCTTTAATTAAAATACAATTTTAACAGTTGAGTAACCAAATATAGGACTCAAACCACTGTACAACAGTCAAATAAGAAAATCCATATGCAAGTTAACGTAAAAATCAAAAAAATGGAACAGAGCCATTCCCCACCCAATAGTAAGCATAAGTAATGGATTGTGTATGTATACATACATACACACAATGCGTGTGTGTAACAAAAATATGAATAGAAATTATAACAAATTATTGGATATAATAATAACCATCAATTTGTACTATAAGGAGATGGACAACTTTAGAAAGAAATTTACAGTTTTGACCACAATGAATTGTTTTGATTTCACTCGGAAACTTACAGTTTTACCACGGTGAATTCTTACAATAAAATTCATTCAGTTCATTTGATTTTTTAGTATGCAATAAAAAAATTAGAAGAAAAGGTACCTATAATTGAAAGGAGCATGATTGGACAATTCGCGTGAGATTTTATTCACCAAACTGTAGAATAGCTAATAAAATCATTCCTAGGACATGGTTAACAATTAGTTCAACTCTATGAGTTCCTCAACTTTACATAAAATAAATACGGATAAAACAAATGATATCATGTCATTATAAATTTGCATCACTTTCTTGGTCATTATTGCAGCTTAGTCATCAAATTAAACATCAAGTTCCACCCAAAAGGAGCATCATTTACAAAATTTAATTTACCCAATAATAGTTATCTACAATTACTACTAAATAATTATTTATCATCGATTAATAATCAACTACCAATCGAATAATATCACTAGTTGATATTATCCTACAACAATCAACTCAATCAACTACCAATCAAATATTATCCCTACTGGTTATTATTTTGCACAATCAATCTTATTTTTAACATTAGCACCAAACTGTTTCCAAAAAAATTTGACATTACAACGACATGAATTTTAGCACCGGCATAACGTCTATGCGCTATTCCTCTTTTACTAGTGAATGTATTTACTTTGATGAATTATGTTTCAGCCAAACAATGAACACAATGGGGAAGAAGATGAGGAATCTATCCACTATCATAACCAAGATATTGTCTATCTGCACTTACAGTTTCATATATTTATGTATGAAACATTACACTATCATTAGTAAGTATTAAGCAATTCAATGGTGAGTTGATTATTTTAAAAATCATACTAAAAAAAGAATGCTCACCAACTATATTACATTATTGCTATAAAAAAGAAAGGAGGATAACTTGTTTCATTCTCATCCGTTTTTTCTGAGCTATAGGCTACAAAATTAACCCTACATGATAACAAACTCAAAAAGGTGTGCATACCCAACTATCATGAATATTCAAAGGAAAAACACCTAACATCAACAGTATCGCTATCGATATATTACTTAGGAAGTTATGAACAAAAGAAGAAAAAAAATCCTGCTCTATGTATATATTGCTTTCTATATTTTTTGCATTTATACTTTCATACATTACATAAATTTTTTCATGTAGCATGCCTGAGAAAATTGCGCCCATATTTGTTAAGCACTTTTCAAATCCTATATACTTCTTGAAAGTTGCCTTTTAAAATATACAATGAATGAAAATGCCTCAAATCCCATTTAATAATTAATATTCATTTCTAAATTATCGAATTCAATCTTTTACTTGATTATAAACAATTGTTTTTGCTATTATTTGCAATTAGAAATATTACCCAATTCCTACTTATTCAATAAAACCTCTTATATAATTTCAGATTATTTACCTTGCGTTTCACAAAATAGTTGCAACTCCACATAACATGTACACAATTCATAATGTACATGTACTTATTTTCTGTACATTATTTAAATAAGTTGCAAAGCATGCAATTAAATCAACAAACTAAGTTAGCGATTACGTATGTAATAAATCATATTGCAGGCTACTAAATCACACAACAATCATATTCAGTAAAAATGAGCATGTTGTAGTGTACGAATTCAATATGAGAAACACGTATAGACCTCTATAAGTGAGCAAGCATATCCTACTATTCAACCAAAATAGCATACCATCGTTCAAATAAATATTCAGCAATTGAATCCACATACAATGAAACGTCATGGAACTGGAAATGAAACTTCATAAATGTGTTTCAGTGAGCATATGAGCAGCCAGTGAAACATCATGAATACTTATGGCTATAACTTCAGGCATGCATACTTGCTGTCATATGATTCATTTATGAATACTCATTACTATTTAAATTCAACTTGCATACTTGCTGTCATATTTTAAATTTATGAAGCCATTTTGGATTTATGAAGTCATTACCTCTTCAACTTGACCTCCCAGTTTGAATCTGTACTGAAGAGTCAATCTACTCCAGACTCGCACTCGACAAATTGCATCACAAATTTTCCGTCAATCCAAAGTCAACAACTATTCACCAAATCAAAATAGTATAGGATTCGACTCAGGAAATAAAAGAGTTGATGCTAAAAATAAAAAAAATCTGAATCACGAATTGAAATTGTGAATTAGAGGAGCCGTGAATTAGTGAAATCAGTGGGAGAAATGAATGAATTCAATGATAGATTAACAAATATGGGAGTGGTCTTGGTCTTCCTGAACAGATCGTCCAAAGTGATAATAGGTGGCTCTGGCTCTTTCGGAAGAGGCGGAGGTGGTGGAAATATTTTGGGGCGAAATCGATCTAGGTTTAATTTGGGTCAAAATGGGGATATAATTTGGGGGAAATATGTTTCGTGATGTTGTAAATATTATGGTGCAAAGACTAAATTATACCGCCAGCATGTGGCACAAAATAAACGACGGTTAAATCCCGTCACCAATAGAAAAGAAAGGGACAAAAATATATGGCGCCAAAGGGAAATTTCCCTCCATCATTTGCGATGTTTAACAACCGTTATATTTTACAACGGGAAGTAACCGTTGCTAATTAGGCGGAAGGCCTGTTGTAAAATTCAGCTTTTGGTGTAGTGTCAGTCTTGAACAACTATGGATTTGATTATCAGCCCTGAATGGCCACATATTTGATTATCGATCCCGAACGACCATGGATTTGGTTATCGGTCCCGAATGGCCATGGATTTGATTACCAGCCTCGAACGGCTATAGCCTCAATTAATGATCCGGAGAGATTATGGATTTAACTACCGATCTTGAATGGTCATGAATTTGATTACCGATCCGGAGAGATCGTGCATTAAACTAAATATGAAACGATCCGAAGATATTAAACCTTAAAAAATATATTAATTTTGATAAAAGGATTTGAACTCCTTATAATTGGAATAGAATTGGCAAATCCCAAGTGAACATGAAACGATTTTAATATGATAATGATGTAAAGGCCGGATAAACAGGGGACAATTTAGATATGTGATGTAATAATTCTGAACGAAATCAAAATGATGATGATGTATAGATAACACTTAGGCAAACTCTAAAATTTTAGGCTATAACAGGTTTGAAATGACCTTTGGTTCATAAGAAGATCCGAAGGAACTGGATGATTCACCGAGATTGGAGTAGCCCAAGAGCTCGCCTACTAAAGAATAATATTTGGAATTTGTTCTTGAGCAAAACACACCTTCCATTCACTAGGTGCACTTTGGGGGGGCAAGTGTTATCCCTCCTTTGACTGGTCGGTATACGAACAAACTCGACGAGTCAAACTTCGAAGTCATCAAGGCAAAACGCTCGAAGAGACGACTGCGAAGCCCATCCGCTCACGCGCAACCAAGTTCGCAAAGTAAATACAAGTCCACTATAGAAATTCCAAAAACCTAAAGCCACAAGTGTTGGGTCGATACCGACCCCACCCTATGAGTCGGTAACGACCCTAAGTACTCCACCATGTCCAGTCATCTTCTACCTACATGTCCTACATGATGCCAAAAGCCTAGTTCCAGTGTTGTCTTGTTGATCTAATGCAATTCCCTATCGATCTCCATGAACTCTTGAATCAGCAACTTCATTCTTTTACAATTTCATCATTTGGACTCCAAAACAATCTATTATTGATACAAACAACTATGGAATCATGAAGCTAACCACAAGACGAGCCGAAACGAAGAGTTGAAGGCATCCAATTTGGCAATATTATGCGTTGATACTGACCCATGCCCTTGGAGTTGTACCGATCCATCCAAGCTGATGAGGTGGCAACCTATTTTTATGGAGAACTGGTCTATAGTAAGGAGAACGGCTTGAAGATCTTTCATGCAAGATTTTAGGCTCCCTATCTCTATAAATAGAGGGATATGGCTCATATTTCAGGATCTTTTGGCTCTTACTCTTCTTACTCTAATTTCTTATAATCTCAATCGGAGTTGTACCGACCCGTAATGGAAGTTATACCGACCCGTAAGAACTTCTGCCTGTAATTAGAAAGATAAGCAATAAAAATCGTTAAGTGAACGTAGGCCGGAGTATGCCGAAACACTATAAACTCTATGCATTCTTCTTACTCGTTTTTTATTTATTTTCCACACTTTTATATTCTCTACTTAATCTATTGGGTGGTTGTGTTATTTATAGTTCAAACATATGGTATAGTTCATTGGCATGAAATTTTATTATCCTGTTAATTTACAGGCTATCCCAGGAAGCAAAACGGTAAACATACTAATCTAGAAAATTTTGGTATGTCTCACTTAGCATTTAAGTTATTTTTAATATATGTTAAATTAGTAGTGAAACATATTCTAAAACATATTCTGCCAGAGTTAGTGTGAAATTAGTGATCATCTCACTAGCAATTCAATCATCTATTTACATTTACGTTGTTAATAAAAATGCATTGCAAAATTCTTGGTCTTAGAAACTAGCATAAAACTATCTACGATTGACAAACTTGGGTTTTATTTCCTCCTCAATGCGTGTTATGATAATAATTATCACTACTAGTAGTAAAAACGTGTTTGTTAACACGGTGTGTTTAGAATCTAATAGGAAAGGCAAGTGTAACTAATTCTTAGAACTTGTTTCTTCATTTTTACACTTTCAGTGCATCGTAGGATTACCATCGGTGTGTACACACAATGGTCGAACCATCAAAGCACCTAGGATGATGCATCGTCGACTTGCCTACTCTCTGTTGCATATATGCCTTCTAATAAACAAATAGCTATTTAAGCTGCTGAAATAGACATAGAGATGGTTCTAAGAGTGAACAAAATATTAGCATCTACAAATGCAGCCATGTGGAAGGAAGCTCTGGCTAACCTATATTAAGTACAAAGAATGCAAATATTCAAAGGAAGCTCTTGGTAACATATTTTCTTATAGTAATGTAAACACCACCAAATTACTTAATTATAATAAACACTATGGTGCTTTTTTTGTAAAGATAGTAACCAAGTATTTTGAGTTCCATCTTTGTCATACATTATGTCCAAAATTAGAAAAATATGGTTTTAAAACTATGGAATATGTGTGATAAGACTATTTTGAGCAAACATTATAAAATTTTGAAAGTAAATATTATACAAACTGTAATGGATTAAATATAAATCAACCATGAATAGTTGTTAACTTATAGGATAACTAAGTAAAAGAAGCATGAAAATATTTGTGCGTACTGGGTCCATGTGAAATATGTGTACAAAAGTTTGCATTTAAAACACCACATCACCTAGCATTGCAAACTCCAAGAATTTAAAACACCACATCACCTAGCATTGCAAACTCCACAATCCCAACATTGCAAACATCAAATAACCCAACATTACATATACCATAAGATTAGGTATTGTAAACACCACACATCTTGGCCTCACAAATACCGTACCACTGTGTTTTGCAAAAACCTCTCCGCCTTCCACCAAATCAAAATCTCATAAATTAAAATGTCATTAATGAAATTTTAACATACAACATGTTAGGCTCTCGGCAAGACATCGACGGTGAATGGTATCTTTTCTAATATGTGCGTGTGTGTTCATATGCATCATTATATATCTATTGTTATTCATTGCTACATCAACTTTTATTTTTGGCTTTAAATAAAAAGAATCAAAAATATTTTATGATTAATTATATACAAAACTATTTTAAATATAAATATAATTTATATATATACATGTGTGTATACATATATTAAACTATGCTTTTCGTTTTTTAATATAAAAAATATAATTTTCGGTTTTCATCTAATTATAAATAAATTTATATATTTATTAAATGAATAGTATTTTATAATAATATACTGTTATATATATGTTTTGGTTTTTATTAAGAAAGTACTTTTATTTTTTTGATAACGATAGTGATACTTAATTTAAACAAAGCACTCATTTTGATGTCTCGAGGATTGAACCCAAGACCTCTAAACACTTTCTAAAGACCTTACCACTTGAGCTACTGATCCTTGACAATACCTTTAAATTTTTTGTTTTGGATTAAAGAAAAGTTGCACGTGCGCACACACATACACACGTTATTTCCATGTAGAAATCGATTTTAAAAAAAAGTTCTCTTTTATTTTTGGCTTGAAATAAAAAAACAATTTTTTTATATTATTAAAATACCAAATATGATCAAAATTCAATTTTTGAGTTTTCCAAATACATTTTATTCGACCAAAATAAAAAATTAATTGTTTTACCTATTCTTTTACAGGTTGAAAATAATAAAAAATTGATTACATAATTAGGTATTTCATTTTGAATGAGTTTATTGTATAGTCCAAATTTGGAAAAGTTGTTTTTTTAAGTTTAAATTTTGAAATTTTAAAAACTGAATATATATTAATTATATATATGTATATTTATAAAATTGTAATTTTCGTACAAATTATTTTATAATAATTTTATTGTTTATTACTTATACATAAATTTTTATTTTATATAAATACACACTTATATTATTTTATATTAGGTATAATTATAAATAGCAAAAAAATTCATCATTTGTTTATATAAGTATAAAAGTATAATTATGATTGTTAAACTATCCCCATTGACATTGTATTGAAATATTCATCATGTTGTCATTTAGTTGACCGTATGACACGACAGTCAATTTTCTCATATATCCCTAGGATAGTTTATATATTTATATGATTGTGATGTTCGTATTATGAATTTGAATATCACAAAACATGAAATTTTGAAATAAAAATAAATTAATAAATTAAATTTAAATTAACTTATTAATAAATATCATTTTAAACATTAACAAACAAATAAATATTTTAAATAAATTAAAATATTATTCAAACACTTTTATTAATTAAATACTACATTTGATTTAGTATAAATAATTTTTATTCGTGTGGACGCAAAATAAGATCTTATGCAATTTAATAAAGGAAACTCTTTCGATATCCACATTTTTATCTCACCGTCAATGCACTTGATCCTACAATAATCACTATTTATAATAGCAAACAATTTTAATCTGAATTTTCTATCATTTTATGTTAAACCTGGTGAAAGTAGTTAAAACGATCTTACCAGAAGCATTGACAACCTAACTTTTTTCCATGTAGTATCAAAAGATGAATTAACTTAGGAGTATGATAATCTGATAACTTGTCTTGAAGTATGGAAATTAGCTTAAAAACTATATCATTTATTATGCAATTAACTTTTTATATGAAAAGATAGTGATGATTATTTATTGACATAAAAAGATATATGCATTAGGACAAGCACTTAGAACAAGCACCATTATCCAAGTGGTTAAGTGATTCGGGTTTGGTGCAAGAGGTCACAAGTTCGAAGCTTGCATAGCGTGATTCGAACATTTATTGACATGTGATATGTTGTCCCAGTGACATTTGTATATAAAGTACCATTTCAAAAAAAAAGATATATGCATTATCGTTTTGTGTATATGAACATGTTTCGAAGTTTAAGTTTCTATTGGAAATGGCAGCACGCAGTAGGATAAATTGATGAATTTTTTTTCCATTTTGGATCTTACTGTACCTATGAAGTCTAAATTAATTTAGATCTAATCTAAACAAGTTACAAATAAAACCATTATTTTATTTTATTGTTTAATATAAAGATTTTACTTGTTTATATAAGTGATATATAATGTGTACATGTGTATCAAATACATATACACGTATGGGTGCACGTACAACATATAATGTGTACATGATTTACATGCTCATATCTAAGTATTTGGATTTACACTACAACGAACATATTAACCTATTTATATAAGTGTTTACGGTCTAATATTATTTTAAAATTAATAGAATTAAAATATGCTTACATATATACATTTGATATATACATACATATGAATACACAAACATATGTATGTATGTATGTATGTATGTATGTAGGTAGGTAAGTATGTATACATACACACATACACACACATATGTATGTAGGTATACTAAAATAGTTATGTATAAATATATTTTAAATATATAATACCAATTAAAAATCAATATTATAATTAGCTAAAGAAATATTCAATTTTAAAATCATAACTAGATTTAAAATAATATCTCCATAGAATTTTGAATTCAAATTTAAATATTTATTCATTTAATATGTATATGTCTAAGTGTGTATATGAATTAAAAATTATTTTTTTCGATAATGCATATAACACACACACACACACATATATATGTATATATAATTTTACAAATACTAATTTATAATTATAAAATTATATATTATAATAAAAGACAAAATTCAATTTTATTTAATTTTATTTTTAGCCTAAAATTGTTTTGACAAAATCAAAATTTTCTTAGTAATTCCGTGTGATTTTTTTAAAATTGCTTTATATAAATTCATTTCCATACAAAATGTTAAAAATTAACTTATATATATATAGCTTTAAATTTTAATTTATAATTTAAAAAAATTAATTAGGATTTCTAAAATCATGGTATACGTACTATATGTATGTATTTATTTCTTAAATCTAATTAAGGTTTCTTATTATTCCACCTTTGGTTATGCATTCTTTTATAAGTTTTACTTATTGTATAACATTTTATAATTTAATTAACTAATATAATAATCTTATGTATAATCTTATGTTAATTTTATTAATTAAATCTTAATTTATTTATTTATTTAATTAACATTTTAATTGATATATATATATACCATTTAATTAAACATTTTCGTTTGAATATGCATACTAAAATGGTTATAGTTATACACACACAATATATATATTATATATTAAACAATATTTGATTAATTTATTTGATTAATTTTTTTAATTAATTATATATTTCAAAATTTATATATAGAAACATTACTTTAATAGTGTAACATATATTAATATATATGTGTTATGTAATTTAATTAATTAACTATTTAATTAATTATTTAATTTATTGATCTAATCAATATTAAATAATTTTTGAAATTAAATTTTAAATTTCTAGGACAATATTGAAAATTATTTTAAACATCTGATAACATTTTTAAATTTCTAGCAAAAGTGATTAGAGGTATGACGCTTTAGACAAAGGTTCTAGATGTCGTGGGTTTGAGCCACCGAGACCATAATGAGTGCTTTGCTTGAATAAAGTATCACTCCTGTTATTAAAGAAACATTTATAAAATTTCTACTTACTTTAAATTTTACCTTTTAAATTAAATTTTAATTTTAATTTCAAAACAGATTTTGAAAATTAGTCCAATGCACAAATTCAAATTGAGCCTTTCATACTAGGGATAACCTTTGGGCTTACCTTTAAAACCAGGCTGTCAGGTAGGGCAGGGTACTTGATTACCCAAACCCAGCCTAACCAACTCTTTTCTAGACACCCTACTAAATGGGTAAACTTAATTAGCTGGCCTAAATACTGCCAATTTAGACCGCATATGCTATAGGGCTATAATACCATTTGTTGGAACTGGATCAGCACGTAGCGGGTTAAATGAGTGAATTTCTAAAAACAATTCATTTTGGATATTATAAGGCCTATGAAATCTAATAAATTATAAACAAAATCATTATTATTTTATTTAATTATTTAATATAAAAAATTTATTTGTTTGTATAAGTGATATATAGTGTGTGTGTGTGTGTATGTGTATCAAATTACGCATATATGTGTGCGTGCATGTGCAACACATATTGTTTACATGGTTTAAGATACCCATATCTAAATGATGGGATTTACTCTACAACGGACATATTAGCTTCTTTATATACTTGTTTGTTATATAATATTATTTTAAAATTAATATAATTTAAAATATACTTACATATATACAATTGATATATACATACAATTGAATACACACACAGATATATATATATATATATACAAAAGAAAATAATTATTTATAAATGTATTTTAAATATATAATACCAATTCAAAATCAATATTAGAATTAATTAAAGAAATATTCAAATTTCAAATCATTTATATGTTCAAAATAACATCTCAATAGAATTTCAAATTGAAATTCAAATATTTATTTATTTAATATATATATATACACACATAGATTAAAAACATTTTTTTTTCAAAAATGCATATAACATATTCATATACACACACACACATATATATATATTAATTTTATAAAATAATAATTTATAAATATAGAATTATATATTATAATAAAAGATAAAAAAATTATTTTATTTTCGGCCTAAAATTGCTTTGACAAAATCAAATTTTAATAATTCCATGCGGTTTTTTTATAAATTCATCTCCATACGGAAATGATAAAAAAAAATTATTTAGAAAGTTATTATATCATATATATCCTTATATATGTGTGTGTGTGTGTATTATAATATATAAAATTAAAATGTAGATATATTAATATCTATATTATATATACATACACATACATACATACATACATACATACATATATGTGTGTGTGTGTGTGTGTGTGTATTCGAAAATACATGTATAAGAAAATTTATTAAATAAATTATACAAATTATTGATGAATATAAAATCAATTTAAATTTAAATCAAGGTAAAAATTATTTTAAAATATTATAACTTTTTCAAAAAAATGATTTTTTATTCATCGTAGCCAAATATAAAAGAAGTGCAAAATTTATTTTGGTTTATTTTTTATCTAAGCACATACAAATATATATACATTGATCTGACAGCAAGCAGATATAAATTCGTGATTTTGTAATGTTATTCTATCTATATACAATGATATAAATTCACATACAACTGAATATATAAATAATTAAATATTACCTAATTGCAGCCTTGATGATGCACTTGAATATTGAATCAAACTCTGTGTGCATATCTGGTTACTTCTAGAATATGCAACAGACAAGAAGTAATTACCGCACCTAAAGCTAGATTTATTTAGTTTAATTTGTTTTGAAATTTAGATGAATGTTCCAATGATTTTAGGCAAGAAATGGAGATAGAGGAGGCTCCAAAAGATCCATACAAATAAGAAGTAGGTGATGTTCAAATAGGTAAGGAAGATGAGGGAAAAGTGGAAATCCAAACCTCCTAGTTTACCTCTTCCTTTTCCTAGTTTAAAACCATCTTTTGAATTCAAAATTCACCCCCTTTATACCACCGCATGGCCAGTCAAATTTGAAGGATGGATGTGCCCTTAAAGCTTCCAAACCCGATTAGTATTAATATAGTTTAAATCTAGTTTAAACGTTTTATCGATATAGTATTCCAATACGTACATATACAACTTTTATATACTCGCTTCATTAAATACTTATTCAAATGAATTAAATAAAATTCAATAACTAATATTTAATAAATATTAGTTTAACTAATTTATAACAACTATAATTTAATTGAAACTTGTAGTGTTTTAGAATATTCAACATTGCGATTGTCCAATTCATACGTGTAAATTCAATCAGCGGTTTATATTGAATAATTTGATTATTAACGTTCACGTGTCATCTTCACTGGTAGCGTGACAGTTTGGCTGAATTTATCACTTAAACGGTTTTAATAAAATCCAATTTTGCTATTTTATAAGGTCTCTGGTAGTGACGATTATTTACACCAATTCTCTTCGTTAAAACTATATCACATTAGGACTTATGGAATTTGGTAGTGATCAAAATTCCAATATCGTCTATATTCAACTCCTAATCCAAACACAAAGTCATCAGTTCAATAATAACAAATATCATTAACCATATTGCTCTGATCAAAGACTTTGACTGTAAATTGACTATAGTTGACCGTGATACTAACCTCATATAATCGATGAGACGGATTTTCTATTAAATAGTATTTTACTTCCAATACTTCAACTCAGACCCAACTTTAGTCGTTCGATGGACGTCGTGCTACGATTTAACTAAAATCAAAATGGAGTGTCCACGTTGAAGTTCAACAATATTCTCAAGTCGATAGAACTGTGTAATATTGTCACTTCAATATTCTATGTTTGATCGTAGTTTTATTAACCAACAGAAAACTGTCGAGTTAGTCATTCCACGGTTATCCAATAACTATCAGTATGTGACTTCTTGGTGCCCCCAACAACCATGAGTAATAGACTATCCAAAATTTGTAGAGCGTTATATATTCTAGTCTCAGCGGGTGTATCTATGTCTAGTCTTGATGCATCTTGATTATGAATATTTAAAACGATATGTTTATTTTCAATGTGACAAATTTCTTATAATTACAACATATTGTAATTAGTATCACAAAAAAAATATCATTTATGGATTTTATATTAAATATACTTAAATTAAATAGATAACTAACATAGCACATTCTATCAAATGTAAGAAAAATATCTTTTATTTCGAACGAGTTTTTATTACAGAGTTAATAATTTACAGTAAATTACAGAATTGTCTCTAGGACATACTCTTTAAGGCTACAACAAAATACTCATTTCGCAACTGGTAGTGCCAGTTGTAATAGGTCTATTACAACTGGTAGCCGTCAGTCTTAATATGCAAAGTTGTAATAGGATCAGAACTTTTTACAACTGGCTTTAACCATTGCAGATGCCAGTTATAATAAAGTCTTTTACAATTGTTTTTGTTTGGTGTAATAGACTTTTTACAACTAATCATTTCTGTTGTAATAAGTTATTTACAACTGTTTATACTAGTTATTACAAAAGTTCAAAATAAAAAAAATTAGGTACTTAAGCAGCATACACCCATAGATTTATATCATTTTGCAGTTGTACCAATAACAATCAAAAGCATATATCCTTATCAAAAGTACCAAATTTGCCTTATTTCAATATTACAAACTAGTCTTGCATTATACATCTACTAACGCATTCAACAAAAACAAAAAAACAAATCTTGCAATACATCTAGCAAATAATAACAATGATAACACGTATAAAAGTGAAAAAATTGACTACAATTTCACAGGCGATGTGTTATTCCCTGCCATAAACCACTCTTCAATTGTTTTGCCGTCATACGTGAAATCATCTACTGATATATGTGGATCCTTCATAATATTCTGTAACAAACAACAATATCAGCATTTATAATATCCTTCGTAATATTTTGCATCTCATAAACTCTTTCTTCATCAACAGGACTGCGTTTGTAACGGTTGAGAACACGTGCGAAGTTTTAAAGTCATTCACAAATTTTATTTTAGAGTTATGCAACAATACTATAATGTTAGTTTTAGAGTTATGTAGCAAAACTAATATGTCAGTGTCTGCTAAATCAAACGAGTACTGAAATAGCCAACGAATACGATGACCATATACCTTACTGTTAGAGCACCTAAAATATCCGAACATGATGAAAGAGTCAAGTTATGAATATTATGAATAGTTCAAACTGTTGAGAAATCCGAGCTTTAAGATCTCCATATAATATTGCTTGTATATGTACTGATTGTGCTAAGTGCTATATAATGTACTCTTTTACTTCTACCTTCTTTCATGGTATCAGACCATTATTTGCTTAAAAGAATTTGATCCAATGGCATCTGCTAACTCCATCACCATAACAAATCCTAATGTATCCCATTTTCTTCCTCTCAAGCTTAAGAGAGATAATTACTTAATGTGGAAGGCACAATTCCTACCTTTGCTTATTTTGCCATGATATGTTAGGTATTGTTGATGGGATAGAACAGTGCCCACCAAAACAAAACAAACACTAAGCAACTTGGCAGCTGTTACTACTGCAGATTCAAACATTAGAAGATTCAACTACTCCGTCCTTAAGCATAAATCCAGAATATACGCAGTGGCTTCAACGTGATCAACTTACATTGAGCTGAAATTTGTCATTGCTATCTGAGAGCTATTTCCACTCATCGTAGGTCTTCAAACATCAAAAGATGTATAAGATGCTCTTGCTACTTCATTTGCTTCTCAAGCACAAGCGCGAGCACTTAAATTACACACCAAGCTTCGTAACATTTCGAAAGGATTTGAATCTATTACAGATTACTTTCAGCACGTTAAACAAATAGCTAATAGTTTAGCAGCAATGGGTCAACCTGTTGCAGATCATGATTTGCTCAATAATGTACTTAGAGGGCTTGGTGCTGAATTTCAAGCTTTTGTACCTGCAGTGACAACACGTCAAATCCCTATGAAATTAGAAGAATTATATGGTC
This sequence comes from Allium fistulosum, assembly GCA_030737815.1. Taxonomy (NCBI): domain Eukaryota; kingdom Viridiplantae; phylum Streptophyta; class Magnoliopsida; order Asparagales; family Amaryllidaceae; genus Allium; species Allium fistulosum. The sequence goes on from CM060908.1 coordinate 329,192,524, forward strand.
ATCTCCTTGCATATGAAGCATGGTTAGCTAGACAAGTAAAGCAGGATGGATCGCCATTTACGTTCCCTCTTGTCCATGTTGCCACAAAAAGTCAAGTAAATGTCTCAAATACAACACAATTTAGGCCCCGTTTGGTTTCGTTTTGAGTTTTATGTTTTGCGTTTTCAACATACACTACAAAATAAAAGAAAATGTGAAAAAAAATTTACAATTCTTTGTCATCGCCATGATGGACGGGAAAATGGAGGAGATGAATTGTTTTCCATCCTTTTGTTATGTCTCAAAACACGAAAAATCAAATAAACTTGTTTTCTATTTTCTATGTTAGTTTCATTTTTCAAAATTGTCTGTTTTTCAACAATACATAATAAATGCAAATTTTTGTTTAGACGAAAACACAAAACTAAAAATAGCAAACCAAACGGGGCCTTAATTTTTCTAAAACACGAAACACACCACGAAGAGGTAGTCGAGGTAGATGTGGATGGGGGCATGGTCGAGGTGGTGTTAGCTGTCAACTTTGCGATCGTCCAGGTCATAATGCAGGGTCTTGCATACAGCGTTTTAATCACTCATTTCATCCCACTCAACCATATAATTCATTTCAGCCTCGATCACTTGCTCATGGAAATCAATTTTATAATCCACCGCTGGCTAACTATGCTTCCTCAAGTCATTATGCCTCACCACTCAATTTTCCACCTGCACAATCTGGATTAGATCATTCATGGTACCCTGACTCTGGTGCAACACATCACATCATTGCAGATCTTCAAAATCTTAATATTCATAGCCATACGCAAGATCAGATCAAGTATTAATAGGCAACGGTTCAGGTTTGGCCATTCATAACATTGGTTCTTCATTATTTCATACAAATAATGGTCCTGTTTATTTAAATAATATTTTATATGTATTCACCATATCAAAAAATTTGCTTTCTGTTCATCAGTTTACACGTGAAAATGATGCTATTATGGAATTTCAGCATAATTTTTTTATTGTTAAGGATCGCAAAACGGGGAAGCATCTACTTCATGGCCAGAATAAAGAAGGATTGTATTAGCTATTTCTGAATAATAAAGAGTGTAAGCAAAGCTTTGGTGGGCGAGCGTACAATATCATTTGATAGATCATGCATGTCTTGGTCACCCCTCAATGAAAATCGTTCAAAAGGTTTTATCGTCTTATGGTTTACCATCTTCAAGTGATAAATTTAGTTCAGATGTTTGTAGTTCCTATGCAGTTTCTAAAAGTCACAAATTATCGTTTAACCGTTCATCTAGAGCTTCAGTTGCTCCTTTAGATTTGATATATAGTGATGTTTGAGGACATGCACCAATAAATTCTATTAATGGCTTTAAATATTATGTTCATTTTCTTGATAATTATAGTAAGTATACTTGGGTTTTTCCTTTGCGTAATAAGACTGATGTGCATGATGTTTTTAATCATTTTCGTAGACATGTTAAGAATTATTTTGGAAGAAAAATTAAAGCCTTACAGTCTGATTGGGGTGGTGAGTATCGCAGTGTTTCTCACTCCTTGAATTTAGCGGGTATTACTCACTAAATCTCATGCCCCTACACTCATGAACAAAATGGTTCAACTGAGCGTAAGCATCGTCACATCATTGAAACTGCTTTAGCTCTTTTATCAGCTTCTTCAGTTCCAAAGAACTATTGGGATGATGCAGTTTCTAGTGCGGTTTATCTTATAAATTGAATGCCTATAAGTGATCTCAATTATAAATCTCCATATGAAGTTTTATTTGGTGATATACCTGAGTATGAAAATCTTCGTGTTTTCGGATGTGCATGCTTCCCTTTTCACCATTCATACAACAAACATAAACTAGAACTTCGTTCTTCTCTTTGTGAGTTTCTCAGTTATAGTCCAAACCATCGTGGTTATCGTTGTCTTAATTTGGAAACAAATCGAGTTTATATTAATCGCATGTTGTGTTTAATGAGTCTCAATTTCCTTTTGTTGAGACCATCATCAACGGCACAATCAGTAGGCATTCATCTTTATTTTCCACCTCATTTAGCTTCAATAGCTACACTGTTGAATCGACGAGTTTTCTATCGGATAAAAAAATCGTCGAAAAATTGTAATAAAAATAACCGTAAAAGCACGGCGTACAATTTTAGTACATGGCGAGTATGGGTAGATCAGTAGGGAATTGAATTGATTTAAAATTCGAATCAATCAAATTAACCAAGAGTTTGAAATTGTTTAAGCTAAAAAATGTAAAAAAAAAACTAACAAAAGAAAGTGAATAAAAATATGAGAGTAAAAAGCAATTTAGAGGCAATTTCCTTCTCATGATCACATAAATCAACATAATGAAATTATGATCTCTCTTTTTTGGTCATTAGTGAATTTAGTTGATGTGTTTATCATAAGCCTATTTCTGCTATTAATTAGCCCAATATAAACCATCAAACTATAGCATGCCCACTAAACCACTTGTTAACTCTCATGAAAATAATGATGAAGTTAAAAATAAAATCTATTCTAAGAATGATCTATTTACTATTGATTAGTAATATAGACTATCAAATTTTGATTATAAAATTCACTTCATTACCAACGTCATATGTGGATGAAGAGGAAATTTGTGTTTATGTTTATTTAAGCATAGCTTATTTGGTATCAACAATATAGGCTATCAAATTCAAGTTAAACAACAAATTTTACCACATCAAAAATTCTATTAAACACAAAAAGAGATCAAATGAAATCACTAAGTTGAATCTACATGATTAAGAGAGCTTCATTACCCATAAATTGAAGGGGTTTAGCTTCTCATATTTGTTATCATTTAACAAATGTAGATTGCAACATAAACATAAACAAGAGGAAAATCCAAATATATGCAGTGGCTTATGTGCAGCTGTGGGCAATAGTGTGTATGTGATATGGGATGTTTTATGGAGTTGTAGGTTGATGCAATGTTGCAGAGGTGGTAAGTGGTAGAAAGGAGGTTATTTGCGGTTAAGGTGAGTGGGAAATGTGATTGTGTCGCAATTTTTAAGCAGTTTTGGTTGGGTATGCAGGGATGGCAGTAGGGTAGTTGATGTCGATGATAGAAGTGGAAAGGAAGTATGATGGGAGGATAATGTAGTGATATGCAAATGTAAGGCAGCGGTGAAATCAGCAGTGATATGCAATGGGTTATTGGCAGTAATGTGATGGTTTGAATGGTCGAGGAGGAGCAGTGATGACAGTGTAGATTTGGTCAGCAGTTTGTGAGATGTGGTGGGTTACTAGTGATGACAGTTTGTATTGAAGTGTGGGGAATCTGTGTTTGTCTGATGTGGTTTGCAAGGTTGGAAAGGTTATGGCAGCAGTTAGGTGGTCAGGAAGGTTTGTTGGAGGAAGCTGTGGTGACTATTGTCAGTAAGGTAGTTTGAAGCAGCAGTTTTGGTAAGATGGTGATGTTTGTTGTTTACGTGTATTTGTGAAGTGTGGTATGTGACAGGTAGTTTGAAGTTGATGGTCAAGTATGATGGGATTGTTGAATGTGTGGATGCTTTTAGGAGTTGACGAAGTTTGAGGAGTTGTTGTAGTGTGCAGTGACTGGTTGCACTTGTAGTGCAGAGGCTGTTGGTTGCTCTGTTGATGGGTATGAAGGGTTGTAGTGTTGGAGACAAGTTTGATATGCTGAGTTTGGGCAGTTGTTGAATATGTTGATATGCTGAGTTTGGGTATTTGATGCAGGGTGTTTGATGAAGGCAGAAAGAGTTGATGGAGCAGTTAGAAGCAATATGGCCAGAACAGGTGGTGGTTGGATGTATGTCTGGACAGTAATGAGTGAAGGCAGTGGCAGATGGTTGCACTAGGGATGATGGCAATATGGCAGTGTGAGATGTAGTTTGAGTGGTTGAACTGGTGAAGGGCAGAGATGGTGGAAATGATGCGAAGTTTGTTAAATTGGCAGCAATGTTGTTAGAAGGCAGGGGAATGAGGTGTATCAGGTGGTTATGTGTGTAGAGAAGTGTGCGCTGGTGGCAGACTATGGAAGTAAGTGTGGTGATGATGGCTTCAGCGCTTCGGTGGTGATGGTTATTGTAACAACCCACTATTTTGTACCATTCAAATTCGACAATATTCCACACATGTCAAGCTTGAATGATGCAAAATAACAGATTGTAAATAAATTTGGAGCAAATGAAATCAAATACACAGAATCACAGACACGGAACAATCAGAATAACTCGCAACGGAATATAAAATAACATAGTAGTTCATGAAGCTACTATAACAGAGTCTCAAACCAAATACATAATATAGTCTGAAAACAACAGAATAGAAATCCCAAATACATAGAAGTTCACTAATACATGAGATAGACTAGAACAGCTAAAACAGAAATAGAAATATATGTAGATAAGCAGAAACTCCAGTGAAAGACCAGCTCCAGGAAGAGAATCCAAAGCTGTGAATACTCAGGCTGACCCGAGCATAAAGCAAAACACAAAACACTCGAGTCAGGACAATATATACTTATATAATGTAAACCAACTCAAGTGAACTGTAATCAAGATACAAGTAACTTAAAGGATGTCTGGGACCGCCCATCCTCTAAGGATCCGTTAAACTATTTACTATATAGTAATATTTCGCTATTATAATAATGTCTACGGTAAAATAAACATACTTTTAAATAGCGTTCCGGGCTACCCATATCACCCTTCACACATAATAGTCCCAGTAGTTCATCCAATATCATGCCATCTCCACTCCGGGTGACTGTCAGAGGATACCACATGGGCTACGGGAGAAAAACAAACTCGTAGTAAAGGCTCGGTATGGTAGGTAACACGGCACACAAGGCAATGCCAGGGTAGATATACCAATTACGCACACGAGCTGGTGGTAACGTAGCAGCCACTACGCCCACCCAGAACAACACTCCAAAATCAAGGGGTGCACCCAATCGATCACAACAGTAATAGAATGGTTCGAAGAAGTGTGTCCGACCAGAGGTGCTACCTCCTTTGGCCCGAGATCGCTCCTGTTTTAGCCACCTTAAGCTAACTCACGGGAGTTAGGTCCACGAAATGTACCTTAGGAACGTCGTCACCATCCTACTTCATTCTGGAATCTCCATCGCGTACACAGTTGTTAAAGTGGTTTTCGGTATCGACAGAGAGTATGTCCATATCCGATCCCGGACTCTTTAACAACCAATCGTTATTATAACCCGTAGTTATAATTTCCAAATGGTATTTATATTTCAAAAATCAAATATCATTTAACAATTTAATATCCTTCCAAATAATTTCAAAATATCAAACTCATCAATTCATTTCAAAACCATGTTTATTTTATTCAATTTAAAATGTCATTTTAAGTTTCATTTCAAAATAATATATATTTCAAATCAATTTACTTCATTTAAATCATTAAAATGAAGTTATTACATTTAATAATTAAATTATTAATTTTCCAAAATTTTCAACTTTCCAAGTTCATTATTTCACTTAATTTTTATCAAACAGTGAAAATTCACTTTTCGCAACATTTAGAAACGCTACGGAAAGTCACATTCAAAACAGTTCAATTTAACAAAAAGACAGCATTCAAAATGTTGTTAATTAACTTCAATTATTCAATATAATTTCACAAACACTTATATTTTTTTATTTAAATCTTTTTAACTTATAAAATCATACATTTTCACATTTATAATCATCATTTAATTTCCTTAAATTCATGATTTTACAAAGTTAAATTTTCTTCCAAAATAAATATTTATTCAAAAATTCACTTATTAACTTTCAACATTTAATTTTTAAAATTCAATAAATTAAATTTCAACTTAACAATTAAGTTTAAAATAATCAAATATAACTTAATCCCATTTTTTTTTAACTTAGCTTACATTTCATTTTTAAGCCAAATTCACAAGTTTCCAATTTTTAGTTATATTGCAAAATTTCAACTCAAATATTCATTCAATTCTCATTTTAACTTTATTAAAAAAAATCATAATATCTTAAAATCATTTTAAATTTATTCAAATTATCATAAATTTGTCATATTTCATATTTAATTAATTTCCAATTATAATTAAATCAATATTTCCAAAATAACTTACATTCAAGTTTTTCTAACTTTTATTAATTTATTTCACTTGTAAATATTCAGAAAATCAAAAATATTTTACAAAAAAATCATTTTTAATTAAGTTTAAATAAAAATATTATAATATTTATATTTCTAAGATATTTTTAAAAAAATTTAGAAAACATATTTTAACTACGAGCATGTATATAATTTTCTACACTAGGAAAGTGATACGGGTAATATATCATTTCAACCCGTAATTTACAAAGAAAATCCGGGTTTTATCATTTCAAACCCGCAGTCCCAAGTATATGAAATAATTTGAAAACCGCTCAGGCCTATCATTTCAGCTCATAACGATTTTCCCTTAATTATTCTAAAGTCCATTCGGGTATGTATCATTTCAACCTATAGTGATTCTAATCTAAAGGGAACTTGCAGTGTGAATAACTGATGAAAATAACAAAACAACATAATATAACAGTAACATATGAAATAACTGGTGTTTAAGCAGGTGTGAACATCATATAATAGTGACATAGCAAATATAATATGGTGGTGCAGTTACAGATTCACATGTGATCAATTTACTATTAATATAAGTATAAAACTGTCTGGTGAGAACAACTCACAGGTTTGAGCTGATGACACAATGACGAATTGCACAAACGAGATCTACACAAGCACGAAAACACGACACAGATTTTAATGGAGGAGCCAAATGTCAAATTCCTTGGATACACATCAAACAGAATAATATAACAACAATAAGTTTCAAACCAACTACGATTAAAGGTATGCTAGAATAAACTGCACAGAATCAAATTGAAATGCTTGCACTTGCTTTCAACCTTTGCTAGGCTCAGTCATAAGGGTAAATACAAGACAATGGCAGGTGTTTGGATCAGGTTTGGGTTGGGTATGGGTCGGCCAACATGTTTGGATGATGGTGCAAAAGTGGGTGAAGGCAAAACAACAACACAAGCACACATACATGGATTTGTCTTGGTTTTGGGGCTCGGCCAAGGCCCTATATGCCACAACCACTACTGTGGGGTCCACCGGGATGGTGTGGCCGAGAGTGCTGGAGGTGCTGGAGGTGGAGGTGATGTAGGGGGCGGCTAAAGAGGTGGTGGGGTGGTGGATGTGAGGTAGTGCTCGGCTAGGCTAGTATTGTGGGGTGTTTTGATCAAGTGATGAATACTCATCAACCAAGGGGGTCTCGGCTTGGGTGGCTGGTGAGGAGGAGGTGGTGGTGGTGTGCCATCAGTTGGTGGAGGCGGCTAGGCAGCAAAGGGAGGCATGGCCGAACCTAAAGAGGTGAAGCATGTGCAAAAATCAAGTAGAAATAAGCAATAAAAGTAGAAAAGAAGTAAAAGAAACAAAGTTTTTACCAAATTCTTCAAGCAAGTGGAGGCCGAATTTTTTTTTTTTAGGAAGGAGAAATTGTACGTGAATGAAGAGTGATGGTCAGCTGAAGGTGTGGAGAGTTATGTCAAAATAAATGAAGAGTTGTGTGGAAAATGAAGAGGTGGAATTCAAAAAGGCAAATGGCAATTCAAAGGTCAAAACCTTTTCATATTTCCTTATTTTATTTTAATAACTTTATATTTCTAGTAATAATAGTAATACCAGATAAAAATTCGAAAATCTATCAAAATATAAAGATATATATAAATATTTATAAATTATATAAAGTTAAAATAAGAAAATAGCTAAAAATAGTAAACTAGTCTAGGAAATTTGAAATTAATTGGAATAAATTTTGGAAAAATCATACGAGCTTGTAATATATTTTTAAACATAAATAATAACATAAAATAAAAATGCATGCACAAAATAAATATTTAAAATTTAATTTAAATATAATTTTAATGCAGAAAATAGCAGAAAATAAGAAAACAGCCTTTAAAAATAGGAAATCAACACAGAAAATTTTGGAAAAAATCTATTATTATTTTAAATATATTTAGAGATGAAATTTCACAATTAAAACAAATTTAAAATAATTTCAAACAAAATAAACTCAAATTTCAAAATTATATCCAGAAATCTAGGGTTGTTACACTCTCCCCCACTCAAATCTTTTCGTCCTCGAAAAGAACGGCAAGAAAAATAAAGAGAAACAAGATAGAAAACAAAATAGTACCTGAAACGAACAATTTTGGATTCGAAGCACGAATGCTCTTCTCCGTTTCCCTGGTACAATCTTGATCGTCAGTACTCCACTATACTTTGACCAGATTAACAGATTTCCTTCTGAGCTGCTTCGTATCTCTACCGACAATACGAAGTGGCTTCCTCTCAACAGTCAGATTAGGCTCTACATCCAAACTATCAAGAACAGAAGGCTGGACAATAAGAGATGGATCATGAAGATGACGGCGAAGATGTGAGACATGGAATACATCATGCACTCCAGAAAGCTTCTCGGGTAAATCCAGACGATAAGCCAAAGAACCAACTCTTTCCACAATGCGGAAAGGACCAATGAACCTAGGAGAAAGCTTCCCTCTACGACCAAAGCGAATGACATTCCTCAAGGGAGAAACCTTAAGGAACACCTGATCACCAACAGCAAATTCCAAATTCCGCCTACGCCTATCAGCATACTTCTTCTGCCTATCCTGAGCGGCTCTCAACCTCTTCTTAATATCCTCAACTTTCTCAGAAGCTTCCAAAATCACTTCAGGACCAAGAACCAAATGATTACCGGTTTCAATCCAGCAAGATGGAGATCTACAAGGTCGTCCGTATAAAGCAACAAACGGAGACATTTTGAGACTGGCCTGAATGCAAATATGGAATGAGATAGATAAAAAGATCAAGAATAGACTGAAAGATAGGAGATAAAATTATACCTGATAGCTATTATTGTAGGTAAATTCGGCAAGATGGAGATAATCTTCCCAAGATCCTCCATAATCAAGCACACAAGCACGAAGAAGATCCTCAAGAACCTGATTCGCTCTTTCCATTAGACCGTCGGTCTGTGGATGGTAAGTAGTGCTCAGATTCAAACGAGTACCCAAAGATTCCTAAAAAGCCTTCCAGAACTGACTAGTAAAGATAGGGTCACGATCACAAACAATACTGAGAGGAACACCGTGGAGACGAACAATCTCTCTGATGTAAATCTCAGATAAGCTAGAAGCGGAACGAGTAGACTTGACCGGAATAAAATGAGCGGACTTGGTCAGTCTATCAACAATCACCCAGATAATCTCATTACCCTTCTGATTCCTCGGTAAACCATCGATGAAATCCATGGAAACCTGTTCCCACTTCCAATTGGGAATCTCAAGGGGCTGCAACAAACTAGGGGTCTTCTGGTGATCGGCTTTGACTTGCTGACAAGTCGCACCCCGACTAACAAAGATAGAGATATCCCTCTTCATCCCCTTCCACCAATAAAGCCTCTTCATATCCTGATACATCTTCGACACACCAGGATGAATAGAAAGTCCGGATCGATGATTCTCCTGAAGCAACTCCTGCCTCAACCCATCAACAATCGGGACACAAATCCTGCCATTAATCCTCAAAATCCCCCTATCATCAATTTAAGCTCCACTACTACTACCACTACTACCACCAACTCTGCTACGAACACCCTCCTTCATCAATCTAAGCATCACATCCTCATCCGGCTTAGCCATAATCCGATCCAGAAGAGGAGAAGAAGAAACAACAAGCTGACACAACAAAGCCTTCTTCCGACTCAGAGCATCGGCCACAACATTAGCTTTACCAGGAGTATAGTTAATGTCGAGATCGTAAGAAGCCAGAAACTCAAGCCAACGAACTTGCCTCTAATTCAGATCCTTTTGGGAGAAGATATATCTCAGAGACTGATGATCGGTGAAAAGCTCAAACTTGGTTCCAAGAAGATGATGCCTCCCAAGCTTCAAAGGAAAGACAACAGCAAGTAACTCTAAATCATGAGAAGCGTAATTTGCTTCGTGGGTTTTCAACTGACGGCTGGCATAGGAAATAACCCTACCATCCTGCATGAGAACAGCACCCAAACCCTCACGACTAGCATCAGTATAAACTATAAATCCCTCACTTCCATTCGGAACAATAAGAACTGGTATGGAAGTTAGCTTGCTCTTCAACTCACTGAATGCAGCCTTACACTGATCACTCCAGACAAATCTGGCATTCTTCCGAGTCAAAACTGTGAGAGGTGCAGCAATCCGAGCAAAATTCTCAATGAATCTCCGGTAGTAACCGGCAAGGCCCAGAAAACTACGAATATCAGATGGAGTCTTTGGAGTTTCCCAATCCTGGAACAGAATAGGGAGAAAATAAGGACAACAGGAAAATAGAATTATATAAGTGATCGAGAGAAAAGAGAAGGAAGAAAGACTTACATTGATCGCAGCAATCTTAACCGGATCAACAGAAACTCCATTACTAGAAACAATATGCCCGAGATAACGGACTTCATCCTTCCAGAAATGGCATTTAGAAAATTTAGCCTTTAACTGATGATTTCTGAGAGTCTCAAGAACATACTTCAAATGCGACATATGTTCATCCTTAGTCTTAGAGAAGACAAGGATATCATCAACAAAGACTAGCACAAATCTATTAAGCACATCACGAAAAACACGATTCATCAAATCAACAAAGAAAGCAGGAGCATTAGTCAAACCAAAAGGCATGAATAACCATTCATAAAACCCATTCTCAGTGCGGAAAGCGGTCTTGGGAATACTTTCCTCAGCAACTCTGAGCTGGTGAAAACCTGTGGCAAGATCAAGCTGAGAGAAGACAGTAGCACCATAAAGCTGATCAAACATATCATTGATGCGAGACATTGGATATCTGTTTTTCATAGTGAGCTTGTTCAGTTCCCTATAATCAACATACATCCGGAGAGAACCATCGGACTTGGTGACGAAAACCACTGCAGCTCCCCATTCAGAATAGCTAGGTCTGATCAAACCCTTGGAAGACAGATCCTCAATTTGCTTCCTTAACTCAACCTTCTCGCAGGGTGCCATTCTTCTAGGAGGAAGAACTACAGGTCGAGCTCCAGGAATAAGATCAATGCAGAAATCAATTTCCCGCTTAGGAGGTAAACCAGTAACTTCACCAAATACATCGGGATAGAGTTTGACTACACGAGTCGACTGAAGATCAACAGGAGAAGAATCCAAAGAATAAATAAAGCTACTAGCACAATCATGAGGCATACAACACTGAATAACCAAAGGATTACCCCGATCATCCTCAAGAGAAACAATTCAGGATTTACAGGAGATACGAGCATCATGATTCCTTAACCAATCCTGACCAAGCAATAAATCAAAAGCATCGAAGCCCAAAACATAAAAGTCACCACAAAAGCGATGATCAGAATGGAGAAGTTTCACTTCTCGATAGATTCGATTAAGGTTAGCAGGACCTCCAATAGGATTTGAAACACATAATGGAACAGAAGCATATTCAGGAGAAAGGAGATGACAAAATACGAACAGGATGACAAAATAAAGTAAATGAACCCTGGAGAGTACCTTGGTCATCACTAGGAGCAGGAGCAGGTGAAGGAACTGGAGATGAGGCAGAAGTGACAGCAAAAACACCAGATGGCTTTCCTTTTTGATACAAAGGACAGTCATTCTTAAAATGACCTGGCTGAAGACAAACATGACAAAGATTGTTCCTGGTAACCTGAGGCGGAGGAACAGCAGCACTAACCGAAGTAGGGCAACTATTAGCATAGTGTCCCTTCTGGTCACACCTAAAGCAAGTGATGGAGGAGAGATCAACTGGTTGTCTCTGAGCAGGAGCAGATGATGAAGATCCCAAACCAGAACGCTTCTGCCAATTCTTCTTCTCCTGCTGGAAATTAGGCTTACGCTTCTTGGAAACTGCAGAGGAAGACTGAGCACCAGAAACAGCAGGACCTTTGGATGTGGGATTCTCATAGCGAATAGCCATATCCATGAGCTGGGTGAAAGAACCATGAACATGTGAAATGAAGCGACTATAATACTCTGGACGAGCACTAGTAATGAATTTCTCATTCTTCTTGAGAGGAGTGTCAATAAGGCTAGGACCGAACTTGGAAAGTTCATTGAACTTCCTCTCATACTCAGCAAAAGACATGGTACCCTGCTTCAGATCCATAAACTCACGATAAAGCTGAGATTTCCCGGCTTCTAGCATCCATTTTTCCACGAAAGCTTCCCTGGAAAGAGAAACAGAAACAAGCTTGAGATAGATTCAAAAGGAAAGAAAAACAAATAGGAACAAAATTGAGATAACACAAAGGATACCTAAACTGCTCCCAAGTGAGATCAGCCTCAATGGTGTTAGCCGTAACAGACTCTCACCAATCTAAAGCAGAATCATGCATCTGCCAGGCTGCTAGCTGACGCTTCTGGGCATCAGTAATGTCAAGACCAGTAAATACCCTTTCAAGACCCCGCAACCACTGTTGAGCCTCAATAATAGTCTCTGAACCGGTGAATGGGGTTCCACCTAGTTGAGAGAATTCCTTACAAAGAACAGTGAACCTGACTGGAGCAATAGGTTAAGGAGCTGGGGCATTACCACAACCCCTACCTCTGGCATTTCCTCGATTCATCCTGAAAAATATCAAGAATGAATTTAGGACAAGACTAAAGACAAGCCAAAGATGAATTAAGATAGGACAAGAGAATACACTTGAATGAATATTCTAAAGTAAAGAGAGAAAAATCTAACAAGGTAGATTCAAAAGAAAGGAAGTTAGTAACATTTGAAAAATCCTTTAAAACAAGAAAAATTTATATATAAAAATAATCTTTGAAAATCTTTTGAAAAATATTTTGAAAATCATTTTATACTTTGAAAATACGTCTCTCACAAAGATATGATTCTGAGATTGATTTCACTCATTCTAGGGTAGAAATACGCTATCTCTAATGAGTTTTTGCTCCTCAGAGGCAATGGTTGCCAAAACCTGGCTCTGATACCAAATGTAACGACCCACTATTTTGTACCATTCAAATTCGACAATAATCCACACATGTCAAGCTTGAATGATGCAAAATAACAGATTGTAAATAAATTTGGAGCAAATGAAATCAAATACACAGAATCACAAACATAGAACAATCAGAATAACTCGCAGCGGAATATAAAATACATAGTAGTTCATGAAGCTACTATAACAGAGTCTCAAACCAAATACATAATATAGTCTGAAAACAACAGAATAGAAATCCCAAATACATAGAAGTTCACTAATACATGAGATAGACTAGAACAGCTAAAACAGAAATAGAAATATATATAGATAAGTAGAAACTCCAGTGAAAGACCAGCTCCAGGAAGAGAATCCAAAGCTGTGAATACTCAGGCTGACCCGAGCGTAAAGCAAAACACAAAACACTCGAGTCAGAACAATATATACTTATATAATGTAAACCAACTCAAGTGAACTGTAATCAAGATACAAGTAACTTAAAGGATGCATGGGACCGCCCATCCTCTAAGGATCCGTTAAACTATTTACTATATAGTAATATTTCGCTATTATAATAATGTCTACGGTAAAATAAACATACTTTTAAATAGCGTTCCGGGCTACCCATATCACCCTTCACACATAATAGTCCCAGTAGTCCATCCAATATCATGCCATCTCCACTCTGGGTGGCTGTCAGAGGATACCACATGGGCTACGGGAGAAAAACAAACTCATAGTAAAGGCTCGGTATGGTAGGTGACACGGCACACAAGGCAATGCCAAGGTAGATATACCAATTACGCACACGGGCTGGTGGTAACATAGCAGCCACTACGCCCACCCCGAACAACACTCCAAAATCAAGGGGTGCACCCAATCGATCACAACAGTAATAGAATGGTTCGAAGAAGTGTGTCCGACCAGAGGTGCTACCTCCTTTGGCCCGAGATCGCTCCTATTTTAGCCACCTTAAGCTAACTCACGGGAGTTAGGTCCACGAAATGTACCTTAGGAACGTCGTCACCATCCTACTTCATTCTGGAATCTCCACCACGTACACAGTTGTTAAAGTGGTTTTCGGTATCGACAGAGCGTATGTCCATATCCGATCCCGGACTCTTTAACAACCAATCGTTATTATAAGCCGTAGTTATAATTTCCAAATGGTATTTATATTTCAAAAATCAAATATCATTTAACAATTTAATATCCTTCCAAATCATTTCAAAATATCAAACTCATCAATTCATTTCAAAACCATGTTTATTTTATTCAATTTAAAATGTCATTTTAAGTTTCATTTCAAAATAATATATATTTCAAATCAATTTACTTCATTTAAATCATTAAAATAAAGTTATTACATTTAATAATTAAATTATTAATTTTCCAAAATTTTCAACTTTCCAAGTTCATTATTTCACTTAATTTTTATCAAACAGTGAAAATTCACTTTTCGCAACATTTAGAAACGCTACGGAAAGTCACATTCAAAACAGTTCAATTTAACAAAAAGACAGCATTCAAAATGTTGTTAATTAACTTCAATTATTCAATATAATTTCACAAACACTTATATTTTTTTTAAAAAATCTTTTTAACTTATAAAATCATACATTTTCACATTTATAACCATCATTTAATTTCCTTAAATTCATGATTTTATAAAGTTAAATTTTCTTCCAAAATAAATATTTATTCAAAAATTCACTTATTAACTTTCAACATTTAATTTTTTAAATTCAATAAATTAAATTTCAACTTAACCATTAAGTTTAAAATAATCAAATATAACTTAATCCCATTTTTTTTATTTAACTTAGCTTACATTTCATTTTTAAGCCAAATTCACAAGTTTCCAATTTTTAGTTATATTGCAAAATTTCAACTCAAATATTCATTCAATTCTCATTTTAACTTTATTCAAAAAGAATCATAATATCTTAAAATCATTTTAAATTTATTCAAATTATCATAAATTTGTCATATTTCATATTTAATTAATTTCCAATTATAATTAAATCAATATTTCCAAAATA
Organism: Allium fistulosum; assembly: GCA_030737815.1. Taxonomy (NCBI): domain Eukaryota; kingdom Viridiplantae; phylum Streptophyta; class Magnoliopsida; order Asparagales; family Amaryllidaceae; genus Allium; species Allium fistulosum. Next base: position 329,207,608 of record CM060908.1, read on the forward strand.
ACTTACATTCAAGTTTTTCTAACTTTCATTAATTTATTTCACTTGTAAATATTCAGAAAATCAATAATATTTTACAAAAAAATCATTTTTAATTAAGTTTAAATCAAAATATTATAATATTTATATTTCTAAGATATTTTTAAAAAAATTTAGAAAACATATTTTAACTACGGTCCTGTATATAATTTTCTACACTAGGAAAGTGATACGGGTAATATATCATTTCAACCCGTAATTTACAAAGAAAATCCGGGTTTTATCATTTCAAACCCGCAGTCCCAAGTATATGAAATAATTTGGAAACCGCTCAGGCCTATCATTTCAGCACATAACGATTTTCCTTATTCTAAAGTCCATTCGGGTATGTATCATTTCAACCCATAGTGATTCTAATCTAAAGGGAACTAGAAGTGTGATTAACTGATGAAAATAACAAAACAACATAATATAACAATAACATATGAAATAACTGGTGTTTAAGCAGGTGTGAACATCATATAATAGTGACATAGCAAATATAATATGGTGGTGCAGTTACAGATTCACATGTGATCAATTTACTATTAATATAAGTATAAAACTGTCTAGTGAGAATAACTCATAGGTTTGAGCTGATGACACAACGACGAATTGCGCAAACGAGATCTACACAAGCACGAAAACACGACACATATTTTAATGGAGGAGCCAAATGTCAAATTCCTTGGATACACATCAAACAATATAATATAACAACAATAAGTTTCAAACAAACTACGATTAAAGGTATGCTAGAATAAACTGCACAGAATCAAATTGAAATGCTTGCACTTGCTTTCAACCTTTGCTAGGCTCAGTCATAAGGGTAAATACAAGACAATGGCAGGTGTTTGGATCAGGTTTGGGTTGGGTATGGGTCGGCCAACATGTTTGGATGATGGTGCAAAAGTGGGTGAAGGCAAAACAACAACACAAGCACACATACATGGATTTGTCTTGGTTTTGGGGCTCGGCCAAGGCCCTATATGCCAAAGCCACTACTGTGGGGTCCACTGGGATGGTGTGGCCGAGAGTGCTGGAGGTGCTGGAGGTGGAGGTGATGTAGGGGGCGGCTAAAGAGGTGGTGGAGTGGTGGATGTGAGGTAGTGCTCGGCTAGGCTAGTATTGTGGGGTGTTTTGATCAAGTGATGAATACTCATCAACCAAGGGGGTCTCGGCTTGGGTGGCTGGTGAGGAGGAGGTGGTGGTGGTGTGCCATCAGGTGGTGGAGGCGGCTAGGCAGCAAAGGGAGGCATGGCCGAACCTAAAAAGGTGAAGCATGTGCAAAAATCAAGTAGAAATAAGCAATAAAAGTAGAAAAGAGGTAAAAGAAACAAAATTTCTACCAAATTCTTCAAGCAAGTGGAGGCCGAATTTTTTTTTTCAGGAAGGAGAAATTGTACGTGAATGAATAGTGATGGTCAGCTGAAGGTGTGGGGAGTTATGTCAAAAGAAATGAAGAGTTGTGTGAAAAATGAAGAGGTGGAATTCAAAAGGGCAAATGGCAATTCAAAGGTCAAAACCCTTTCATATTTCCTTATTTTATTTTAATAACTTTATATTTCTGGTAATAATAGTAATACCAGATAAAAATTCGAAAATCTATCAAAATATAAAGATATATATAAATATTTATAAATTATATAAAGTTAAAATAAGAAAATAGCTAAAAATAGTAAACTAGTCTAGAAAATTTGAAATTAATTGGAATAAATTTTGGAAAAATCATACGAGCTTGTAATATATTTTTAAACATAAATAATAACATAAAATAAAAATGCATGCACAAAATAAATGTTTAAAATTTAATTTAAATATAATTTTAATGCAGAAAATAGCAGAAAATAAGAAAACAGCCTTTAAAAATAGGAAATCAACACAGAAAATTTTGGAAAAATTCTATTATTATTTTAAAAATATTTAGAGATGAAATTTCACAATTAAAACAAATTTAAAATAATTTCAAACAAAATAAACTCAAATTTTAAAATTATATCCAGAAATCTAGGGTTGTTACAGTTATGCACTGTGATGATGAAGAAGTAAGGCAGGTGGTTGGAATTGTATATTTTGTGATAGGGATATGGTCAGGTTGTTGTGCAGGGGTGGTTTATGTAAATGAAGGTGAAAATTTGTATAAACAAAGCAGAAATTGTAAAATGAAAATGAAATATTTTATTTATTTATTTGTGTATGGTTTTTTTTTAAAATAGAAATGCAAATGCAAATAGAACTATAAAACAAGCACACAAACACAATGAACACAAAAATCACAAAAAAACACACAACACAATTTTTTTTAAAAATGAAAATTAACACACAAAATGAACACACACAAATATCAAATAAATAAATAAAAATTCGAATAATAGAATAAAATCAAATTAATTCTCCAGCAACGGCGCCAAAAATTTATTGAATCAATGAGTTTTCTATCGGATTAGAAAATTGTCGAAAAATTGTAATAAAAATAAATGCAAGCACACGGCATACAATTTTAGTACGTGGCGAGTATGGGTCGATCCGTAAGAAATTGAATTGATTTAAAATTCTACTCAATCAAATTAACCAAGAGTTGAAATTGTTTAAGCTAAAAAATGTTAAAAAAAACTAACAAAAGAAATTGAATAAAAATATAAGAGTAGAAGGCAATTTAGAGATAATTTCCTTCTCATGATCACATAAATTAACATAATGAAATTATGATCTCTCTTTTTTGGTCATTAGTAAATTTAGTTGATGTGTTTATCATAACTATGACCTATTTGTGCTATTAATTAGCCCAGTATAAACCATCAAACTATAACGCGCCTACTAAACCACTTGTTAACTCTCATGAAAATAATAATGAAGTTAAAAATAAAATCTATTCTAAGCATGATCTATTTACTATTGATTAGTAATATAGGCCATCAAATTTTAATTCTAAAATCCACTTCATTACCAACATCCTATGTAGATGAAGAAGTAATTTGTGTTTATGTTTGTTTAAGCATAGCTTATTTGGTGTCAACAACATAGGCTATCAAATTCAAAGTTAAACAACAAATTTTACCACATCAAAAATTCCATTAAGCACAAAAAGAGATCAAATGAAATCACTAAGTTGAATCTACATGATTAAGAAAGCTTCATTCCCCTAAATTGAATGGGTTTAGCTTCTCATATTTGTTATCATTTCAACCCCACACTTATCTTTTTATTCGTCCTCGAATAAACTAAAACTAAGATAAATCTATTTTCGTAGGAAGCACGATTTCTTTAAGTGTATGCAACAACCCGTTAAACCTCTACGTGTCCCTAGTAGGACGAGTATTGTCTCGTGAGGATTTTCAGCATATACTACCCACAAAATCCAAATGCAACATGAAAAATTCCTAAATGCGAGTTTTATTTACAAAAATATGAGTGCAATTTTTGAAAATATTTACAAATGAAGAATTTACTTTTAAATTGACATGAATAAGTTAAATATAAGTTCTGGCCAGTATCGAGAAATTTAAGTCCTTTTACTAGTCAAAATTTCCAACAAAAATTAAGTTATCATCACAATTAGACTCTAGTTTGACTAGTTGTTTTGGTTGATAATATAGTACAACTATGAAATAGATCATTAGTTGATTATCAAAGTTTTTCAATGTGGTATTTTCATTTCTTTTGAATAACAAGTCAAATCAAATAAGTAAAAGTAGTGCTTGGATTTCAATCACTTACTCTCTCTTTATTTCAAAAATTTATTGAAATTAACAGTATTTACCTATGCCTAACTCAGATAAACTGAGGCCAGATATACCACACATGCACTACCTTACGGGCTTACGTGAGGGAGAATATAGAGCATGGCGAGTGCACATACAAGTATGTACACCTATCGACTGTAGACGTTATTAACGAAAGAATTTTTATATATATACACCTAACTCAGATAAACTGAGGCCAGATATACCGATCATGCACTGCCTTTCGAGCTTACGTGAAAAGGGTACAGGGCATGGTGAGTGTACACACTTGCGTGTGAACACATGAGTCTAGGTGTTTCTTATAAAAAATCCATTTTTTATGTTTTATATATATATATACACACATATTATATATATATATATATTATACTCTTTTTTTGTTTATTTCCTCTTTTTTTTAAGAGAGAATTTTGCAAAATCATCTTAGCACCACTTAAGTTAGAAGATTTAAAATGTTATAGCCTTTACTTTAAATCAATCACCCTTTTAAACAAAGATTACAATTAGGATATACTTCATAATTATCACCCATGAACCTTTCTATATACTAGTTAAACCATCGTTACTTGTAATCAAACTTTATTTTTATTTTTTTTGAGACAAATAAATTTTCAAAGATTTCAATTTAATAAACCAAAAATCTATACTTATCCTATAGTGTCTTCAAAAATAAATCAAAATGCTAAAAAGAAATTTTGTTTTGGGATTTTTTGTTATTTTTTTAAATTTTGGAAAGAAAATACAAAAAATAAACCATGAAAAATCAAAAATGAAGATGAGACTCCCCCTCCCCCCATATTTGATTTTGACTGTGTCCCCACAGTCAATTCAAGTAAAAGGAGAAAAATCAAAATCAAAATATAACCTATATTTACATGAAAATGAAACGATTATTATTTACACGACATTAGAAAATATACCGTTAATGAGTAAATGAAACGGTCTTTCAAAGACCAATTCATTTGTCTCATCAAGTATGAGAGACATAGCTTAAGCTCAGAAAACCAAAACATAAAAGATTTCAAAATTGAATGCTGATTTGGAAAAAAAATGTCATTTTATTAAATATCGTACGAGTTGTTTTATTTTCGATGATTTTTGAGGTAGATAGAACAATTGGTTGAAGTTCAAGTTTAGTTTCACCAATTTGAAAGTCAAGCTTAACATTGAAAACTTCTTCAGAATTATTGATTTCAAAATCAAAATGGTGATTTAAGTCTATCCCTTCAAAATTCAACAGCTCATTTTCGAAAAGTCCAAAAAATTTGTGTTCACTAAATTCCTCTTCCTTTGTTGAATTATTATAACTTCATTACATGTATCATGTTCAAAATCTAAAGTTGCTATATTCAATTTTTCAAAATCGAAAAAAGGAAGATCGAATTTTAAATTTGCTTCCACACTCTCAAAAGAATTGAAATCCAACTTCATTACCACATTTTCAACAACTTCATTAAGATTGTCATTTTCAATTTCAAAACCTGTTATTTGAAAATCGTCAATTTTGGTAAAAGTTGGATTATTGCTTGACTCGTCACACGTTGGGAATTGATTTTGTTTCTCACGTTGTTTCATATATGTTTCAAACAAAAAATCTGTGTGATCATTGTGAATTTCTTCCACTTGCTCAACAAAATCAAATTTATAATTATTAACTTGAGAATTTTCAATTTGAAATTGTTGAGAACGAAATTATCTGTTGCACCATAATTGAATTATTCTCATTGTCAAAATCATTTAAAAAGTGGTTCACATTTCCATTTTGACTTTGAAATTCATTTTGGAGTTCGAAGTTGTATTTGCATGAGTTATAATCGCAATCATTTGAATTTTGAAGTGAATTCAATTTTTGATCATTTTGAAATCCTTGACTTGAGTTATTGCACATGTTACTCAAATTGTGTATCATTTGATTTTGTTGTTCAAGTAAAGACCAAATCGTTTCAATGCTATTTTCAAGAGTTGAGGATTGGTCATCATTTTGAAAACTTTTGGTGCAAAATTCGAATTGTTTATACAATAGTTGTCATTAAAATATCCATAAGAATTTGGTGTGAAATTATATGGATTATATTGATTTTCACAACTATTGTAAAATTCTTGCGAGTAAGAAAATTCGGACATTTTCAAAAATGGTTTTTTTAAAGGAAAAATATTTAGCAAAAAGAATTTACTTTTCAAAAGGGAAATTTGATTTTTGATTTGTTTTTTTTATTTTCAAATTTTTTTTATATGTTTTTTTTGTTTTTGAAAAGATTATATTTTTTTGGATTTTTGTTTTTCTAAAATAAAAACTAACTTAAAAAAAATAAGTTTCTTGATTTTTGATTTTGATTGAAAAAAATTTCCAAAGGAAATGATTAAAAACTAAGCTAAGGAAAATTTACAATTTTTTTAGTTTTGGATTTTGAATTTTTTTTCTAAATATGCATGGACTAATGCAACTTAATGAATGCAATGACTTAATTACAAATTTTCTATCCTTAATAGTTCTAATCCAAAATTGTATAGTCACACTTTGTTTTAATCCAACAAAATAGAATTATCGGTGCACCACAAATCACCGTAGCAATGCAGCCGAAGGTTTAAGTACCTTCAGAGAAACAATCAGTATAATATTTATGAATCACCGTAATATTTATAACTGATTATTGCTCTGCCATAGCCTAGACATCAAGAAATAAAATTCTTCAAAGAAGACAACCGTCAAGATACAATTAAGCCCTAGGTAAGCTCGCGACACCCTTAAGTCAAATGTCTAGCCGTTATTATTAGTCAAAATTCTAAGATTAAATGCAATTTGTGGGTCAAGGAAGGGGTGACGAAATCCCCCACCTTATGTGAATTTGGGTATTGCCCAAAAAAAAGATGAAATGAACGCAAAACTGAAATTAAACGTGATTTTGGCAATGCAACTACGAATGGATTTTTGTTTTTATTTTTGAATTTTTTTGTAAAATTGCAAGCAACATATGATGCAAAGCAATTAAAAACAAGAGATGAGAGCACGATACCAGACCAGAACGTGTAGAATTATTAGCAAATTATTTTAAAGCAATGATTTTTTTTAAGCAAGCAAGCAGAGTTGAGCAATTATTTGACAAGCATTTCCTTGTGAATTTCTGCTTTTGCAACCTGAAACTAAAAACAAGATATATACAGTTTTTTTTATATATATCAAAGAAGAAACTAAAACAAAACAAAACAAATTGAAACTTTTTTTTTCTTTTGTTTTTTTAAAGAGAAGTGCTTAAACAAATTAAATAAACAAAAAGAAGAAAAAGGAAAAAAAGAAGAAATTTAAAACACAGCCTAGCCCATTAGTGATGACAAATGAAAGTATTGCTAAAGCTCTTTATCAATTGAAATAAAAATTCAAATACCCTTTTATCCAATTCCTTAAACAACTGCTTTATAAAATAAAGCTCTCTATCGTCTTTCATATTAAAATCGCAATTCAGAATTACGCTGATTAAAATTGCGATTCACTTTAGAAATGATAGGTTGCGATGAGGATTGGGGGATTTTGGTCATGGTTGGTTTAGAGGATTGATGGAAGTGAATGGATTGATGTATGATTGTGAAGGAGGATTGCGGTTTCTATTGATGTGGCGTAAGCCGTGGTTTGTGAAGGCGATGTGGTTGATGACAGAGGTTGTATTGGTGAAATTGTGTTTGTATGCTGTGGTTTGAAGAGGGATGTAAGTGGCAAAATCCAAATATATGCAGTGTCCTATGTGCAGCTGTGGGCAATAGTGTGTATGTGATATTGGATGTTTTATGGAGTGGTAGGTTGATGCAATGTTGCAAAGGTGGTAAGTGGTAGAAAGGAGGTTATTTGCAGTTAAGGTGAGTGGGAAATGTGATTGTGTGGCAGTTGTTAAGCTGTTTTGGTTGGGTATGCAAGGATGGCAGCAGGGTAGTTGATGTCAGTGATGGAAGTGGAAAGGCAATATGATGGCAGGGTAATGTAGTGATATGCAAATGTAAGGCAGCAGTGAAATCAGCAGTGATATGCAATGGGTTATTGGTCGTAATGTGATGGTTTGAATGGCCGAGGAGGAGCAGTGATGACAATGTAGTTTTGGTAAGCAGTTTGTGAGATGTGGTGGGTTACGGGTGATGACAGTTTGTATTGAAGTGTGGGGAATCTGTGTTGGTCTGATGTGGTTTGCAAGGTTGGAGAGGTAATGGCACCAGTTTGGTGGTCAGGAAGGTTTGTTAGAGGAAGCCGTGGTGACTGTTGTCGGTATGGTAGTTTGAAGCAGCAGTTTTGGTAAGATGGTGATGTTTGTTTGTTTTTTGAAATGGTACTTAGATACAACATGTCACTGGGACAACAAATCACAAATCATGTGTCAATAAATGTTCGAATCACGCTACGCAAGTTTCGAACTTGTGACCTCTCGCACCAAAGTCGAATCACTTAACCACTGAGACAATGGTGCTTGTCAAGATGGTGATGTTTGTTGTTTAAGTGTATTTGTGCAATGTGGTATGTGACAGGTAGTTTGAAGTTGATGGTCAGGTATGATGGGATTGTTGAATGTGTGGATGTATTGAGGAGTTGATGAAGTTTTGAGGAGTTGTTGCAGTGTGTAGTAACTGGTTGCACTTGCAGTGCAGAGGCTGTTGGTTGCTGTGGTGATGGGTATGAAGGATTGTAGTGTTGGAGACAAGTTTGATATGCTGAGTTTGGGCAGTTGTTGAATATGTTGATATGTTGAGTTTGGGTATTTGATGCAGGGTGTTTGATGAAGGCAGAAAGAGTTGATGGAGCAGTTAGCAGTAATATGGTCAGAACAGGTGGTGGTTGGATGTATATCTAGGCAGTAATGAGTGAAGTAGTGGCAGATGGTTGCACTGGGGATGATGGCAATATGGCAGCATGAGATGTAGTTTGAGTGGTTGAACTGGTGAAGGGCAGAGATGGAGGAAACGATGTGAAGTTTGTTGAATTGGCAGTAGTGTTGTTAGAAGGCAGGGGAATGAGTTGTATCAGGTGGATATGTGTGCAGGGAAGCGTGCGCTAGTGGAAGACTATGGAAGTAAATGTTGTGATGATGGATTTACTGCTTCAGTGGTGATGGTTATGCACTGTGATGACGAAGAAGTAAGGCAGGTGGTCGGAATTGTATGTTTTGTGACAGGGATATGGTCAGGTTGTTGTGCTGGGGTGGTTTATGTAAATAAAGGTGAAAATTTGTAAAAGCAATACAGAAATTGTAAAATGAAAATAAAATTTTATATATATATATATATATATAATTTTATGTATGGTTTTTTAAAAAATAGAAATGCAAATGCAAATATAACTAGAAAACAAGCACACAAACACAATGAACACAAAAATTACACACAAACACACAACACAATTTTTTTTTAAATGCAAATCAACACATAAAATGAAAACACACAAAATTCAAACAAAAAATAATAATAATTCAAATAATAGAATAAAATCAAATTAATTATCCATCAACGGCGCCAAAAACTTATTGAATCGATGAGTTTTCTATCGGATTAGAAAATCGCCGAAAAATTGTAATAAAAATGACCGCAAGCACACTGCGTACAATTTTAGTACGTGGCGAGTACGGGTCGATACGTAAAATATTGAATTGATTTAAAATTCTACTCAATCAAATTAACCAATAGTTTGAAATTGTTTAAGCTAAAAAATGTATAAAAAAAACTAACAGAAGAAAGTGAATAAAAATATGATAGTAGAAGACAATTTAGAGGCAATTTCCTTCTCATGATCACATAAATCAACATAATGAAATTATGATATCTCTTTTTTGGTCATTAGTGAATTTAGTTGATGTATTTATCATAAATATGATCTATTTGTGCTATTAATTAGCCCAATATAAACCATCAAACTATAATACGCCCACTAACTCATTTGTTAACTCTCATAAAAATGATAATGAAGTTAAAAATAAAATCTATTCTAAGCATAATCTATTTACTATTGATTAATAATATAGACCATCAAATTTTGATTCTAAAATTCACTTTATTACCAGCATCATATGTAGATTAAAATGTAATTTGTGTTTATGCTTGTTTAAGCATAGTCTGTTTGGTGTCAACAACATAGGCTATCAAATTCAAAGTTAAACAACAAATTTTACCACATCAAAAATTTCATTAAGCACAAAAAGAGATCAAATGAAATCATTAAGTTGAATCTACATGATTATGAAAGTTTCATTACCCCTAAATTGAAGGGGTTTAGCTTCTCATATTTGTTATCATTTCAACAAATGTAGATTGCAACATAAATATAAACAAGAGGAAAAAGTGAGCTAATTAAAATAAAATAAAAACTAATCTACTTGCATAAAAGAAAGATATCAACACTACTAACAAAAACGAAACAACAAAGAAAAGAACATGTATTAAAATTACATAAAAATAAATTACATGAAGAAAGGGCTAAGAAGCCATTAAAAAAAGAAAGAGTGTTTTTGTTTATATTTGTGGCTACCACTAAACTAACTACAAGGTGGTGTTAAGAGCTCATTACATAAAACATAAGGGGTATTTATACATGACCAAAACTCTAATGCATATTTTAGGGTACTACCCAAATTGTCCTTGAGGAAGTGTAGCCACCAAGTTATCATTAGCATGTAATTAATCTTCCATTAAATGTGCATATGCTTTTAATCTCCACTAACATGTGTATTAGCTCCTAATTGAATATCATGATAAGTGAATAGATGAGGTCTTCCATGTTGCATGAATTGATTTATTTCTTCATTCTCTTGTCTTCCTTCACTTGTGCATGCATGAATACATGAAGCCCCATCCATATTTCCACCCAAATTCCTACAAATAAAAATAAAATGTGCAAATAAATATTCACAAAATTAATATATGCACAAAATAACCATTTTGCCCATATATGAAGATGAATAAATGATGATTTGAAAACAGCTGAAATTTGATTTAAACATGTTAAAATACCATATATGCTTATTTATTTAATTAAATTAGATTAGATATGGAAGTAAAAATATATGCACATTTACGTGCACATCATACACCAACAGATGCTCCATCTCCCTTTGAAAGTCATATAATGCCTTCACAAATGCCTTCACCAGCTACACCTTCACATTTACTTATAGATATTGAATCCGATCCTAGTATCTCAAATGATTATCAAATATCATTCACTTCGATGACACAAAAATCATTAGACAATTCACCATCAAATGCATCAAATTCTACTGAAAACATCGATGTTGGAAATATATCTGCACAAGAAACAAAATCTCCCACTACTATACATGCACCTGCTCCAGCTTTGCCAAATGCATTTGACCTACGTTTAAACACTCATTCTATGATAACCAGGTCAAAAGATGGAATATTTAAACCAAAGCTCTACCACTCTACCAAATATCCACTTCCACTTGCTTTACTGGATGAAATTGATAACGTTGAGCCTACATGTTATACTCAAGCATCCAAATCACACATTTGGCGAAACGCAATGAATGAGGAGTTCAATACTCTTATTCGAAATGGAACACGGACTTTAGTTCCACGCCTTTCTAATATGCATGTTATTGATTGCAAATGGGTCTTCAAAGCAAAAAAGAAAAGCTGATAGCTCGATTGAACGACATAAAGCAAGACTAGTAGCAAAAGGCTTCAAACAACAACATGGAATCGACTATCATGAAACTTTCAGCCCTGTTGTGAAACCCACAACCATCAGACTTGTTTTTGCAATTGCTATCTCGTATAATTGGAAAATTAAACAATTGGACGTCTCTAATGCATTTTTACATGGCATACTTGATGAGACGGTATTCATGACTCAACCACCGGGTTTTTCAGATCCATCATATCCTAACCATGTATGTCATCTCCGTAAATCTTTATATGGCCTTAAAAAAGCTCTACGTGCATGGTTTCTACGTATAAGTGATAAGCTTTTAGACTTTGGTTTTCAACCTTCAAAAACAGATACATCTCTTTTTATCATTTGTAAATATGAAGTCATAATATATATCTTAGTTTATGTGGATGATATGATTGTGACATAAAACGATTCAACTTGGATAAATTCTTTGATTGAAAATCTTGGTTACGAGGATGTTGTCAAAGACCTGGGTGATGTGCACTTCTTTTTGGTTGTTGAAGCCACTCGAGTACCTGATGGGCTGTTTTTAAATCAGAGGAAATACATTCATGATCTTTTAACAAAAACACAGCTAGATGGGGCTAAACCAGTTTCCTCTCCAATGGCTTGCACATCAAAATTAGGCATCAATGTTGGAAAACCAATGGAAGATCCAACAACGTACAGTAGTATTGTCGGTGCGCTACAATACGTAGCTTTAACTCGGCCTGACATTTCTTTTGCAGTTGGATGGGTATGTCAATTCATGCACAAACCAACTAAAGAGCATTGGACTGCATTTAAATGCATTCTGCATTATCTCAAACACACTCTAGGATATGGTATATTGATTCGGCCATCGCCTTATAATTTATTTCAAGCTTACACTGATGCAGATTGGGCAAGAGATATCAATGATCGTAAGTCTACAAGTGGATATGTAGTGTACTTTGGATCAGCTCTTCTTTCATGAAGTTCTCGCAAGCAATCAAATGTAGCTAGATCGTCCACGAAAGCCGAGTACAAGGCTTTAGCAAATGCCATGGCTGAACTTACTTGGTTGCAATCTCTTATACATGAGCTTGGTCTTAAACTTACTAAACCACTTACATTGTGGTGTGATAATATCGGAGCAACATACTTGACTGCGAACCCAATTTTTCATACAAGAACTAAACATATTGAAGTCGATTTCCATTTTGTATGTGATAAAGTTGCTTGTCGAGATCTGGATGTGCGTTATATTTCCACTATTATCAAACGGCGGACATATTACCAAGCCGCTTGATGGGGCCAAATTTACAAAATTACGATTCAAACTCAACGTCATGCTACTGCCGTTGGGTTTGCAGGAGGGCGTTAGAGCATCTAAAATATCTTAACATGATGAAAGAGTCAAGTTATGAATATTATGACTAGTTCAAACTGTTGAGAGATCCGAGCTCTAAGATCTCCATATAATATTGCATGTATATGTACTGAGTGTGCTAAGTGCTGTATTGAATAATATACTCTTATACTTCTACCTTTTTTCACTTACTGAGTACCAAAACTATAAGAGTGACTGCTAAATCAGATGAGTAACAAATGTTGACATGTTTGCCAATCAGAACAACCAAAAGGTTTGCCCAAACTAATTGAAATGAACTTAACAGAGAGATTTGCCTAAACCTGGTTACCATAATTAAGAGACCGCTATCCTGCATGCTAGGGTAAGCGTAGATATCGTTTCTAGATTCTCTTTGCAAGTTTGATGTTTGTCATGTTTGCTCGTGGATGTTTGGTAATGTTCTCTTTGTCGTAGAAGTATAAATCACTGAAGTATATTGTGAGCCCAAACTAATTTTTATTAGCAATAACTACAGTTGCAATATTTGGAATGGCAACTCAAACTTCAAGTGCATTTACAATAATGTGGTGGTGAAACTTGGTTACAAAAAACTAGTTACAGTTTGGGTAAATCTCAGTATACTCTATCATAGAAGTTCAAATTTCATACAACCATATAAAGTCAACAAGTCTTGAATAAAAAATTTATACAGAGAAAATTTTGAGTACCACATAAATAAAAATGATACCTGGCCTTTCACAGGCATTTTTTCTCCTTTAAAAACCTGATTACATATCACGACAGTTTTCTCATGTTAGCACCAAAATTGGTCACTAACCTCGTTGAGAAAGATTGTGTAGAGATGTAAGTGATGTAGTTAAATTAAACAAGGAAGAATATGCTAATTTAAATGCAGAAAGTAAGAACACCGGATTTATAGTGGTTCAGCGTAACTGCCTACATCCACTTTGAGTTTTGATCTTTATTTCTTTCATAAGTAGTTGAATACAGATACAATCCATGTATTAATGACTTGAATACAAGTTTTAGCTAAAAAGAGGAGAGTATAAAAAATGGCAGAGTCTCCCCATTGTTCTCCCAAAAAAGGTCCCTTCTCACTGTGACCCTACCCCTCTATTTATAGACAAATATGGGCTGGACTTCCCAGGTGGGCTTGGTGGCCGAACACTCTAGCCCAAGTGTAGTGGTCGCTGTATGCCGAACCAAGTAGACCGAACACGTTGACGCCGAACCACCTTCTCAATGCCGAACGGTACGTTTGATGGGTGGGAAGTGCAGAACAGTTGTCAGTCGAAGCCGAACGATCCTTTGGCCGAACGATGCTGCCATGTAGAGTAGTTATATACGCCGAACGTCTTCTAACGCCGAGTACCACTGGATGCCGAGTACTACGCCGAGTACTCCTTGATGACGGGTACCACTGGATGCCGAGTACTACGCCGAGTACTATGAGATGCTGAACACTACGCCGAGTACTATGAGATGCCGATCACTAGTTGACACCGAGTCGTCCTGTACGCCGAGTACTCAGTTGCCTGGTCAAATCTCCAGGAAACACTTGCCCCCCAAAGTGTGTCGTGTGAAGCAACACAACACGCTTTGAATCAGCGAGTATTCCTTGTCTTCAGAAAGAAATCCACCATGTTTCTTGAATAATCATTATCCTCCCAAGGTGTTGTATCCTTCTAAGGTCATCGTGATGCTTGGTCGATTCCCAATATTATAAATCCAGGGTTGTGGTTCATTAGTGGCCATACATGACTGATTCTGCAGAGCTAATAAGCTTCGGCTATCTGATCTAGTCTTTTCTTAATAACCCTTAGTGAGAATTCAATTTCTGTTGATTTCAAGAAGTCGAACTTTTAAGGATGTACACATGCACGTTCGGGTACATGTTCTTGCCATTGGCTCTCGGATGCGTTTTATATGCTCATAAGTCGTCACCAACTCCATCTAGTTTAATTGCAATTCAATCGCGATTCCTTGTTTGTATTTTCTGTGAAATAAGGGTTGCAATCATCCACTTGAGGAGTTTTCCAAACCTCTCTTTAGTACTGACTCTATGATTTGGTTCACAGCTTCAACCTGTCCATTTGCAGTTATAATGGATCATGGAAGGTCATAAGGACAGATGATGTTACGGATAAAGAAGTTGATTATTTTCTTCATCTTGGTCATGGTTAGAGTTCTTCATCTGCCCATTTGGTGACGTAATCAACTGCTATGGTGGTGTATTTCGCACCATCTTGAGGATCGACAAGAAGATGATTTCAGTGCCCCCAAGTGGCAAACGGCTATGAACTAGCCATTTGACTAATTTCCGTCGGTGGGGTTCCCGGATTTTTTGCAAACATCTTGCACTCGTCACATTGTCTAGCATGATCAACCGCTTCTGGATTGATAGTTGGCCAGTAATACCTGTAGCAGAATATCTTCTTTATCATGGTTTTCCCCCTGATGTTATTACCGCGTTCTTCTTCATAGACTTTGCTCAAGATATCATCATGGGCGATATGCCGAAGCGTGGGGATGGATAAACTCCTTTTGACACACGACTTATTCTTAGATGATTTGGCGTGAAGCTTTGAGGAGGATCTGTTGTTTTCCATTCCTCCATTCAATAAGAATTCTTTATTGTAGATAGTCTTTGATAGGAGTCAACCATGACACCTTTTCATTTTGTTCACTGAGTTCGTGTGTAATGATGTAATATGTGAAGTCGGTTAGTAGCTCTTGGACTTGGCCGAGATAAGGAGCAAGACAATGCCCCCTAGCAAGATCAACTTCCTTAAATTTGTATACTACCAATCAAGAACCATAAAAGATATGTAAAGTTTTCACTTCAAATCCTCTAGCAGATTTGAGGCTGGCAGTCAAGGCTTCATACTAAGCATCGTTGTTTGTTACAGGTAAATCGAGTTTTAGGACGTAGTAGATTGATCGTTCCTCAGGAGTCATTATCATGATTCCTATTCCATAACACTGATCATTGGGTGCTCCATCCGCGTACATTTTCCATCTTATGGTTGGTTCTCTGCTACTCTTTGAATAGTCATCTGAGGTAGTGAATTTGGGTGTGAGGTCTGCTAATTTCCGTCCTTGGATAGCCCTTCGTGGGAAATAAGTGATATCGAATTAGCTTAGTTCGATATTCTATTTAAATAGTCTTTCAAACGTCTCAGGCCATCGTATGCCCTGTCGCAATGGCTGGTGGGCATAGGCGTTGATGGGGTGAGCCTAAAAGTAAGAGTGGAGCTTTCATGAAGAAATCAATAGAGATTGTGCTAGCTTTTGTAGCTTCGGGTTGATATCCAATGCATGGCTTGCGATAGTTAATGAAATCATATATGCATGTCAGAATGGGTCCAAGGGAAGATATCATCATTTATTCAGAAAAATTCAACTAATTCTTTTATCATCACTGCACTGAGCTGTGATCCGATATTCAGCGCCCGGAAAGGGTCGCCATGGCTGGTTGTAATGTCGACCGTCAGATTAGCAGGTGCCATCCCAGATTCTTTGAGTAAAGATGTAACTATCATAACATTCAATGTGAAATATGGTTGGGACGGCCAAAGTTGATGGTTACTCTAGTCGAATCCTAGAGTCTTGTCATGAGTCATTGAGCCTAATAGCGAAGGGCTCTGAATGCTTTAATAGATTATCAGCAAATGGCCAAAGATCAGGCTTAAAAGCGCGTTGAAGGAAACGTCGAGTAGGGGCCAGCCTCGAGTTGCGTGCAACTGCATAGCTGGATCTTGCCATGAGTTTGAATTTGCCTGTATATTCGAGTAACGCATTTTCTATTCGATGCATTCATGATCCTTCACTCGTCCTTCGGGTTGGAGTGACAGTCAGTTACCCACAAGCTTTGGCATTGATTTAATGATTCTATCTCTGAGCATCCTTTCGGTCGTTGCCTTGAGTAGCTGTAAGCACTATACACAAGTTTTAATACTGAGCTATCGTAGCCAATCTTTGGATGACCATGCGTCTTCTCCCAGTCTCGGGTTGATAAATGTACTACATGGACGGTTGAGTCTCGTCCTAGCTATGTATATGTTTTCACCTAAACTCCAAAGACATAGAGGTGATTGGTGAAAAGTCGGTTCACATTCATCTTGCTCGTGCCCCCAGGTCTGGGGCATATACTGATAAGTAGGAAGGCTAACCACGCCCACTTTAGCTTTACTCTCTTTCCCGTTGAATCGTGGGATCATGTCAGTCGATGGGAGACTAGGTCTCGCCTATCTTGGATTTTATCGTGGTTTTTCATTCCAAGAGGAATACTTCGATGCCACGTAAGTTTCAGGGCGTAATTTGGACAGTGGATGGTCATCCACGTCCATTTTGGTTCATGCTCTGTAATCAGATCTCGGGGTAAAGTTGGCTACAAATGCAGTCGGGTTATGCTCATCCAGTTTCATACTCCTCCTGACGAATCGAACGAGGGTGCTGGAGAATTTTTGACCAAGTATTCGTGGTTTACCCTCCTTTCCATACTCTGGGGGTCATAGTTTTTCAAAAAACAAACATCCGAGTCACATTCGTATGTGCTTGGCGCGGATCGGCATTGACCCTTGGTCTGAGGTATGATATAGTAGGTTGCTCGTAGCTTTGGATTCCGTTTCGATTGGTTCTGTATTGAGGCCTCCCTGCTGTCGCTGCCTCAAGTTATAAAGAAAGCCATGCTAAGCTATAGTAAGCTGTCGTATTCGGCTTTTTAGTGTTTTGTACCCCTGCCCCCAGCATTGATTTGGCCAGGTCACTAGTTGGATGGTCGAACTCCATCCTCAGCGTGTTAATAATCCTCCTGTCGATTCCAGGCCGAAGTTTACGGAATAGAAAATGGTCGGAATCCACTCGTCTATTTATCGATGATCATACACCACTCTGCACTCTGGTGACTTAGTGTTATTCTCCCCCCGGTTGACTCGCGCCCAATTTGTGTTCATGCTTCGGTCCACGCTCCGGGGACTTAGAGATTTGTCGAACGGTTTATGCTTTAGTCCATAGTTCGAGACGCAGAGATTTTCGTCAACTCGTTTATACTCTAGTTCGCACTCTGGGAACTTAGAGTAATCTGGTCCGCTTCTGGGATTTAGGGATTTTTCTAAAGTTGTCTATAATCTAGTCCATGCTCTGGGGACTGAGAGTACTGTAGTCCGCACTCTGGGGACGTAGAGGTTTTTGAGTCATTTATACTCTAGTCCGCGCTCAGGGACTTAGAGTACTTTAGTCCGCATTCTGTCTCCCATTCCAAAGGGTGAGACCCCCTGGATGGCTGAGAGTCTGCCTAGACCTGGTAGATAATCCTTCTCTTTAAGATTCTCTTTAAGATTTCGAAAGTCGTTATTCTTTATGTAGAACTATTGCATTCTAATGCTTGTTTTCCATGATTTTGTGCAGGCCGTTCTGACCCCGAGCCCACTCCGAGGAGCGATGTCGCCAAGGAAGTGGGGGAGAGAACAAGTGAAGCCACTCACGCAGGGGAGGCTCCTGGTCCAGACGCTCAGGTGATCGGAGCGCTTGATGAAGACAAGTCTGAGACCTTCTCTCCTACCGACGGGGGTTATAAAGTAGAAATTACAGGCGCGTCTGAGCACACATCTGAATTGAGCATGGAGGAGCGGCTCGAGATAGAGAAGGGGGAGACGGTCAAGGTCATAGTAGAGCCCCGAGTTGTGGACTTGGGCGATCCTTTGAACAAGCCGTTGAAGGTCATCCTTCCTGGCGGATCCAAGCCCATGGAAGGCCCCCGTACTCCTTCAGTTGCTACCCCTCTATCAAAGAAGAGTACCAAGGGTAAATGCTCTGGAGAGGAGCCATCTGGAAAGAAGTTGAAGAAGCACAAGAAGTGATTACTATCCTCGTTCAACGAGAGTTAGTTTAAGTCATGTAATTATTTTCATCTATTTCCTAGTCCTTGTAAATAGAATGTCGACTCCGAACTTTGGAGGGGTTGTAATAGAAACTCATTTCTGAATAAGGTTTAGTTCTTTTTCTGTCTTACAAAAGACTCTTATTGTTCAGTTTTCTTTGTGATTGTGACTTTAATCCAAGCAGTTGTGAGTAACATAGACTTCTCAGTCCATCTTCATATAACTCGGAAACTCTTCGGGAGTCGTTGAACTTCCATTCTGTGCTTCGAGCACTTAGAAAACTTTCTAGCCCGTATGTTAGGGATTTGACAAATTCAATTCATCTGTGTCATAGTTCATATTCAGGGAACTTGGAGATCCAATTCGCTTATATTCGAGTCCGCACTCTGGGGAGTTAGAGTACTCCGGTCCGCACTCTGGGGACTTGGAGGTTTAAGTCATTTATACTCTAGTCCGCGCTCTGGGGACTTAGAGTACTCCAGTCCGCACTCTGGGGACTTGGAGGTTTAAGTTGTTTATACTCTAGTCCACGCTCTGGGGACTTAGAGTACTCCAGTCCGCACTCTGGGGACTTGGAGGTTTATGTCATTTATACTCTTGTCTACGCTCTGGGGACTTAGAGGTTTAAGTCATTTATACTCTATTCCACGCTCTGGGGACTTAGAGTACTCCAGTCCGCACTCTGGGGACTTGGAGGTTTAAGTCGTTTATACTCTAGTCTGCGCTCTGGGGACTTAGAGTACTCCAGTCCGCACTCTGGGGACTTGGAGGTTTATGTCATTTATACTCTAGTCCGCGCTCTGGGGACTTAGAGTACTCCAGTCCGCACTCTGGGGACTTGGAGGTTTAAATCATTTATACTCTAGTCCGCGCTCTGGGGACTTAGAGTACTCTAGTCCGCACTCTGGGGACTTGGAGGTTTTAGTCGTTTATACTCTAGTCCGCGCTCTGGGGACTTAGAGTACTCCAGTCCGCACTCTGGGGACTTGGAGGTTTAAGTCATTTATACTCTAGTCCGCGCTCTGGGGACTTAGAGTACTCCAGTCCGCACTCTGGGGACTTGGAGGTTTAAGTTGTTTATACTCTAGTCCACGCTCTGGGGACTTAGAGTACTCCAGTCCGCAATCCGGGGACTTGGAGGTTTAAGTTGAGAGCAGTCGTATTTCCACTCTTTAATTTGTATTCATCTACTATATCGAGGCTAATGTCGTCGAATGAATAATCGAACCACGTTTGCTCACGGAATAGGATTCTGCCTCCTAGGATGAGGGACGGAATTTGAAAAATGGACGATCGATTCTCGTCCGCTTGGTGATTATAGCTCTTCCAATCAAGTCAAGGAAGGAGGTATATGATAGATGGTTGGATCACATCCATGTTGGGTTAGATATCCAAATCTCTTACAATTTGCTTTGTATCTCCTTCTAGAAAATAAAGATAATAGATTGTTGAGTAGACAAAGTAAGTTGAATATGTTCCAAGGTGCAGTCGTGTCCGTATTTTGACAGCGATGGTTAGTGAGTACGCAGTCTACCATAGCTACTTCAAGTTGGGCTTTCGAACAACCTTTCGTGTTCAGGGTAGGATTTGATGTGTAGATGATCAAATCACGTCCACTTTAGACGGATCCCGGCGTCACTAAGCTTCATGAGGGGTATCTGTATTTTGTCGAACTTTGTTCTATGACCCGATTGGAGTGGATGATCGGGCCATATTCATTCCAAGCAGTTTAGGTCTCCAAGTCAAAATGTGGAGGTTGATGGATGGATGGTCGGTTGCTCGAATCGATCATAAGTTGAGCATACGAACTCGGATCGTCTTGAAACTTGGAACATTGGCTTCACTGGCTTTGATTGTTATGTCTTGTTAATCGTGGCTCGATCCAGACTCGGACAAAATCCATCGATATCCATTGTGAGCCTTTGTGTAACCGATCTCCAAGACGAACTGTCACTGGTTTCTAATCAAGTTCTTGGTGTCACGGCCTTGCCAAAAGGCGGGATAACATTTGCCCCCCAAAGGACGTCTTGTGTAAACATGACGTGCTTTGAAAAACCGCGGTCTTTCATGCTGAATATTTCCGTTCAGTTGATTGCTTGACAGTCGTCTCTTAATCGTTTCGTTGCAATCTTCTTTTAGACAAATGTTCAACTAGCATGCTTTGCTTTGGTTCTGCCCCCAGTTTTGGGGATGAGTATGGAGTTGATGTATGTTTATACTCCGTCTCGCACTCTGGAAATACGGAGTTGATTAATATTTATACTCCGCCTCGCACTCTGGGAGTACGGAGTTAAGCGAATGTTTAAACTCCGTCTCACACTCTGGGAGTATGGAGTTGATTAATGTTTATACTCCATCTCGCACTCTGGGAGTACGGAGTTGATTAATGTTTATACTCCGTCTCACACTCTGGGAGTATGGAGTTAAGTAGATGTTTATACTCCGTCTCGCACTCTGGGAGTACGGAGTTGTGCGAAGGATCGTCGTGTATCAACCCATTTTTAGCCTTGATGTGATGGATTGCCCCCGAGCTCGAGTTTCACTTAGCGAGTGGTTGGTCGTATCGCAGCCGCTCTCTACTTGAATAAATTCCACTTGCAGGATGGAATTCAGCTCTCCGTTCATCGTGATGTTGTACATTGTATTTAATCCATAGCCCCAAATCAAAGGCATATGGTTGATGATGAGCAATAGAATTATTCTCGTCCAGATGTAACTCCACACGTCCGATCATGGTCTGCGTAGATTGGTTGGCAACCAAATCTGAGTACCTGGACACCTGCATTGTTTTGAAAGTAGTTTAGTTCAAGCTAGTCGTAGTTCATAGAACAATTGAAATAGAGATGGAAATGGAAATAATTCAAAGAAGATTATGGTAAATCTCATTGATATGTGAAGCAGCATCGTGTGCTCGCTATTCGACTCCGCCCCTGGCTCCTTTCAAAGGGATGTTGGCCGTCAACCGTCCAATTGATAATCATAGCCCTTTATTAATAGGCATCAGATATTCGATGCCCGCCATTCTGCTGGACTTGTACATACTATTGAAGCTTTCCTTTCCACGTCATCTTTTCGATCACACCTCGGAGGTGTTTGTAATCGCTCGTGTTAGGATTAGTGAGCATCTGGGAATATACAACATTCCCCTGATTTTCTTTAGACTTTGGTGTACTCTCTCGAGGTTGGTTTCCAGTACCACTCCGAGTCGTGAGTCTTCAAGTAGAGGTTGTCAATTGAATCTTTCAAAGAGCATATGAGCTGAATTCTGAAGTCTTGTTTCGGCTACTGGGATCTACATCCTTAGCCAACGGGCCTTCATTGTTATTTTTCTTAGTCTGCTCCACTCCTCCTCACTTTAGTTCTGATTCATTTTGTAGAAGAAACGATCCATAGTCGTAGGAGGCTCTTTAGCTAACTAGCTGCCAAAATATATCTGGAGGTCGGCTTTCCTCAAACGCGATCAGTATGATACCCTTGTTAGTATTTGGAATAAATTGTTTAGAGCATTGGTTTGCTTGGGGTCATTAAATTCGAAGTGCTGGGTCAGCGAAGAATGGTGCTCGGAGTCATCTTGGCATTTGCTAGAGTCATATCATCTATGTTCTCCAACCTTTGGGAGTACCGTTTGAATAGCGGTTGCTTGTCTGTTCCCTTGATGCCGTTCATAAGCTACCGCTAGATCCTCTATGCCCTGGTCGATCATGGGATGTCAGGGAAGTGGATAGAATGTTCCTTTACTAAGTTGAGTTTTGAACTCATTATCCGGAGGCACTGCGCTGCGGCTAGGGTTCGGGGTTGTATAGCCTCTTTTTTAGCCTCTTTTTTGGAAATTTGGGTCGTACCCGAAAATATTTTTTTTAGAAATAGGGGTTGTATAGGTGACCGGTGTAACTTAATTCCAGAGGTGCTCGGCATACAATACCGTTTGGCATTGATGAGCGTTCGGCATACAATACCGTTCGGCATTACAGAGGTGTTCGGCATAGAGGTATGGATCGGCCTGGAAGAACGTTCGGCCTAGAGGTATGGTCGGCCTGGAATGGTTCGGCCAAAGTTGTTCGGCCAAGGCTGTTCGGCCAGAGTGGATCGGCCTGGAGTGGTTCGGCCAAAGCTGTTCGGCCAAAGTGGGTCGGCCTGGAGTGGTTCGGCCAAAGCTGTTCGGCCAAAGTGGGTCGGCCTGGAGTGGTTCGGCCAAAGCTGTTCGGCCAAGGCTGTTTGTCCAAAGTGAATCGTCCAGAAGTGGTTCGGCCAAAGCTGTTCGGCATCCACACTGTTCGGCACAACCGAGTCGTTCGGCATACAATACCGTTCGGCATTAGGGCGTTCGGTGTAGAGGTATGGTCGGCCTGGAAGAGCGTTCGGCCTACGCCTTTTCTGGGGCGCGTTCGGCCTACGCCTTTTCTGGGGCGTTCGGCCTACGCCTTTTCTGGGGCGTTCGGCCTACGCCTTTTCTGGAGCGTTCGGCCTACGCCTTTTCTGGGGCGTTCGGCCTACGCCTTTTCTGGGGCGTTCGGCCTACGCCTTTTCTGGGGCGTTCGGCCTACGCCTTTTCTGGAGCGTTCGGCCTACGCCTTTTCTGGAGCGTTCGGCCTACGCCTTTTCTGGAGCGTTCGGCCTACGCCTTTTCTGGAGCGTTCGGCATACTCCTTTTCTGGAGCGTTCTGATGGTCTGGGCCTCCAGCCTCCATTTGTACTCCTGTCCTGAAGTTTCCAGCTCTTGATTGGTCACGGTCTCCAGCTGTTTGAACAACAGCTTCAGTCTTGCGGCGTCTGCGCCTGGGAGGTTCATCAGAGGGAGTAGAGCTGTCAGCAGCTTCAGTCTTGTTGCACGCTAGCCGTCTCGCGGGCATCCGCATTATGAGAAGCTGACCTGGTACGTGGTCCTGCCATTGTAGAGTTATCGGTATGAACTCTGAGTAGAATCAACGGATGTCCTATCAGTGAGTCGGATCTTCTTTGGGGGATTTATTCAATCCAGTAGCTTCAAAGCAGATCCTTGAGGTCTGAGAATTCAATTCTCAGTGAAAGCACCAAAGTGTTAGCACCAAAATTGGTCACTAACCTCGTTGAGAAAGATTGTGTAGAGATGTAAGTGATGAAGTTAAATTAAACAAAGAAGAATATGCTAATTTAAATGCAGAAAGTAAGAACACCGGATTTATAGTGGTTCAGCGTAACTGCCTACATCCACTTTGAGTTTTGATCTTTATTTCTTTCATAAGTAGTTGAATACAGATACAATCCATGTATTAATGACTTGAATACAAGTTTTAGCTAAAAAGAGGAGAGTATAAAAAATGGCAGAGTCTCCCCATTGTTCTCCCAAAAAAGGTCCCTTTTCACTGTGACCCTGCCCCTCTATTTATAGACAAATATGGGCTGGACTTCCCAGGTGGGCTTGGTGGCCGAACACTCTAGCCCAAGTGTAGTGGTCGCTGTATGCCGAACCAAGTAGACCGAACACGTTGACGCCGAACCACCTTCTCAATGCCGAACGGTACGTTTGATGGGTGGGAAGTGCAGAACAGTTGTCAGTCGAAGCCGAACGATCCTTTGGCCGAACGATGCTGCCATGTAGAGTAGTTATATACGCCGAACGTCTTCTAACGCCGAGTACCACTGGATGCCGAGTACTACGCCGAGTACTCCTTGATGACGGGTACCACTGGATGCCGAGTACTACGCCGAGTACTATGAGATGCTGAACACTACGCCGAGTACTATGAGATGCCGATCACTAGTTGACACCGAGTCGTCCTGTACGCCGAGTACTCAGTTGCCTGGTCAAATCTCCAGGAAACATCTCATGTTAACAAATTAATCAGATTTCATATGGCTTTTGCAAAGCAGCTACAAAATGGTATCTGCTGATAAACCAAGTGATTTATTTGAAAAGATAATTTTTCCAACAGCAACAGTTTTTTTCTTGAGCACTTATCAGGTAGGTGGTATAAAAAAGGATCGCGCTATATCATTCCTTTCTTCGAAATTGAACTGATATAAACATATAAAATGCATGATCTAATCTCAATTCAAATCAATCATTATAAGATCACATAAATATAAATTTATAAACATTGCGCTCATTAGACCCAAAAAAAGAAAGAAAGAATATTGCATTTTCATATAATCCCTAACCAACCATACCATGAAAATGTCGTCAAAATTGCACTACTTCTTTTGCTTTCTAGTCTGTTTGTCCTTCCTATTGTACATTTATTGGCCGCATGATGTGTCCCAAATGATATTGTTCTTTGTAGTACTCTGGCTAACGGACATTGAATTAACTGCACAAAGAAAAGTCTCGGTTACTTACAGTTAACTAACATGATACAGTACGAAAAAGCTTAAACTTTTGTGGAGTGTTGCTTTGGTGGTATAATTTACAAGTGCTACTACGATAAAATTTTGCATTAATTTCTAATGTATGTGAATCATGAACTAATTTTAGCAGTGCATACTGTTTTAAGAAGTTGATCGATGCCAAGAAGAAGGGACGAATCTGTTGGGAATATGCTACAGTTTCAGATACTTCTGTAGAGACATCATCCTCTAATAAGATGAGTGGAGGCAAAGCCTATTTATAGATATTATCATCTGCTAATAACCAAAAAATTTAAAAAGTTCAAAAGTACTAAAGGTTTCATGATATCACCTCTAGGTCTTTGTTAGCTCTATTATAACTCTGAATCTGTACAGGAAGTTCTTAAACTACAACCCATTTAGGCATAAATCTTCTGGCTTGAAATCACCTGACGATTGCTTTTTAACTGTTGATAGCTCTTGTTGCAAAGAAAGAAGAAAAAAAAATCAAAAAGATAAGAACAAAGTTTTTACTGCAGGCAACAATAGTTTCATTTTTTGGGTAATGTGGTTCTTGACATGTTTCAGGTATCATGGGTTCATTTAACATTCGTATTAAATAATACATTAGTGCATCCCCGTTTAGCTCTTATTTCCAAACATATCAACAACGAAAATAGAAACTCAAACAAAATGTTCTGTAACAGAAGAAACTTACATCTGAAGCATCTCTAAAGCTGTTCGTTACCAGTGAAACATCCTTCCTATACATTTATTGGCTTGTACCTTACAATTTTGAATTGAACCAACATATTTGTAACAAACAAGACACAAAGTATCAACAATGGCCACATATTTTAGATTCAACTATTCTAGTCATTATGATTTTTGGAAAGGCAGCAATTTACGGTTAAATCTGCAACCAAATTATAAAAACAGCGATTCAAAAATAGTGTGAAATGAAAACACAAGGGATGATCGAAAGTATATTAGAACAGAATAAACCTGTTGTTGCTCCACATAGCTGTTTGCCAATGGCCAGGTTTGATGTCCCTTCAGGGATTTTATTCCAGTCAGATCCAAATCTTCTACTGTGAGTGTATAGATTATAGACAAAATACACATGAAAAATCAGAAGCCTATGTTTCTAGAAAATATTTAGTCTGAAATCAAGATATTCATAATCAAACACAGAAGTAGAATAAGATGAAATTTAGCTCAAATAATAACAGCATAGAGTAGACAGGCTACGGACAAGGAAGGGTTGACTACTAAGCTGAAACATGTAGGAAATCATGCAAGAAACATATAACATTTAATAAAAAAGACACTGAATTATGCTTTATTCAATTCAGATATCTACGATACATGCACATGATGAGTATCTTCTTTTATCCTAGGGACCAGAATGCAGTTAACATGCTGTCAAAAATGCAAACCTTCTTGAGATAGTGAAAGAGTTGTAGCCTTGTAGGTTCAAAAATTATCCAAATTATCAAAAATTATCAGAATTCGGTGTGATGTTCATTCATATATTACCAAGTAGCATCTTCATGTCAGAATAACTCCCTATTGCTCAAACCAAAATCAATAGTTTCAAGGCATAAAAGAAGCCGGATATGTCATCACAATATAAAATTAGAATCCAACTAATATTTATTCCCATTTTGCTGATCAATGATTGCCATAAAATTAAAATACATCTATGGCCAAGTCACTGTCTTGTTCTTTGGTTAGATATATTTCTAAATGATTAATTATCAAACTGCTTTATGGTATATATTATATAATGGGTTATATGTCCATAAGAAAAATAATCAATTTCTATATATTACTTCAAATATTGCATCATACTAAGGAAATTGAAGTGATTGCTTGCAGAAAAAGATTGTATATTACAGATTGCAATATTCTAAACATACAGAGCAATTACCACCCCGAACAACAAGTATACCATGTTTAACCCCTACTTATCAGGGCTCATGTTGTTATGATGCAAGAAAATATTTATTAGGGTCCTAGAAACATCAGTTTAATACAATTTACTGACGTTGCCAAGAATGATTTAACGAAAGAAACGAAGAAGAGGAGGAGAAATGGGAAGTGCCTCCAGCTTCGAATACAACAGCTCGATTCGACTAGGTACTGTGGTGGATTTGTGCTTCGAATACCTCCAGCTTCGAATACAACAACGCCGATCACCTCCAGCTGCGAATACAACAGCTTCGATGCGTCGATCGCTCTCCAACCATTATCCGTGAAGTCTGGCAAATTTGTGCTGGAAACTAGGTATTGTGGTAGAGAAAGCGGAGAAAGGAAAATTTAGCTCGATTTTGTTTTGTGCGGTGGATTTTTGAATTTAGTTTAAGGAAAAAGGGGCGGAAGCCGGGAAACAAAAATTAGCAGCAAAAGAGGGTACAAGAGAAGCTAGTGCCTTATCTAGTTATCTTTCAATTTAAAAAAAATTCAAAATTACGTTTTTAAATTTTGTAAATATTTTTATGTTTTAAATTTTAAAATTTTAAACTTTTTGAAATAATAAATATTAAATATAATTTTTAATTATATTTATTAAATATCAAATGCTAAATAATAAATATTACTTTTAGTTATTGAATATTAATTACTTAATAATTATTAGTTATTAAATATTAGTCTTAATCATTAATTATTAATCATTTAATAGGAATTATTTAATAGTAATTACTAAGTACTAATTATTAAATATTACTTCTTATTTATTAATTACTATAATCAATTGTTATTTATTACTTCTTAATTATAATTGAATATTAATTATTAGATACTAATTATTATGCATATATTTTTAATTATAAATCATTAATAATTAGTAATTAATTATCAATTATCATTTGTTAAGTATATTATTAAATATTAATTATTGATATAGTATATTAATTAAATATTAAATATCATACATTAATTATTAAATATTAATTATTAAAAGTTAATTATTTATTATATTTATTAGTTATATTAACTTTAATTTACTAATTATAAATAATTAGCTATCAAAAATTATTAAATATAAAATATAATTATTGATTATAGATAATAATTAGTAGTTATAAATTATTTGTTAATAATCATTAATTATAATAAATTATAAGTAATAAACTATATAAGCTGTCATTTATAATTATTTATTATAAATTGTTGTTTATAAATTATTAAGTAAGTGTTAATTAGTTAATTAGTTTTTAGTTGTTGTAGTCTATAACAACAATCAAAATTAATTAGTTATTATAAATCTCTATTACAACTGGCTAAAATAAACAGTTGTTAAAAATACGTTTACTACAACTGATAGGAAAACTCGGTTGTTAAAAATACATTTATTACAACTGGTAGAAAACTCAGTTGTTAAAAATACGATTATTACAACCGTTGGGAAAATTGTTAAAACCCTTTATTACAACTGTTAGTAAATACCGGTTGTTAAAAATAGTTTATTACAATTGTCATCTGGCGCCAGTTGTGAATAACTAGTTGTAATAGTGTCATTTTCTTGTTATGATTTACTCTACCAGTTTCGACAATCATATCACATTGGCAAAGATAATCATTTTAGCCTTTTATATATATAATGATAACATTTAAAATAATTTTAGGAGTAATGAACTGATCATTTTATTAAATTTATCGTTTCATATAAAAATTATCAGAATTTATCATTTTATATAAATGCATATTTTAATATAAAAGAAAAATATAACAATCAAGAAGTTTTAACTTCATATAAAGATAAAGTAATTTATCATTTTATATAAAAATACAATAGAATTTATCATTTATATGTAATGATAAAGATTTTGTTTTCAAGGAATGGTTGCCAACTCCCCAGAATTTCCCTTTTCTTTTTTATTTGATATGAACTACATAGTTATAAATTCTAATCATAAGTTATCGAAACTAATATTCTTGTATAGAGAAATAAACAACTAAATTTTTGCAATTAGAGGAGGATAATCTTTATGATAATTATGTGTGAAAAGTTAAGTTTCTATATGGGAATAAACACACATAGATTTACGAGAGAAAAATGCGTATTATATTTTGAAAAAAGAAACATGTGAAAAATTACCCTTTATAGAGGTAAGAAGATTTGAATTTACGATAGACAAACGTGATATACATACATACATACACACACACACACACATTATAATTATATATCACGTGAGTAGAACTAAATATTTGTTATGATAACTACCATTTTAGTTTGTTTATTTTATTTAAAGTGCGTTTATTTATAAACAAGATATCTATATAGGGAACAAAAACATTTAGCACATTTGCTTTGGCAACATGGTAAGCGAAGTCTTCTTCTCGGATTTTCTGTTATCTTCCTCAATTCTCAATCGAACTACAAGTTCCTCCATTGTCATCTCATCTCGCTTGTGCTTAAGGTAGTTTTTGAATCTTTCCATGATGGAGGAAGCTTTTCAATTGCAGCGGAAACCTAAAAAGATTCTCTTAGAGCTATACCTTCATCATGCAATAAATTGATAATGACTTGTAGCTTTTGAATCTGGTTGATTACGGTCTTCGCATCAATCAAAACTGACGCAGCGGATTAGTCAAAACGATCTTCAATCGATGAAAGTAGCAATCTGTGGATTGATGGATGCTGAAATGCCCGAACTCGTTGATCCGAAGATACCGAACTCTAGCTATCTCTGACTCGTTGATCCGAAGATACCGGGAAAGAGATCTACGATTCTTCAACGTTGATCTTGCGCACAAGATACCGTGAATCGGCTTCAACAAACGATGATTCGAGCGCACTCGAATGACGTAAGTGGAGATAGGAGATACACTCGACTACCAATTGAAATTGAAAGCACAAAGCTAACAAAAGAGAATTTTATTCAATATTCAACAACTTTACAAAATGACACAACTTGCCTATTTATAGGCTACAACACATATCCAGAAAAATTCCTAAGTCATAAGTCGTTTTCGACTCATCACCTACGACTCATTATAAGTCATATATGACTCATCACCTACGACTCATCATAAGTCATATATGACTCATCACCTACGACTCATCATAAGTCTTAAGTCGTTTTCGACTCATCACCTACGACTCATCATAAGTCATATACGACTCATCACCTACGACTCATCATAAGTCTTAAGTCGTTTTCGACTCATCACCTACGACTCATCATAAGTCATATACGACTCATCACCTACGACTCATCATAAGTCTTAAGTCGTTTTCGACTCATCACCTACGACTCATCATAAGTCATATACGACTCATCACCTACGACTCATCATAAGTCTTAAGTCATTTTCGACTCATGCCTTCATCCCTGGCCTGAGCTACATCATCCTCCCCAGGTTGAGAGAAATTCGACCTCGAATTTGTAAATTCTTCCACATCAGCTCGTTCATCCCCATGATATGGTACGAGATGTTTAACATTGAACACATCAGAAGTGTACACATCTTCTGGCAGCTCCAACTTATAAGCATTTTCGTTAATTCGTTGTACGACCTTTACAGGACCAATTTTTCTGGCTTTCAACTTGTTATAAGCGCCCACTGGAAAACGATCCTTTGTCAACACTGCATAAACTAAATCACCTTCGTTAAATTCAACACTCCTTCATTTCAAATCTGCAGATCGTTTATATTTCTCATTTGTTTTCTCCAATCGTTCCTGAACGATTTTATGACACTCTGTCAAACCTTCAACAAAATCAGCAGCTTTCTTAACTGTCTTCTTTGATTGTGGCACTACCGTCAAATCCAACGGCCCCTTTGGTAAGCTCGAATAAACAATCTGAAATGGACTGTAACCAGTGCTTCGGTTAACAGCATGATTATGAGCAAACTCTGTCTGAGACAACTTTAAGTCCCAACTCTTCAAATTGTCCTGCACAAGACATCGCAACAAATTTCCCAACGATCTATTCACAACTTCAGTTTGTCCATCCGTCTGAGGATGATATGCACTACTAAATTTCAACTTCGTTCCCACCATCTTCCATAGACTCAACCAAAAGTGACTCAGAAATCGAGTATCTCGGTCAGAAACAATAGATTCGGGTAAACCATGTAAACGATATATTTCTTTAAAGAATAACTGTGCCACTCGAACTGCATCCGCTGTCTTCTTACAGGCTATAAAATGTGCCATCTTCGAAAACCTGTCAACCACAACAAATATAGAATCATTTCCCCTTTGAGTTCTCGGCAATCCCAACACGAAATCCATGCTGATATCAACCCATGGTTTGGTAGGCACAGGTAACGGCATATATAACCCCGCATTCGTCGCTGTTCCTTTCGAAACTTGACAGATATGACACCTTTCCACAAATCTCTCTATCTCTTTCCTCATTGACGGCCAAAAATAAGATTGTGAAATTAACTGTAGCGTACGATCTCTACCCACATGTCCTTCTTCATGTAATTCTTTAACAATCTTCATTCTCAAGCTACAGTCTGGGATGCACAATCGATTTCCTTTAAACAGAAAACCATCCACCAACACAAATTCATCAGTGCTTCCTTCCTTTACCTTTTCAACAAATTTCACAAAGTAAGGATCTTCTTCAATCAATTCTGGCAATAATTCAAAACCTGTCACTTCAACTTTCATTGTTGTCAACAAATGACTCCTCCTGCTCAAAGCATCAGCCACACGATTGGTTACCCCTGACTTGTGCTTAACGACAAAAGTAAACTGCTGTAAATAAGCAATTCACGATGCATGTCTTGCTAAAATCTTGTCTTGTCCTTGTAAATGTTTCAACGCCTCGTGATCAGTGTATAAAACAAATTCTTTCTGGAATAAGTAATGTCGCTAGTGCTTTACTGCTTGAACAACAGCATAAAATTCCACATCATAGGTACTGTATCTCATCTTTGCTCCTGACAACTTCTCGCTGAAATATGCAATAGGACGCCCATTCTGACTCAACACCCCTCCAATTCCAACCTTTGACGCATTAGTATGCAGTTCAAACAATAACTGAAAATCTGGTAATACAAGAATTGGTGCAGATGTCAGCAACTTCTTGATCTTCCCAAAAGCAATCCCAGCTTCCTCCGTCCAAGAAAATTGTTTCCCCTTCATGCAATCAGTCACCGGTGCCATCACGCTACTGAAGTGTGGAATGAATCTTCGGTAGAATGACGCTAGCCCATGAAAACTTCTCACTTCTGTAATTGTCTTCGGCTGTGGCCAATTCCTGACTGCTTCAACTTTATTCTGATCTACCTGGATGCCCTTCTCCGAAACAATATACCCCAAGAACAAAACACTATGCGCCATGAACACGCATTTCTTTGTTGCAGCATAAAATTGTTCCTCTCGTAAAATAATTAACACTTCCTTCAGATGTTGAACATGCTCTTCCAGACTCTTACTATAAATCAAAATATCGTCAAAGTACACCACCACAAATTTCCCAATGAAAGGTCTAAAAATTTGATTCATCACTCACATGAACGTACTCGGTGCATTCGACAGACCGAACGGCATCACCAGCCATACATACAACCCCTCTCTCGTCTTGAAGGCTGTCTTCCATTCGTCTCCAGGTCTAATCCGAATTTGATGATATCCGCTTTTCAAATCAATTTTCGAAAAGATAGTAGCCCCACTCAACTGATCCAGCAAGTCATCCAACCTTGGCATTGGAAATCTGTATCGTACAGTGATTTTATTCAATGCTCGACTGTCCGTGCACATCCTCCACGTCCCATCTTTCTTCGGTACCAACAAAGCTGGCACAGCACATGGACTCAAACTTTCCTGTACACGTCCCTGCTCAATCAATTCTTCCACCTGCCTCCTTAATTCTTCATGCTCCTTCGGACTCATTCGGTAATGCGGTCTATGTGGCAATACTGCTCCCGGAACAAGATCAATTTGATGTTGAATGTCTCTCAGCGGCGGTAACTCTTTAGGTAACTCATCTGGAAATACATCCTCAAATTCTTTCAAAACTGGCTTCGCTTCTTCTGGAATTTCAACCTCTTCACTGCTCTCACGCCCAATCAACATGTATACTTCAGCCTCCTCTTCAACCTCCTTAACAAATTCCTTCAGAGATAATAAAGTTTTCAACTCTTCAATCTCCTCCAACTTACTCTCTTTCTGTTGTTGCTTCTTGGGAATCAGAGTGATTTTAGTACCCTCAAACATGAAACTGTAACTGTTAGCACGACCATCATGTTGTACTGCTCTATCAAACTGCCATGGTCTGCCCAACAACAGATGACACACATCCATGTCGACTACATCACACCAAACCTCATCCTTGTATTTCTTCCCAATTGAAAACTTCACACAAGCTCTACGTCCAACTTTCACTTCACCACCCTTCCTCAACCAAGCTAACTTATACGGTTTAGGATGTTTCTCGGTTTTCAACTCCAATTTCTTCACTGCCTCTGTAGAGATAATATTATCACAACTCCCAGCATCAATAACAAATTTACAAACTCTTCCCAGAATAGTGCATGTAGATTGAAAGATATTGTTCCTCAACCAACTACTTTCCTCCTCTTGCTTCGGTGTTAAACAACTTCTCCTCATCATCAATGCGTACCCGTCATCTCCCGACAGTAAGTCTTCCTCCTCAACTGGTAAAGAATTAGAGCATTCAGCTTCTTCCTCATCTTCCTCCTCAACTTCTGTCACCATGGTTCTCTTCTTCGGCTTCGGACATTCGTTGCTTTTATGACCCATCTCCTGACAATTGTAACATTTGAAACTGTTGTTAGCCTTCGCCTTCTCAACCTCCTTTACAACTGGTTTTGCAACAACTTTTGAAACATTAGAACTTCCATTAACACCCTTCGCTTGATTGTTAGAATTGGTAAACACACCACCACCTCGTCTTCCCTGTTTCTCCCAAGCCAACGCTTTTTGATGTGCCTCTGCCACAGATCTTGGATCGAACATGTTAACCATATCCTGAATCTGCATTCTCAATCCCCCAATGAATCTAGATGTCAGCTGCTCTTCCGTTTCCATAATATCATTCCTCGCAATAAGTTGATAGAATTCATCAGCATAGTCATTAACTGTCTTAGTGCCCTGCCTCAAGTTCTGCAAACGTTGATACATCAAAGATTGATAATTGTAAGGTAAGAACGTTGCTTTCATCAACTTCTTCATCTTATCCCAAGATTCAACTTTTGACTTCCCCATACGTTCACGTGTAAGCTTGGTTTGCTGCCACCACGCCAAAGCTCTTCCCCTCAGCCTCGTAGCAACCAACTTCACTCTACGTTGTTCTGGAACTTCTTTGAAATCAAAAATCTCTTCAACATTAGCTACCCAATCTAGAAACTCCTCCGCTTGCATACCACCTTTGAATTCAGGAATTTCTGTCTTCATCCCCGATTCCCACTTGTGATCATACTCAGAATAGTTTCTTCCTTGACCTCTTCCTTGAATACTACCACCATCATACTCCTCTTCAAAATCAGATGCATAACGATGTCGATTCTGACCACCAACATCTCTACTACATTCACGCCTACCACCATCCCTTCTATCTGCATTCCTCCGTTCACGATCATTCACGTTCCTCCCACGCCCTTGATCATTTTCAACACTTCTGTCTCGATTTGAATGTGGTGAGACTCTACTTCCCCCATGGTTAGATTCTGGTGAAACCCTTCTCCGATTTTGATTCATTTCCGTCATAAGCTTCTCTAACCGGCCAATTCCTTCGTTAAGCTTTTCACTAAAATTCTCATTGATTCTTTGCTCCATCTCATCAGCTTCTTCTCTTCGATACAAAGCTTCTACGTTTTGGTGGCGATTAGCTCTTCTTGGTGGCATACTTGAAATCTTCACAATTCTTCAACACTTCAAATTTCAAACACTTATCGGACTTTGATCCAAAATGAAACGGATCGAAAACTTCCACTTTGTAGCAAATCGCGATGAACACGATGGACAAAGTTTCGGCCTTCAATACAAATCCGATCAAACAACTTTGAACAATGATGAACACTTCTCTTGCTCACGGCTCAACTTCAAACTTCTCGATCAAACAACTTCAAACTTCAAAACTCTTCAAAATGATTAGGCTCCAAGTCTCGATCTAGCTATGATTGGCTAGAACAAGCTCTGCTACCAAACTGACGCAGCGGATTAATCAAAACGATCTTCAATCGATGGAAGTAGCAATCTGTGGATTGATGGATGCTGAAATGCCCGAACTCGTTGATCCGAAGATACCGAACTCTAGCTATCTCTGACTCGTTGATCCGAAGATACCGGGAAAGAGATCTACGATTCTTCAACGTTGATCTTGCGCACAAGATACCGTGAATCGGCTTCAACAAACGATGATTCGAGCGCACTCGAATGACGTAAGTGGAGATAGGAGATACACTCGACTACCAATTGAAATTGAAAGCACAAAGCTAACAAAAGAGAATTTTATTCAATATTCAACAACTTTACAAAATGACACAACTTGCCTATTTATAGGCTACAACACATATCCAGAAAAATTCCTAAGTCATAAGTCGTTTTCGACTCATCACCTACGACTCATCATAAGTCATATATGACTCATCACCTACGACTCATCATAAGTCTTAAGTCGTTTTCGACTCATCACCTACGACTCATCATAAGTCATATACGACTCATCACCTACGACTCATCACCTACGACTCATCATAAGTCATATACGACTCATCACATACGACTCATCATAAGTCTTAAGTCGTTTTCGACTCATCACCTACGACTCATCATAAGTCATATACGACTCATCACCTACGACTCATCATAAGTCTTAAGTCATTTTCGACTCATGCCTTCATCCCTGTCCTGAGCTACATCAATATTGAAGTCGAGAAACTTTCCTGCTGTGGATTTCTTCATGCCAGCATCTTCAGTTTTGTACTTCTTATCCAACACCGTCCAGAGTTTCTTGGAAGTTCGAGCAGTACAGTATATATTGTAGACTTTTGTCGAGTCCATTGAGGATGTAGCTCTTGCACATGAAATCAGAACTCTTCTAGATATTCAGGGCTTCTATTACAGTTGCATTGGGTTCCAGTTCTGCGACTATGGGAGCATCTTTAGTAAGAAACTTTGCAAGGCTCAATGTCGCAAGATAAAACAACATCATTTGCTGCCAACGCTTGAAGTCCATCCCTGTGAACTTTTCTAGCCTTTATCTATGGGACAGTGCCATTGTTGAATCCACAGTTGCAGACTGATTGGTAGTTACAGTCTGCATTGGTGCAGAATTGTTACTTTGCCGAGACATCGTCGTCTACGGAAATACTCAACAATCAATACTGTTTCAAGTTTGTTGTTTAAATTGTTATGCAAATAGAATTGCGGTAAACAAGGGGTTATAGAGAATAAAGTATGTGATAAAATATAGTAGCGTTTTAGATTGTCTGAATCTAGAATAATCTGTTTACTTGAAACAATATTGCTCCTTAAGACGCTTAAGGATATCGAACAATTGTTTTCCAAGATGAAACAGACTTGTCTCTGTGATGTAACACAACAATCACATGTTGAATATGCGAGTATATGATTTTTGTTTGATAATAATAAACATATATATATTCATTTAAATGTATTTGTTAATGTACTATTTTATTTTCACAGATTAAATAAATATTTGCTTAATAAAATAAATAACACAGAATTTAAATTAAAACAGATATGTTATTCAAACAAATATTTATTACAATTTTGAATAGTACAAATTTGAGCTCTCACTATATATACGAGTATATGTGCACGCCCATGTGGACCTGCATATAATTGCAACGTACATGCATTTATAGTTGCACCCGTGCAAGTAGATTTGGTAGCACCATAGTCAGCATAAATCGAATCTGAAGCAACGATCGGGAAGACAGAGACAAATGAAGAACATTTATAGAGCCAATAACTTGAAAGCATTCGTAGTTATTGTGCATTCCTCATCAGTAACCATCTCTACCTTTCCTTTTCATCCCATGTGTAGTTCAAATTATGCAGTCTGCTCAAATTATACACTTAGTTTAGTTGCCACATGTCCAGTTCAACTATATTGGCCAATTTAACATTTGAGTGCTTCATTATGCTCTTCCTTTTCATGTTTTCACATCATTCCTCATAAACTATACGAATACTCCCCATATATGCATTTCCCATACATGCACATGATTAATAAACTGAAAGATTTATGGCCAAGTTCAGCTGTGCCTAAGTTTGCTTGCAGTTAAGTTATTGTAGTAACCTATTTGATCTTCTTCAACTCTTGCTCTGTTATGTCATTAAC
This sequence comes from Allium fistulosum, assembly GCA_030737815.1. Taxonomy (NCBI): domain Eukaryota; kingdom Viridiplantae; phylum Streptophyta; class Magnoliopsida; order Asparagales; family Amaryllidaceae; genus Allium; species Allium fistulosum. The sequence continues at coordinate 329,244,852 of CM060908.1, forward strand.
TGTTATGACCATTTTAGCTTAGATATGCACAAAAGGTCTTATTTCATTTCATAATATGTCATCCACTTTAGTATTTTATAATTTTTGATAAGATTAAGTTGGTTAGCTGTTAGAATAATTGTCCTATTATTAAGGGCTATTAGTTATTTTTGATTTAGTCGCTTTGTTTACCAGTTCTCTAGCTAAAACTTAGGAGTAGTAGTTGCTTTCAGTCTCTGTAAAGCTATATAATAGCTATTTCTTTCATTCAATAATTAAGTCTGTTTCCAGCATTGTTCTTTGATTCTACCAATCTGGTATCAGAGCCAGACTTCAAGAAACGAGAGAAGTGAGATTGAGAAAAACAAAGAGTCAGTGAGAATGGGATCTGAAGGAAACGGTGGATTTTCTCAACCCTCTATTCCTAAATTCGATGGCGATTATGATCACTGGAGTATGGTCATGGAGAATCTCCTTCGATCCAAGGAATACTGGACGGTTGTGGAATCTGGATACTCACAACCTGGTGCAGAGGAAGTGTTAACCGCAGCACAGAAGAAAACATTGGAAGAGATGCATCTCAAGGATTTGAAGGCCAAGAATTACCTGTTTCAATCACTGGACAGGACAATTCTAAAGACAATCACTCAAAAGGAGACTTCCAAGCAGCTCTGGGATTCTATGAAGATGAAATGTCAAGGGAATGTTCGAGTAAAGAGGGCCCAACTCAACCGTCTTCGCAGAGAATTCGAGATCCTGGCGATGAAACAAAGTGAATCTATCAACGATTACTTTGGTCGAGTGATGGTGATTGCAAATGATATGAGGAACTATGGAGAAGACATAACCGATGTCAAGATAGTTGAGAAAATCTTGAGAACTCTCACTGACAAATGGAACTACATAGTCTGTTCCATTGAAGAAGCAAAGGACATCGATGAGCTCTCTGTTGATGCTCTGCAAAGCTCGCTTCTTGTACATGAACAGAAGTTCAAAAAGGAAGGAGACGATGAGCAAGCACTCACAGTATCAACAGATGAAGGCCATAGAGGAAGAGGAAGAACCGGTGCTTCCAGAGGAGGAAGAGGCAGAGGAAGAGGCCGTCAATCCTACAACAGAGCAACTGTTGAATGCTACAAATGTCATCAACTGGGGGCATTATCAATATGATTGTCCAAGTTTGACAAAGCAAGACAACTATGTAGAAGTAGAAGAAACAGAAGAGATGTTACTCATGGCTTACACTGAGTCACCAGGACAAAACCAGAATGATGTATGGTTCCTTGACTCTGGATGCAGCAATCACATGTGTGGAGATCCATCTTTGTTCAGCGAGCTAGAAGAAGGATTCAAGAGAACAGTCAGATTAGGCAACCATATGCAGATGAAGGTGGTGGGAAAAGGAAGTGTAAGATTGTCATTTGAAGGAGTTAGTCATCTTGTACAAGATGTCTTCTATGTACCAGATTTAAAGAGTAATCTTCTTAGCATTGGACAACTTCAAGAAAAAGGGCTAGCTGTATTGATTAAGTCCAATCAATGCAGAATTTATCATCCTACAAAGGGTCTCATTATTCAAAGCAAGATGACATCCAATAGAATGTTTGTATTGCTCTCAAACAAGCAGCCAAGCAAGCAGGAGATGTGCCTCCAAACAAACATCCAAGATCTATCTCAGCTTTGGCATCGAAGATATGGACATCTCAGTTACACAGGATTGAGAATTCTAAAGAATAAGGAAATGGTGAAAGGGTTGCCAAGCTTTCTTGAAACTGAAGCTGTTTGCACAGATTGCTTGAAGGGAAAGCAGCATCGAGAGATCATTCCAAAGAATGCCACGTGGAGAGCCTCAGAAAGATTGGAGCTAGTTCATGCTGACATTTGTGGTCCAATCTCCCCAACATCAAATGGTAGAAAGAGGTATTTTATATGCTTTATTGATGATTTTAGTAGGAAGGCGTGGGTGTATTTTCTTGTTTATAAAGCTGATGCATTTGCTTCCTTTAAGCAATTTAAAAGTTGTGTAGAAAAGGAGTCCGGTTTGTCCATTAAATGTTTGAGAACAGATCGTGGAGGAGAATTTACATCAAGTGAGTTCAATGATTATTGCAGAGAGAATGGAATCAAGAGGCAGTTGACTACAGCTTACATGCCACAGCAAAATGGCGTTGTAGAAAGGAAAAACAGAACGGTGATGAACATGGTGAGAAGTCTGTTGGTGGAGAAAAATGTTCCAAAGAGTTTTTGGCCAGAAGCTGTGAAATGGGCATTCTATCTTCTCAACAGGTGCCCAACAAGCTCGGTAAAAGACATGACACCAGAGGAAGCTTGGAGTGGAGTAAAACCTTCTGTTGAACATCTGAGAGTGTTTGGATGCATAGCACATGCTCATGTACCTGATGCCCGACGAACAAAGCTTGAAGACAAGAGCCATAGCTGTGTTCTATTTGGGATAAGTGCAGAATCAAAAGGATATAGACTCTATGATCCTCTATGCAAGAAGATCATAGTTAGCAGAGATGTTGTTTTTGAGGAAGAAAAGAAGTGGAATTGGGATGCAAGCTATGAGGAACTAATCAAGCTAGATTTGGAATGGGAAACTGATCAACAACATAGTGAGTCTGAAGCAAGTGGTCAAAACAGTGAAGAAGAATCAAGTGAAGAGCTTACTGGTGGTGAAGAAATTGAGGAAGCTGAGAGTCATGCTATCCCTATTGTATCTGCTATAGATTATGATGTTCCTGAAGGTTCAAATGCAAGAGGGAGTCGAAATAGAAGAGCACCGGTATGGATGAGTGATTATGTCACTGGTAGTAAAGATAAAGATGGACAAGTCCAGTTTGCTCTGTTTGCTGGCTCGGATCCTGTAAGTTTTGAGGAAGCGGTAAAGAGTGAAAACTGGAAGCAAGCCATGGATTCTGAGATAAGTTCAATTGAGAAAAATGGCACCTGGGTTCTAACTAATTTGCCGAAGGGATCTAAGAGTATAGGAGTCAAATGGGTTTACAAAACTAAGCTGAATCAGCATGGAGAAATTGAAAAGTATAAGGCTCGCTTAGTTGCAAAAGGCTATACTCAGGAACATGGGATTGATTATGAAGAGGTGTATGCTCCTGTAGCTCGCATGGATACAGTAAGAATGATTCTAGCTCTAGCAGCTCAGAGAAGCTGGATTGTTTACCAATTAGATGTGAAATCAGCCTTTCTTCAAGGAGAGTTATCAAAAGAGGTTTATGTTGAGCAACCGAGGGGATATGAACGGAAGAATGCAGGAAGCAAAGTCTACAAGCTTAACAAAGCCTTGTATGGACTCAAGCAGGCACCACGAGCATGGTTTAGCAGGATAGAATCATACTTCAAGGAGATGGGTTTCGAGAAGGAGGCAAGTGAGCAAACTTTGTTTACCAAAGTCAACAAACAAGGTAAATACTTGATCATTAGTCTATACGTTGATGATTTGATCTACACTGGAAATGATGAGGCAATAATGAAAGAATTTAAGAAGTCCATGATGAGAGAATTTGATATGTCTGATCTGGGAAAGATGAAGTATTTCCTTGGTATAGAAGTGATACAGTTCGATGGAGGAATAATCATTAGTCAGAAGAAGTATGTGAAAGAAATGCTGAAGAAATTTGGAATGGAAGAAAGTAATTTTGTTTTGAATCCAATCATTCCGGGGTTCAAAATTCATAAGGATGATGATGGTAGTAAGGTAGATACTTCATTTTACAAGCAGCTGGTTGGAAGCATGATGTATTTAACAGCTACAAGGCCTGATGTGATGTATGTTGTCAGTCTAATTAGCAGGTATATGTCCAAACCAACTGAGCTTCATCTGAGCGCAGCTAAGAGAATTCTAAGGTATCTACAAGGAACCATTGGCTATGGAATTCTTTATCAGAAAGCAGGAAACAGAGAGCTAGTTGGCTTCACTGACAGTGACTACGCAGGGTGTGTGGAGGACAGAAAGAGTACATCTGGGTATGCATTCATTCTAAGTGATGCAGCAGTAGCATGGTCTTCTCGAAAGCAACCCATTGTCACTCTGAGTACAACAGAAGCAGAATTTGTAGCTGCTGCAGCTTGCACATGTCAGATGGTATGGATGAAGAGAATATTGAAGAGAATTAGTTATGAAGGAAGCACAAGTCCAGTCATTTTCTGTGACAACAGCTCAACCATCAAGTTATCAAAAAACCCTGTTATGCATGGTAAGAGCAAGCACATTGATGTTCGGTTTCACTTCTTACGAGATCTAGTGAATGAGGGAGCTGTACAACTAAAATTTTGTGGCACTCAACAACAGATAGCTGATATATTTACCAAGCCACTCAAACTAGAGACGTTTCAGGAGTTCAGGAAGAAGTCGGGGGTCTGTGATGAACCAAAATTAAACTAGTACATTGTCTACTTTAGGAGAGGGAATGATAAGATTAAGTTGGTTAGCTGTTAGAATAATTGTCCTATTATTAAGGGCTATTAGCTATTTTTGATTTAGTCGCTTTGTTTACCAGTTCTCTAGCTAGAACTTAGGAGTAGTAGTTGCTTTCAGTCTCTGTAAAGCTATATAATAGCTATTTCTTTCATTCAATAATTAAGTCTGTTTCCAGCATTGTTCTTTGATTCTAACAATTTTCTCTATCCAGATATGCACTACGGACCAAGCACAGCAGTTCCACAGGGACATATTTCATTTCAGTGTTTCATGTTGTGATCACACGCTAGCTTCATTTCTACTTAATACATTCACTTTGTCTGCTTCAGCATTGGTCGTGTCAGTTACAGCTCTTGTTCGCATCAGGATGTAGTCACTCACTTGTCAGATTGCAACTGTTTCTGACAATAGTGTTTGCTCCCCATTTTCTTTCGATCATACATGCATCAGGCTGCATCTTGCTGTGGTTCCAGCTCATTCTCACTCATATCTCCCTAGTCTGTAACAGGTTGCATCTACAATCAGTTCGATGTTGCATCATTTCAGTTTAAACCTCCAGCTCGGTTCATGAATAATGGCTACTTCAACTATACGGTTGTCTATAAGAGGATTGCTCAATGCATTTGGCCTGCTTCAGCTTCGTGGTTCAACTCCAATTCCATCTCCTTAGTTTCATCAACCAAATGTCATTTGTTCCATTCCTGAGTATGCACAATATAATCCATTCATTCATAGCAAATTTCAGTTCAGTTGACATATAGTTAGGTCAGTTTGGCTCTTTTAGTTTTCTACTTAGTTTAGTGATAACAAATTTGTTTTCTCATTTGTAATATATTCTTATTTTTGGGTTCGTAATTCTTACTCGATCAACACTTTGACAATCATTTGTTTTTGTTGCATCTTTGAACAACATAGACATTATTTAATCTCCATTGTGTTGCTGACTTTCAAGCATCTCGGTCGACTCCTATGTTAAATATTAATAAGTTGATATGAGTGCTCTCCTCAATTTGAGAACTACTCTTTCATCAGAAAAAGGTTAAGAAAAATATGGTAAAATTATGGATGTAATCTTCCTTTTTTGTTACTTGTTTTAACTCATTTCTTTTGTAAATCCTAATAATTAAAACAATAAAATCTTTACAAATCAAAATTACATATGCAACAAAATAAGATATTAAATGGTAACAATTAGTTAAGAGATAATGGAATTGACTTGATTATTAAGGATAAATTTCCAGTCCCTAGATTAGTTGTCTGTGATCAACATGGATCCCAGGTAAATATTAGTTTTCCTCCCCTTTTATTTGTTACCTTTTAACACCACCTATGAAAAATTCTTGGGGCTTGATAATCATATTCATTAATTAATAGCATGGATCAAGATTCAGTATGAAACACCAGAATTATGTCTGTTTTTGCTCCGGTGATGATTGGATGGAATTTTCTTTGAATTCTGGTTTCAGATTTCAAATCTAAAAAAATAGTTAAAAAGATAACAGCAGTAGAAAATATAAGGAAATGCAGTAAACATATAAAATGGAAAAAAAGCAACATAGCAAAAAAAAGAAGCACAAATGGCCAAATAATTTCAAAAATATGTGATACTTTGTCGTTTCCAACTCGATTCAGCAGAAAAATTGTGGGAAAGTAATAAATCAATAATTTATCAACTTATGTAAGTATAATACATAATTTATTTTCGTGAATACAAATATTCATGTTCTATTGATATTTTCCTATAGATAAACATCGAAAACCAAAATTAGAATTGTAACAGAAACTTTCAGAACTTCCAAAATCGACCAGAATACAAAAAATTTCAGATGAACGTAACAGAACCGTTCCCCTTTGGTTCATAGTGGTTGTATAATTCCTCTAGTCAAGGTTCTGCTATAAGCACTATTTGACCAATGGAGTATGATGGTTAAGATGTGTGCTTCCCAAAATGTTTGAAGGGTAATCCTCATAGTCAGTGATGTAATTATGCAGAATTTTATGTGATGTGGATTCATCACATTGGCTATTAGTCTGGATACATCAAAACTTATATTGTTGGAAAACTAATCTAACTAACAAATGCATAAAAATATAAACACAACTGGAGTGAGAAACAGATATCTCATTATTTTGGCCTGATCCGATATTTATAGAAAATATAGAAAGCGAAGACACAAATGTGAATTCAACTCCATGAATACAATGAAAATTTCCTCCAGTATTGACCAGCAGCATTTCCTCCTTAATAGATCAAAATAAATAAAATTATGTTGAATACAGTCGAGGTTCTTTAGCTATATTAATTGATTAATTGCATGCATGTATATACATTTTTGCTATTATCATTTTTTTCTCCATAAAGAAAGGAAGTTTAACTGTGATGCTCATCGTCTTATGCCTAATATAAATGTTATTTTGTTTACCAGAAAATGGTGTCATCATCATCTTTGTCCTTTTTTAAAAAAAATTATTATTGGGGTTAATCAAATGAATCCTCATCTTTCACAATTGCCTATTTTGAGTCACAGTATTGGTTATATTTCTTAGATTGCTTTTAATATTTTCGTGTCATGTTAACTTAAACTCTTCTTTTCTTTTCTTTTCCTCTCTATAAATATTGTAACCTCCTGGTGCATCATTCTCTCTCTTTTGTATGCAAAATGCAGTTAATATCGTAATGTGGACATTGTTACAAACATAACGTGGACATTGTTAAAAACAATTGAACATGTAATTAAAGAAAACAGAATGTAGACATGGTGTAGAATATATATAATAGTCTTGGTGTATAATTAATTTAATGCACTATAACTCTATCATGTGTGCTGTCGTTGGCCCGCATATTCACTTTTTTCTTTCATGCATTTCAATCGTGAGCTGTACGTGCATATATATATTTGTGTATACATATACTTCGTGTGTGTATTTGTGTGATGTATCATCACGTTATATATTTAGCTAGCTTATAAGCCTTCTTATTACCAGCAGAAAATAGTGTAGGCATCAATACTGGCTATGGAACTACTTCTATTAATATTAGGTTAGTCCCACATTGTCAAAGACATTACTATTCTTAGTGTATATAACTTAATAGATGAAGTAATGGTCAAAGTGAAGTTGATAAATGTAGCATGCAACTTGGATGGCTTGTATAAATGAATTGATGCATTTTCTCACTTTATATATTCTAGCCCACAAATTGCAGGTCATCTAGATGTAAAAGAGGCATTTCAAAAAGACTAAATTCTCTTTATTAATGTAGAGGGAAGGGCATTTTGGGTACTTCAAAAAGACACGGTTGAATTATGTTTAACGAATTCTTATTATTAGTAGTAAAAATACAATCTTTGATTACAATACAATTTGATTACATCACAATTTACATATGGACCTCACTACATATCACTCAACTCGTTTTTATCTTCAACTCCAGTCCAGATTAAATCCAACATCTGAGCTATCTGCAAAAAATATACACTAACGCGGTAAAATTGAAAATAAAATATTTTTGCAGTATAAAACAAAATGTAATTTTGAAAATATTATTTGCCTCAGTTATTTGGGTTGTTCGTCATCATTTAATTTTGAATTCATCATACACGAACAACTTGTGACATGCACAGTATATCAATATACATGCCATAAGGACGTGCACACCATATGTACACTTGATAAAATTACAGGGACATGTGAGCACAAGGTCAAACCCAATTAAAGCCGGGTTCAACTCAAGTGAAATACAAATAAAATCACGATACGAGCACAAGGTCAAACCCGAGCTTTTTGCTGGATTCAACTCAGGTGCAAATTAAAAATGTAAAAGGTCAAGAAAATGGTTAAGACAACTGAAACGAGCCTCAACATGAAGCATGAATGCAATAACCAAAGGCAGTGTGCAAATTCAAGTGCATCGAACCTCAATGAATCAGATATCCAGACTCATACAATGCCACAAAGAAAATAACCAAGAAATGATACAACATGCAAATACAAGAAAAGTTCAAGCAGACTGTATATGAAGACAAACCCAGTGCAACATATATACATGTTGATCAGGCTACACAATGAACACAACACAAATGTACTCGATACAACTATAAATGCAAAGCATACATAGAGTATACATGAGCATGAACCGAATAAATGAAACAACAAGATACAAGTGCAGTGCAACTCAATGCAAACCAGGAATGCAACATTTCTACAAGACATATGTACAACTACAAAGTAAACAACATGTACCAATATGCTGTGCACAAGTAACCAAAGTAAACAGAGGTGATATCATATACATGAGGAACAAGTGCAATGCAAGACCAAGTCTTAACCAAATGCAGTGACACGACAGTGATCAATGAAAACTACAAGACCAAGCCGTGCACATAACCAAGTACAAATCCAAGTAAACACGGTGAAACCCAAACGTACATATATGGTGATAAACAAGTTTAAAACAATGAGACAGCAAGGATATGAATGCAAGCAGTACACTGCAAATGCAACCAGAACCCAAAGTGCATAAAACAGTGGTGAACCATGAAGAGAACAAAGCTTGCAAATACCAAAGTGAAGTCACCAATAGAATTTGACTCGAAGCAATGCAACGGTGACATGCACAGACAAATGTACTCAATGAAAACAATGAACCAGTATAATGTGAACTAGCTCGAAACAACATGGAATCAAAGTGTCGACCAGTTCAAAAAGAAACTCAACTGTATACAAATGCAATGCATGAGTACAGGATACAAATGCACATATATACAGCATGAATCAAGTAGATCAGTGAACAGACATGCCAAAGTCCAGAAATCATTTTCAAATGACCAAAGTCAAAAAATGTCAGAGAATCAAAACGGTGGTAGTAAGTTCGAACAAAGCTCAACAACACAAGATCAAGCAACAACAAGTGTACAAGTCAATGAAGTTTCAAGTCAGGGCCGAAGTCATCAGAAATTCACGGAACCAAAAATGCCAGAAATCAAAACCGTGATAGCCAAGGAAATCAACCAAGTCAGGAATCAAAGCCGTGACAAGCAAGTAAACAAAACATACGATTTTGAACAGGTCAGAAATCATCACTAGCATCCATACGAAAATCAATGGCCGATCTATATTAATTAACGAATTCAAATGAATTTATACGAACGAAAATATAGGAATTCGAATCCTATAAAACCCGTAATCATCATTGGCAGCAAAGGCATTCGAGTTCAAGCAACAAAGAATAATCATTCAACTCGAATCAAAGTCGAGCACAATCGAAACTGAAAAGGAATTTCACGTACCAATTTTTCAACCTAGTGAAGGCGCTCGAATTTTGAAGCAGCCGAAGCAAATCAAAGAGACAATCGATCATCAGAGCAATCAACGTGATGACATTAATTTAATCGATCTATTGAAATCGGCGAAGCCCTAATTTTTCACAGAGGAACGAAGCAGCTATTATCGCAAACAAAAGAAAAGGAACTGACCGAATAAAGGAAAAGAAAAAGGGATTTTATTTTTATGCTGGCCCGGTTACTTAATTTATTTTTGGGCTTTAAATTTTAAAAATTAGGGCTTTATTTGTTTTTAGTTGTTTTTATTTTGTAATTACTTTTTAACTTGTGTGATTGTCTAGTCGTGTGACTAGGGAACGAACTACGGTGGTGTAGTTCGAGAATTCGCAACTCAGCGGCTGAGTTGTGGCAGGGTTTTGAGAGTAGAGTTAGGTTAGTCGATAGCAGGTATCGCGAGTTTACGTGTGTAAGCGTCTGACTACTTAATTTATAGTAGAAACCTTGGGGGCAACACGTAGGCAGGGTTTTGCCGAAGCTGGGTAAATCTATGTGTTCCATTTCTGCATTTTTTATTATTCTGTTATTATCTGTGCTGCTATTACACGACTATTATCTGTGCTGAAATTATTTTATATACTTCCGCAATAAATTTTTATAATTAATACTATCACCCTATTCACCCCTCCTCTAGGGTGAAAACGATCCTACAAGTGGTATCAGAGCTAGGAACAAAAGGCATTTTTTAAAAAAAATTGATTTTTCAAAAACCAATTTTGTTTAAAAATTTGAATTTTTAAAATGGCTTCTTTTAATAATACTTTTACTGAGGGGCGGTCCAATATTATTCCTCCTGTTTTTGATGGAATAGATTTTTTGAATTGGAAATTAAAAATCGAATTTTATTTAAAATCTGTTAATGTTAAATGTTGGGATATTATTGAAAATGGGTGTGATATAACAGACGAGAAAATTACTTTGATTAATGCTCTTGCTATGCATATATTATGTTCTCATACTAATCAAGATAATTTTAACTTTATTTCTCATTGTGAAAATGCACAAAAAATCTGGAATACTTTTGGTGCAATATATGGTGCAAAAGTCAATATCAATGAGAAGTTCTCCACAATCAACTCAGAAACATGCTTGACATGACTGGAAAAATGCAGCAATGATGAAGATTCAATAGCGGATGAGATAAGTGACTTTCCAATCAATGATTTAGTTCTCTTATGCCAAAAATTAATTGAAATTAATAAAGCTCTTGAGTTGAAAATTAATAAGTTGGAAAGGGAACAAGCTAAACTTCATCAGAAAAATAATGGTTTGGAAAATGAGCTTAAACATAAAATTCTAATTGCAAAAGGTGTTTGAATCATGAAAAAGAATTTGCCTGTTTTCATGAAAAAATTCAAAAGTTGGAAAACGAAATTTTAATTCGAGAGAAAAACAAAACTGAGTTGATTTGTAAAAACAAAATTTTACAAAAAGAGTTGGATAGCTTTAAGAAGTCAGAAATTTCTAAATGTGCGATTTTTGAAAAGAATTTAAATGAGATCAACGAAAATTTCAAAACCCTTTAAAAAGAAAACGTGATTTTAAGCAAATCCAAAATTATTCAATTAAATCACGAATTTGAAAAAGAGATTGAAAAAATCAAGGATTTTGAAAAGATTGAATTTAAAAAACTCCAACTCTTTGAAACCGAGATACTTGAAATTAAGAATAAAATTAGAGAGCTTAAAAATGTAAATATGGACTTGAAAATGAAAAATTTTGAAAAGAGAAAAAGTCCCATTAGTTGTTGTTCGAAGTTAATAAATGAAAATAAAATTTTAAAATCCAAAGTTAATAAACTTGAGTTGGTTACTCGAAAAAATTTCACTAGAGATAAATCATTTAATATACTCTTAGAAAACCAACTCTTCGAGAATAAAAGAAAGGCATTTGGATTTTCAAAAGTGTCAAAATATGGACTAACAACTAATAACACTATTAAAGTGAAAACTGTGATACCCAAACACATGAAAACTATTCCAATTTGGGTTCCAAAAGGCACGAATATAAAATCCCTCAAAGTCAAACGAATTTGGATGCCGAAAGGAACATATATAAATAGTTTTGGGTCTCCGCATACTTATATTTCAAAATCTGCTGCCACTAACAATCATAGACCTATAAAAACAAATATGTCACAAAAATCTCTTAACGTGTAGGTGTGGTGGCAGGCTAAGGAACAAAAATAGTGTTATCTAGACTCTAGCTGTTCCTGACACACAATGGGCGACAAATTAAAGTTCCTTAGCCTAGTATAAAGGTGGCAGAATCACAATGGGCAACAACGAAAAATTATCGTAAAGGTAAAACAGGTAATGGTATATTTATTTTTTACAATATATTAAATGTGATAATCTGCACCGTAATCTGAATTAAATCAGCCAGTAATGAGATAATGAAATGAATGTTGATAATGATTCTGACTTTTTTGTTGGCAAATTATTCTTTTATGCTGAGAACGCCACAATCCTTGAAATACTTCATTTGGATTAATGGTGGTGTTTTATTGGTTGATGATAATACATTTGGCTGACTCTATATTCACGGTTTTTGTTCATTGGCACGGCTTCAATTAAAATCCAAAAGATACTCGTGGATATATTTGACTATTTTACTGATTCGAGACCTGTCACTGTATTCACTGATTTGTTAATTTGCACGGCTTCAATTCAATTTCATTTAAAAGCTGTTAAAAACGATCTTAAGATATTTTTTTGCAACATAACGATCTGGTCTATAGCATCCAACTAATGATAATCTCGAGTGAAAGAAATTCAGATGTAGGTTACACTGTTAATCTAGTTGATAGAAAAATTACTAGTGGAACGTGATTTATATTGAGATATGCAATAGTTGCATCGTTTTTTTCAAAGAAAATATCTGCATATTTTTCACTTGAAATAATTTTCAAATAGCAGACATTTTTTTTATAAAATCCCTTTTAGAAAATCATTTTTTTGTTGACCTTGTTTCAGATTAGTCATTTTAAAATTTTGATAATTATTTTTGGATTTGATTTTAAATGACTACATGAACTAATCCGATCCCCTACTAATTACCGAAAAGATAAATAGTGATTGAAAAAGTGATGAGTGTTAATATTAATCATATATTATAACTTGAGACAATATATTTAGCAAATTTCTTTAGAAATTTAAATAAGAGTTATAAAAATGTTTTGTTTTGTAAAAATTCCATGACTATTTCTATTTCTATCATACTTCTATCAACCATCGCTTATCAAAATCCAATATAGTATGTCGTTATGTGGTATTTTAAACAGGAAATCATTCGTTTTTCATTTTATTATATTTTTAACAAATAAAAAAATTAAAAAATAATAATAAAAACATCCAAAGTATTCACTCTCATTTAAAAGTCCTCATAGTTATGCATGGGTGAATTACTTGGAATTTTTGATTATGTGCTTCCATGCTCATTTAAAAGTCCTTACGGTTATGCATGTATGGAATGCATATCAAAATTGATTGATTAAATAGACAAGTTGATTCTAATCCCATTTAAAAGTCCTCACGGTTATGCGTGGTTAGAAGATACTTGAATTCATTTTTTTTAATAAAAATTTGAAATACTACTAATCTCATTTAAAAGTCCTAACGGTTATGCATGGTTAGTAGATATTCAGATTCCTGAAATAAATATACCACAAATAGACACAACTATATGGTTTTATATGATGACATTATCCCTATCATTCTAAAGTGGAATATGCATCAAACAGAGTATTTATGATTTTTGTTTGATTTTTTATTGAAATTTAATATTTATACTCGATTGAGTTTTAATGTTGTATTAATGTCTATCACTTTATCTCTATTTTTTCTAACACTATTACTCTTTTGCTGATAACAAAAGGGGGAGAAAAAAGTTAAGATTTTGAAAAATAAAGGTCAAAAGGTCAAATATTTTCTATTTGCATCAAGACTCATTTGCACATTTTTATTTACATGCATATATGAAGGGGGAGCTTTGTGTAGAGAGGGAGCATTCAAATAGGGGGAGCAAATTGAATGATCAAATACATTTAATAAATTCAAAATCTTAAATATATGTTTGTAATCATCAAAAGGGAGAGATTGTTGAATATGCAAGTATATGATTTTTGTTTGATGATAATAAACATATATATATATATATTCATTTAAATGTATTTGTTAATGTACTATTTTATTTTCACAGATTAAATAAATATTTGCTGAATAAAATAAATAACACAGAATTTAAATTAAAACAGATATTTTATTCAAACAAATATTTATTACAATTTTGAATAGTACAAATTTGAGCTCTCACTATATATATACAATCTTTGATTATAATACAATTTGATTACATCACAATTCACATTTACATTTGGACCTCACTACATATCACTCATTCACTCAACTCGTATTTATCTTCAACTCCAGTCCAGATTAAATCCAACATCTGAGCTATCTGCAAAAATATACACTGACGCGGTAAAATTGAAAATAAAATATTTTTGCAGTATAAAATAAAATGTAATTTTGAAAATATTATTTGCCTCAGTTATTTAGGTTGTTCGTCATCATTTAATTTTGAATTCATCATACACGAACAACTTGTGACATGCACAGTGTATCAATATACATGCCACAAGGACGTGCACACCATATGTACACTTGATAAAATTACAGGGACAGGTGAGCACAAGGTCAAACCCAATTAAAGCCGGGTTCAACTCAAGTGAAATACAAATAAAATCACGATACGAGCACAAGGTCAAACCCGAGCTTTTTGCTGGATTCAACTCAGGTGCAAATTAAAAATGTACAAGGTCAAGAAAATGGTTAAGACAACTGAAACGAGCCTCAACATGAAGCATGAATGTAATAACCAAAGGCAGTGTGCAAATTCAAGTGCATCGAACCTCAATGAATCAGATGTCCAGACTCATACAATGCCACAAAGAAAATAACCAAGAAATGATACAACATGCAAATACAAGAAAAGTTCAAGCAGACTGTACATGAAGACAAACCCAGTGCAACATATATACATGTTGATCAGGCTACACAATGAACACAACACAAATGTACTCGATACAACTATAAATGCAAAGCATACATAGAGTATACATGAGCATGAACCGAATAAATGAAACAACAAGATACAAGTGCAGTGCAACTCAATGCAAACCAGGAATGCAACATTTCTACAAGACATATGTACAACTACAAAGTAAACAACATGTACCAATATGCTATGCACAAGTAACCAAAGTAAATAGAGGTGATATCATATACATGAGGAACAAGTGCAATGCAAGACCAAGTCTTAACCAAATGCAGTGACACGACAGTGATCAATGAAAACTACAAGACCAAGCCGTGCACATAACCAAGTACAAATCCAAGTGAAACACGGTGAAACCCAAACGTACATATATGGTGATAAACAAGTTTAAAACAATGAGACAGCAAGGATATGAATGCAAGCAGTACACTGCAAATGCAACCAGAACCCAAAGTGCATAAAACAGTGGTGAACCATGAAGAGAACAAAGACTGCAAATACCAAAGTGAAGTCACCAATAGAATTTGACTCGAAGCAATGCAACGGTGACATGCACAGACAAATGTACTCAATGAAAACAATGAACCAGTATAATGTGAACTAGCTCGAAACAACATGAAATCAAAGTGTCGACCAGTTCAAAAAGAAACTCAACTGTATACAAATGCAATGCATGAGTACAGGATACAAATGCACATATATACAGCATGAATCAAGTAGATCAGTGAACAGACATGCCAAAGTCCAGAAATCATTTTCGAATGACCAAAGTCAAAAAATGTCAGAGAATCAAAACGGTGGTAGTAAGTTCGAACAAAGCTCAACAGCACAAGATCAAGCAACAACAAGTGTACAAGTCAATGAAGTTTCAAGTCAGGGCCGAAGTCATCAGAAATTCAGGGAACCAAAAATGCCAGAAATCAAAACCGTGATAGCCAAGGAAATCAACCAAGTCAGAAATTAAAGCCGTGACAAGCAAGTAAACAAAACATACGATTTTGAACAGGTCAGAAATCATCACTAGCATCCATACGAAAATCAATGGCCGATCTATATTAATTGACGAATTCAAATGAATTTATACGAACGAAAATATCGGAATTCGAATCCTATAAAACCCGTAATCATCATTGGCAGCAAAGGCATTCGAGTTCAAGCAATAAAGAATAATCATTCAACTCGAATCAAAGTCGAGTACAATCGAAACTGAAAAGGAATTTCACGTACCAATTTTTCAACCCAGTGAAGGTGCTCGAATTTTGAAGCAGCCGAAGCAAATCAAAGAGACAATCGATCATCAGAGCAATCAACGTGATGACATTAATTTGATCGATCTATTGAAATCGGCGAAGCCCCAATTTTTCACAGAGGAACGAAGCAGCTATTATCGCAAACAAAAGAAAAGGAACCGGCCGAATAAAGGAAAAGAAAAAGGGATTTTATTTTTATGCTGGGCCGGTTACTTAATTTATTTTTGGGCTTTAAATTTTAAAAATTAGGGCTTTATTTGTTTTTAGTTGTTTTTATTTTGTAATTACTTTTTAACTTGTGTGATTGTCTAGTCGTGTGACTAGGGAACGAACTACGGTGGTGTAGTTCGAGAATTCGCAACTCAGCGGCTGAGTTGTGGCAGAGTTTTGAGAGTAGAGTTAGGTTAGTCGATAGCAGGTGTCGCGAGTTTACGTGCGTAAGCGTCTGACTACTTAATTTCTAGTAGAAACCTTGGGGGCAGCACGTAGGCAGGGTTTTGCCGAAGCTGGGTAAATCTGTGTGTTCCATTTCTGCATTTTTTATTATTCTGCTATTATCTGTGCTGCTGTTACACGACTATTATCTGTGCTGAAATTATTTTATATACTTCCGCAATAAATTTTTATAATTAATACTATCACCCTATTCACCCCTCCTCTAGGGTGAAAACGATCCTACAAGTGGTATCAGAGCTAGGAACAAAAGGCATTTTTGTTTTAAAAATTTGATTTTTCAAAAACCAATTTTGTTTAAAAATTTGAATTTTTAAAATGGCTTCTTTTAATAATACTTTTACTGAGGGGTGGTCCAATATTATTCCTCCTGTTTTTGATGGAACAGATTTTTTGAATTGGAAATTAAAAATCGAATTTTATTTAAAATCTGTTAATGTTAAATGTTGGGATATTATTGAAAATGGGTGTGATATAACAGACGAGAAAATTACTTCGATTAATGCTCTTGCTATGCATATATTATATTCTCATATTAATCAAGATAATTTTAACTTTATTTCTCATTGTGAAAATGCACAGAAAATCTGGAATACTTTTGGTGCAATATATGGTGCAAAAGTCAACAGCAATGAGAAGTTCTCCACAATCAACTCAGAAACATGCTTG
This sequence comes from Allium fistulosum, assembly GCA_030737815.1. Lineage (NCBI taxonomy): Eukaryota > Viridiplantae > Streptophyta > Magnoliopsida > Asparagales > Amaryllidaceae > Allium > Allium fistulosum. The sequence continues at coordinate 329,262,038 of CM060908.1, forward strand.
ACAGGACTAGCAAAATGCAGCAATGATGAAGATTCAATAGCGGATGAGATAAGTGACTTTCCAATCAATGATTTAGTTCTCTTGTGCCAAAAATTAATTGAAATTAATAAAGCTCTTGAGTTGAAAATTAATAAGTTGGAAAGGGAACAAGCTAAACTTCATCAGAAAAATAATGGTTTGGAAAATGAGCTTAAACATAAAATTCTAATTGCAAAAGGTGTTTGAATCATGAACAAGAATTTGCCTGTTTTCATGAAAAAATTCAAAAGTTGGAAAACGAAATTTTAATTCGAGAGAAAAACAAAACTGAGTTGATTTGTAAAACAAAATTTTGCAAAAAGAGTTGGATAGCTTTAAGAAGTCAGAAATTTCTAAATATGCATTTTTGAAAAGAATTTAAATGAGATCAACGAAAATTTCAAAACCCTTGAAAAAGAAAACGTGATTTTGAGCAAATCCAAAATTATTCAATTAAATCACGAATTTGAAAAAGAGATTGAAAAAATCAAGGATTTTGAAAAGATTGAATTTAAAAAACTCCAACTCTTTGAAACCGAGATACTTGAAATTGAGAATAAAATTAGAGAGCTTAAAAATGAAAATATGGACTTGAAAATGAAAAATTTTGAAAAGAGAAAAGGTCCCATTAGTTGTTGTTCGAAGTTAATAAATGAAAATAAACTATTAAAATCCAAAGTTAATAAACTTGAGTTGGTTACTCGAAAAATTTTCACTAGAGATAAATCATTTAATATACTCTTAGAAAATCAACTCTTCGAGAATAAAAGGAAGGCATTTGGATTTTCAAAAGTGTCAAAATATGGACAAACAACTAATAACACTATTAAAGTGAAAAGTGTGATACCCAAACACGTGAAAACTATTCCAATTTGGGTTCCAAAAGGCACGAATATAAAATCCCTCAAAGTCAAACGAATCTGGATGCCGAAAGGAACATATATAAATAGTTTTGGGTCTCCACATACTTATATTTCAAAATCTGCTGCCACTAACAATCATAGACCTATAAAAACAAATATGTCACAAAAATCTCTTAACGTGTAGGTGTGGTGGCAGGCTAAGGAACAAAAATAGTGTTATTTAGATTCTGGCTGTTCCTGACACACAATGGGCGACAAATTAAAGTTCCTTAGCCTAGTATAAAGGTGGCAGAATCACAATGGGCAACAACGAAAAATTATCGTAAAGGTAAAACAGGTAATGGTATATTTATTTTGAACAATATATTAAATGTGATAATCTGCACCGTAATCTGAATTAAATCAGCAAGTAATGAGATAATGAAATGAATGTTGATAATGATTTTGACTTTTTTGTTGGCAAATTATTCTTTTATGCTGAGAACGCTACAATCCTTGAAATACTTCATTTGGATTAATGGTGGTGTTTTATTGGTTGATGATAATACATTTGGCTGACTCTATATTCACGGTTTTTGTTCATTGGCACGACTTCAATTAAAATCCAAAAGATATTCGTGGATATATTTGACTATTTTACTGATTCGAGACCTGTCACTATATTCACTGATTTGTTAATTTGCACGACTTCAATTCAATTTCATTTAAAAGCTGTTAAAAACGATCTTAAGATATTTTTTTGTAACATAACGATCTGGTCTATAGCATCCAACTAATGATAATCTCGAGTGAAAGAAATTCAGATGTAGGGCTTTATTTGTTTTTAGTTGTTTTTATTTTGTAATTACTTTTTAACTTGTGTGATTGTCTAGTCGTGTGACTAGGGAACGAACTACAGTGGTGTAGTTCGAGAATTTGCAACTCAGCGGCTGAGTTGTGGCAGAGTTTTGAGCGTAGAGTTAGGTTAGTCGATAGCGGGTGTCGCGAGTTTACGTGTGTAAGCATCTGACTACTTAATTTCTAGTAGAAACCTTGGGGGCAGCATGTAGGCAGGATTTTGCCGAAGCTGGGTAAATCTGCGTGTTCCATTTCTGCATTGTTTATTATTCTGCTATTATCTGTGCTGCTGTTACACGACTATTATCTGTGCTGAAATTATTTTATATACTTCCGCAACAAATTTTTATAATTAATACTATCACCCTATTCACCCCCCTCTAGGGTGAAAACGATCCTACATTACAGAGCAACGACTAACTCAAGAGAATTTAAGTAAGAACATAGTTTTGTGGGAGAAGTGCTAAGTCCCTCTAGTATGCCTCAAACGTCCATTCGCCCACGCCGTGGGTCTGGGTGTAGGTGCAGGCGTAAGCGCGGGCGCCGGCGTGCGGAGTGGTTCTTTGCATCACCCGCTAAGATGGTCATTCTTTCATGTCTCCTTTTGTCTCATATTAAATATAATAGGGACCATATCTTGCTATATAAACACGTGATGTTTATTATATTCTATTTTGTGGGACTATTCATATTCCAAGGCGTTTAGTGCCTCACATTTCCCGATGAAATGCTCATTCATTTCTAACAATTTTTGCATAAAATATTAACCCAACAAATGATTGGAAAACAAATAGCAAGTTTGATAATCACTACATTGCTACTAGGCCTGTCAATGGTACGGGTTTCGGCCCGAGACCGACCCGAACCCACCCTATTAATGCGGGTAAGGGTATTGCATTTTACTACACAAGCCCGACACGGGCCCGACCCGGGTCGGGTACGGTTTTATCAAAACCCGGTCTAGTTAAGGCCCGACCAAACTATTAGTTTTCCGTCGTATCAAAACATGAGTGTGTATGTTATTTATTTACCATTTTGTTTGTTTACATGTACATATTTTTGCATACTTTTGTTGTTAACTTGACTACATTACCGTCCACTTTATATGTTAACATTGTTTGTATACAAATTTTATCAAAGTTGCAGTTTTAAAATATGGATTTAACAGAAATATTCTGAGTTAGGTATACGGTTATTACCCAACGGGCCTAAAAAGCCCGATGGGCCAGGCTCGGATATTGGGCTGAAATACCCTATGGGTTCGGACCGGGCTCGAGTTTTAATTATTGTAATCGGACTCGGGTCCGGGTTTTATAATACCCGGACCGAACCCGGTCCATTGACATGCCTAATTGCTACATATTTTGATTGGTGATATTCAGCCCATGGTACTCATCAATTATTTATAATTGTAACCATATAACTTAACTTAGCAGTGCTATCAATTTTCTAAAGAGAAATGATGAATATATTATTTCCACATTACTGCCTATGACGTATTATGTATTACGAGATTTGTAGGCACGTGCAATACATCGTGTGTATATATAACAATTTTATAAAATTATTAAATATCGAATTTATACGTAGTTTTGATAAAGAATAAACTGAAAATATAAAGGAAAAAGTTGTAAAATTTTTTTATTGAAATAAGGTTTCGAAGTTGTAATCTTATTTACGTCGCAAAATTTCAATTTAAATATAGATGTTAATTTTTGTTCTTTATGAGATTCGAAGTTCCAACATCTTGTTTGTATATATGGTATTGTTGGAACTTCATGGTCGGATAAAAAGATTGCGATTCTATTCACCTATTAATAAAGTTTTCACTTATTAAAGATGTTTTATGCTCTTGGCATGTCAAAAGTTGAGAATTGTAAAATCCATAAAAGAAAAAATTCAGCAATGTTAACGTGCAAATAGAATTGTTCGGATGTGAGCACTTAATTTGGCTAAACTTGATAAAAGCTGGAAAAGATAAAAAGTTTTTTTTTTAAAATAAGATAAAAAGTTATCACCCAGGTATTCTACTTTCACTTTGAATTATACCTACTTTGAAGTGAACATATATTAATATAACATTACTGTTGTAGCTATTTTTTTTAAATAAATTTATTGAGATTTTTAACTATAATGAAATTGACAAAAATTCAATGTAATTGAAATACTGCCACTAATATTTTTTTTTTTCATAAAACGTACTATATAAACTTATCCAAAAGCTGTCAACATGCCTGACAGGTAACCAAAACTAAAAATCAAAAGGAAAAACCACCAACAACCCAGTACATAGGATAAAACGAAGCAACCAAAAAGGAACCAATACATACTAACGAGAAGCATAGGCAAAAACACTGGCCCAGCCACTCTGCTCACCCAATGAGCTACTGTATAACACCGCCCCTCCAACATCGTACTCGAGCTCCGGCAAGGCCACCGTCCTACTACGATGTTTAGGGTCCAACCGTCGAAGAATAACAAGCTCATCCGCCGCCCCTCCTAGATAACTGGAAGAAACGGCCAATACCACCGAAGCTGAAAGACCGACAGAATGAAGAGGATAAAGACATCCTTGAAGCAAACTCCAAACAGCATAAGAAAATCAAGAACAGAATCACCCCAGATAGTCAAGAGCCTGAAAGCAAAATCACACTGTTAGAGAAAAAGGGGGGGAGGGGGAATGATGAGGGACGACGGACCGGGAGGGATCTACTAATCCAGAATTAGCAGTCCCCGGTTCGGCAATCATCCAATACCTGCTCTATTAGAAGATTGAGAGCAGTTTATAGATAATAGGTTCACTAAGCAACCATAGCGAGCACTGGCCGAACCTCTGAAGGGTCGGCCTTGAAAAGCTAAGAAAACATCATCTCTTACCCGCCAAACAACGGAAAGAGGATCCATTGGAACTTCTTCAAAGATAGCCTTATTCCGCGCACACCAGACATGCCAACAGATCAGACAAGGAATCAATCGAAAGATGATAGAGCGAAGAGATTTCCCAGTGCAATCAAACCACCAAGAAGTCAGCAAATCATTAGGCAAGGAGATGATGCCACGAACTCCCAAAAAATTACCGAAAAAATTCCAGGTGGATCTAGCACACCATCCACCGAAAATCAAATGATTAATCGATTCAATTTCCCCATTGCCACAGCACCTGCATCGGGAAACAAACGGAATGCCAATATACTGGAGGTTCTCATCGGCCGGTAACCCAGAGTGGAAAATTCGCCACATCAGGATAGAGACTTTCGGAGGAATTCGAGCGTCCCAAATGAAGGAGAAAAGAGGAAGGACCGGAGAAGGTGAACGAGAAGAGCTCCAAGCCTTCAGAATAGAGAACGGACCACCATCCCAACCGGAGAGGCCGCTATGAGAATCAACGAGCAATTTTACCGATTGCATATGCTTCCAAGTCTCACTGGCGTAACAAGGAGAGCCTACATAATCTGAGGATGCCAGTCTCCGATACTTAGCATGGAGGAATTTGGCCCACAAGGAATTGTTAGACCCAAATCTGGACCATAACTTACAAGCGAAAGCCGAGCAGATGTCCTTCGGATTACGCAAACCTAATCCACCCTCACTCTTAGGACGGCAGATAACAGTCCAAGACACCCAGTGATGTCGGCGATTGTCACCCTTCGAACCCCAGAAGAAGGAGGATGCCAAAGATTGGAACGAACGAAAGAAAGAGACAGTAGGGGTCATAGCGGCGAAGATATGAGTACCCATAGAGCTCAGAACCGATTGAATAAGCAATAATCTACCAGCTTGAGACAGAAGGGACGCATTCCATCGGATAATCTTACCCCTAACCTTATCCGTAAGAGGGTCGAAAATGGCATAAAGTTTCCTTCCTCGGTAAAGAACTATACCTAAATAAGGAAGGGGAAGGGAAGCAGCCTTGAAACCAGGAAAAGATTCGACCCAAGAAACTCGCACATAGTCCATGTCCTTCGCGTGAACGAAGCAACTCTTCGCAGAGTTGACCAATTGTCCCGAACACCTCTCGTATAGATTAATGAACCGAATAAGGCGTCGAACAGAGGACCGAGTTCCATTGGAGAAAATAACAATGTCATCCGCAAATGACAGAGAGGAGACCAGCGGACACCCGCTTGGAATACCGAATCGCTGAATTTGACCAAAAACCGTGAAAGTGTGGATGCCACGTATGAAGGCCTCGGCCGTGATAATGAAAAGAGAAGGAGATAGAGGATCGCCTTGACGGATCCCTCTACCAGCCTTGAAAAGGCCATTGGCCGATCCGTTTATGAGTACAGAATACCAACAGTTGGAAATGAGTCTCCAAACCAAATCAATAAGGGTTTCAGGAAACCCGAAAGCACGAAGAACCTTGATGATGAAAAACCAGGACATACGGTCGTATGCCTTTTCCATATCAAGTTTGAAAATGATGTTAGAACCCCTGACCTTACGGTCAATCTGAGAAACAAGTTCTTGGGCTAAAGGACGTTATCAGTGATCAAACGACCTTTTACAAAACCCGCTTGAGAAGAAGATATAACGCGATCAAGGTAAGGAGCTAAACGAGATGCCAAAACCTTGGAAATAACCTTGTTAGCGAAGTTACAAAGGCTGATAGGGCGAAACTCCGAACACGCCCTAGGATTATCACACATAGGAATCAGGACCAAATTAGTGGAAGTCCAACTAATTGGAAGAGCGGCCCCGGAAAAGAAATGCTGAATTGTTAGGCAGAAATCAGCTTGGATGATATACCACGCAGAACGAAAGAAAGAACCATTAAAACCATCCGTCCCACTGGCACTATCCTTGCTAAGAGCAAAGACACAGGCACATACCTCATCAGACGATGGCGGGGAAGCCAAATCTTCACTTCCCACAGCAGGAACAAGCCGAGGAATGAAAGGCAGGATGTCCGATGCCGGGTCGGACACCGATGGAGATCCCAGGTATGATTGAAAATGGGAGACTAAAACCTCTTTGACTTCAGAAGGAGTCGAAGCCACAGATTGGTCCGATCTCACAATCTCGCGAATAGAAAGCAAATTAGCTTTCTTCCGAATAGAAGAGTGAAAGAATTTGGAGTTCGTATCACCTTCGACCACCCACTTGATCCTCGCCTTTTGACGAAGATAGGAGTTCTCAATACGAAGTTCCGAAGAGAAGGACAATTGAGCGCAAGCCCAAAGCTCCTTGTTTTCCGCCGTAGGACTCTCGTCGAACAATGCTTCGGCAAGAATCAGAGACGCTTCTGCCGCTCGCACCCGGTCGAAAATATTCCGGAAAACAAGGGAATTCCACGTCTTAAGACAAGCCTTTAAACACTGTTGTAGCTATACGATGACGTGAACCATCCTTTGAATAGTGACAAAATCACCAAACACAGTGTGACAATAGCAATGGGAAAGGGAGTTCGAAGGGTAATCGTCGTTAATGTGCGTACCTTAAATAAAATTTTATAATTGCTAAAAAAAATGGTAGTTGACGTGCACGGCATATTCCAAACTGTTTTTCAAACACCATTCAACTTTGTACTCCATTTATTTGATCAATCGAATATGTTTGGACTAATGATTGATTTTCAGTCTTCGTTCAGTCCAAATTTGTCGATGCTATGAATTAGGTAGAAAAGATGTACAAACTTCTATCGAGTACGATTACTTTTAAACTAAATAAATCAGTTGAAAATCTAATATAATAATTCATACGTACAACATGTTCACCTATATCCCCTAACCTTCCGTTATTGATTTCAATATTTTATTGATCGTTAATATATAATTATCTAAATGACATTTTACTTGTGCTATTGTTAATAGGATGTTGAGGAAGCTACAACCAACTCGCCACTGCTGTGAGCAATCAGGACAAATGACAAAAGAAGGAAGTTTCCATATCCTTAAACCACTCAACTCTCACGTATTCATTTCAGCAGTTTGTTATTATCTTGTTTTTTTTATCTAAATGAACTGCGTACTTTGTTAGGGGAGGGTCTATTAACATCCCTACATTTGCTTTTCAACCGCCATTAAAATTCAAAAAATCATTTAGATAAAGTTGTCTTCAACCCTATCATGGTACATTATAAACATGATAAAAGTGGATTTATATAAATCCAAGTTTGGAGCAAGGAAGGAAATATAAGAAACCAAGCTTCAAGCACTACAGATGAATTTTGGATTCCCTACGCCAGTTTGGCGTAGGCGCGGCGTAGGGAAAAGATTTTACCTACGCCATCCCTACGCAAAAGAAAAGGTTGGAAAACAATGCGTCGCAAAAAAATCCCTACGGGTTCCCTACGCCTCTTTCCATACGCATTCCCTACGCCGCATTCCATACGCCTTACCTACGCCGCATTCCATACGCATTCCCTACGCCTATTTCCATATGCATTCCCTATACCTAATTCCATACGTCTTCCCTGCGCCGCATTCCATACGCCTTACCTACGCCTATTTCCATACGCATTCCCTACGCCTATTTCCATACGCATTATGTGGAATATGTGATTATATGATCGTCATATATCTTTTGTTTGATGATAATAAACATATATAGTCGTATAAATGTATTTGATATTGTACTATTTCATTTCTCACAGATTAAATGAACATATACTGAATAAAATTGAACAACACAGAATTTGAATTCAAACAGAAATTTTATTCAAACAATTTCATTACAAATTTTGAATGGTACAAATTCTGACTCTCACTATAATTGTACAATTACTGAATACAATACAATTTCTGATTTACATTAGTATCCTCACTACATATCACTCACACTCGTATTTTGTCTTCAACTGCATTCCAGTCTGATTCCAGCATCCGAGTGATCTGTAAAAATATTTTCAAACGCAGTAAAATTGAAAGAGAAATATTTTTGAAATTTAAAATAAAAGATGATTTTGAAAATAATATTTGCCTTGGTTATTTGGGTTATTCATCATCATTTATATTTGAATTCATCACAAACGAACAGTGTGACATGCACAGTGTATCATTGTACATGCCACAAAGACGTGCACATAGATATATACACGTGATAACACTACAGGGACAGGGGTGCACAAGGTTAAACCCAAATATACAGAAAGGTTCAACTCAAGGCCAATGCACAGACAAAAGAGTCAAGAAGGCACCAGACAATCAAACTGATATGTGCAACAATGTAGACCATTATTCAACAGAGATTAAGCTCAATGCAATGCCACAAAAGACTCAAGCACAGTCCTACTACAAAACAAACATGAATGAAATGAAGACTTTGCTTGACACTGTGCAAGTACAACATGCAAGCTTCACAGTGCAACAATACTACAATGCAGAACCATCAGGCAAGCAATCAGACCAGACAACTGTACTGGACGATCAAAGTGCACTGGAACTAAATGCACAGTATCAACATGGATGCAGACTATACAAAAGTGAAGAACACAAGACTCAATCTAAATGTTGCAACGTCAGGGTCATGAAGTCTAGTTTAAATGTTTTATGAGCTAATTTAAAGGAAAGAACCCCTAAAGCAAACCTTCCAATGGATGCTACCAGAAAGGCGTTCATGAAACTATCCCTAAGCTCTAGTTTCGTATATGGTCAAGCTTTGGGAATCCACTTAAAACCAATGAAGCAGACACCATGTTTAATTAGGTAGAGTTTTGCTTGTTTGAAATGTAAGCGGATGTATCGATGTCAGTACCCTTTGAATTTATATTAAACGATGTGAATTTTGTTGCTAGAAAAATAGTATATGTGACAATGCACTATTGTATCTGAATAAATGTGAGAAAGTTGTACTTATATATTTGTCTTAAACCTAAACATGCCTGTCGTGCAGCGTTAAGCTGATACATTACATATTTACTGATGATTCAAACCCTTAATACACTATCCTTCTATGACCATAAAAAGATTGCATGAGCACGTGCATTAAAAGAGCAAAATGAGTACAAAAATATTTAAATTGATCTTTCTCAACGAACTGATAATTGTAACAAAGAACTAGTTGAATTTATTAACTATGAGGCTGGATTTCAGTAACTACTAATACACGGATATTTCCAAAGGAAAAAAGAAAATTGTATATTTGAAAAGACTAAATACTTTGATGATTAGATAGACTTTACTCTTTACCGAGAACAAAGAGGAATGCAACTGGCGAACAACTTTGAAACCGGACCAAGTCCAATGAAACAGAATGGAATGCAAATTGCAAGACAGTAGTGAGTGCAAACAAGACCAACTCGACGCAACTGACCACAAACAACAGGCAAACCGAGGAAGTGACAATAAGGAAGTGCAATAGAGAAGCATATGAAATGTAGACCTGAAGAAAGACTCAAGTGTATGACTACAAATGATTCACAGAGAAATCGAATTCAAACACCAAATACCAACTAACAGTGCAACAGCCCCAAAATTGTAATCAATTTTAAGGTATGCAAGTAAAACTGGAATGGAATGCAACTGCAAGTCCAACCAGAGAAGATGGCCAGAGTCGAAGCTCACAGGGGCCGGAGTAAAGAGTTCACATCAAAATCTCCAATGCAGATGCCAACATAAAATTCATGAATCAAAATGGACAGAGATAAAATTCACGAGTAAAAATATCAAGCGCGTATCTGTATTGTTGAAAAAGTCAAAAATCAAAAAAATAGGAAAGTTTTAATGCCATGAGAATCAAGAAGAATCAAACGTCTCAATGTAAAGCCGTGTGTATCAAGGGTATGATCATATCAGGAAATTGAAAAATAGGAAAGTTCGAAACCATATAAAATCAACCCAAAAGAATCATCATCGGCATAAGCTTCAACGCACAATCACAACAAAACCCTAAAATCATCATCGGCCTACATAAAATATCCATCGAATTCAAACTGTCGGAAGTACGAACATACCAGAGATGGTCTGAGTTCGAATAACCAAGCCGACATCGACGAATAGAAGAAGCCAAAGCCAAAGCCAAGCAAAGCCAAGCAAAGCCGACCTTATTTCGCAAAGCAGAGCATAAAAGGGATCGAAGCCCCAAATTTGAAAACCCTAAATTTTGTAAGCCTCCACGAGCAAGCGAAGAAGACGATAGCGTCTCAAGGCTATCGAGAAAGCACAAAGCTCCAGACAGCAAGCACAAAATCGCAAGCTCTAATTCAGATTGCAAAGAAAAAAAACATCATCATTTTTATTCTCGAAAGAGAACTGAAGAAGATCGGGTGAAATGAAAAATGGGGCGGCCGGTTTTTACTAGGGCATAGGATTAGGGTTTTTTATTTTAGTTTTAATCATTTTAAATTAGGGTTTAAGTTTTTATTTTTACTAGGGCGTAGGGAATGCGTAGGGAGAACAATAAGGTGTATGGAATGGGTAGACAATTCCCTACACATCCCCTACGCCATGGTCAATTGTTGGAGAACCTGGTGCGCGTAGGAAATGTGTAGGGAATTCTCTACGCGTCGTCCCTACCCCTTCCCTATGTTTCCACGTTTTCCCTACGCCGCGCCTACGCGGCGTGGGGATGGCGTAGGGAATTCTGGGTTGGAAAACAGCCCTCTTTTTTGTAGTGAAGTGAGCTGGAAAACACAAAAATAATAAGTTTGGAACGAGTGAGGAAACCTAACAAATCAAGCTTAGAAGAATGAGTTTGGTAATCTATAAAACCATACTCACTTGAAGCATGGTTAACATGGATTTTCCACTAATAATACCATGTACATGGTTTTTTTCAAAACCTAGCTTGGTCCAAATGTTATTTCACACAAAATTTTGCTTATTTCTAGCGAGGTTTCATACAAAGCCTTACTCGGTCTGAACGAGGTTTATATAAAACAAAGTTTAACCTGAACATGATTTTTATTATAAAAACCGGCGTTAGAAATATTAAGATATAGGGTTATTTATGAAAGAAAATTGGATGTTATAAGAAAATATTGGGTTGTGCGATTTTTCTTCAAATAAATGGGATGTGTAAGGCAATTTTCAGGGTGCAAATTGAGCTAGCCTTTTGGTAGACGTTTCTTATTCTTTTTCATTTGTATTTGAACTACGTGTTTGCTTAAATTCTCTCTCTACCAGACCAATATATGTAAAAAATAATCTTCTAAACTATCATCATTTCCTAATGGTTTCAACATACTATATCTCCAAACATTCTTTTTCATTAACTATTTTAATTTCTCACAATTATTCATTTTAACAATGACCGAGGTAGATTAATATCCATGGATTATTAAATGATCAAAATTACAGAAAAAATAACTTATCGACCTAACCAACAAACTCTGCAACCTTATCTTTATTGCTTATTAAAATTGTTCCAATCAACTACTACTTTATGAATTGTTTAATTCATTTACACTAACATATTATAGCTATTGTTAACCGAAATCAACAATGTTTTCCATGATAAATATGATGCTGACTACTACATATAACTCCTAAATTTTATCAAATATTACATTCTGAGAATATTGCTCCAAACTCAATAATAAACAGAACTGTAATACTATCATTAGCCCGTGGAAAACTCTAAATTATTGCTTAGAGAACCTTTCTTCAAATAGAAATCTCCATTAAAAGGTGATTTTCAGGTGGAAACTCTAAATTATTGCTTACAAATGGTACTGGCTAGTAAAATTTTCTTCTCCTTTGTCTATTTCCATGAAGTTCTATATGTCCCATATTTAGAACGTGGGTGAATTTAGGGTGTATTTGTTTGTTTGTTTCTTTTTTTTTTCAACCCAATAACCACTTGGGTAAATCTAGGAAAGCCTGAACTGAACATACAGTTAACTTCACTGAGTGAAAGGGGATCTTGCTTTACTGCCTTAAGAATTATGTAACATGCGACCTTTTATGTGTTATTCCAACACTCTACCACTTAGTCGCCCTAACGGGTTAGGGGTGCTTTTTTTTTTTTTGTTAAGAAGTTCTTGATGAAACTTGTGAAATACTAGCAAGAACTTTTGTTATTACTTGTTTTTTGAAATGTTCTGATATGAACCACCTATTCAGAAATAAGCGTTCAACGTATTATTCCTACTTATCTCTAGTTCTGAAAGCTTAATAATTATTACTTCTATTTATACCCTCATTAACAGTTACATATTATACTAAATTTAAATTTTTACTAATTAAAAGTTATAATAAATTGTGAGGGTCCAAATACCAAAATAGTTCCAAACTTTAGGCCGATTTCTTGCTATAATACGATCTACAAGATATTAGGTTAGTTCCATTGTAATATAATGAAGTGGTTTATGGATCAGCTCATATTGGAGAATCAATGTGCATTCAAACAAGGAAGAAATATTAGTGATGGAATGCTGGTGGTACATGAAATTGTGAGGGGAATGAATACAAACTGCAACAAAACAATGTGTATAAAGATGGATTTATGAAAAGCGTATGATTCAGTTAACAGGAGCTTTGTTCTATAAATGATGATATTAGTAGGATTTACAGATAAGTGGATTAATCTAGTTGAAGAGATGACTGAATCCCCAAGTTCCTCGATTAGCAATCAAGGCGAACTACATAGGTACTTTGGCGGCAAGTGCGGCTTATGACAAGGTGACCCTTGTCCCCTTTGGTGTTTGTGCTTATAATGGAATATTTCTTGTTTCGTATGGAAGAGGAAGCAAGGAAAGGAAGAATTACTCCCACGCAAAATTTGATCATCTGGTTGCCCATGTTATATATACAAACGACATTATTGTATTTACCAAAGCCGACATCTAAAGTGCGAGAGCTATGAGAGATTTTTTTGCCAGTATGGGAAAGTACCCAAGACTCAAACTTAACAACTTAAAATTGAACATTTTCCTCGGAGGAGGGTGTTAACACAAGGCTAAATTAAGTAATATTATTGGAATTGCCGAGGGGGAGCTATTAAACATGGGGTTTCCATATCGAGAGTCAACCTTAAGGACAAAAATTTTGATAGTATGTAGGAAAAAATAAAAAAAAAAGAGGCTTGAGAGTCGTCTCTTAAGCGTGGCATGTAGAATAGAACTTCTGAACTCAATTGTATATCCCATCATTCAGTTATATATGCAAGCCTTCTCGATGGCAAAAGCAACATTAAGCACAGATCGGTTCAAATTTCTTATGGAAGGGAAAGCTGAATAAGATTGTGTAGAGTAACATTTGTAGAGACAAATTTGTAGATGGGCTAGGATGTAACATTCCATAAATTTAGGTCAATAATTTAATAATTAATTAGGCTTCGAAAATAGAATTTGAGTAAATAATGGAATTTAGTCATGAAACTTGTACCATTGCATTCATGGCAATTTTCTGAACAACTTTCATATTTAGAATTTCGCTACTGGAGTTCAAATGAAGAAGAGAAAGAGAGGATCATCGTTATGAAAATAATAAGGTAATTTCAATATTGTAAATTCGTATTCCCCTTCAACTCCAAATCTTTTCTCAGATCTGAAATTATAATGTACATATATACCTTTTTTTATACCATTCAGGATTCTTTTTAATGAGCAATTCTCTTTTAATCGAGTCTACTTTATTCTCTCTATTGGCATGGCTCCTGAGTTCCTCAGCATTACTTTCCGAAGAGTGGGAGTGATCGTATGAACTTACTACTTCTCAGCCTCGGGCGTCGAACTTGTGTCCTTCTATAAAATAGACATAAAGTTTTCATTACATAACATAACTTGGGAATTAGAAACAGAGCTATTATTTGAAGCTAAAATAGAGGGTTTAAGATCAACGGGAGATAATTTGGGATCCGTTGATGATGAAACACCAAGGTGTTCTGGGGCAGATGGTGGTATTATGTGTTGCTCTGCCATGGACCACTCCGTGGGACATAAGTACTTTTGAATGGATACTTGCTCACATAGTGTTGTCCCCCTGTCTTTTAGACTTTCTGAGGATTTTCCCATCTCATTAGGTAGTATTGTGCTGCATCTGATCTCACTCTCTAACTGATTCTCCGAAGCTTCAACTTCCTCTATTTCTCTATTTTTAAGCTCTTCCAGAATTACCCATTTGACCTCCTTAAGCTGCTCCAAGGCTTCTTCCACTTGCTTCAAGTTTTTCTCTTTTATATTCATCTCATTGTTTGAGTTGTCTTTCTCTACCGAGTCATGAATGGTTCTCTTACCCTCCCATGTTTGATTGCCTAGTTCATTTATATCATTCAATACCTTTGTAACTTTGTTACCTACCACTTTAGGGTCTCCATCCACTTTTACTGCATCCTTATGAGTCTTACCATCCCTCTCATTTTTGAATGCCCCACTGTCCAATACACCGATTCCTTCCCCTTCTTTAGGTTGTCAGGTTTTGACCAAATGGCACTGTCTCTTTATATGACCAAAACAACTTCAATTGATACACCATGGAGGAGGATTTTTGTAAATTTCTTCTTGAATAAAAGTTTCTCCATCTTCATTAACCGCCTTTAGAAAGTTTAGGAAACCCACCTCCCCTTTGATATTCAAAAGAACTCTAGCAAAAGAGATCCTTATCTTATTTCTATCTGCAATATCTAGTGTAATAAGGGTACCTAGCATGTTCACCAGTGCATTGATATCCTTAGGACACCAGAGTTGAAAACTAAGACATGAAAGTCTAACCCGGACTGGTAATGTTGTCAGTAAATCTCTGTATGCTTTCATCCTCGGGCTCATCTTTTACATAACGATCATTTTCCTATCAAAAAACCAAGGCCCCTTCTAAGACGTTTTAATGGTCTTTCTCTAAGCTAAAACGAACAACGAAGAACTCGTTTTTTATGGTTTGGATAGAGAACTCGGCCTCTGTCTTCCATATTCTTTTAGCATATGCCTCCAAAGCTTTATAATATGGTCTTAGGCCAACAACGTATAGCATAACATAGCACTCCCAGCTGCTTTCTTCCTCCATGGTTGCTTCTTTTGATATTCTTCCCTTTAGCATCCCATTATTGCATATTGGTTCGATGAATTCCATGTTAGAAATATAGATATTTGTTCTTTAGTTGCTTTGAATAAGTCTCATAACCTGTAGGAGTTGAGTTAGTATGGTTATTTAGTGTCTAGTTTATAACCGAGTCTTATGTTTAGTTAGGTAATAGATCCTACTTTTGTTCAGCACGTTGATGTATGTGCCTATATATTTAGGCTATGTTTAATGAATAAAAAGTGAATTTTGCTTTGTTTTCACTATCAAGTATTATATTCTATACTAATTCTAACAAGTGGTATCAGAGCTTTGCGCTCGATTCTTGGGTTTTCCGCTTACTGGCGGCGGTAGCCTCCGTGCTACTGTCCGTCGGGCATTGTTCTGGAATAGAAGGATGTTGCTGGTTGAGGAGCAGGATCGAGTATGTGGTGAAGCTGTAGTGGTTGGGTCCGGATGGAAGGACAATGTTCTATTGGTTGTAGTTGTGTGATTTTTTGGTTTGTGAACTTTGTCTAGGTGCTGGAGTTGTGGAAGCTGAGTTACTGTGGTGCTGCGACAAGAGAGGAGGCTTCAGTTCTAGGTGTGGAAATGTTCAGGTTTTAAGGGTTTTTGCGGATCTGGATAGGTTGGTGAAGTCGGGTACGAAATTCGATGGTGCAATGAATCCGGGTCCGGGTGGTTCCAGATGCAGTTTGGCATGGATCTGCATAGGCAGTCGGGATTGGCGTTCGACTTCGGAAGGTGGAGGTATTGGGTGAGGCACTGTTGTGGCGTCGATCTTGGGTTTCCGTAGAGTGTGTTGGTGCTGAGAGTGGAGCAGACCGACGTGGGTTATTGAATTTTTTGTGGGATGCGTGATGGCAGCATTCGAATCGGGTACTGATGGTTTCCAATATGATTTTAAAGCATGGGCGGAGTTACTTGCACAGTGAGAAGGTAGTCAGGGAGAAGTTGCTTGTAGTTGATGACAGAGTGAGAGGATGTTGGTGTTTTTGGCAGTGAAATGTGTCAGTAATGAAATGGTAGTGTTGTACAGGTCACTGTGTGGTTGATGGATATTGTAGAGAGTTGTAACAAAATGGCAAGTTTGAATGGTAACTGTGAGTATGTAGTGTGGCAAGGCACATATGTTTGAAATGGAAGAGGTAGAGAAATATTGCAGTGAAGATGAGTTGTAGTTTTGCAGTGGGTATTTGTGTAGGATGGGCGTAGCAGAGGGGTTAAGTGTGGCTTGTTACGGTGTTGTAGTGATGTTGGTTAAAGCATTTGTTATTGTTAATGTTGCTTTGACTGCTGAAAATGATGTTGCTGCATATACAAGACCTGATGTATGCTGAAGTGAGTGGTGCCGAAGCTGCTGAGTTGTTGAATTGTGATAGTTTGGAGTGATGTGGATGGTATGGATGCTGAAGGCAGTGATCTGAAGAGGGTAATTGGGGTGATGACGATGTGTAGAATATTGTTTTTAGGGTTGGACATTTGTGGAGTGCTCGAGAGAACTGTTTGAAGTGAAAGCCTACAAGTGCAGTAGGTAAAACCTATGAGTGAAGCAGGTTTGGTTTCGTGTCATCCAACAAGTAAATGAAGAAGAGCCGCATCTCTAGCTTGTTGGAGGATGAAAGATACAGCAGTATCAAGGGATGACCCGAGTGGAGAGGTCCGTGAATCCCTAAGAGGAAATCAAGAGTATTTGTTGATGGCTAATGAGTGAAGAACCATTCAACGCGAAACAGTTGAGCATGTCTAACCAAAAGAAAGAAAAAGCAATGTTTGTGATAATTAACGGAAGATGATAGAGGATCAAGAAATTGAGAACTGTAGTTCTTTGCGGTGTAAACTGATTGTTTAGCGCATTCAGTTTAAGGGAGGGTGTTAGAAATATAGATATTTGTTCTTTAGTTGCTTTGAATAAGTCTCCTAACTTGTAGGAGTTGAGTTAGTATGGTTATTTAGTGTCTAGTTTATAACCGAGTCTTATGTTTAGTTAGGTAATAGATCCTACTTTTGTTCAGCACGTTGATGTATGTGCCTATATATTTAGGCTATGTTTAATGAATAAAAAGTGAATTTTGCTTTGTTTTCACTATCAAGTATTATATTCTATACTAATTCTAACATTCCACTTTGATTTGTTTTTCGCTTGCCTTTATCGAACCCTTCATAGCGTCACTGTAAGAGATCTATTACAAAATAGTGCAGACTGCTACTACTGTATGTGCTGATTAAGTGGCTGTTGATTTAGTTCTTTATTTGACCTTGTCTTCAGGAGATTATAGTGCAGAGCGTGCTTATTCTTTTAGAGTAAGCCAAGGAGAAATTCATGCTTCGTGTGGACAGTATAAGCTACTATAAATAAATGCTCTGTTGTTCAGTTTTACATGTTCAAAATAAGCTTTGTATCCTTTGTTCCTTTTCATCTAATAATAATAAATTAGCACTTTTCTTTTACTGTCTCATTTGTTATATGGTATCAGAGCGAGGTTCTCTGTAGGTGTTTGATTTATTGCTTACTAAAGATGAATGCAAACGGTGCCTCTAATGCCTCGGTAGATAAGCTCCTTGGTAACAATTATAGTTACTGGAAGTTATGTATGAAAGATTATTTACAAGGACAAGATTTGTGGGATCTTATCTCTGGTGACGATGCTGTAATTCCAGAAGACTTACCACAAAATGCCGAGTTGCGGAGAAAGTGGAGGATCAAGTGTGGCGAAGCTTTGTTTGCATTGAGAACATCAATTAGCAAAGAGTACATTGAGCATGTTCGTGATGTAAAGTCGCCAAAAGAAGTGTGGGAGACACTTCAAAGGTTGTTTGCTCAAAAGAACACAATGAGATTGCATTTTTTGGAGAATGAACTTGCTGGGTTGACCCAAGATAATCTTTCTATTTCTGATTATTTTCTGAAAATCAAAAGCTTGTGTTCTGATATTTCAGAACTTGATACGAAGGAGCCTGTGAGTAATGCTCGTTTGCGTCGATATCTCATTCGTGGATTAAGAAAAGAGTTTATGCCATTCATCTCATCAATTCAAGGATGGACAACTCAACCTTCCATTGTTGAATTAGAAAATTTTCTATCGAATCAGGAAGCATTAATAAAACAAATGACAAGCAGTAACAATCAACCTCTTTCTCAAGCAGAAGATGTTTTGTACACTAAGGATCAGAGGAAGTCTAAATTTCAACAGAAGCACTCTCCAGGTGAAGGCAGTCATGCAAAACCCGGATGGCAACCTAAAGATGATTCCAATGCATGTCATAGATGTGGTATGCAAGGACATCTAAGGCGGAATTGTCGAGTTAAAGTTACATGCAACAGGTGTGGAAAATTTGGACATATAAAGCCAAATTGTCGTGCTAACCTCAGAAAAGAAGATGCAAATGCAATTCAGGAAACAAATGATGTTGATGAGACAAAATGGGATCAATGTTTGTCCATAACAGATACGCATACTTGCAGACATACAAAAGCTACCATTCCTATCGACTATAACAAGGAGTGGATTCTTGATTCAGGTTGTTCGCATCATGCTACAGAAAATCAATCTATACTTGCGGATGTTCGTCCGCATTTGGGAAAGAGGGCAATTGTGACAACAGATAATTCATTTCATCCAGTAGATAAAGAAGGAGATTTTAATGTCATAAAGGATAGCTCTAATGAGACCGTTTCTCTTATGGATGTTTTTTATGTTCCAGGCTTAAAGAAAAATCTTGCCTCTGTTTCTCAAATAGCCGATTCTGGAAAGTATGTTCTTTTTGGCCCAAATAATGTACAAATTTTGAGTAATTTAGAACATATTGCTGCTGATGTTTTATTTACTGGAAAAAGAAAAGAGTCATTATATGTTTTCTCTTCAAGTGATGCATATGTTGAAAAGACAAGTGAGAACAAAGGTGCAACACTTTGGCATGCTCGTTTAGGGCATGTTGGTTACCCGTTGTTAAAGAGAATATCCAAAAAGAAACTTATTGTTGGAATTCCTTTCTTTAAAGAATTCAATCACGATATAGTTTGTGCAGGCTGCCAATACGGGAAATCACACCGCCTTCCATTTTCAAATCAAATAATAAGGCTTCCTCTCCGCCTGAGCTGATGCATTCTGACATAATGGGTCCAACAAGAACTCCCAGTTATGCTCATTTTCGTTATGTGATGGTAATTGTAGATGATTTTTCTCGGTTCACTTGGGTTTACTTCTTAGAACACAAAAGTGAATCTTTCTCAAAATTTATTCAATTCAAAGAGCAGGTGGAGAATGAGTTTGGATTGAAAATAAAGTGTTTGCGAACCGATAATGGAGGGGAGTACTTGTCTAATGAATTTCTTGAATATTGTCGAAAGCATGGAATTCGTCGTCAAATGACTTGTCCAGAAACCCCACAGCAAAATGGAGTTGCTGAGCGCAAATTAGCACATCTCGCAACTATGTGCTTATCATGGTTGCATGAAAAGAATCTTCCTAGGTAACTTTGGGCAGCAGCCATTCAAACTGCATGTCATGTTATTAATCGTTTGCCTCCATGGCCAGGTAAAGATGTATCCCCTTTTGAATTTTTGTATAAAATGAAACCAAGTGCAAGCTATTTTAGAGTCTTTGGTTCACTATGTTATGTTCATATACCTAAAAGTAGTCGAACCAAACTCGATCCAAAGGCTCGTAAGTGCATTTTTGTTGGTTATGACTCTCATAGAAAAGGATGGAGATGTATGGATCTGGAAACAAAGAAAATTGTTGTCTCACGTGATGTGGTATTTGATGAAGTATCCTCATTTCACACTCATGTATTTTCTGATAAAAATAACATCGAGCTGCCACTATTCGGTGATGATTTGCCAAACGAAACAGACAGTACCACTGCTGAAGCTAGAGAAACAATTGAGCATGAAGAAAATGCTGAAACTTGTGCATTGAGAAGATCTTCCAAAAATAAAAAGCAGCCGAGATATTTTAATGATTACGAAGTTCAATTAAATCACTTTTCAGTTACAGCTTGTTTTTTATCAGGAGGTTCATATGAAGAAGAACCTAAATCTTATCACGAAGCTAGAGGCAAATGTGAATGGGAAAAAGCCATGAGGGAAGAAATATCAGCGCTTAAACGAAATGATACATGGGACCTTGTTGTGAAACCAAAGAATGCTGACATTTTTACATGTAAATGGGTTTATAAGTTGAAAAAGAAGGCAGACGGCAAAATTGATAGACATAAAGCCCGTCTTGTTGCAAGAGGTTTTTCACAGCAGTATGGTCACGATTATGAGGAGACATTCAGTCCCGTTGCAAAAATGGTCACAGTTAGATTGCTTATTTCATTTGCTGCATGCAAAAATTTGCCTATATGGCAACTCGATGTGAAAAATGCATTTCTTTATGGAGAGTTAGACCATGAAATATTTATGGAACAACCACAGGGTTTCATTTCTAAAGAATTTCCTGACTATGTATGTCGTCTTAAGAAAGCTTTGTATGGCCTCAAGCAAGCTCCGCGTGCGTGGTATGGTAAGATTTCTCAATATCTTACATTTTGTGGTTTTACACCTTCTGATTCCGATTCAAGCTTATTTGTAAAAATCACATCAACGTTCTCTATTATTTGTCTTCTATATGTGGATGACATGATTATTACCGGGGACTCTACCTCAGAAATAATGTGTCTTTGTAATGATTTATTTCTTCGGTTTGAAATGAAAAACCTAGGAAAAGTACATTCTTTTCTGGGATTAGAAGTGATACGTTCAGGTGGTTATTTTATCTCTCAAGCAGGCTATGCAAGAAGTCTGCTGACTCGGTTTGGTATGAAAGATTCAAATGCTTCTTCCACTCCGATGGAACCATGCCTTAAGCTACAAAAGTTTGAAGGGGAGTTGCTTCAAAATGCTACTATGTTTCGCCAATTAGTGGGTAGTTTGTCCTATCTTACTATTACTCGTTCAGACATTCAGGGCCGGCCCTGATAAACTTGAGGCCCAAGGCAAAAAACATCAAAGCCTAATCACTTTTGCCATAGGGGCCTCAGAAATACAAATGAAAGTATGCAAGGAAAACAATACTGAGCAGAGAGGAATTGAACTCTGGTTGCTGGTGAATGGATGGCATGTCTTTACCACTAGACCATATTAAATTTTGTTTATTTATGAATAGGTTATCTTTGTATAACTGTTTTTATATATATTATTATAAAATTTTGAGGCCCCAAAAAATCGGAGGCCCTAGGCCACCGCCTCGGTGGCCTTGGGCCAGGGCCGGCCCTGCAGACATTGCGTACTCGGTCAGCGTTATTTCTCAATTTATGCATCAGCCATGTGTTGGTCACTTAACTACAGCAAAGTGCATTCTTCGTTACATTAAAGACACACTGGAGTATGGTTTGATGTATCAGTCTGATCTGAACATCATTTTAGAAGGGTTTACAGATGCAAATTGGGCAGGAAGTGTTGTTGATAGGCGTTCAACCACAGGTTATTGCTTCAGTATAGGTTCAGCTGCTATTTCCTGGTGCAGCAAAAAGCAAAGCACTGTTGCCCTTTCAAGTGCAGAAGCTGAATATGTAGCGGCTACCATGGCTACTCAAGAGTGTGTTTGGCTTAAGCGACTTCTCCGAGATTTGAATTATTCAATGGATTATCCTATTTCAATTAACTGTGATAATGAGAGCACGATAAAACTAGCTGAAAACCCGGTGTTTCATGCCTGAATAAAACATATTGAAACTCATTATCACTTTGTGCGTGAGAAAGTGTTATGTCATGAAATTGATCTAATCAAAGTTCAAAGCATAGAAAATGTTGCAGATATATTTACTAAGGCGCTCCCAAAAGCAAAATTTGAGAAGTTTCGTAATGCTCTTGGTCTTCTTGATGGAAAGTCTGCACTAAAGGGGAGTATTACAAAATAGTGCAGACTGCTACTAATGTATGTGCTGATTAAGTGGCCGTTGATTTAGTTCTTTATTTGACCTTGTCTTCAGGAGATTATAGTGCAGAGTGTGCTTATTCTTTTAGAGTAAGCCAAGGAGAAATTCATGCTTCGCGTGGACAGTATAAACTACTATAAATAAATGCTCTGTTGTTCAGTTTTACATGTTCAAAATAAGCTTTGTATCCTTTGTTCCTTTTCATCTAATAATAATAATAAATTAGCACTTTTCTTTTACTGTCTCATTTATTATAAGATCTTCTTTACATCTTTTGCTATTTGGAATTTGTGATTACTTGGGTTGCCTCTGCCATTAAAGAATCTCCTTCTGTCGAATCGATGGATCTCTCCCGATCATTGGCTTTAGAAGAAGACACACCTCCTTTGACCCCTTCAACATTAGAACCTGCCTTCGGACAACGGCTATTGCTCGATCCTTTGACCCCGGAACTGCTGCCCGAACCAGATCTTCTTGCTTTTGAGTTGCTTGTTTACCCATTGTCGAAGAACGCCACTTTTTTCCCCTTCCTCTTGACTTCCGTCCATTCCTACGCATCCCCATCCCAGCCTTCACTATTGTCGCCTTTTTTATGATAATTCATAAGGAAATAAAGACTGAAATTGAACAGTAGAAAAAGAAAAGAAGATATGAAAGATAGGGAATATGAAGAAAAAAGAAGTAGAAAGACAAAAAAATCGCGAAAGGAGAAGAAACTAGGCTTTTGGAAACCCTAATCGCCTATCTCAGCCGCCGTGTTTTAGTAAATTTTTGATATGAAAATATAGATGTGTAAATATGAATATTAAATAACTGCAAAATAATGTTAGATCTAATTGTTGTGTATACATTCAAATCTAATTTTTCTTAAGGGTTTATTAATGGATTAATGAATATTGAATAATTTAATTTATTTATTCGAATCAATAATCAACATAACTAATTAATAAGTATAAAGAATTGAATGTAAAAAAGTTGGAAAAAGCAATGAAGAGCTTTCTACATATTTGTAACTGAGAAGAACATCTTATGATCAACTTATCTACATATGAGATTTTATCCATTATTTAGTTTTCATTTTTAAATAATTTTATCTTTACAGTTAACCATAGATTTCATGTTGTTGTAGGAGAGTTGTGCTTATAACTTTGATAATTGCAAAATAATGTTATATAACATTTAGATGAGTTATAAGTTGGGTATGGCTTGATAACTTGTTGAAAGTGGGAATGATTATATAATCTAATTTTTCTCAGTGTAATTTTTGCGTTCATATCTTAATGTTGCAAAATATATATTTATCTTTTAAAGGTTGTTAAAAATAAAATTATGTTATGTAATGTACAGTCACTATTAGAAAAGGCTTGAATTCCGACAGCGAGGACCGACGGCTTCCGACGGCTAATTTCCGACGGCTTCCGACGGGCCGTCGGCGGCCGTCGGAAGCCGTCGGAAATCTGCGATTATAGGGCTCAGCCGAGCCCTCTTCTTCTTCCTCATTTCATACGAAAATTATATCAAAAAATCCCCAAATTCGTTCTCCAAGCTTCCAATCCCTAATTTCGAGCTTTCGGATCCTCCACGGCTGTCTAATCAACCTCCATTACTCTTAATCTCAGGTATAATCTCTTATTTTTGTAAAAAATTCAGTTTTTACCATAATTTTAGATTTGCATAAATTGATAAATTATGGCGAATTAGGGATTGCAATTGTTTCCAATAGCGTAATAACGGTTTATAACATCACATGGTATACGTATTTCATCTTTTATCGTGAAATTGTGAAAAACATGTATAATTTGTGGTGGTTCATGTATATGTAAATTGTTATGTATGCCTTTATTGTACAATTGTATACGTTAGTTGGAATAAGATAAAATGAATGAATGAACTCGAAGTATTATATTGTGCACGTATTTACTTATGAAACAAAAAAAATGCATTACTCTAAATTATAATTGTGTGTATTAAAAAATGACAAAAATGTTAAACCAGCCTTAAGTTGATGTAATACGTCGAATAAATGTGTTAAATTAATTAATATATATTTTTGTAAATGTGAACAGTGAGTAAAACTGTATTTTTTCGTCAAATGCGCGCATGTAATTGACAAATGTCCCTTAAAGAGTTTTTGGCCCCGTCTGACGAGTGTTGTACATGATCGTTATATAAATAGTCATTTTTTTGAAAAACGACCATTTATATTCATCTGGTACAATGTTTGTCGGATTTGTCCCTGTATTGGAAAATACTTTCCTCAAAAGTCTTCTATAGAGGAATCTAAAATACAATAAAATATTGCTAATAATACAAACATCTCTTTTGTTTTGATATCTTATGATTTAATAATTATTATTTTTAGGAAGTTAACTTCCTAAAAAGTGAATAGTGTACATTTCATTAATTGAAAAATCCAAAATCCACGTCTATTACTCACCGTTCATTAATTGAAAAATTGATGTTGTTTAATATGGGTATACTAAAAGAAACAACGATAGAATTTTTTTGAAAACAATAGATTTCGTGTATACAAATATTTCTTAAGCTACTTATTAGCATTCGAAAAAGGAAAAAAATTGTTCTGTTAATTAGAATGCCAGTAATAATTAGATCCATTTCAAATTATTCTCTAAATAAAGCATTTTTATTCTCTAAACTAAGCATTTTCGTGGGCTGGCATTATAATACAAGCGAACTAAATCCAACGTACTTTCCTTTTTCTTCCACACTAGAAATGAACGGGTATAATGTATCTAATAAATGTGTGTGTGTATATAATGACAAAAAAATAGAATTACATTTTTAAGTTACAAATATGAACTTAACTAATATTTTTCAACTCAACTTATAAAGACACAGAGTCCGAAACATGAAATGATGGATTCCTTATTTAGGCCAAACGGCACTGAAGACAAGGGGATCATCAAGTAAGCCACTTGGCTGGATTTTATTCCAAAATTTTTGCACTGATATTTAATTGGCTTTTCTGTGTTTTGTTTTACATTCTTTCACTGTTATTGCGATGGCTTAAATGTAGTGTTTTGTTTTCTGAAAGTTATCTTAATTTGTAGGGAACTTATGCTTGATTTTTACACTAGCTCTAGCAAGAGAAAGCCTGAGAATATTATTATATTCAGGTAATATTGTATTTTGCTTCTTTTACAAGTTGCAATCTAGTTTCAGGCGCTTGCTAAATTTATTTTTACTTCTGCAAAAAGCATGAATTAATTTTTTGATATGAACATCCAATGCGTTTCCTATCAACTATTGATTTGAGTTTACAAAGTTGTATTAAGCTGCATTTATATTGCAATTTGTGCATGTCTGACTTTGTAGCGGGCACTGCTTGCTGTTTTTGCACCATGTTGAAATACTTATTCAAAAACAATAGCAGATAGTAAAGTCTAATTTTTGTTATTTGTACAACAGGGATGGAGTGAGTGAGTCTCAGTTCAATCAAGTAATGAACATAGAGTTGGATCAAATCATAGAGGTATGATTTCATTAAGCATCTTATTATTACCTAATAGTTAATTGATACCATGTGATATAACACCCTATACTTTGTTGTATCCAAACTAATTAGCTTCATCCATCACACATGAAATGCTTGTTGGTTTTGTTTCTCAAGTCTGTTTTTGTCAAGGAATGTGGTTAAACCATATTTATTGTACTCAGTCTACGCTCTACATAGCAGCCTTTTTTGTGCTAGGTGTCAATTTTGACAAATTTTAACTGACTAAACCATGATGGGTTCAGCCAGGAGAATTTTTCTTGCTAAATCTTGACTAAACCATGATAAATGTTGTAATTTGGCAGTTTTTTCATTTTACATGCTTTGATCAAGGAGAAATTTCTGCATGTCTTTGTAATGTTAAAAAGGATGCTTTAATAGTTTTATAGAAATATATTCTATTAGCCAATGTTCCACCACATGATCTCCTCTACCGTGTTGAATTCTATTGTAGTTTTATTAAATTGGAGCTTGTGTTTATCTGTTGGCAGGCCTGTAAATTCCTTGATGAGCAATGGAATCCCAAGTTTACTATTAGCAATATTTATTACCAATATTTTATTGTATTTGACGGAGATTGATTCATTGCTTGCTTGCTTGCTCGTTCAGGTATGTTTTATTTTAGTTTTGAATAATTTGGTAGACGGGTGATTTAATTGTTGATTTATGTATAAATACCTTTGATACACTTGGTTTTATGGTTGTATGACGATGTGGATGAGGATGTTGATGATTTTGTGTATTCATAACATGATAGAACACTTACTGTTATGATTATTGTCAATGTTGGGATGATTATGTATATTATGTTTTTTTTATTTAATTTTATTTATTTGTGTGTTTATTGAATATTGTGTAGTTTGGGTTTTGATATTTGGTTGGAACATTGTATACTGGATTGTGCAGTATTGATATAATAGTGTTTGGAAGAGAAATGTGGTTGAAAGGCTATATTTGCAGCGAAAATTAAAAAAAACACAGCAGATTTCCGACGGCTATCAACGTCTCCCGACGACTTACAGATCAAAATTTTCGACGGCTACCGGCGACATGTAGCTCATTATTTCCGACGGTTTCCGACACCTGTCGGCATCCGTCGGAAACCGCCGGAAACCGTCGAAACCCGTCGAAAATATCTTCGACAGGCATCGTCGGAAGCCGTCGGAAATACTGCTCTCCGACGCAGTAAATTCCGACGGCTTTTTCCGATGGCGGCCGACGGCTTCCGACGGCCGCCGACGGTTTTTGGCCGTCGGAAATTGCGTTTCCCCTTGTAGTGAGTGTTTTTTTGTGATAAACGAATTAGAAATTAAAACAATTATTATATTTATTTATACATTTTTATGCTATGTGATTTAAATATCCTAATATGAATAAAGAAATAATTTATTATTTTTTCCACATATATGAATATTGTATATATTGAAATTATTGTATTTTTAGATTTTATTATAGTTTAAATTTAATATTTACACAATTTCTTAGATATATGGACTTGAATGTAAAAAAACAAGAAGAGAATCGAGCAAGGTTTCTAAGTTGTAAAAAATTAAAATTTATGTGTTTGAAGTTAATTGAATTCTGCATTGTGATGTATGATAAATTCATTTAGTGAATAGATTATATATAAATTTGTTATTATCATTAATGTATATAATATATGTTAAGTGATTTATATATATTTTTATCGAAATAAACTTTTTTTTACCAAGTTGCTGATGCATTTGCAGTATACATATTGAAACTTTTGTTTTTTAGGATTATAGCAAATATTAGTTGACCAAGTTTATCAATTAGTTTAAAGTTTGAATTATGTAATTAATTTAAATGTGTGGGCTTCGAAGTAAAATTATTAGGGGAGAACCGAATTTTTTTTGTGAATGCTTGTAGAATTTTTTAAGAAAGTAGGTGTTTGAATATATAAAATAGTATAAAAAGTTTAGTAGAATAACAGTAAAATGTTAAATTATAGGATTTTAAAAATAAAATATCTAAACTTTAAAAGAATTAAGGAGAATGGATATAATTAGCTTAAAATTCTTCTACTTTAATAGATAAGTAGAATATATTTATAGTTTATCTTTTGTTATCGAATGATACTTCATTTTCGGTTTTCGGCGTTTGTACATCGTGAGTTGTGTTAAATCGGCAGGTTGAAAATGACAGGTTGTTACAATAAAGCTAGTACATAGATATATCGATATGGCTAAAAGAGATATGAAGGTCACTACAAGCACGATAGAAGAGGAAGAAGGAAAAAAAAGAAAGAAAGAAAAAAAGAAAAAAAATGGATAAACAAACTAATTTGTTGATAGCTCGAAGTGCCTGTGGCTTTACAATGGCATATTATTGTCTGAGACTAGAATAGTAATCCACATTTGAAAAGAGAAAATCGCTGGTAACACAACTCGATTGGGTATATAAAATGATAAATGCATACAATAGAGATAGTGATGATGCAGATAGTAGATGTTGGAGCAAATCTTTGAGGAAAGAAAGAGTCAGAAAGTAGAGCGCAAATGGAATATAATAAAACAACAGTAGAAAAGTGCTAAAAATATACAGGTCAAACGCTAAATTTTGGTATAGGTAGTCTATACATGCACAGCTCGTAAATCCATGCAATATCACGTTGCCATGTTATTGCCTAATAATTCACCAATAATTATAAACTAGACATGTTCACGCATTAGGATGCATAGCCCATACGTTGCCATGCACAACACAACGTTAGATATGACATGTGATAAGGCTCCCTTTTGTTTTATGATTATAAGTGAATGGGAAAGGGTTGTTCTGGAATGAAAGAAGGTTGAGTTTGGACCAGAGTGTTCGAGTGCAAATATAAAAGTAAAAGAGGAAGCGAAAGTATGGATAAAGGTAACAACTAAACATGTTAGCTCGGATTGGTACCTGATCTAAGAACGATTCGGTCCAAATATATATTTTCAAAACCTAAGCTCAATTTGATCCACGGTTCGATAGGAATCAATTCAGAACGCTTAGTATTCCATTCAGTAATAATTTTAAAAATATACATATTTCTATGTTGTTTCATCATAACTTTCAGTTTGATTCAGCTTCAATTTGATTGGATGTTTGAGATATATTTTAACATCTGTACATGATACAAGAATTATGGAGTTTGGATTTTATTGATTTCTTTCGTTTATGATTCTTAGATCTGATAATATCAGAACACTACAACAAAGGCAGCGTATAGCGACGGCAAAAATGCGTTGGCGGCCGTCGCTAGCCGTCGCTAATTGTTGCCATCAGGAAAAGCAACGGCATAAGCGACGGCTCCGTCGCTAAGATAGCGACGACAAGTGACGGTATCTTACATGTGTCAACGCCACGTGGCAGGTAGTTGTTCCAAAAGCAAGTCTGTTACTCGTCGTTGCCTGCCGTTACTAGCCGTCGCTATTTTTGCCCAGTAAGCCGTTACTAGCCGTCGCTTTTCTGGACAAAATCTGCTGTGCATACAGCAGCTATACTTCCATCAAACCTCGTCCCAAACCTCAAACCGTCTTTTCAAACCTCAATAATATCAACAACAACACAACTCAACAATACCCACAACATCAATATTCAACAATATAACCAAAAAAACACAAAAACCAACCAAACCAACATAGTATACAAAACCAAACCAAAAGTATCAAGGTACAAGGATCAAATCTAAATATAACCAAACCCAAACATCATCCAAAATGCCAAGTATCCAAACCCAAGTATCAAATCTAGTCTAAATACGTACATAAATACATACCCACAAGAATAGTAAAACTATGCATCATCATCCTCCTCGGCATCATCAGATCCATCTCCCTGCTCTCCAGGCATAGAGCCGTGCTCCTGATAAAATGCTGCAATGCGCTCATCTATCTGCTGTGCCAGTTAGCCCTTTCGCCAATCGTTGAGCTCATCCAGTTGCCTCTGCATCTGAGCAATACGCTCCTCCTCCATCGATTTTCCATAAGCTCTTTGAAAATTAACAGCCTGTGAAATAACTGAAGTTAATACGATAGCATTTCACATGAATTTTGAATGAATTGGATAGTATATAAATAATTCTTTTGATGTGAGAATAATGTGGATCTTTTAATATGAAGTTAGTAAAATGGTTTACCTCCTGATTGCCGAAACCATAACGCCTATTTCGAGTAGGCGGTGCAATAACGGAATCCCAAATCCTGTTGGACTCCTCAACTGTAAGCTCTGCTCTTCCACTCGCCTGTGTCAATGCCGATGCCTTTGCCTCATATCGCCCCTGCAATTACAAACATAATTTTAAAATAATTGGTATACAATTTACATATATACAATTTGAATCACGAGTTAGCATATTTACCATCGCTGCTTCAGCTTTGCTGTCGGTCCAATCATAGGTCGCATTCCTCTCATCATCAACAGACTCAACTGCGTGTGTGGCTCTAAAAACCTCAGCCATTGTAGGCTCCCTTCCGTACTTTGCAAACTGAAGATATACACAAATAAGATATATTGAAAATAAGCATAAATGTTATACATGAAGATATGCATCACCATATGCTAAATATATTTCATATTTACCAATTCTCTCCTATGCTGTTGGAAAGATTTAGAGCCACCTCGATGTAAACCAGGATTCTTATTCCTATTGGCTTGGTTTCTTGCTGCTACTTCCTATATTAATTTAGATACACGATTAAAATAATGCAACTAACATAATTGTAAGCATTCTCATCATAGCTTACTTTAGCTGCTTCTGACTCCCAATATGTGAGAAATCCGTTCCAGACTTCATCGCTCATCCAACCTGGCTTTTTACTAGCCTTCTTCGCCCTTGATATTGTCTCTCTATAATTCTTCCACATTTTTTGGTTCCAATTATTGCTAAAAACATCTAAATCATGCGGCTCCACTCGTACAACAGTCTGCATATTGAATTTATTTTGAATTACATACAGCATATTATTTTCAATAGAAATATATAAATTGTAATTACCATCAAGTCGGCCCATATAGCATTTTTAATATGAGCTGGAATGCTATCCCAATGCGGCCAAACTGCTGACATCCGACCCTTATATGATTTCTTCGAGACATCTAAAATAAACTGTGATGGTTCCACCTCGAATCCCCTGTGATTGTTAACGTGCATATTTTATATAGTTTATATATTTTAAATAATATAATTGAAATAAATTTAACATTTACCCAACACTCTTCGGAATAATCTCTGCAACTCGGCGTGTATCTGCCTCTAAGCTACTAGGACCCGCTGCAGCTCCAGGAGACTGAGATGGAGAAGGCTGAGATGTACTCCTACGTCTTCTATCAGCCATATCTGCCACAATCATATATTATATATAAAAGCATAATGATCAAATGAGCATCACATAATCATACAATAAAACGATAACGCATAAATCAGAATAATACATCGCTCAGAATAGTACATCGCTCAGAATATTACATAGCTCAGAATAGTACATTGCATAAGTGAATACATAGCTCAGAATAGTACATTGCATAAGTGAATACATAGCTTAATATAACACATGACATAACTCAGAATAGTACATCACATAATATAACAAACGATGCCATCTGTGATCATTCTTCATCATCTTCTGATTCAGACGTCTCGGTCTCGTACTCTATATCGTTTTCTTCGTTACTAACAAATGCATCTATTAAAACATTTGCTTCATCATTAAATGATCCTACATCGATGTCATTGGCTATTATTATTTCGGAATTTGGCTCAAGATCTGCTTGATACGCTGCTTCATCTGGAATATTATTTCCATCAAATGTAAATCTTGCCTTTGTTTTAAAAACAGCCCACCAGTCTGCTTTATCTTTTTTTAAGGATGGATATGGAGCAAAATAAACTTGTAATGCTTGCTTAGCTAACACGAAAGGATCATATTTATAGTAATGTGACGTATGCTTTATTTCAATTAACTTATAATCCTTATGTACGTTAATTCCAGAACCGGGAACGTTGCTAAACCAGTTGCATTTGAATAAAAAAACTTTCTCTAGCGGTTGTGTATAATAAGTCAACTCTAAAATTTGTGTTAAGACTCCATAAAAATCTTTTATATGCTCTTCTGGATCATCGCTGCCTTTGACAAATACACCGCTGTTATACGTTGATTTTTCAGCTCCATAATCTTTGGTGTTAAATTTAAATCCGTTGACGAAGTATATAGGATAGGTCTTGACATTTCTTCTTGGTCCGATAGCAAGGTGTCGTATTCCTTCGTCAACAACACTGTTATTCGGATCGTGAACATAGCTTGCAAACCACCCAGCAAATTGTTTACTGAAATCACCAAATGGATGTTGTGATTCGTATATGCTGCAAATAAATGTATTATATTCCCCTAATTATTAATATATAAATACACGTATAATTGAACTGTACAATCATTCAGTATTACCTGATAAATGGTCCAACTTCAACACAATTTAAAAGAACATATGTGTGTGCCACATGGTAGTCTCTATCATCTAACCATATTTCCACACATTTTCCGGCAGGTCTTCCATGTTGTCTAAAAATAGATAACATTGTTTGAGAAGAATCAGGCTCAACAGCTTCTTCATTACGGGGAACACTTACAAACGATAAGTTCACATCGTCACTAAAGTAGTGTGAGAAAAAAAAAGAAGCTTCCTCTTCAAGGTACGATTTGCAAATCGAACCTTCTACTCGTGCTTTTTGTCTAATTTTTTTCTTCAAATGATTCAGGTACCTATAACAAAAATAATTAATTTTGTATATTGGTACAAGAATATACATTTTCAACTAATCAACAAGAATATTGAGGAGTTTAAAATCACCTCTCAAATGGATACATCCATCCATATTGCACAGGACCTCGAAGGAGTGCTTCGGATGGCAGATGCACAGGCAAATGCTCCATTACATTAAAAAAACCGGGCGGAAATATTTTCTCGAGTTTGCAGAGCAATACATGAATTTCTACTTCAAGTTTACGTAAATGATCTACCTTTAACGTGGTCGAACAAAGCTGTTTGTAAAACATACTTAATTCTGTTATAACACTCCATATTTTTGTTGGCAACAGTTCTTTGAATATCACAGGTAAGAAATATTCCATCATGATATGGCAATCATGACTTTTCATCCCACTCAATTTATTGTTTTTCAAGTCAACACATCTGCGAAGGTTAGAAGAAATCCCATCAGGACATCTTAGTCCTTCCACCCATTTGAGCACGAGTTTTGCTTGCTTGTTGTCTAGCTCATAACATGCTTTGGGTTTTTTGTTATCGTCGTACAACTGAAGTTCGGGCTGCTTACCGAAATGTAATATATCACGTCTCGAATTTGCATCGTCCTTGGTTTTTTCCCTTTACATTCAAAACTGTATTAAAAACGTTATCAAACACATTTTTTTCATTGTGCATGACGTCAATATTATGTCGCAGTAAGAGATTTTTCCAATAAGGTAACTCCCAAAATATACTTTGCTTGCACCAGTTATGAATGTCTGATTTACCCGGAATGTCGACCTGTTTTCCAGTTTCATGAATCTTAGGATAGTCTTTCACGATTTCATATATCTCTTCACTTGTCCAAACTTTAGGTGGTAGCATATTCTCTACTTTGTTAGCTTTAAAGTTCTTTTTATCCATTCTGAATTTATGATTAATATGTAGAAAACACCGATGACAGTCAAACCAGGAAATTTTCTTGCCATACTTTAATGAAAATGCTCGTGATTCTTCCATACAATATGGACAAGCTAGACGTCCAGCTGTGCTCCAACCTGAAAGCATGCCATATGCGGGAAAATCATTAATAGTCCATAATAAAGAAGCGAACATACGAAAATTTCTTTTTCTCGAAATGTCATATGTTTCAACTCCTTCACGCCATAGTGTTTTCAATTCTTCGATCAACGGTTGTAGATAAACATCAATTCCTTGAGTCGGATCATCAGACCGGGAACGACAATCGTTAAAAACATATATGGAGTTTTCATACACATCCATGGAGGTAAGTTATAAGGAGTGACAATAATAGGCCATGATGAATATTTACTACCAAATTGAGAGAATGGCGAAAATCCATCTGTACATAAACCGAGCCTAACATTACGGCTCTCTCGAGCAAATTCAGGATACGTCCTATCGAAATGTTTCCATGCTTCTCCATCAGATGGATGTATCAATGTTCCTTCTACTGGTGTTCTCATGCTGTGCCATCGCATATGACATGTTGTAGCAGAAGAAGCATATAGCCGTTGAAGTCTGGGAGTGATGGGTAAATAATGCATTCTTTTATAAGGGACTTCTTTTCCTTTCTTTTTCCTTGGTTTGTATCTTTCCTCGTTACATATTCTGCATTTTTTAAGGTGAGCGTCGTCTTTCCAAGATAACATGCAACCTTTAACACATGTATCTATCTTCTAGTATGGCAATCCAAAAGCAGACATAAGTTTTTTAACTTTATAATGACTATCGCACATCAAATTATTGGGTGGCATGTGTCGTTTAGCAGTTTGTACAATTGCTATAAACGATGCTTCTGTAAGATTGAATTTTGATTTCATCATGATGTATTCAGCGGTTATAGATAATTCGGTTCCACTTTCACATCCATCCCACAATGGTCTCTTAGCGGAATCCAATAAATCATAAATTTTTTTAGCTTCCATAGTCGGTTCTTCACCATTTTTGTTTTCAATGTCGTCTTGATCAGTGGATGGAAACATTGATCGGGCTGCATCTTGCACCATATTTTCTATTGGATTTGCCGCTGTATTATCATCCTCTTCCACTACAGGATTAGGTGTATATTGAACAAACTCTCCATGACGATCCCATAAATAATAATTCAGTACAAAACCAAATTTATACAAATGAACTTCTACTACATCTGCCTTCCAATGCTTCAGATGTTTGCACTTAGCTCACGGACAACGAATGTCTACGTTATTTCCATTATTAGATTTAGCAAATCTAATAAACTCGTGTACACCGTTAACAAAATGTTCCTTTATTGATCCTTTCATACCTTTTCGGGGTTCATACATCCAACTACGATCGAGAAAATAATCGAACATATCTCCTGATTTGCAAAAATTATATTAGAAAATTCAAACAAACACTTCATTGAAACTTTATTAATAATTTGACAAATTAGACTGAACTTCAGTAAATTTAATAATTTGGTAAACTAGACTAACTTTATTAATTTGGTAAATTTTAAACTAACTTTAGTAAATTTTAAACAAACTTTAATAAATTAGACTGAACAAATTTATTAGTTTCAAAGTAACTTTTAAATTTTATTACTTTAGTAAATTGCACTTAATAAATTATTTGATTGTTTTATAAAATACAGATCATATATATACAACACTTGTTAATACTTGTTTAACGGCCGGTCATCCTACTTCCCATTACAAACACAATAACATAATCATATTTTATAAATCATTTTAGATTAAACGATTCAACAAAATTTCGGCAGCACTTCCCTTTATTCCCTGTATCGTACACAAATGCATGTACACAGGGAAAAAAAGGAAGTGCCATCGAAATTTCGTTAACCGTTTAAACTGAAATGATTTATAAACTGCGATTACGTTATTGTGTTTGTAACTTGTCCAATACTGGGACAAATCCAACAAATATTGTATCAGATGAATACAGATGTCCGTTCTGTGTAAAAACGAACATCCATATAACGATCATATACAACACTTGTCAGACGGGGCCAAAAATTGTCTAAGGGGTTCACACAAATAAAACAAATTTTCTAATTTATATTTTAACAACTATAAATTTTTTAATAATACGTTCAATAAATATTTATCAAGTAAATTTCACATTTTAACACGATTACACTTATAACTAACGCATGCTAAATAATTAAATTTTCACCTAATCGACAACCGACATTGCATAAACTTATCAATAAGCATCTTAAAATGTTATCACCATCTTAATCCAAATCACATCACCAATCGTTAATTCTACAATAACCAACATCATAATAGTATGCTTTAATCATCGTTTTCAACGTCGAAATAAAATGATTTTATTCTCAAATTAACCTACAATACTACTATCACCATACGTATACCACGTAACTACCAATCTCAAACCCATAAACATGCCATTAACAACCAATTTTTAAACCCAATAAACATGCAAATAAACCCTAATTAAACCCTAATTGAATAGGAAATAGGGTTAGAACACATACCGGATCAATTTGGGAGGTAGGGAGCGAACGTTTGAGCACCGAATCGGCGGAGCGACGGGGGGGCGACGGGGGGGGGGGGTGTTTCTTTTTTTTTTAGGTTTTGTAGAATGGGGAAGAAGAAGGCTCGGTTTTGGCTGATATACAGGTCGAGCGACGGTTAGCAACGGCTAGCGACGGCCGCTTATTTTAACCGTCGCTAACCGTCGCCCCAGTCCGACGCTATGCCAACCGATTTTAGTAGTGGAAAGAATAATTAATTTCTTGCTAGTTATAATTTAGTGAGTGTAGTACTTCCAACAAGTGAATAATGTTAGGGCGGTTATGGTTGAACCTTGCTAACCATTCATGGATAACCACGGTTAATCATCCAACCATACATGATTGTTTTGTATAATATTCAACATTAAGATATAAAAATTAGTAATTTAACTTAGAGGAAAAATTTATGCATTAATAACATGTGTCTTCATAAACTAATAACATGTGCATGCATATTGGATGTTTTATAAATAAATAAATAAATTTGCAAAAAACAGTTAGAGCTATATGAATTTATTATCAATAGTGCATATAATTGAAAATATATGTACAACATGCTTCAAAATTGAAAATATATGTACAACATGCTTCAAAATTGAAAATATAACGGTTAACTATCATAGATAGCTGCGGTAATGGTTATAAGAATTTATAACCGTCTACAACGGTTACGGTTACGGTTGGTGGTAATAATGACAGTTACTGTAACCGTAACACCCCTAGATAATATTTAAATTTTCTAAAATTTGAAGTTTTATTAATATTGAAAGAAAGCCCAAGCAAAACGACACTAATTTCAACAATTTTGCGAAAGTCGGTACTGAGCTTCATCATGGTGGCTAATGCATATTAGGGTTTTACCTAATATGAGATATGTCACTGATCGTGTCTACTTTACCGTGTGATACATGTTATTTTTCTATTTGATCCGAGCTTCATTTTATACTTTATAGTGTCCTATGTGATGTTAGCAGGCCCGGCCCATGACATAGGCGAGCGATACATTTGCCTAGGGCAACACTTCACGCAGGGGCAACAAACCGAAAAAAATAATCGATTATCGTATTCTCTACTGCAAAACGCGAATCCGCTATCCACATCGAATTCCGTTCAACTGACAAATCAGCTTCACCGTAGGCCCTCAATCCTCAAGCCCATCGTCGCTGCCTCGTCCTGGTGTCCATCGCTGGCTCGTCGTCAATTGTGTCAGGCCGATTTGTCTCTTGCCATAATTTCCAAATCCTAGTTTCTAAATTATGTGAGTTTATGTTATTATCAGTTTATGGGGTATTGATTGTTTGTTGATTGAATACTGATTTTGATAACTTTGTTAGTTTCTGAAATATGAATAACAATGAAAGTCGCAAACAATTAATTGTTAATTTAAAGTAATTCTTTAGGATTTAGTTTACTATAATCCTTTAGCTGAAACAATTGATCGAGACTAAGTTTGTTAATTTACTGATATAACAAATTGAAAACAATTGATCGTCCATTGGATTATATTTATATGTTAGTTTATTTTTTTTCCAGATCCTAGACTAAGTTAACTTAAGAGAAATCAAATGCCCTAATCCATAAATTAATTTTTTGATTTGTCATTTCACTAATTTGTATATAATTGCATAAGAATTGGCTGTTAAATGTTAACTAAACTTTATTCGGCTACAATCCAAATTTCTGAAAAATATTTTTTTCGGGTACGATCCAAATTACAAAAATAGAGGCTCCCTCAACCCGTGCCGCAGCACTAGGCCCCCTCATTCAGGTTAGCTACTTAATAATTTATTTTATGCTATTTGATGTTAATTACTAATTAGCTAGTTAACAATTGATTGTTTAAAAAAAATTCTTTCAAAATAATTGATGAAACTTTTATTTAAAACATTTGAATTATTGTGTTATGCAATTAAAACGTAAATAATACACAATTGAAATTTGCTATATTATTATTGTGTTATATCACAATTTGAGATAGGAATCGAAGACAAAATTTTGGATATCAAAATAGAAAAAAAGCAACGGATAGATGAAGAAACAAAGTCATTAGTTGGCTCATATAAAATTTATTTCAAGAAAGAGATAAAAAAATTCAAACTTCAAATCAAATTGAAGAAACCAATTGGAAGGAGGATGAGAATATAAATATTAATATTGACAATGATGAAGAGGCTATAAATGAAAATGTTGATGTAGAAATTGACAATCAACATATTGTAGAAGTAATGGAGGATGAAAATAATGAAGATGTTGGCAATTCTTTTGATGAAGATGGTAATGATGCAACCACAATTGATCTTGGAAAAGACGTTGATGTTAATTATGATCCGTGATTATGGAGAATAATTAGTGATGCCAAAAGAATTATGCTAATTCAACATGGTCCGATTAAGATTTTAAAAGAAAATGATGCATTTCCAAGAAGCAAGATTGATGGTAGACATTTTTCTTCTAAACATTACATTGACGGCTATCCACGTAGAGAAGAGCATGAAAGAAAATGGCTTGTATATTCAAATGAATGTGATAAAGTTTATTGTTTTTGTTGTAAACTTTTGAAGCATACACAAAAGGTATCTCAATTGGCCGGTGAAGGATGCAATGATTGGCATAATTTATTTAAAAAGCTAAGAGAGCATGAAAGTAATCCATCGCACAATGCAAATCTTATAAAATGGGTTGATTTGCATAAGGGAGTTCAACAAAAGAAAACAGCTGATAAAGCAATGGAAGCTCAAATTGACCAAGAGAGACAACGTTGGAAAAAAGTACTTGTGCGTATAATTGGCGTTGTCAAAACACTTTCTAGAAATAACTTGCCATTTCCTGGATCAAATGAGAAGATTTATGAGAAAAATAATGGGCTTTTCTATCAACTTATAGAATTTGTGGCCGAATTTGATCCAATTATGGAAGACCATCTTAGACGTGTGGTAAACAAAGAAATAAATCATCATTATTTTAGCCATAAAATTCAAAATGAATTGATAAGTTTGTTGGCCAACAAGATTAAAATAACAATGCTTGCAAAAATAAGAAAAGCAAAATATTTCTTCATCATCCTTGATTGCACTCCGGATTTAAGTCATAAGGAGCAAATGTCCATTATTATAAGATGTGTGAATGTTGACGTTGCAAGTGATATCAATGTGGAAGTCTTAGATTCATAACCATCGACGATACATCCGGACTTGGTCTTTTTAAAAAACTTGAAAATGTTTTGGATAATCTTAAACTTGATATTAATGATATGAGAGGACAAGGGTAAGATAATGGTTCGAATATGAAAGGTAAATTATTAAATTTAATATAATACTCTTAAACTTGATTTTAAACTATTGACTATTATGTTAACTAATTTTATTGAATTTGTAATAGGCAAACATCAAGAGGTACAAAAAAGACTACTTGATGTAAATCCTAGAGCTTTCTACATTTCATGTGGATGTCATAGTCTAAATCTTGCATTATGTGATATGGAGAAATCATGTATGAAATCCAGAAAATTTTTTGCGTGTGTGCAAAAGATTTATACTGTATTTTCTGGCTCAACTCATCGGTGGGAAATACTCCGAAGTCATGTGAAAGGTTTGACTCCAAAACCATTATCTGCAACCCGTTGGGAAAGTCATATTGAAAGTGTTAAAACAATAAGATTTCAATCATCGGAACTAAGAGATGCTTTGATTGATATTGCAAATAACTCTAACGAGGACGTTGTGATGATGGAGGCAAAAAGATTGTACCAAAATGCTTTCGAAAATTTTGAGTTTCTAATTTGCTTGTGTATTTGGTATAAGATATTAGACAATATTAATCTAGTAAGTAAAATACTTCAACGAGAGGAAATGCATATTGAAGATGCAATCTCCAAAATTAAAGAGCTGGTAACTTTTTTTGAAAAACTTAGAGTAGATAGATTTGAACCCATGATGGAGGAGGCTAAAGAAATTGCAAATGATGTTGGCATTGATCCTAAATTTTTTGAAAAGAGAATTGTGCGTAGGAAAAATCAATTTGATGAAGACATCGTAGAGAATTATGATAGACAATCTCCAGAGGAAATTTTTAGAGTTATTTATTTTCTATATATAATGGATCAAACTTTAACTTCGCTTAGAGATCGGTTTGAGCAATTTAAACATTATGAAGGAATTTTTTGGCTTTTTGCTAAATTTGAAATTCAAAAATGTTGATGATGATAAATTGAAGGACTATTGCATGAATTTGGAAGATTTTTTAACACATGAGGAAGAGAAAGATATTTGTGATAATGAGTTGTTTTATGAGCTTCAACAATTAAAAGGAATTCTACCATCGGAAATTACTACATCAATTGGTATTCTTAATTTCTTGAGGAGATGTAAGTGGATTTCTCAATGTTTGGGTTTCTTATCGAATCCTATTGACTATTCTAGTTATGGTTGCTTCGGCGGAAAGAAGCTTTTCAAAATTGAAATTAATTAAAACATATCTGCGAACTACCATGTCGCAAGAGAGATTAAGTGGACTAGCTATGATTTCAATTGAAAATGAGTACTTGGATATGCTTAACTATGAAGAGATAATAGATGGGTTTGCCTTAAAAAAGGCAAGAAGAAATTGCTTCCGTTAATGTCTATTTATGTATTTTCATATCAAGTTGACATTTAGTTTTTTTATGTGATCTAAATGATTTGTCTAGAATTTTGTAATCAATGTTAACTTTCTATCATAGAATTTACATTTTGTTTCATACATTTAAATGTATTGTTGTTTATTAAATTTTGAGGCAACAATAGCATATGTAATTTTTATAATACCTTATTTCGAATTACTAATTTCTACAATAGCATACGTAAAAGGAATTACTAATTTCGATTAAAACTCTAGCATACGTAATTTTTATAATACCTTATGTGAATTTATCCAATTTGATGGGGGATCCAAGGACTGAAGCAATGCGACTAATTCCTTCTTCCGTCCAATAATCGAGGGGTAAATTAGGGAAGCGAATCCAAATCAAAATAGTGCAAAGGAGTTATTTATTGAGCTGCATACCAAGAGACCATCTTTTCATCATCATTAACTTTTTATTATAATAGTAAGGACCTCCTTCCAATATTTTATCACAATCTAGTTTGTTATTAAATTTAATAACATAGAAACCATTTTCTTTCGAATAAATAGAGAATTCTACTTCTGGTTACCATACTCTAGTGATGTAATCTTTGAAGTATGGATAATATGGCTTAGGACCAACAACATAGATCACAATGACATTATCCCATTGTTTTCTGGCATCCTGAACAACCTCAATGGACATTTTGGCACATTGCATAGAGTTAAATTCACGTGGATGGTAGAATTTCAAAGGAATATAGACTGGAATATTATTACCCTTAACAACTTCATTCCACACTTGGCTGGATGTTCCATTTATTGGTAGCAGATATGTTAGCAGATTGATTGGGAATTTGAGCATTACTATTAGAGCGATCATTATTCTGATTCACTGATGATGTGGGGATGGTTTAAAATTCTTTTTATGTACATCATTAGGGGTATGGTTAATTGACCAAGATTGATGAATAAATTTTGATTGGCGTTTCCACTTACGAGATTGGACCTGAGTGAAACCATCATCAGTTTCAACAACGGGATCAGTGGGCAGAAGGGGGAAGCCAGGGGCGGATCTGGGATTATTGGAGGCGGATCTGGGGAAGGGGCCTGTCGGCTGCTAGGGTTGGGGAGAGACATAGTAGGTGCTAGGATAAGGAGAGCACAGGGCGAATAGGGAGGTGCGAGGTGAATCTCTGGCGACAGAGGCTGGAGAGGCAGGGGTGGTGGTGGAAAATTCTAGGGCTATCGTCACATAACTGTTATTATCCTATATACATTTGAAATTCCCCACACCCCTTAGTATACACAAAAAGGGCACACTAAAAGATATGGTACGTTATAGGTATAACTAAAGCATCACAGAGATTAAGATTCAGAAGACAAATAAATATAAACAGCAGAAACATTTAAATGGTAACTCGTTATTCAAAATAAAACTTCATAAATAAGTTTGAAAAACATCACATGTTTCAAATACAAAATACACATGTCTTATGAAAAATACATCTCAGTCTCATAAAATCAGAGTACAATAAAATAATCATCCCACTCATAAGTACCAGTACATCAAAAACCAAATGAAAAGAAAACTGAAAAGAAGAATAATACATGAAGAACTCTGGGAATATATCTCCAAGAAATCTGAATCAACTATCCTTGCCTCTACTGGCCTATGGGGGGAAAAAGGGGAAATAGAGGAGTGTGTAAGACTATTAGTCTGGTGAGTGAAAGTAACTACTAGTATTTTCAAGCAAGATAAAGATAAGAGACTTAGCAACAGTTCTGGTAAAAAAAGGAAATAACGAAAAAGATAAAGTTGGAATAAAATACCGTTTAACCGATTCTGTTTGCTTTTATTGTGATTGTTTGCACTTGTCTTAGATAGCTGCTCTGATTATGCTAAAATTCTAATCCTATTTTAATTAGGCTGAAGTCCTAATTCTACCCGTTAATCGGCCTTCTATCTCTGTTGTGCCACCGTGAGCTAGTCCCATCATGTGGGTCCCACAACAAAAGACAACTGTTTAGCGCTTGGAACATAGTAACGACTTATCTACCCTAATCAATGCTGCACGCTCGGTCATCGCCGGTACTCGCTAATAGTCGCCTCCCTCTTGTGACCTCTTATTTACCATAATCAGCATAAGCGTGCCCAGCCTCACATAATCTGTTGTAAGACCATCAGTCCTAGTCTGAAAGGGTCTTGCCCAGCCTCACTTAAGTGTTTTGTGAGATTATCAGTCCTAGTCTGAAAAGGGAATGCTGCCAATACTGGTCCTAGCAAACAAACTCTAGTTGCGCCCCCTGCCCAAATCCCCCGATTTGGGCTTCTATCTATTGGCCCCTTATTTACCCTAGTTAGCATAAGCGTGTCCCAGTCTCACCTAACTATTGTGAGACCATCAGTCCTAGTCTGAAAGGGTCCTGCCCAGCCTTACCTAATCTGTTGTGAGACCATCAGTCCTAGTCTGAAAGGGAATGCTATTGGTACGGGCCCTATTTCTATTCTTGCTTATTAACTTAGTGTAAGTTCTTAAAATAAGCCACTTTTGTTATTTCTGCTCTATTTGCTTATTAACTTAATCTATGTCTTTAAAATAAGCGTTTTCTGTTATCTCTGCTATATTTACTTATTAACTTAATTATAAGTCATAAAATAAGCCATTTCTGTTATTTCTAATTATAACCTATGTTATAATTTGCTTATTAACTTAGTCAAAGTTTTAAAATAAGCCTTTCTGTTCTTTCTGCTTAATTATAACCTACGTTATAATTGTTACTCTTCTGTTTTATCTTTTTAGTTATAACCACTAGTTATAAACATGCTTGCAAATGTCTCAAATTTGCTTATTTCAATCTATCTTCTTTTTATTATAGTTTTTCTTATTTTACATCTAATTTCTATAAATTTAATGTTTTCTATTTTAATCCATATTTGCGAATTATTCTTTTTTCTTATATTCTTATATTTTATTCGCGCAAAAAGGAATAAAAAGAAACTAAAATTTACAGGCTAAATTCTAATGTAAAACATATGTAAATAAATGCAAATAACAGTAAATAACTGTAAATAACTGAATAAAATAGCTGAATAAAAATGACTGAATAAAATAGATTGAAAAGAACTTTAAAAACTAGTTGTAAATAACTTATATAGAAATTGTCTCAAAATGGCAGAAAAACCACTGAGAACCCTATTATTTTAAATTGCTTAAAAATCTAAAATAATTACTAAACACTCACATGTGGTCCTTAGCTCTATTCCTTGGTCTTCCTTGATCCACTTCTTGTGCGTAGAATATTTTTATCAAAATGATTTTCTTCTTAGAAAAATATTCTATTTAAGGTCGAGCTTCAAGCAATGAACCCAAATAGGAGA
This sequence comes from Allium fistulosum, assembly GCA_030737815.1. NCBI lineage: Eukaryota > Viridiplantae > Streptophyta > Magnoliopsida > Asparagales > Amaryllidaceae > Allium > Allium fistulosum. The sequence continues at coordinate 329,306,349 of CM060908.1, forward strand.
AAATCTGAATGAGAAAAATAGTTAGGCCTAGGGTCTTATTTATAATGTAGTTTAAGGATCTTAGACCATTGGATTTGAAGATTAAATCTGGTGCAAGCACGTCATAGGCTCACTGGGAACCGTTGGATGGAAGCACGAACGCACATGATTGAAGAAAAGTTGCAAAATGACGTGTTCGCTTCATTTTGGAAAAATATACGTCAAATAAACAAAAGCGGGTCGACCTATAGGTCAACCTTGGCCTTTGGGGGTCCACCTAGCCATAGTCTGGGTCGACTTGACCCTTGATTATTATTATTATTTTTTTCTTTTAATTTCTGTTTTCTTGTTTATTTCGTATCTTCTTCATATTAACTCAGATTTTGGCAAACTATAAATGGAAATTGATCAAAAAATCACCACAGACACAATGGTGCAACTCCCGTAGCTCGATTCTAATAATTTCAAAAACTTATTTTATTATTTAATTAATTCGTTAATTAATTATTATAGCTTAAATTTCAGGTTGTTACAACATTAATCTAACGTAATAGAAAATTTTGCAAATGCAATATATTTAAAACCACATGCATGATTTATTACCAGAGATGAGGTTATAAATGCAATAGAAATGTGGAATGTAACTACATTTTAAGTTGAATTTTAGTTAAATTGGTTTAGTGAATTTATAAATTACATATTCTTATCTATTGTGCTATTTCTAAGCACACAAAATTAGAAGTTGTTTTTCTCAAGATTCTTAGAACTTAATCTATGCTTCACTACATTTGAGGTTTGCTCCCTATTTTGAAGATCTTGATTGGTTTATTTCTGAAGAAAAAGAATTTTTAGAAATATAATTCCTCTAGATAATCAAGTTATTATTCAACACTAATACAATAAAGTAGATAGTTCGCGTAATTCTTTATTATTGTGATAAATAAAGCATTTTTAATTTTGGTTCACTGAATTTGTCAAAATGTCAGCATTCATAGTGATACCGGCATGACTTTGTATCTAGGCCATTACTGCAAAGGGTGTCATAGAGTTAATTTGTTCTAAGAAGTTTTTATTCTTAACTTTTAGTGATACTCAATTAACACATGTTGATTAGTTTAATGAATTTGCATTTCATTTACATATTTATACATGATTGAGTTGTCACCTATAGTTGATGCCAAAAGATGTTTATTCTCTTTATATTAGTCATTTAGATGTTTTATAATGTTAAAAAATTATTATTTTAGTCTATTAGAATTGGTTGATGGTTGTACAAGCTTCTCTAGATAATTTTTACGCAGTGCATGCATAATGAGTACATTGTATGATTGTCAGTACTAACCTTTGATTCGATTCAATATTCTTTGTTATTACTTTTTTTATTAGATATGATTGTCAGTACTTGAAAATTTTATTAGATATGATGCTTGTCCATGACTATATTTGTTGACCTTTTTATTTTAAAATGTTTCAGTTTCTAATTACATTGTTGAACGCAATAACTGTAGTCATAAGGTAGCTTCCTTGTTGGTTTGAGGAGGTTGAAGGGCACGTTTGTAGTGGTGGTGAATCATTTGCAAGTGAAGGAATTTGGCTGTTGTTTGCGATATCAGACATGTCAAAATTGATTGCATATGATAGTGTGATCATTGCCTTGGTTTCTGATGCATTATAGTTAAGAACATGCAGAGAAAAGATGTGCATGTCTGATGTGAAAATGCCTATGATGGGTTGAGAGCAAGGTTCGAAGTTCCGGTTTCCGTTTCCGTTCCGGTCAGTTGAAAAATTCAAAATTCCGGTTCCGTTTCGGGATTTCCGGAAATTCCGTTTTAAATCCGGTTTGTGAATTCCGGTACATTTTTGTTATAAATATGCAAATATGTATGCAACACTGATAGTCAATTACACTAAATTATTCAAGTGACATAGGAGTTACAAAACATACAACATAAAAAATTAATACCAAAAGCTATTTCTCTGAGCATCATGTAAATTTTGTTCATCGCTCTCTTCATCTTGTGATGGATTATAATATGTTGGAAAAGTATACTGCTGTATCTGATCCGAACTTAAAAATGTCGTCACCATATTATCAAAGGGTGAGGGTTCATCTTGGCTACTTGATGGCTCATCAGCATACGGTTGATTTAATCCACAATACGAATAACCTCCGGTATAGTCAGACGAATAACCTCATGTACAACGTTCAAATTTCTATCTCTTCGTCGACTATAGTCATCTGCTTCATAATTTTGGATATGTCTTTGAGAATCATCAAAAGTGGAACCAACGCCATAACCACTAGAACCAATACCGTCACCACCAGCATTACCTGAATCATCATTTGATGAACTATCATTTTCAGTATTTTCTGCAGATACATTATCATTGTCCTACCAAGGATTATCGCTTGCATTATCAAGTAGTGGATTCTCAGCTTCTCTAGTCCATTCTGCAAGCGGATCCTCCTCATGAAAGATGTAATCCAAATCAATAAGTTGGTCGGTTATTTGTTGGCGTTTAGCATGTCGTACTCTTAACCGCATATTATAATGTACGAATACCGTTTTTCTAAGTTCTCCATTTTTATTCTGTTTCTCAGCTTTGTATGAATCATTGCAAATGTTGTCCAGTTTCTTTCACGGGTTGAAGAAGAAACCGTTTGGCTAAGAATGCGCATTGCTAAATGTGTTAAATTTGGAGCAGCTTCTCTTCCAATTATTGACCACCACATAGCGGGAAGACATGACTTAACTGCTTGTTTTGCTTTTGCAGAACCAAACACACCAAGTTTCATTCTGTATTTTTCCACCTACACAACATTTATTAATAGACATGTCATAATTTGAAAAAGAATCATAAGTAGTTGAGTATTATGTTTTATTACCTCTTTCGATATTTCAATTTGCATAGCAATATCTGGTACCATTCTTTCTGAATTTGGGGATTGAGAAAATAACCTAAAAGAATTGAATGGTTAAAAGAAGGTATTGACATGATATGCATTCGTATAATTGTGTAATAGCTAAAAGAATTACCTGCTGCATGAATAGGTCGATGCAACTGTCTTTCCCATCTTTTATCGATTATATTCCACCATCTTTGATACTGTCTTGAACCAACATTTTTCTTAATTAATTCCTTCGCTCGATCCATTGCTTCGTACAAATATCCCATCTCTACTTTATCATCATTGTCCACCATTCTTAAAACTTTTACAAGTGGACCAAATACGAGAATAATGGCAGCAATGTTAGCCCAAAATTTATCGCTATGAATCAAGTTATAGACAAGAATTGCTGTTTTTTTGTCTTTAGGACCGAGTTTTGGAATCTTTGCACTCCACTCCCTCGAATAGATCATCCTTCTCAAATTCTCTTTATGTGTGTATATGGATTCTAATGCAATAAAGTGAGTAGCAAACCTGGTTACCGCTGGCCGAATTAATTCTTTGTTGTTTGTTTCTTTTCTCATTATTGTAAGTAGCCAACCATGATTGTATATGAATTATGTTATTGACTGGCAATTTGATATAATAATTTTTACCTCTGCTTCTTTTGAAATATCCTCTAAAATCAAATCGATGCAATGTGCTGCACATGGTGTCCAATATAGTTGTCTTCTTTTTCCATTAGTAATTGACCAGGAGCTTTATAATTTGCTCCATTGTCAGTTACTATTTGCACAATTCTATCTTCTCCAATAAAATTAACGACATTATCCATTAGACCACAAATATACTGAGCACTTTGAAATTTGTTAGTGGCGTCTACAGATTTAAGAAAGACGGTTCCTTGAGTGGAGTACACAAGAAAATTTATGATTTTTCTTCTATTTTGTGTGCTCCAACCATCGCACATCAATGTGCAACCATACTCATCCCAAAATTTGGAGTAAGTATCAATATGTTGTTTGATTTCAGCGCACTCTAAATCTAAATAAGTTTTCGAAAGTTCCCCTGGAGTGGGTGGTTTGACTGCAGGACCAGCTTCTGCAATGGCATCAACCATTGTTTGATAATAAGGACTACTTGCAGCATTATGGGCAATATGGTTAAAATAAAAAAATTTAGATATTGCACGTCCTATATGTTTTTTGGCATCTTTAATGCCTTTTATTGCAGTTTTAATTGAAGGTTGAGATCTACCTCCTCGTGTTTGAACATATGAATCAATCCTGGAAGCTGCATGTATCTCAAAATCATTATCCACTCTTAAGGATTTAGAACGATCGGTGCGCTTTACTCCGCTAGATCCTACGCCTGAACGTCGTCTTTCATCACTAATATAAGATTCTTTACTTGCTTGAAAGGCATGTTGAATATCTCTATCATCTTCATTTCCATCACTTCCAACGTCTGAATTTTGTTGTTCAGGCATGCTCATCAATTCTTCTTGCACACATTGTTCTTCAAGCTTCCCCTGGCTTCGTTCGTTTCTCTTTTTGATTAGATGTTCCCGTATTAGTTTTCTGACTTCTTTAGGAACGTTTGGACATGGTGCAACATCGCCAGCCATTGCTGCAAAATGTTCTTTCATACGTGTTACACCTCCACCAGAAATTTCTTTATGGTAATAATTGCACTTCGTTTTCTTTTTATTGATACCGACTGCCGTACAGTAATTCCAAACAATATCACGATTTGCCATATTCAAGCACCTAAATAATAAACAAAAATTTAACAAATTATATAACATAAATTTGTTAATATCAACTTCAATTAACTAAAAAGAATTATAATAAAAAATAATGAACATATGAGTTTATAATGATGGTTACTTACTGTGAGTTGCTTTAATTTCATACGTGTTACATATGTTTTGATGTATGTACCATCAAACTTAGTCCCGGACACAAAAAAAGAGTAATGAATATAGTAAGTAACCATCATTATAATTTCAAATTAAAGCAACTCACTTCAAATTATAATTTTAAAGTAATTCTAAAGGCTTGCCAATCAACAGCCTAATTAAAGCCCAACCCGCTTTATAATTTCATCCCAAGTCATTTGCCCTAGCATTTGCCGCTCGAAGCCCCTGTTCATTCACGTTTCCAAAATCCAGAAGTCCAGACGCGAAAAGAAAAAAAAAGAATACCTAATTCAAGTGAAGCGCGGGTTTAATTTGATTGAAGCACATGGCTGCGAATTCCAGTTATCAAATGCTTCTTCCAGTCGATTGCTCACGGCTCTGAAATTGGTGAGTTGCTTTGTTCTGCTTATTGTTCTGAGATTGTTATGTTTTTATAGCCAAATATTTGATTCCTTTGCAAGTTTGAAAGTTGAGTCCGTGATTTGTTGTCTGATTTTTTGAGCAAAAGTTAAACATGAATTGATTGAATGTTGATAAGATTCTTAATTCCTGAAATGATTTACCTTTTTGTTTTTATTCTACTATTTTTACTTTACTTTTTTTTTAATTTACTGATGAATTGATTTTTTTTACTTGAATTGATTTAAAGTTGAGACTTGAGACCGTGTTTTTTTTACTTCAATTGATTTTTTTTTGACGGAACGGTTTTTTCTGGCGATTCCGTTCCGGTCATCGTCGGAACCGGGCCGGACGAAATGTGGAACAATGGTTGAGAGTTTGGAACAATGGTTGAGAGTTTGGAACAATGGACGAAATGTGGAACAATGGCATGCCGGACGAAATGTGGAACAATGGTTGAGAGTTTGGGTGGATAATTGAAGGTTGAATGATTGAGTGTGGCGAGTTTGCATTTGGTGCAGTATGTTTTTGTAAGAGGGGAATTTATGATGGAGGTGCAATGCTTGAAAATGAAAGTTTTGAAGGAGTGGAAATGCATGTGGATTGTTTGCTGGGTGAATGAGGACTTGTGATTGTGTTTTGTAGATTAGAAGTAGGCATATTGGAGTGGGACATTAGGGAAACTAGAGTGATTGGATGGGAGGCGGGGTTTGCCAAGTGTACAGTTTATGTTGGAGGGAGCTTGTCAGGTATATGATGGCTTGGGAGGTGCTTGCTAAAAGATCTTCTAGAAGGTAAGGAGAGTAAACGGATTAGAGAGGGAGGTTCGGTGCATGGAACAATGAAGATTTGCATGCATTATTTAAAGGGAAAGTATATCGCAGGACAACATGTAGCATGCAATATATTTACCTACTCGTTACTTGTTATCAAAAGATTGCTTTCACTGATTAAAATTCCTAATATTCATGAATGAAACAGACAGGTTTTGTGGAGGAATATAACTAGGTCCTAGATGTTTGTTCTTCTTCTCCATTTATAGACAGCAAGTCCCTATTTTACATAATTTATTTGATTTGAATAATTAAAATGTAATAATTTTTTGTAGAATGATCGGTTTAACCCTTAAATGATAAATTTTATTATATTTCAAATGATAGACATTGTATATATGTAAAAGTTTAATTATTGAAACTCATCATTTTAGAAATTTCGTAGTTTTTAACATGCTGTAATACCGATGCCCTATCGTCATTGTACAGAAATGTAAACCAATATTTTATAATTACAATGGTTAATTCTTGGTCTATATTGGTAACTCTTGGTCATCGAGATATGTAGATTTTTTAGATTAATATTTAGAAATAGATCATACCTTTCTTTTTATCTCCTCAAACAAATTGAAATGATTGAAGTTTCTCTATTTGGAAAAGTATGCTTTAGAAATGCATTATATTATAAAAAAATATGATTCCATAATTGTTAAGTACCGTATAAAATTAAGATTTATAAAACTAAATGTTATTTTATTCCGACCGAAACGTTGAAAGTTCTACTTAATTGAACTTTTTACATCTTATGTTAACAATGCAATGCTTTTTATATGCGTAGCATGAGTCCTCGCTTAGTTACCAATTTGTACTTAATTGAAACTAATGATGAACCTTAAAAAAATACAAAATTATACAATCAAATGGTCGGTTTTTCCCACCGTTGTACGATTATACTAGTATAAATTTATGTTGTAATTTATAGCATGGTTTTTTTATTTTGTCATATGATTATCTCATTTAACCATTTGTTTAAAATGCTAAACATAATCTATCATCATTATGTTGGTTGGATTTTGTTTCAAATTTATAATAAATAAATTTGAGTGCTCCTTTCTGAGGATCACTCTTTCATAATAAAAGATCAAATCCACCGAAAAAGAGATCATTTAATAATTACTAGAATGTCCAATTGCTAAGCCGATAGAAATGGATAAAATATTTATTTTAATCGTTGTTTTGAAATGTTATTTTGAATATATTAGGATTATCCAAATCATCTAAGATTTTGTGAAGATGATTTTGGATCTTACTAGAATATTTCTACAACTTGATATGTTGTTGTGTAGATCTAAAAATTAATCTGGAGAAGAGGAACATTTTCATAAATGTATATGTGTATGCAGAGTCGGTTAAAAGGCTAGGCCTACAAGGCAGCCGAATAGGGCAACCCACCAATCAGGGGCAACTATCGCTACACTTATTAAAAATATTAGTGGCTTGATAGTATTATAATATAAAAAACAAAGTTGTAGAAAATGGGTTTGTTGAAATGTTCCCGGAGGAAGAAGAATAAAAGTAGGCATAATAACAATGCCTAGGGATAGTACAAAGTACAAACTAATTGGAGTGTTTAAACAGTGCTGAAACGGTTTTCTATGGTTGATATTTTATCTAAATTTGATTATACTGACCATTCAACAAACATGTAGATCTAATTTTTTCACAATTTTCTATTATATTATGGCCCATAGTCAAATATTTATTTGAAGTTGTTATTTCTTATTATGTTCTCCTAGAGATTTTTTAGCGAAAACATATTATATAAACATGTATTGTTTTAAATCTTCTCCTTGTTTTTTTTCCTTTTTTTAATGCAACCAATTTTGTTCATTATTTATTCTTCACCTTTGTTCATCTATTATTTAGTCATGCTTTCCTATAATTTCTCTACTGTACAATAGTTGCTTTAAAGGTCACTACTCTTCCACCTTATGCTTGTCCATTGACATTTGGTTTATCCTTTTAGCCATTGCTCAGAGGGCAACGAAATTTTGATCATCTAGGGCAACGGAAAACATTGAACCAGCCCTATGTGTATGTGTATGAATGTTTGTGTGTGTATATATAAAATCAAAGCAATAAAATTAATTCATAACACATATGAATCTTACCATTTTAACAAATGAAATTAGAAAGGAGAGCAAGAAAGAAAAATAAAAGGATAATATACAAGTAAATTCACAATGGTTCCATCGTTCAATGACTCATATCCACGTAGAAACATATTCAATTCCTCTATCCCCATTTCACTTGTCTCTATGTCCTAATTTTATCACAACCACTAGTATTAATTCATTATTTTAATAGCATTATGAGACTCCGTCAATAATTAAATCGTGCAATGTAGGATTGAGTTTGAACTGTGCACATGAAGTATACAAAGTCTGTTAGAAATGAATGAGCACTGAGAAATGTGAATGATTAATGCCTTGGGAAATGAATCCCACATCTTAGAATAAAATAAACAATTTTTGTTTATATACTAAGATGTGGACACTATTGTAATTCCTATGAGACAAAGAGAGACACAGCCATGATGGGTGGTGCAACGCACCACCCCGCACGCGTGCGCCCATGCTCGCACCCGTACCACGGCGCGGGTGAATGGTGTTTGAGGCATGTTAGAGACACTTAGCATTTTTCAGTTCGCAGTTGGCTTGCCTTGGCTGTTCAGACAAAACAGATTTTTGTACCTATTACCGAATAGGTGCACCTCCTCGTGCCTATATATAGGCAGAAGGAAAACAGAAAACATACTTAATTTTTTCTGCACTTCTTCCTCTCCCACAAAACTCTGTTCTTAAATTACATTCTCTTGAGTTCGTCGTTGCTCTGTGATTGTTGCGCAACATCACAAAGACGGGTCCGTTTTATCTTGAGAAACAATTGCTCGATATCCTAAAGTGTCGTAAAGGGAGCAATATTATTTCAAAGAAAAAGTTTTTCGCTGGACTCAGACAATCTAATCGGTATTATATCTGCTACATAATCTGTTTACTGCACAGTTCTATTCGTAACAGTTTTTGCGACATAGTTGTGACAGTTTTGTTGCTGCTGCAATTTTGCAATATAATCTTAACAGTTTCGTAACATGTTGAACCGTTAATGTTAACAATCTTTGCAACGTAATCGTAACAGTTTCGTAACACCTTGTAACGTTACTGTTAACACTCTTTGCAACGTAATAGTAACAGTTTCATAACACCTTTATAACGTTACTGAACAACAATCTTGAAACAAAATTGATTTATTGTTGGCTGTTTTTGTAGACGACAACGTCTCATGAAAGCAACACTTCTGCACCAACATAGAATGTGATTACTACTCAGTCTGTTGTTATGGTTCCAAGGATGACGTTGTCTCATGGAGAACGACCGAAAAAGTTCACAGGGATGGACTTCAAATGCTGGCAGCAAAAGATGTTGTTCTATTTGATGACTTTACACCTTGCAAAGTTTCTTACAGAAGCTTCTCCTATAGTAGAAGAATTGTAACCCGATGCAACAAAAGTTGTAGCCTTAAATGTCTGAAAGAGTTTTGATTTTATTGCAAGAACTACATATTAAATGGGCTCGACAACAGCCTATACAATGTATACTGTACTGCTCGAACTTCTAAAGAACTCCGGATGACATTAAAGAAAAAGTACAAAACTGAAGATGCGGACATAAAGAAATTCATAGTAGGGAAATTCCTTGATTTCGAAATGATTGATGCGAAGACCGTTATCAACCAGATTCAAGAGTTACAAGTCATCATTCACCAACTGCACGATGAAGGAATGAGTCTAAGCAAATCCTTTCAGGTTGTCGCTACAATTAAAAAGCTTCCTCCATCATGAAAAGATTTCAAAAGCTACCTTAAGCACAAGGGCAAGGAGATGACAATGGAGGAACTTGTAGTCCGATTGAGCATTGAGGAAGATAACATGAAATCCTAGAAGAAGACTTCGCATACCATGATTGCCAAGGCAAATGTAGTTGAGTCAGAGAAACCCAACAAAAGGAAACATGAGCATGCTCCTAAGAAATCAAAGAAATTTCAGGGTTCATGCCATAATCGTGGAAAGAAAGGACATAAAGCCGCCGAATATCATGCACATAAGAAAAAGAAATCGGAAGCAAACATGACTGACATCTCGGAAGGCGTGTTTGATATGGACTTTTGTGCAGTAGTGTCCGAATGCAACCTTGTTGGTAACTCGAGGGAATGGTTTGTAGACAAAGGAGCCACACGACACATATGTGCAAATAAGTGGATGTTTACAACCTACAAATTTGCTACTGAAGACGAACAAATTTTATGGGTAATTCATCCACATCAAAAGTTGAAGGCAATGGAAAGATTGTACTGAAAATGACTTCTGGAAAAGAACTAACTTTGGCAGATGTTCTTCATGTTCCAGAGATCCACAAGAACCCGATTTTCGGATCGCTACTTAGCAAGCATGGCTTCAAACTAAACTTTGTGTCTGATAAGTTTGTGTTGTCAAAGAATGGAGTGTATTTAGGAAGAGGATATGTTTGTGATGGTTTATTTAAAGCAAATGTAACCACTATTGTACCAAACAATGATATGAATAAAATTGAATCTTCTACTTATATTGTTGACTCTTCTAACATATGACATTCTAGATTAGGCCATGTAAATTTTGATACCTTGCGAAAATTGATTAATCTGGATTTTATACCAAATTGCAAAATAAATTCCAACTATAAATGTCAAGTTTGTGCAGTAGATAAATTGACAAGAACCTCGTTTCACCATGTTGAATGAGAAACTGAACCTCTAGATCTAATACACAAAGATGTATGTGACTTAAAAATGTGTCAAACTAGAGGTGGAGAAATGTATTTCATTACCTTAATTGATGATTGTACAAGGTACTGTTATGTGTATCTCCTTAGAAGCAAGGATGAGGCATTCGACATGTTAAAACAGTATAAAGAAGAAGTTGAAAATCAACTCAACAAGAAAATAAAAGCTTTAAGTAGTGATAGAGGAGGAGAATATCAATTTCCCTTTGAGGAATTCTGCACCGAACATGGAATTATACACCAAACTACAACCCCGTATTCACCTCAATCCAATGGTATAGCCAAACGAAAAAATAGAACTCTTAAAGAAATGATGAATGCCTTACTAATTAGTTCTAGCTTGGCAGATAACTTTCGAGGAGAAGCTATTCTTTCCGCAAATCATATTTTGAATAAGATAACATGAAATAAAACATCTAAATCTCCCCATAAACTTTGGAAAAATAGACCACCATCCTACAAATACTTAAAAGTGTGGGGGTGTCTTATGAAAGTCGAGGTACCTAAACCAAAGAAAGTAAAAATTGGACCAAAAACAATTTATTGTGTATTTATTGGATATGCACAAAACAATGTCGCTTATCGGTTTTTGGTACACAAATCCAAAATCGATGATATCCACGTAAATACCATCATTGAGTTGAAAAATGCTAGATTTTTCAAACATGTATACCCTTTAAAATAGGATACTGAAAATTATCCTCAGAAGAGACCAAGGGAAACTGAAATCTCCAATTCTCTTGAGGATACTGAACAAAATATTGATAGTGATCAGTAAAACAGTGCTAATCAACAAGTGGAGGAACCAAAGAGAAGCAAAAGATCAAGAACATCAAAAACCTTTGGACCAGACTTCTATACATTTATGTTAGAAGACGATTCATTAACATACAAAAAAACTATGTTCCCGCCGATGCCCCTTATTGGAAGGAGGCCACTAATAATGCAATCGAATCCATTATGGCAAACCATACATGGGAGTTAGTTGATTTACCTCAAGGATGCAAGACCTTGGGTAATAAATGGATATTTAAAAAGAAATTAAAACCTGATGGTTTAATAGACAAGTATAAATCTCAACTTGTGTTTTAAGGTTTCAGACAAAAAGAAGACTTGGACTATTTTGATACATACTCTCAAGTAACTAGAATAACATCAATATGAATGCTGATAGCAATCGTATCCACACTTGATTTAGAAATACATCAAATGGATGTAAAGTCAACATTTTTAAATGGTGAACTGGAAGAAAAAATATACATGAAACAACCTAAAAGGTTCCTAAAAACTGGAAATGAAAGTAAGGTTTGTAAATTAAGAAAATCACTGTATGGGCTTAAACAAGCGCCTAAACAATGACATGAAAAATTTGATGAAAATATGATGCTAAATGGATTTCATATAAATGAATGTGACAAATGTGTCTATTCTAAACATACAAATATGAGATATGTCATTGTATGTCTATATGTAGACGATTTACTAATATTTGGAAGCAACAAGGAGATAATAAAATCTACAAAAGATATGCTCTTCGCCAGATCTGACAAGAAAGGTCCGGGAATCGCTGATGTGATACTTGGTGTAAAAATACATAAAACCAACCAAGGATATGTGTTGTCCCAATCACACTACATTGGGAAAATACTTGAAAAGTTCAAATAACACAATATAATATCAGCAAAATCATCCGTAAATTTGAACCAAAACAGGGTTAAAAATAGCGGCGATAGTATTTACAACCTTGAGTACCCTCGTATACTAGGCAACATTATGTACGTAATGAACTGTGCTAGGCCTGATATAGCATATGATGTAAGTAACTCAGCAGATATACTAGCAACCCAGGAAAGAATCATTGGAAAGCTATAATTCGAGTACTAGGATATCTAAGGTATACACAAAGTCATGGATTACATTATGGTAGGTACCCATCTGTAATATAAGGGTATTGTGGTGCAAACCGGATAACTGGTTCATCAAATGAAAAATCAACTAGTGGATATGTGTTTACCTTAGCCAGTGGGGCAATATCTTAGAGATCCTCTAAACAAACTTGTATAACAAGGTCAACCATGGAATCAGAATTTATCAGAAGGGGATTGGCTTCAAGGTTTTTTAGAAGGTATTCCAAATTAAGAAAAACTCGTACCTCCAATAATCATATATTACGGCAGCCAATCAACTATTGGAAAGGCCAATAGTAAGCTTTACAATGGCAAGTCTAGACATATTCGTCGTAGACATGAAACTGTTAGACAACTTCTCTCCAATGGGATATCACAATTGACTATGTAAGATCAAATGATAACATTGTGGATCCACTAACAAAAGGTTTACCTAGAGAGAAGGTTAATATCTTATCGATGGAAATGAGTCTAAGGCCTATAAACTAAAAAGTTTCTTTAAACGCAAACCCCACCTAGCTAATTGGAGATCCCAAGATCTAGTTTCAAAGGGACAACTAAGTTTAGATAAACTTGATAGCATTGTAAATATTCAACCATTCCTATGATAAGTCAGTGTACTACTCGTTGGAGAATATGATAAGTTTTGATACTTTTAATGATGTCTATACTTGGTAATATTACGAACCAAGTGGAGTATTGTGAAAATACCCTTTATGGAATCAAATACGTGAGTGAGAAGCTGCTGCTTCAAGGAGAATTGTAAGGTCAAATTCTCCAAGCACTCATGAGACCAAGCTCGTGTTCATGGAAAAAACGAACACAAACAAAGAACCACGAAAGATTAGAAACACTTATTATGTGTTATCCATTTTAGATTTACATAAAAGGCTTACAGTTCAAAGACAACCTTAGCCCACTGATTCACCAGTAAGTCAAAAGGATAAACACTAGGAAAGTTCAAGGCCAATGTGCTACTTTAATCGATACGATAAATGTTTCACAAAATTTAAGAACAAATTGAGCAATTACTCATTCATGTGGGGGATTGTTAGAAATGAATGAGCATTGGTAAAAGTGAAGGCATTAATGCCTTGGGTAATGAATAGTCCCACACTTAGAATAAAAGAAACAATTTGTATTTATATACTAAGATGTGTACACTATTATAATTCTTATGAGATAAAGAGAGACATGGCATGATGGGTGGTGTAATGCACCACCCCGCACGCATGCACTCGTGCCCGTGCTCGAACCCTCATCCGCATCCGTGGTATAGGCAAATTGGCGTTTGAGGCATATTAGAGGCAATTAGCGCTTTTTAGTTGGCAGTTGGCTTGGCTTGGCTATTAAGACCAAACAGTTTTTTATTTTTGACCATTCAGACTCAAACGGTCGTCCCGCCTGGTAAAGGGTCGCAACCTTTCCAACAGTCGCAACCATTCGAACATGCACCTATTACCGAATAGATGCACCTCCCCGCGCCTATATATAGGCAGAAGGAAAACAAAAAACATACTTAGTTTTTTCTACACTTCTTCCTCTCCCATAAAACTCTGTTCTTAAATTACATTATCTTGAGTTCGTCGTTGCTCTGTGATTGTTGTGCAGCATCACATATCATGGGAAACAATTGCTCGATATCCTTAAGCGCCGTAGAAGGAGCAACATTATTTCAAGGAAACATTTTTTTGATGGAGTCAGACAATCTAATCGGTATTATACCTACTACATAATCTGTTTACTGCGCAGTTCTATTCGTAGCATTTTTTGCAACATAGTTGTGACAGTTTTTTTATTGCTGCAATTTTGTAACATAATCGTAACAGTTTCATTACATCTTTTTACCGTTACTGTTAACAATCTTTGCAACGTAATCGTAACAGTTTCATAATACCTTTGTAACGTTACCGTTAACAACCTTTGCAACATAATAATAACAGTTTTGTAACACCTTTGTAACGTTACTGAACAACAATGTCTTGAAGACACTAAATACGTGGAGGAATCTAACTGCTTATCCACTTTTGTTATTGCTTTGCTGTTATTGTTCGCTGAGGACATAATATCATCACCTTCATTTTTTTTGAGAAGAAGGATGTAACCACAAAATTATGAACATATAATAATAAATACAAAGAAGTTTGGTGTCATAAGTTTATGGCGACAACAAAGACAAAAATATCCAACATGGTTGGCTATATGGCAACCGAATCATTACCAAGGGCGTTTGATAAACATCAGACGGAACATACCCACAAATACTACAAAATTTAAAGAGTCTAAACAAAACAACATGGATGAACTAGACTAGTACATACTATAAACCAATACACTTCCAGATCCAGTTGAACTGTCCAGGTGAGTTGTCGGGTATCTTCGATGAGAGAATAAATTTCATATCCTCGATCTACAACCGTAAATATTGAAAATGTGCATGGATCGACTATGGCCAAAAATGTCTACTTTATAACTAATCTAGCATGTAAGTAGTATTATAAGCAATTATATATAATAAAATAAATAAAATAGAAACTGCAAACTCAGTAAGAAAACACAACTATTTATATTGATTATGAACTCAGTTTTACGTTCAGTTGTTGAACTCAGTTTTGGAATTTTAATATCTTTCCCCACTTGACCTAAAGGAATATGCATTTTATGGAATCCATCTAAATTTCCGCATAGGAATTATTACTACTTCAGAAATAAGTTGTAAACGGTAGTTTTTCTTGACTATACCGATTTGTCGATCACCAAGAGTACCACCGGTAGACCGTTCACACCCTTAGGCAAATTATTTTAAAAATGCCTATATTTTGAGATAAAAACAAGATTAAACTTGGTCCAAAAATTGTGAAAAATTCATAGGTCATTTTTGAAGTATGTGTGATGATGTGTCAAAGGTTGAAGTAATTTGGAGATCATTTACGTAACCATCCACCTTTTTGGACGGTTTAAATCGACAATAAACCACACATGTCTAACTCAAACCATTCAAAAGGGAGGAATGTCAATGGGGTAAATAAGGAAATAAGAGAAAAGAAGGAAAAACAAAACACAGAATCTCACAGCAGAATGAAAAATATAATACTCAAATAAACAGTTCATGAAGCTATTTTATAATATACATTTGATTACACAAATTTTTACAACAATCAGAGTACAAACAATGACATATCAAAAATGATGCAATGGAAAGTTACTAATAATATAATATACCAAACTTTGTCTTCGTCCTCCAGAAATCAAGTCTTCAGCACTGAAAAGCTCAGGCTGACCCGAGCGTAACACTCGAGTCAGAACTAAAAGACCTTATGTAAGTTAAATCAACAGTAAATAAATATGGGTGTAATGGCTTCAGAGATGTTTATGAGATTTTACTTCTCTTATCCAGTGTATAACGTGCGTGCAATAACTTAAGAAATGTTCGAGATTTTCCCTCTCCTAAGGATCCGTTAAACTATTTATATGTAGCAATATACGCTATATATATAATATCTATCAGTAAAGTAAAGTATTAAAATAGCGTTAAGGCATTACCCATATCCCCCTTAACACATTTTTATAGGCATCGTAGTCTATACAGTACTGTAAACTCCACTGTAAACTGGTAGGCTATCATGGAGCACTCCATATGTACGACACAAACCAAAATCGTAGTGGGCTCAATAAGGCATGCGAGGCTATGCCTAGGATAGGATTCTACCGTTTTGCGCTCCCGGACTGGTGGTAACACATATGCAGCTACTACCGCCCACCTTGGAACACATTCCCATAATCAAATCGAAGGTGGCCACCAATCAATCACTAAGTAACATATATAATATTGAAGAAGCGTGTCCAATCGGAGAAGCGACCTCACTTGGTCCGGTGTAGCTCCTATTTTAGTCATATCAAGCTGACCCGAAGGTCAAGGCTGCGTTCTTACCTCATACCAATAGCGTTCACCAAACCATCCTACTTCGTTCTGGATTCTCCACCACGTGCACAGTTGTTAAAGTGGTTTCGGAATTAGCGGAGAGTATGACAATATCCGACCCCAGTCTCTTTAACAACAAAACGCTTATTTCACAACGTGGTCATTTTATAAAACATTAATAATAATAAATCCAGAAAACAATTTATACCTTCATATCAAGATATCCATATACTTATTCTAAAAGTATAAATATATTCATAAATATCGAGGAAGATTTCTTTCAACCAATTTCAAAAATAATTTATAAATCTCTCTTAAACCATTTATGAACTATTTATATGTTTTAGAACCATTTATAAAGCTATTCATAAATTCCAAAATAGTTTACAACTCTTTCCTTTTTCATAAACTTCTATACAAATTCCTTTAAATGCTTCCAAATCCCTTTATACAAGTTCTTTTATAAAACCCTTTATAAAATACTTTAAAACCCTTATAACTCATTTATAAAACCATTATAAAATCCTTTATAAAAATACTTTTACAAAATCCATTATAAAATCTCTTACAAAACTTTTATAAATTCTTTACAAAACCTTTTACAAAATTCTAAAATCTTTTATCTATTCAGGTTATTATAAAGTCTATATTTATTATCTTAAATCAAAACTATATTTGTTATATTAAATTAAATTTAAAATATATATATTAAAACTATATTAAATATTTATTAAATTAAATTTTATAATATTTAAAACTAAATAAAATTTTAAGTTAAAATCTTAAATTTACATTTAAAACCATATATTAACTTATAATTTGAAGCTTTAAAACATATCAAATAAATTATTTTCCAAATATAAATTTTAAATAAAATCATTAAATTAAATTTAAAAA
This sequence comes from Allium fistulosum, assembly GCA_030737815.1. Classification (NCBI taxonomy): domain Eukaryota; kingdom Viridiplantae; phylum Streptophyta; class Magnoliopsida; order Asparagales; family Amaryllidaceae; genus Allium; species Allium fistulosum. The sequence goes on from CM060908.1 coordinate 329,323,914, forward strand.
TCAAACATACTTTACAATTTAGAAAATAATTTAAAACCGATGAATGATGTCCATATATAATTTTCTACCCTATGGTCAAGTGATTGGGTATGTATCATTTCAACCCAAAATAGTTAAATTTCCTAGGTATATATCATTTCAACCCGTATCCCGAATCAAAAATATCCAAACCAATAAATTCACTTGGGTATGTATCATTTCAACCCATAACGATTTTCCCTAATCTATAAGATCATTCGGGTATGTATCATTCAACCCATAGTGATTTTCCTAACAACAAACTAAGGGAACTTGTAGTGTGATAAAAACATATATAATAAACATAACATCCAATCATCCAAAATGTCAACAAATAAACATCCATCACAATCAACATCCAAATCAATCAATAAATCACAACAATTAACTATTTATCAATATCAGGTATTTAACTATCAATTTAATTTCAATATTAATTTAAATGGCAATTTAATTCAAATCAAATTTAAATGACAATTTAAATTTCCAAACAGCAATCAATAATTTTTTTATCAATTCATAAATTTAATTCAACTAACATAAGAAGGTTTAGTATTTCGTGAGTGGATTAAATCACTCACCTTGATTTATCGTCGATATAAAATCCAATAAAAGCCCAAAAATCCAACAATCTCAGAATTCAACCAAACTAGTTCCATGTCGTTCAGAATTTTGATACGATCCCAAAAGGAAGAAACCGCGTTCAAATCTGAGCTTGTATGAAAAAGTTATGTGTGTTAGAACGATTGAAAATTTAAATTTAAATTAAAATAATACCACGGCAAAAATAGTGATTAGTTTACCACTCTCGAACCCTAATTTCAGATTGAACACACATGTGATGATCGAACCCATAGTTGCCTCGTTCACACGCCAAACGCCGCCGCCCCTTCGCCTAAACGCCGATCAGACCACGCCACCTCTTCCCTCGCCCAGAGCTACCCCACAGGCCAAGCGCGACCACCTCCGACCTCCACCCTATGCTCCATCCCTGCCACTCTTTGGCCATCAATTATAGCGAATCCAAGCATCAATAGCACGAACGAACCATATAGATGAACTCTTCTTAACTCCCTCTACGCCCCGGTACCCTTCGATCGTCGTATAATCGATGATCCACCGTTGGAAACAAAACCCTAGTATGGACGGTCGAGAATGTTTTGGTGATTTTTGGCCAAACAGAGACTCCAATTAACTAATTGCATAAGTATATTACGTTCTTCGAGAGCTTTCCAACTATATATTATATGACATAGTTTGAGGAGTTTGAATTTTCAATTTGATTTGGAATTAGGAATTAGGGTTTTGAATGACAACCATTTGAGAAGGAACGGATAATTGAACATATACGTATAGAAATAAAAAATAAAAGCCGGTAAGGTTTCGGAAAATATCTATTTATATAGACCGAGATGGATAAGAATGAATGGATAGATCGAATTGGTCGAAATGATAACAACAACCCCAAAAGTCCGTTTCGTTCCCAAAACGAAAATAGGTCATCCAATATATCGAAATATAGGTTTTTGACATTTTTAAACTCGATGGAACTAGTTTCAAACCCTAATTCCATTGTATTCAGAAGTTAGCTTTTAAAATCAAATATTATCAATTAAATTCATTTAATTGATTTCTACGCGTTTCGAGCTCGGACGATCAAACGATAAGTCCGATCGCTACGAAACTTGAAATCCTATAATAATTCACTGTTACGGATCCGATGAAACTAGTTTCGTTTAAATCCGAGACAGTGCCAAAAAGGCTACTTTTCACGTTAATTAAATAAATTACTATTAAATTGATTTAGTCACTTTTAAATTCAAATTTTAAAAGTTACAATTTCATCATTCTTGATTACATAGAAATTTATAATCTTTTAAAATAAATTTTCATGTCAAATCCAATAGTTAAATATTGCACCAATTTCAGCGTTCAAATTACAACTGTAATAAAATCCCAGTTAATTATATTTTAATTTCAATCAAATTCTTTTATTTCGATTCTCACTCTTATCATTGAATCAACTATTACCTTATGAATATAATTAACATTAGTTTACATTTTATTACATTCATATTCTACAGTTATCATCTTAACTCATACACTACAAGAACGGCACCTGATAGCGACGGCTTTTAGCCGTCGCCGGCCGTTGCTAGCCGACGCTAAATGTCGTCGCTATTTACCTCGTTGCCCAATAGAATCGCGACGGCTTTAGCGATGGCTCCATCACCTAAATAGCGATGGCTCGCGACTGCAAATGTGCCACGTGGAAATTTTTCAACGTCTAATTGGCGTCACTAGCCGTCGCTAAGCGACACAAACCTTTTGCACTTTGGCCGTCGCTAGCCGTCGCTATACTGAACAAAATTCTATGCACTTGCACAGCCCATATACACTTCAAACAATAACCATCAAATACCATCATCACAGCCACTATACACTATATTAATCAACTATAACCATCATATATCCATCATATAACATCACTATACATTCAAACAATATAAAATCCAAAAAAACCAAACAAAATCATATACAATCCCAACAACAATACGTATCATGTCAACCAATACAAGTCATCAAAATATGTACATAGTTTCCCAACCAAAATGTGTACATAGTTTTCCAACCACAACTACAAACCGTTAACCCAAACAAACCGTTAACACAACTACAAGTCATCAAAATATGTATATAATATCCCAAAATATATATACACCAAACCAACCAAAATGTGTATATACCAAACTGTAACATGATCAAACAAGCATACCTACTCCTCACCATCGCTGCCATCCTCTCCAGGCATCCTCCCATGCTGTTGCAAATAACCTGCAATCCGCTCATCCAGCTGTTGCTCGAAGAAACTCTTCCTCCAATCATTTATTTCATCCACTGTTTTCTTCAACTGAGCAATCTCCTCTTCTTGCTGGGACCTCCTGTATGCACTCTGCGATCTCATCGCCTGTAAAATAGTTCATAATTATTTATATATTAGTATATATATATAATATTATTAAAATTATTTAACTATTCATATGCATGTGTAAATTAAATATTAGTACATGTCAAAATTTACCTCCATATTTCCATAGCTATACCGCACATTGGTCCGAGAAGGCGGGTCAATAATAGCATCCCAGATATTGTTCGCCTCCTCTAGCGTAAGCTCTTCCCGACCAGTGGACTGTGCTACCCGAGCCCGCTCAGCTTCGTACCTCTCCTGCGATTACAAATAATTGTTTTACTCGATAAAAACCCAATTTCAAGTTTTTGAAAATAAAATAAGACAAAATATTGTTATTAACAATAAATAAGTTTACCATTACGGATTGGGATTTGTCATCCGTCCACTCGTACGAAACATTGCCTTCTTCATCAGTCCTCTCCACGGCATGCATCACCTTGAACAACTCGGCCATAGCGGGCTCGCGGTTGTATCTCGCGGCCTGAAAATATATAAATATTATTGCTAATCTGATTATAAAATATTTTAATAAAATGTAAACACAGTTTATAAATTTAATTACCAGCTCACTCTTATGCTCCTGGAAGGATTTGGAGCCACCACGGTGCAATGCCGGATTTTTATTCCTGTTAGCCCGGTTCTGCGCAGATAATTCCTACAAATTAAAATAAATTATCACGTATATATCTTGCAAGATTTATATTAGATTTAAATAACAAAGCAAACATATATTACTTACTTTTGCTGCCAGAGTGTCCCAAAGCCGAGATTCCATCGCTAGCCGTCGCTAAATCAACAAGATAAACAGAAGAATTATCAATGAAGATAATTAGAAAACAACAAAATCTAATTATCAAATAGATAATTAGAAAACAATAAAAATCTAATTATTAAATAAAAATTTGTCAATTTAAATTCACTTAACAACTTAAATTTGTAATTTATCGATTTTATGAACTATGAAATACTTTCATGTAAATTTATCAATAACCAAGTTAATCATTAATATACACTAATTTTTCACCTAACACAACTAACCATGTTAATCGCCAACACTAATTATCTACATCAACCATTTATTCAACTTCATGATAAACTAATTAATCTAATACCTAATTTAACTTCATGATAATAAACTAATTAATCTACCAAATCAACATACAACACTACTAATACCTAATTTAGCAACACTACTAATACCTAATTTAACAACAAATCCTAATTTAATTAGGGTTTAAACTAAACCTAAAAAACATCAAATTTACATTCAAAATAGAGATTAGAAGCATACCTAGGCGAATTTGGGTGATTTGGAGGCGGCGGAAGGCGGGGCGGCGGCTGCGGTGACGGGGGACGGCGGATTGGGGGAAGGAGGGTTTAATATTGGTGGGAAAGGAATGAAAGTTCTGCTCGTGGGAAGCAGCCTGTATATTTCGTATAGCGACGGCCGCATTTTTTAGCCGTCGCAAACGCCTACCGCTATACGAAGCCGTTTTAGTAGTGATATTAACTGAAATATTTAATTACATTAAATTTCACTAATATTCAAATTAGTTTCAATGGATTTAATAATAAAATAATAATTAGAACGATTATTACACAATAGTAGCTCAAACACATTTCTAAGTCTATTGTTTACAACCAAAAGCTAATAAATTTACGTACTAATTAATTGATTTCATATTCCATAATAAACCTATTTCAGTTAATAACATATAATTTCAACATTAAATCCAACATTTAATTTATTCCTTATTTACAATTATAACCAAATTAACTTTACAATTATTTCAATTGATTGAAATTTCATTAAAATAGTTGTCAATGACATTCAAACAACATTATTAAATCATATTCTATTTTTTTTCTCATTAATAAAACATAAATTTTAATTTCTCACAATATTAAATTTCAAAATCTTATTTAATTTAATAGTTTTAATTGTCAAAAATACGGGTCGTTACAATTTATAGGTTAGAACAATTCTAAACTAATAATGACTCGATAAGGACATGTTTTAAAACATACTCTCTTTTGTCTGTTATTGAGTATTTCTTTGATGTCTTCTTGAATCGTTAACTCTTTGCTTGTTTTGACTCATGTAACATAATTTCGTAGCTTTATTTACTCCAATATGTCCTTTATCAAGCATACGATCATAGTTTTTACATTGTCATCGTTAAAACACAAGGTCTAACCTTCTCCCCCTTTATGATGATGATATTAATATATTCATAGATGCCTACTATACACCCCCTATCAATATATTTTCCGTATTTATTAAATCCCCTTATTTGTAAGCTTCCTATTTCTCTCCCTTTTTCATCAACCAAAAGAGAAGAAAATAAAACTATAATAGTATGATTATAGGAATAATTAGGAAACATCACAGAATAACAAATAATTTCATAGGACAACACTGAAAACAAAGATGAATAAGATGTCACTGATGCATACAACAGAAATACCAACAGAGTTAATGTCATCAATACAATTATTATCACTGATGTAGACAACATAAATAACACATGTCACTGATGTTAGAAAATATGAAATGTGTCACTAATGAAATAAATACAAAAAGTCATAAAATGATGAAAACTATAGTTTGAAAATGATCATGAAATCATACCAACACTAGAAATCTCTAATCATGATATTTAGGAGAAGTGCTCGGATCAATGGAGTTATAAGTGAGGTGAGCTACTTGTGTAGGCCCTTATGGTCGAGGAGGTCTAGAGGAAGGCCTAACAACATCACTAGCCCGAACACCGCTTGGATCTAGCTTAAATGGTTGTGAAATGCATTCGGTCTCAGAGGAAATAAATTCAAACTTAAGATTACGACCCTGACCACTAGCACTAACTCTTCTTTCCCCAGTCCTAGTAGATTCACATACAAAGTGTAGAATGCACCAAATGAAACCTAACTCTATGCTATGATGCCATTGTTCCTCTCTCTCTCTCTGTCTAGCTACCTCCTATATTGAAGTGTGCTGAGTAGCAATAATCTCATTCTACTGCTCTAGTATTTATCTCATCCAAGTAGAAGAGTCATCTAAAAGAGGAATAAAATCCTCATCACTGTCATCTCATCATCATTGTTTTAATGATGTATTTCCTATCTTGTAAATGTTCTGTCTTGAAGGGCAGGAAATGAATGAAAGTCATTGGAATCTTGTAATAACCCACATTTTTATATTGAAAATCATGAAGAAAATATAATTAGCATATCTAAATGACCTTGTTTTGAGCTACAAATTTCTAGAAATGTGAATTTTACTAATCGAATTCTAGGTAAGGTCGTGTGACTTTTTGAGTCAGTAACACTATTTTAGCTATATTTTTTAATAGGACTCGAATTAAGAGTTAATTCTTGACCCAAGTGAGATATCATATCAGCTGCTATCCATAGAGTGGTCATAATAATAACTTTCCCTAACCATTTGAATGTTATGACCATTTTAAGTTTTCATTCTATAGCAATTAGCAATTAGTAGGCAATTAATCAAGGCTCATCACCCATATTGGGATTAGCAATTTTAATTAGGATTTTCAGTAGTCAAAAGTCATTTCTTACATTACTAAAGCATTTCCTAACCCTAGTCATCCCTAAATCAAAGATAATATCAATTTTTGGAAATAAATTAGTAGATCCGAGGCTAACTAGCAAAAGAGACTTAGAGCAATCCATAAATCAACAATATTGGGGTTAACTGGAGTTTTTCTTCGATGTCGGAATTCATTAGGGAAATTTGAGGGTTTTCTAGAGGGCTAAATCTTAGATTTGGTTAGTGTTTCATTACCCCTAACTAGTATATGTTATTACGATTGAGGGTTTTCTAAAGGGCCTATATAAATAAATGACAAATGATTTCACTCATATTTTTTGTGTTTTAAAAGGTGACCTAAGGCTAGTGATGATGCAAATGATTAAGATACGAATTGAATGAATGATTGTGATGATTGGTTGCTATTTGAAGTATATATATATATATATATTATATAGGTATATGTATATGTATATGTTATTGCGATGTAGAGACGTGATACGATGGTGAACGTGAAATGTGAATGATTCTATAGTGCAAGTAGACATCAAGGGACATCGGTAGCGATATAGATACGAATACGGATATGGATACTGACATGGATATGGATACAGATGCAGATACAGATGCGAATATGGACCTATAACCCAAGTACATAGTCCAGGTATTGGGTTGCTCTTCTATAGTGCTTCGGTGGAACAGTGGGAGGGAGTGGATGTAAGCAACCCTATAAGGCATGAGACTAGTCTAAGTTGCGAGTCTAGTTAGGTAGCAGGAGGATAACAGGCGACCCTATAGGACATGAGGCTAGTCTAGAGCATAGTCCTATACACGATTAACGTGACGATGGACAATAAGCAAATCTATAGTGCATGAGGAGATTTCAAGGAAGTGAGTCTGTATAGATATGATGCGATATGGTTAGATGTATATGACGTCCAGATATGACACAGCGACAGAATGTGTGGTGGTCAAGCGATGAACTCATATTATATTATTATATGATTTTGTTAATAAATGTAGAGTAGAGTATAACTCACTCACCATATTTATGTTTGACCTATTCCTATATATATTTTAAATATATCCAAGTTGATGAAATCTAGTGATAAGATGGTATCAGAAAGGGAGATTTTCTTATGTATTATATTTATGGGGTATAAAGATGTTGTACCTGGATTTGACTATGTATGGATTGGGTGGTACTTGTATTATTCAAACATATGTATCTAACATTATAAACACCAGTACGTATGGCACGTCCGATTGGACGTGTAAAAGAAAAAATGCATTAGTTTTATTTTTAGCAAAGATGAAATCATCCTCCTATTGCCTTATTTTTAATTAATATATAACAAGGGATTAACGTAATTTCCAAAGCTTCAAATGAAGGTATTCTCATTATATATAGATATTTTGGTGATGTGACTATAGTATTTTTTCATGTATTACATTCTATTTCCTTTTGCTGTGAGACTCTGAAAGTAATTATTAGATAGTGTTAGTTAGAACTACATTTAATATCTACCTATGTCTATATATGCTTATTTTCTCAAACCCCCATCAACTCGTCCTTTCGATTCTCAGGTTGTCGACATTGGTTTGGGCATTAGATCCAGGCTCAAAAAGGTTAGGTTATTACATTTAATACCAGAGTTAGGTTAAGAACTAAGACAAGAATTAGTAACATATTGATAAAACATATTTGTATTTCCTATTAGATGTATATATAATATATTGGAATTCAAAGTACATATGCACACACCCAACTACTATTCCAGTTTTGTTTATTATCTATTGGGAAGTTGCTAATGAATCCCATTTTTGCAGATAGTTTAAATAAGTAATTCGACCGAAACTGGAATAGAGACCAACACAGCCAATGCTGGTGGGATTGAAACTAGGGCAGGGACTAGCACCCCTGTGCATATACTGGATATTTTCCAGAGTCAATATTCCAATATGGTTTCATATTCTACCTTCAAGCAATGAGCCAAGCTAGCACCAACCCTACTGAACCCACAACCATCAATACCATTGCTAACCAAGGTGTGATTCCAACCCCAGCACCATCAACTGTTGACTTCCCTAAGTTATCTAAGGATTTCTCCAGCCTTGGTGGGTATTAATTTCTTGAGATAGAACCATACTCGGTGATTGGGGCATGGCTTAATGATTGTGAAAAGATTTTCAACCTATTAGGATTTGATGATGGTATTAAGAGATAGTTAGTAGCTTTGTTTTTGAAAGTTAAAGCAATATGTTAGTAGAAAGTCGTACCAGCTGAAGTTAATGAGAATACCATTAATTGGAGGACGTTCATGTCGAGATTTGAGATGAAATTTATTTCTATTACGGAGAAGGATTATTGTTAATTAGAGAAGTTTACGCATCTAAAGAAGGAAGTAATGATAGTTGGGGAGCGTGTTAGTCGGTGTATTGAGTTGGACCGATCCGGATTCAAGTCAATGAATACTCTGGCGAAGAAGGCATTAAAGTTTACAAAGGGATTGAATTTACCTCCGAGGGAGTTAGCATTGAATTAGATACCATCTGGAGCCACGTTTAAAGGATTGGTAAAGATATCATTACTGAATTCTATGAATGGAACTATAGTTAAGGCAAGGCTAATGTAGGAGAAGGTCAGTAATATGACGAGCGTAAAGGAAATGGACCACATAGAAGTCAAGCAAAAGACAAACGACTAATTGTAATAAATTTTATAAGGTGGGTCACATTGCAAATAATTATAGGATAAATATTTTAAAGGGTAAGTGTTATAACTATAACCAAGTGGGGCATATAGCGAAGGATTGTAAGCAGCTCCAGCTCACAAGAAAGCAAAGTGTTATAACTATGATCTGTTTGGACATATGAGAAGGGACCGTCCTACTCTAAAAATTAAAGGTCAAATTATCAAGGCACATCTCCTAGATGCCATTCCAACCTATAGTAAAGCACCACCATTAGCGCAAGAGAAGGGAAAGTTGATTATGATGGAAAGTGCGTTGATTTTATCTGATTCTCATGTTCATAATTTATTAGATACTGGTGCATTTCATTCATTCATAGCAAGTGCATTAGTCGATAATTTAGCCCTTAAACCTGACATCGTGCACAAATTCATTATGCTGTCAAATCCTATTGGAGAATCGACTAATTTATCGATGTTATGTCATTATGAACTATGATGTTTGTGTTTTCTATGTTTTATTTTTGTGCATTATACATTTACATTATTTCCATGTATTCAATTCCTCTATCCCCATTTTCACTCGTCCATATGTCCTAATTTCATCAAAACCATTAATTTTTTGTATTAATTCATTATTTTAATATGTGAGACTCCATCAATAATTAAATCATGCAACGTAGGATTGAGATTGAATTGTGCACGTAAAGTATATGAAGTCTTGAAGACAGTAAATACTTGGACAGAGGAATGAATCTAACTACTTATCCACTTCTATTATTGCTTTGCTTTTATTGCTCGTCGTGGACATAATATCATCTCCGTCATTTATTATTCGTTCTTTGAGAAGAAGGATGTAACCACAAAAATTATGAATATGTAATAATAAATACAAAGAAGTTTGGGGTCATAGGTTTATGGCGACAACAAAGATAAAAATATATAACATGGTTAGCTATTTGGCAACCGAATCATTACCAAGGGCATTTGATAAACATCATAAGGGTCATACCCACAAAAAAAATAAAGAGCCTAAACAAAACAACATCGATGAACATGACTAGTACATACTACAAACCAATACACTTCTGGATCTAGTTGAACTGACCGGGTGAGTTGTCGGTTATCTTCGATGAGAGGATAAATTTCATATCCTCGGTCTACAACCATAAATATTGAAAATGTGCATTATATCCAAAAATGTCTACTTTATAACTAATCTAGCTAAGTAGTATTATAAGCAATTGTATATAATAAAATAAATAAAGTAGAAAGTGAAAATTTAGTAAGAAAACACAACGATTTATATTGATTTTGAACTCAGTCTTACTTTCAGTTGTAGAACTCATTTTTGGAATTTTAATATCTTTCCCCACTTGACCCGAAGGAATAAGTATTTTATGGATTCCGTCTAAATCTCTGCATACGAATTATTACTACTTTAGAAATAAGTTGTAGATGGTAGTTTATCTTGACTATACCGATTGGTCGATCACCAGGAGTACTACCGGTACATTGTCGGCACCCTTAGGCAAATAATTTCAAAAATGGTTATTTGTCGAGACAAAAATAGGATTAAACTTGTTCCAAAAATTATGAAAATATTCATAGGTCATTTTTGAAGTATGTGTGATGATGTATCAAGGGTTGAAGTAATTTCGAGATCATTTATGGGTTTGAACAATTCTAAACTAACAACGACTCAATAAGGACTTGTTTTAAAACATACTCTCATTTGTCAGTTTTAGTGTTTCTTTGATGTCTTCTTGAATCGTTAACTTTTTGCTTGTTGTTGACTCATGTAACATAATTTCATAGCTTTATTTACTCCAATATGTCCTTTATCAAGCATACGATCATAGTTTTACATTGTCATCATCAAAACACAATGTCTAACCTTCTCCCCCTTTATGATGATGATAGTTATATATTCATAGATGCCTAGCATACTGCTCCTATCAATGTATTTTACTTATTTATTAAATACCCTTATTTGTAAGCTTCCATTTTCTCTCCCTTTTTCATCAACCAAAAGGAAGGAAAAGAAAATTATATTAGTATGATTATAGGAATAAATTAGGAAACATAATAGAACAACAAATAATACCATAGGACAACACTGGAAAAAAAAGGAGAATAAGATGTCATAAATGCATACAACAAAAATACCAATAAGGTTAATGTCAATAGTACAACTATTATCACTGATGCAGACAACATGGATAACACATGTCACTGATGTTAGAAAATACGAAATGTGTCACTAATGAAACAAATACAACAAGTCATTAAATTATGAAAATAGTAGTCTGAAAATGATCGTGAAATCATACCAATGCTAGAGATCTCTAACCATGGTAGTTAGGAGAAGTGCTCAGATCAATGGACTCGGAAGTGAGGTGAGTTATTTATGTTGGCCTATATGGTCGAGGATGTCTAGAGGAAGGCCCAACAACATCGCTAGCCTGAACATCGTCTGGATCTAGCTTAAATTATTGTGAAATGTAGTCGATCTCAGAGGAAATATATTCAAACTCAAGATAACTACCCTAACCACTAGCACTAACTCTTCTTTCCCTAATCCAAGTAGATTCACATACTGTTAACCCAAAAAATGGATCAACACCCTGAATTGAGTGTGAAAGCACCAGCCCTGTTTCTCAGAGTAAACAATATAGAAAATGAATGAAAAAAGAGCAAAAATAATAAGGAGACATAAGAATTTTATAGTGATTTGACTGTTAATAAAGCCTATTTCCACTTTATATCTTTTATTAACCGACTGCTGTTACAAGATTGATTTGGATTATAATATGATTGAATTGCCTAAGTTAGATCTACATCACAAGTACTTAGGGACAACTGGAGGATCTTAGTTACTCATTTGTGACTATTGTATGGGAGAAGAAGAGTGAAGAATAGTAATGGCAGAGTTGCAGCAGCCAGTCCAGAGATCCATTTCATGTTGCAGATGGAATGATATTTATAAGGGTTGGAGAGCACTTGGGCGAGAGTCGTTTTGCCAGAAGCCTGTAGTCATCATGCAGAGGAAGCCCAGAAAAGTTGAGAGTGATCTGAGCTATGTATTCGGATCGGCGATGATTCGATTGAGTCGGATCGACGATGATCCGATTTGTGTCGGATCAGCGATGATCCAATTGGGTTGAATCGGCAATGATCCAATCCCTTAGCTTATTTTTCGACCATGTCTTTTGGGTTGTGTTTCTTTCCATAATTTGAGTGCCTTGTCTAAATATCAAGTCGTTTGGAGTTTGTTTGATCGTCCATCTTCATGGGTCATTAATCCATCCGTTCGTAGAAGATCCATCCATAACTCGCTCAATACTTAATCAAATGACATGAAACTTCACACATTCTATGTAGATGAGTAGTAGAGCCGCCCTATGGATCTCATGAGGTGGTGCCCATCCTAGGTAGGTCGGACCCAATCCTCCAAATTGGCTCAATTTGGAGAATATCCATCCATATCTCGCTTATACTTATCGAAATCAAACGAAACATTACAGGTAGCTTCTAGAGGATGCGTGAGACCTAAAAAATGAGTATTGGGTAGTGGGGCCCACCTTAGATGGGTCGAACCCGACCCGAATCACTTGGGTCGGTACCGACCTAAATTGGCTTGGCCAATTGACTCCATTTTTTGTGTGAGGCTTCTGTAATGTCTTTTAAGCATTCCCTTCAAATTTCAAGTCAATTCGAGTCCGTATTTATTATAAGTCCATTTTAAGTTGCTCTGGTCCAAAATTGGATAAATGAATTAGCTGAGTCTTCACTTCTTGAACTAAGTTGCTTAGAATGCTATGAAACTTGGCAAGGGTACATTAAAGAGGTATAGAATCATGATGCAAGAGGTTGTGATTGCTCTCCATGCATCAATCCGGATCGGTACAGAACCCGATGGAGTTGGATCGGTGCCGGTCCGAACACTTAAAGTATTTTCGGATGATTTTTCTTAAGGTCCATTATCTAGTTTTTCTAAGCCATTTGGTTATGTCTTAAGTCAATCGAGCTTAATCTGGATGTTCTAACTCTTATTCAATTATGACGGATTAAAAACCCAGTTAACATTTGCCCTCTAGAGTACGCTTTCGTTGAAGACAAGGTGTGCTATGGTATTGATTATCTTTAGGTTCCTATTCGAGGAGTTTTGACGTTTATGTCGAGCTACCTTGAAAATCTATCGTGGAAGCACACGTTATTGTAGAATACAATAGCCTATGATTTTTGTTTGATGATAGCAAACACATATATATTCGCTTAAATGTATTTTTTATTGTACTATTTTATTCTTCCACATAACTAAATAAATAAAATAAATAACTCGGAATTCATATTCAAACAAATATTTTATTCAAACAAATATTTTATTCAAACAAATATTTTATTACAAATTAAATAGTACAAATTTGAGCTCTCACTACATTTACACATTTTCAATTTCAATACAACTTCAATTACAAATATTTTTCACTTTACAATTTTACCTCACTACATAATTCACTCATCACTCATATTTGATCTTCAACTCTGTTCCAGTCTGTATCCAGCATTTGAATTATCTGCAAAATAAACACTGACACGGTAAAATTGAAAAAAATATATTTTGTAGTGTAAAATGAACTTTGTGTATGAAAATATTATTTTCCTCAGTTATTTGGGTTGTTCGTCATCATTTTTGTTAATTCATCTTACATGAACAACTTATGACATGCACAGTGTATCACTGTACATGCCACAAGGTCGTGCACACCGATATACACTTGCTTGTTAAAATTGTAGGGACAGGTGAGCACAAGGTCAAACCCAAGCCGAGACTGGATTCAACTCGGGTGCATGCAAACAAAATTTAGTTCAGAAAGTGCAAAAGACATGTACAAAGGATCAAGGCAGTTCTCTAATCAATGTACACATGAAGTCTCGACCAAAACAACAAAACATGCTCAGGTCCAACAAATATTACAACTACCTCAATCACATATACAAAGGATAGAACAAATGCAAACAAACATGCAAATAACTCAAAACGCATTCAGACCAGACCAGCATGGATGTAAGTAAAAGCTTCAGACCAAGGCAACTCAAGCATGAACACAATAACGAAACACAGACCTCAAATGGCACAAAGTCAAAAGGAAAACACATGAAGATTCAACCAAATGCACACACCAGACTTCAAGCCAAACATCACATGCACCCAGACCAGAGCAGTGCACCAACTCGACTCAAATGAACCAGACCAGTGCAAAGAATCACACAAACATGAATGCAAAGCAAAGAAATAAACCGGATTAGTTTAACTTGAGTACACATGAAGTATCAACCAGACCAAAATGCAAGGCAACAAGACATGTACAAAGTGCAGAATTAAGAGAAATAAAGTGCATAGGAGTTCAGAGGCAAACAAGTTCATATGCAACCAAGTACAAAGCAAAATGCTCAAGCAAAATGGATATGCAAGCAAGTCAGCATGCAACATGAAAACAAACTACATTCAGTCATAAACACACTACAACCAGACTGCAATAACACATATGCAACAGAGAACACAAGATCAAAGTAATATACAACATGACAACAGGTCAATATGGAACCAGACAACCATACTTAAATGAATATGCACCAATCACAGATATATATATATATACATATATGTATGTATATACATGGAGAAAATAGATTACTAGTACAAGACAATGCAAGGAGAACATCCAAGACTCCAAGTCCAGTTCAATGAAATGACAAACCAACTAATCAAAAACAGTGAAGTAGTCATGACTCAAATCAAGAAAATATATCACAACATGAATCAGTCAAGGAGATGTTCATTGAATTGTTCAAAAATAATTGCCAGCAAAGAATGGAACCAGAGCCCAACATGAATGTCAGAGCATGGTACATACGCATACAACATATTCAGGAAGGAGTAGACAAAAACACAGAGGGTAACATGATAACCAAGTTAGAGTTCGGGGCAAAATATAGATGCCAATATATCAGGAAGTCAAGTTCATCTCAAATTCAAATGGCAAGCTGAAAGCGAATTAAACAAGTCGATAGTAGTAAAGAACGGAACTGACTCAAACAAATTAAAATATATCAACTAAGAACAAGTCAGAAATCATCACCGTCGTTCAAGCACAACTCAACGCCGAGCACAGAATTCAAACCAAAAATATACGAACAAAAATTTAGGGATTCGATCCCTATAAATTCAACCCATATCATCATCGGCAAAATATCAAGTTCAAGTTCAAGCAAATCAACAGAGAAATAAAATATAAAATCACATACCAATATTATTAAATTCGAACTCGATCTTGAAGCGGCCGCAAAGCAAATCGAAGAACACAGATTGAAGAAGTAGCTGTAAACGTATTGAGGAACGAAATCATACGAGCATATAATTCAAATTTCTATTTCAAGGCGGCGGCTTCAAATTAAAAAACCCTAACTCCAGAATCACGAAGAGATGAGATGGCATGGTCGAACCATAAGCAAAATAAAAGGGAGACAATTTTTTAAGTGGGCCGTATACATTTATTTCCTTTTATTATTTATTTGGGCCAAAAAAAAGTGATTAGAGTTGTGTATTTATTTTAGTTGTTTTTGTTTGTTTTTAATTCCTATTTAAATCAGACTCTAGTTTAACTAGGTTTACGAACTACGGTTTTATAGTTCGAGAATTAGCAACTCAGTGGCTGAGTTATGGCAGGCTTTTGAGCTTAGAGTTAGGTTAGTCAAGTTAGCGGGTGTCGCAAGTTTACGTGTGTTTGTAAGCATCTGACTACTTAATTTCTGGTAGAAACCATGGGGGCAACACGTAGGCAAATTATTACCGAAGCTGGATAAAACTGTGTGTGATCTCTACTGCATTACTTTCTATTATTAATTTTATTTCCGCATTAATTTTTAGTATCACCCTATTCACCCCCCTTCTAGGGTGAAAATGATCCTACGGTTATCTATTCAGTCCTTAGTGCGAATCCCCATTGTTCGTGATTACAGAGTGATCTTGACTTGATAATTTCCAAAATGCATACGAACATCATGTAGAACACGCCAGAGGAATTTGGGATCATTTGGAAGCATCAATTTAGGTCCATACCGATCCAATTTAAGTGCTTACTTATACCTTACTCCGAACCTAGTCATTTCACTTTTGGCTAGTTATCCATTTTTGACTTCAATTCTAATTTCAATTCTTAATACCAAGGATGCAATCTCTGCCTCGAAATTTACACGGTGCCTTTGGTCGGTAAGTAGTTCCAATGTGATAGTTGACGTTGACCAGGGTTGAAATTTTTTGGAGGAATTTTCCTTCACTTATACTACTTTTGATCAGTTACTTCGTTGGTTGTTCATCAACCGTTTATTCTAATTTTAATTAGAATTCAGCTCATCTATACCGGCAAAGCTATCTACAACTCGGAGATTATATAGTGCTTTAGTTTGGTATAGAAACTTCTTATGATGATTTCGAGATGGTATTAATCTCGAAGGGAGATGGTAGAATCTTGGACTGTACTTGGTCGGTGGTGAAGTTGAGTTTTGCCTCAGACGAGCATACACCGTTCCGGAGCCAAATCTTGATTTCCATCCTCAACTTCCTCTTTTCGAGGAATTGGCTAAGTTTTGATTGTCGTTTTGAATGCTAGCTTGACAATTTATTCCGAAGTTGGATATAGTAGATGATTCCATCACATTACTTTTCTTGTTTTTGCACTTTCAGTGATCCTGAAAAGAGAAGCTTTCTACGTCACTTCGGACAGCGATTCCGTTATCGGTTTCTCATCGATAATGGATAAGTTCCAAGAAAGATAATCTTAAAGTACAACATGGGTAAGCTATGTACAAAGGATAATCCCTCCGTGGTGCTTGGGTCACCGGACATACTTTGTATAGATAACATATGCTCTTGCCCCGGTTAATGCCCTTCAACTTACGTCGAATTCCCTTGGATTCCAAATGTTGGTCATATGAGGATTTATTCAAAGTAAAACATACCTAACAATGTTGACTGCCAAGTTTTGTTGTTGAAGATGACTTTCAAGTCATCCCATCTTTAGTCTAGCGGAGGAACTTCCATTCCTCCAGGAGCTAGATCCTCTCGAGCTTAGGTTTTGCCTTTTATTCCTGCTATGTCGGGACAATTGAGTATGGTTGAATTATAATGTATAGTTACTCTTGTAGAGTTGTAGTTGAAGTTCGATCAGGCACAACTTCAGTCTTTGAAAACTAATGCATGAATATTCAGTTGCGAATTTCCTTCCTTTGTGGTTTTTGGAATTCAACCTGTACACCAGCTTCTATCTCCAGAGATTATGAGCTTAATTGCTCGGTTACGAGGATTGCTTTTTCTAGAACTATGAGGTAGCTAGTTCTAGCAGTTCCATGACTGTTCTTGCTTATGCTCAGTCAAATTCAGGTTAATTTGAGTTCGTTCAACAAAGTGTTGGTGTATATGCCTCAGTCCGTTGGGCTGATTACTCTGAATACTAAGTCGATATGTTTTAGGAGACTAGGTCTTCGAAGTAATACGTTTGATTGCCCCTATTTGATTGACACGATGGATCCTATCTTCAGGAACTAGGGACTTTGCTACTTGATTCCAAGCTCTGCATTTTATAGTGATGTTGGTATGTATTGGAAAGATGTATTTCCGGTATCTTTTTCTAAAGTAAATTCTTCTGAGTCCAGTGTTGAGATCCTAATCATGTGTTGGTTTTGTCTTCGAGAACTCGTGTATGGATGACTTAGCTCTGTGGATATTCCTTGATGTCGTGTATCTTTGGATAACACGAGATTCCAAAAGGTAGAGATGAAGTCTCGATCAAGCTCTTGCTTCTGTTTTCGAAAGCAAATGTATTGTTAATTTCATTTTAAGGGTCTCTTCTTAGCATCTCCAATCTTTGGGCAATGGCATGCTCTTTGCAATTTTGGACCAAGTGATCTAGTAGGACCTTAAGTAGATCATCAACCCTTCTCGTCGTCGCCAGGTGTAACGACCCAGAATTTCTGTAATTTGAAATTAGAATATTTAATTGATTTTAAATATTAATAAGTAAGATTTGGAAGTCGAATTAATTTAATTTTGATATAGTGAGAAATTGGGCGATTAAATTATTAATTTAATACTTGGAATTGGGTAAATAATTGAAATCTGAGTTAAATATGATTAAAAATGATTTATAAATTTATATTAAATCATATTGGAGTTAGAATGATGTTTGTGAACTTTTAAAATCGAATTAAAAATTAATTTGTGAAAATTGAATATTTTAATATTTAATTGACGACTAAAAATAGTCATTTTTCAAACAGTCTCGGATTTTGACGAAACCAGTTTCATCGGATCCGTAATGTAATATTATTATAATATTTCAAATTTCGTATCAATCGGATGTACTGTTTGTCCGGGGAAAGCCAAAACGCATCGAAATCGGTTTAAATCGATTTGATTTAAATTTGATCGTTTATTTCCGTAACTCTCACATACGATCAAATTAGCTTCCGAAACACGTTCCATTATGTTCGGAACACGGGGTAAATCTTAGAAACGCCAGCCGGCATGTTTGAATTCGAGTTCGAAAATTTTCGGAGTAAATAGTGTTTGATGATTTTCTATAAAAGCACCTCACTTCTTTCATTTGCCAACAAAGAAAACCCTAACCCTAATTTCAATGCCTTAGCCGCCGGCTACAGTTTCAATGGCCGAGAATACATAAACTTCTTTCTTTAATCTCTTCAAATCCACGCGTTATTATAAGAAATCTTCAACTAGAAAAGTGTAGATCTCGTCGAGACGAAGGTATCCATACGGTCGTGATTTGAAACGAAGCACCCTGGGAGCCCAAAGTTGGTCGCGTTTGGCTGCCGTTCAAGCACGTTTTTCCACACGAGCACGCAACCAGGTCTGACCGTACTGGGCGCGGAAGACGAGGCGGGGTAGGGCTTGGTTGCGGCGGTAGTTGATCGACCTAAAGTCGATTGGTTGGGTCGCGATAATTCATTGATAGTGGCGGCCGAGTTGGGTTGTCTCATTCATTTTGAACGATGGAGAAGAAGGAATTTCGGTGGCCAGATTTGCATCAAGCAGATCGAACGACAGATGATAGGTTAAGGGTTTTGAAAATGAAAATAAATTGTAAATTAATATATTATAAAATCGTACAATGTTTAAAACGTCATATCTTTTTGATACGAGGTCAAAAACTGATGAAACAAATTGCGTTGGAACTGTATTGACGAGCACTACGGGATGAAGCTGGATTGGGATTTATTTGAGCCAGTGAAAATTTTGGGTAAAATTAAACGTCTGTTTATCCGAAATTAATGCGACAACCGTTATAAAATGCAAGGTGAGAACTTCTCACTCAATCGAATATCTGTTTCGATTTAAATTTTTAATTGTTAGATTTAAAATTGTTGATAGTGTTAATTGTGTGAATTGAATGATGGTTGCTATTTATTGTATTAAATAGACCATATACGCCGTATATTAAGCGGAGGTTATTTATTAAAAACATATACCGCGATAATTCTACTATGAAGTGGAATTGGTATTATATATGTATATAGCAATATATATATATTGGAATATGTATATATTGGAGTTGTTGATTTCCCGCATTGTATAGCGGATGAGACCCTATTGCGCCGCATAATAGCGGATAATATTTATAAATCCTATATACCGCGATAATTTCACTGTGAAGTGAAATTGGTATTGTGCTAACATCTGTGGATGCAGGGAAACAGGTTGGAGGGATCCAACTGGATTCCTCAAACATTTGAATTTATTTCAATGTTGTGTGTTGATTTATTTATAATCGCCGTGTGATTATATTGTGATTGAAATGGTTGTCGGCTATAATTTATATTTTTGGTATTAATGGATACCATAAATAAGAAAAATTGGATTTTCGAAATTTAAGTTGGAAATATATCGAAAAATTTATTTTTGATAATTGGATAAAATTTAAAAGGAGTTAAAAGATAAAAATCTTATTTTTGAGCTGTATTGAATTTAATTTCAAATTTTGGGAAAAAAGGCTAAATAAATGGATTTCGGAAATATCACTTATAAATTGAAGAATTTATTTGAAATTGGATTTTTTAAATAGATTTGAAGAGATAAAGGAATTTATTTTTAAAAGGGAATAATTTTGAAAATGTTGGAAATTGATTTGGTGTCTTGAAATAGATTTGAAAATCAATTTGAAATTAATTTATTATTAATTTACTATAACTAGTAAAATTGATTTATTGAAATTTTCTAACTTTAAATTAATCAGATAATTTAATTAATCCTATCTATGGATGTTTGGATTATATTGGATGTTGAATTGTTTGACATCTTTGATGTGTGATGCTTTGTGATATATTCTGATTTGTGTGTGATTTGTTATTTATTTATCTGTGATATTTATATATCTGTGATCTGTGAATGAAGGATAAGCGTTACAGTTATACCGCTTATCAATTATATTGTTATATTTGATCTGTGACGATTGAATGCTGTTGCACTATTGTGTTAAACCCTTGGACTACACAATACACATACAAATGTGGATTTCACGTGGAAATCGGTTAAGTCACAGATTTTTTATCAATTTTGGAAAATTGAGTTTTTGAATCCAAAATGGTTTTGGAATTGGAATTGAAAGTTTTTGAAATGAGTTTCAGAAAATAAAAGTTATTTTAAATAACTTAATAGAATTGGAATTTAAATCATTTTATTTAAGTTTGAATTCAATATTTTGAAATTGAATTCAATGATTTGGGAATTTTGGTTTAAAAGATTCTATAAGTATAAAAGACGTTTATATGGGTTTTTAACCATTTAAAATATGGTTTTGGAAATTTAAATTTAAATTCAAGTTTTATACTTGAATGGATTTAAACTGTGAAATTGTAACCAGTTTTTCCCAAAACGAAAACTATCTGTTTTCAAATGATAAAAGCTTTCATAAAGTGAAAGGATTTCCAATTTGTATTGAAAACAATTCAAGTTGAAATGAAATTGAAAATAGTTTGGGAAAAACTATGAATTAACCTTTGTGACAATAATTAAACTTTATTTTGAAATAAAAGAGTATTTCAAATGGTGTATCTTTTATATTATAAAAGACTTGAATTGTGGATAGTTTTGGAAACTATAAGTTAAATCTGATTTAAAGATTTAATGGGTTAATTCAATAAAATGGAAATTGTTTTGAAATCCATGAATGGATCTTTGTGAATAGAATCTTTTTGTTTAAAAGATTAAAAGTGTGGAAATTGTTTAAACCATTGACGGTTTTTGAAATGAATCTTTTCGTTTAAAGATTTAAAATGGTAATTTGTTTAAACCATTTGAAAGGAAGGATTTGGGTAATAAGTTGTGACTTAATTGAAATCCCAATATTCATATGTTTTGAAATATTGTGCTCACTATTCGGGTTAGCTGGGAAAAGGCCTTTGTTTCATATAACCCATTCCGAATTAGTGATACGACGATATGGATCGTATTGAAGACCGGTGGTGAAGACCGAGTATTTGTGAAAACGATAGGATGACCTATCGATTGTCTCTGCACCGTTAGCTACGGTATAGAGATTTCCTTTGTGATGGGAAGTTTTATCGGGATTGTGAATACCCGGATTGCAAGGGCTTCTTTTAGAAGTGCCTTCGGTTCTGTTCGAACCCGGAAAAGACTTGTATGGTTACATGTATGACATTACATTTTGAGATATAAAGCTGATTTCTTTCAAATACATTTCTATTGGTGGCGGAGAATTTATTCTCTTAGCTTAACACCCTTCTCTGAGACGTACGAGCTCAGAGGTTATGTAGTTGAAATTTATCATCGATATATTACCAATATGGTAATGTGGCATGCTGAGTGTTGCTGTGTGATAATCATTTATTGATCATTTGTGATCAAAGCGTGGCTTTGTGAAAAAGCGTAGCTTTGTGGACGAGACTTCGTTAGGGCCTCACAACCCGGAAATGGTCGAAACAGGAATGTTGTGGCAAGGTTATGAGGGTCGCGCCCTTTAGGGTATGTCTTTTCCTTCTGGAAAAGGGTAGTATCATGGTATGGAGCCCAGATACTTACTCATGTGGACACACTTTATTTATTATGTGTGATGTTGGTTACCGAGCGCTCGGATAAAGGTCCTAAAGGACCGGGGAATGGCATATTCGTGAGTTACCTGTTACAGGGGTAACCCGGCCTTGTGTTGGCAGAGAGCAGGTTGTCTCTCGGAGCGTCCAACCAGAGGCGTTCCTACGTGGCATAGGAAGTTCCTTAGCCTGACCATTTATTGGCAAATCCATTTTCCAATACGAACCTTGTACGGTTTTAGTTGTAGAACCTGCTATTTAACATAGCAGCTATAGTAGGCATAGTATAATGGTACCTATGCTGGCTAAGATTAATATTATACTTTAGAAATGTTTTCCTGCACTATGCACTAATAATAATAATCCAATGATTTGCGTAGTAAGCATGTTTGACTATCATAAGAAGAAATCTCCTCCAATTCTGCGTTTGCATTGTGTGTGGCGGGAGGTCTTATGGTAGTTTCATTTTCCAAAAGCATTGCGGATATTTTCCACTTTCTTTGTTGTTGTTTTAAAGATAATAACTGTTTTAGTTCTCACACCAGTCACCATGACTGACCTGGAGTTTATTGTTTCCTTCCTAAACTCTGGGTGCCCACCAATTTCCACACGGGCAGTCTAGAGTCAGGTTATCAGGTCATTCTGGATTCAGGATGCTGTGGAGCTCATTGGCGAGCTGGATGGCGAGACGTATCACTTGTATATGATATTATTTATTCCATTGTGTATTCTGTATGAGGACAAGTTTGTATAACTGTCCAGCTGTGTTTTATATTGTTGCTGTAAACTCTGATGATGATGTAATGTATAAAATGATATAGTTCTTTGTTTTAAAAGATTATTCATTTATCTATTATATGTTATTCCGCTGCGATATGTGAGATTATGATTTTGTTCTGTGTTTTCTATTGTTTCTTCTTTCTTTTTCTTCTGTCTTCTTCTACCTCTTCTTTTTCTCCATAATAATTCGGTTTTTCGGCATTCGATTGCTCGGTAGTTAATACAGTGAATGTATTAATGTCGATTTTCGAGCGATGAAAAATCGCGTTCGTTACATTTGGTATCAGAGCATATGGTTAAGCGATAACCTTGGCTCTGTTG
This sequence comes from Allium fistulosum, assembly GCA_030737815.1. Classification (NCBI taxonomy): domain Eukaryota; kingdom Viridiplantae; phylum Streptophyta; class Magnoliopsida; order Asparagales; family Amaryllidaceae; genus Allium; species Allium fistulosum. The sequence goes on from CM060908.1 coordinate 329,347,374, forward strand.
GGAATTACTCATTAGAGATAGAGTCAGTAGTACTCTAGAATGAGTTGAGTGTAATAATAGATATGAGCGCGTATTTGTTAGTGAATATAAAATTGTTTTATATTGTGATGATTGGTTTATTGAGTGGTATATGGATTCTGGTCGGTATAGTCTGTACAACTTTATCGATGGGGATCTCTAAACACTTGTATAGAACAATTCGGCACGATATTGTTTTAAAATTGGGTAAATGAAATGATTTTTTTCCTCGATTATATTTTGTATATAAAGAAAATAATTTTTCAGAATTATTAAAGTGTATGAAATTGATTGTTTGGTTATTGAAAATGTAAAAATATATATATATGTTAATAAAAGTTGTTTGAATAAATTATATAAAAACAACAATTGTAAAAGAATGAAGTATATAAGCAAATGAATTAATAAGTATGGAATTATAATTAAAATGATTTGAAATTGTGAAATAATCTTGTATAAGTAAAAGTAAAATAGTGAAATTATATGAGAAAGGATTTATAAATGTGATTTATAAATAAAAGGAAATTTTTGAAAGAATATTAAGCACTGAATTCACTAGTGTTGCTGGGAAATAATAAGGGTGATGACTGCAGCATCATCAGTATCATTTTCGAGTTTCTGTGTGATGGAATTGCTACCATAATAAATTAAAATTTTAAAGTTTTGTTGTGATAAATAAAAATTGAAATTAAAATTCAAGTTGTAATTGATAATTATAAGTAAAATGAGTTTTATGTTTATAATATGATTTGGAAGTTAAATAAATAAGTTGTATAACTTATAAAAATGAATGTATATAAGTGAAACCAATTGTAAAAGAAATGGTTAAACAATTTTGTTAAGGAAAGCAAAAATCTGAATTGGATTTATGAGTGGGAATTTAAGTTAAGTTAAACAAATGATGTTTAATTGGAATATAACTTAAGTAATGATGAATGAAGTTGATTTTGATATCGAAGCAAAATAATAAAGTGAATTTATTAAATGAATGTGAACTTGAGTTATATAAATAAAATTCAATTTTATTGTAAAATGAATTAGCAATTGAATTGAAATAAATGGATTGAATGATAATCAATCGAATGTAAATGAATTGATATGGAATAATGGACGTAAGTGTTAATTCATTAAAAGCTAAATGAATTGAAAATTGAATGGAAGTCAATTGAATATTAAACCAATTGAAATTGAAAGTGTTGAACCAAATTGAATGTAAGTAAAGTAAATTGAATGAATTTGGTTGTGTTGGATATGATTTGGTTGTTAGATTGTTGTTAGTTGATTTGTATATAAATTCATATGCAATTGAATGATGAAAATTGAAAGCTATGTAATTGAATTTAAATTGAAAGCGAACCAACTCAAATTTAAATTAGTGAATGTAAACTAATTGAAAATGGATAATTGAATGTCATTGTATATGAATTGGTTGTAAATAATTACAAGTGATGTTGAAATTTTATAAGTGCTTATAAAACTGGTTTAGTATGCATTTCTTTTAATATGCATATGTTGTAGTTGTCTAAAAGAGTAAAATGTTAATAGCTTTGTATATATGTTACTTATATGTTTAAACTGAGTAAGTACAGGTGCCGTGGCTGCCGTTCGGTTGATTTGGGTTGCGCTAATAAGTTAATTAATAACTGCTTTGTTTAAAAATGCTAAAAAGGTACGCCTACGCAATAAAAATAGGAAATATGAACTGTTTTTCTGCTTTTCCGACCGGGTGGGTCGATGTATACATATTTATGTCTATTGTGATCCTACTATGATTGAACCGCGCAAAGGAGACGCTGGCGAAATTTTCGGAAAATTTAAGGCGTTAGAATATTTTGGAAATTTTTTGTTAATGAAAAGTCAATTTTCAAATTGTAATGAAAGAGTAGGAATTGAACTAGAAAATGGAAACCATAGTTTTGGTTGAAGTTAAAGATTTTGAAAAAGTTGAATATAAAATTTTCACTAAGTGAATTGTTTGAAAAGTTAATGAATTTGGGCATTTTTTCTTACTTTGCAATTTCGAGGATGAAATTCTTTTAAGGGGGGAAGTTTGTAACGACCCAGAATTTCTGTCATTTGAAATTCGAATATTTAATTGATTTTAAATATTAATAAGTAAGATTTGGAAGTCGAATTAATTTAATTTCGATATAGTGAGAAATTGGGCGATTAAATTATTAATTTAATACTTGGAATTGGGTAAATAATTGAAATCTGAGTTAAATATGATTAAAAATAATTTATAAAGTTATATTAAATCATATTGGAGTTAGAATAATGTCTGTGAACTTTTAAAATCGAATTAAAAATTAATTTGTGAAAATTGAATATTTTAATATTTAATTGACGACTAAAAATAGTCATTTTTCAAACAGTCTCGGATTTTGACGAAACTAGTTTCATCGGATCCGTAATGTAATATTATTGTAACATTTCAAATTTTGTGTCAATCGGATGTACCGTTTGTCCGGGGCAAGCCAAAACGCATCGAAATCGGTTTAAATCGATTTGATTTAAATTTGATCGTTTATTTCCGTAACTCTCACATACGATCGAATTAGCTTCCGAAACACGTTCCATTGTGTTCGGAACGCGGGGTAAACCTTAGAAACGCCAGCCGGTATGTTTGATTTCGAGTTTGAAAATTTTCGGAGTGAATAGTGTTTGACGATTTTCTATAAAAGCACCTCACTTCTTTCATTTCCCAACAAAGAAAACCCTAACCCTAATTTCAATGCCTTAGCCGCCGGCTACAGTTTCAATGGCCGAGAATACATAAACTTCTTTCTTTAATCTCTTCAAATCCACGCGTTATTACAAGAAATCTTCAACTAGAAAAGTGTAGATCTCGTCGAGACGAGGATATCCATACGGTCGTGATTTGAAACGAAGCACCCTGGGAGCCCAAAATTGGCCGTGTTTGGCTGCTGTTCAAGCGCATTTTTCCACGCGAGCACGCAACCGGGTCTGACCGGACTGGGCGCGGAAGACGAGGCGGGGTAGGGCTTTGTTGCGGCGGTAGTTGATCGACCTGAAGTCGATTGGTTGGGTCGCGATAATTCATTGATAGTGGCGGCCGAGTTGGGTTGTCTTGTTCGTTTTGAACGATGGAGAAGAAGGAATTTCGGCGGCCAGATTTTCATCAAGCAGATCGAACGGCAGATGATAGGTTAAGGGTTTTGAAAATGAAAATAAATTGTAAATTAATATATTATAAAATCGTACAATGTTTAAAACGTCATATCTTTTTGATACGAGGTCGAAAACTGATGAAACAAATTGCGTTGGAACCGTATTGATGAGCACTACGCGATGAAGCTGGATTGGGATTTATTTGAGCCAATGAAAATTTTGGATAAAATTAAACGTCTGTTTAATTTTATCCGAAATAAATGCGGCAACCGTTATAATATGCAAGGTGAGAACTTCTCACTCAATCGAATATCTATTTCGATTTAAATTTTTAATTGTTAGATTTAAAATTGTTGATAGTGTCAATTGTATGAATTGAATGATGGTTGCTATTTATTGTATTAAATAGACCCTATACGCCGTATATTAAGCGGAGGTTATTTATTAAAAACATATACCGCGATAATTCTACTATGAAGTGGAATTGGTATTATATATGTATATAGCAATATATATATATTGGGATATGTATATATTGGAGTTGTTGATTTCTCGCATTATATAGCGGATGAGACCCTATTGCGCCGCATAATAGCGGATAATATTTATAAATCCCATATACCGCGATAATTTTACTGTGAAGTGAAATTGGTATTGTGCTAACATCTGTGGATGCAGGGAAACAGGTTGGAGGGATCCAACTGAATTCCTCAAACATTTGAATTTATTTCAAAGTTGTGTGTTGATTTATTTATAATCGCCGTGTGATTATATTGTGATTGAAATGGTTGTCGGCTATAATTTATATTTTTGGTATCGATGGGTACCAGAAATAAGAAAAATTGGATTTTTGAAATTTAAGTTGGAAATTTATCGAAAAATTTATTTTTGATAATAGGATAAAATTTAAAAGGAGTTAAAAGATATAAATCTTATTTTTGAGCTGTATTGAATTTAATTTCAAATTTTGGGAAAAAAGGCTAAATATATGGATTTCGGAAATATCACTTATAAATTGAAGAATTTATTTGAAATTGGATTTTTTAAATAGATTTGAAGAGATAAAGGAATTTATTTTTAAAAGGGAATAATTTTGAAAATGTTGGAAATTGATTTGGTGTCTTGAAATAGATTTGAAAATCAATTTGAAATTAATTTATTATTAATTTACTTATAACTAGTAAAATTGATTTATTGAAATTTTCTGACTTTAAATTAATCAGATAATTTAATTAATCCTATCTATGGATGTTTGGATTATATTGGATGTTGAATTGTTTGACATCTTTGATGTGTGATGCTTTGTGATATATTCTGATTTGTGTGTGATTTGTGATTTATTTATCTGTGATATTTATATATCTTTGATCTGTGAATGAAGGATAAGCGTTACAGTTATACCGCTTATCAATTATATTGTTATATTTGATCTGTGATGATTGAATGCTGTTGCACTATTGTGTTAAACCCTTGGACTACACAATACACACACAAATGTGGATTTCACGTGGAAATCGGTTAAGTCACAGATTTTTTATCAATTTTGGAAAATTGAGTTTTTGAATCCAAAATGGTTTTGGAATTGGAATTGAAAGTTTTTGAAATGAGTTTCAGAAAATAAAAGTTATTTTAAATAACTTAATAGAATTGGAATTTAAATCATTTGATTTAAGTTTGAATTCAATATTTTGAAATTGAATTCAATGATTTGGGAATTTTGGTTTAAAAGATTCTATAAGTATAAAAGACGTTTATATGGGTTTTTAACCATTTAAAATATGGTTTTGGAAATTTAAATTTAAATTCAAGTTTTATACTTGAATGGCTTTAAACTGTGAAATTGTAACCAGTTTTTCCCAAAACGAAAACTATCTGTTTTCAAATGATAACAGCTTTCATAAAGTGAAAGGATTTCCAATTTGTATCGAAAACAATTCAAGTTGAAATGAAATCGAAAATAGTTTGAGAAAAACTATGAATTAACCTTTGTGACGATAATTAAACTTTATTTTGAAATAAAAGAGTATTTCGAATGGTGTATCTTTTATATTATAAAAGACTTGAATTGTGGATAGTTTTGGAAACTAGAAGTTAAATCTGATTTAAAGATTTAATGGGTTAATTCAATAAAACGGAAATTGTTTTGAAATCCATGAATGGATCTTTGTGAATTGAATCTTTTTGTTTAAACGATTAAAAGTAGGGAAATTGTTTAAACCATTGAAGGTTTTTAAAATGAATCTTTTTGTTTAAAGATTTAAAATGGTAATTTGTTTAAACCATTTGAAAGGAAGGATTTGGTTAATAAGTTGTGACTTAATTGAAATCCCAATATCCATATGTTTTGAAATACTGTGCTCACTATTCGGGTTAGTCGGGAAAAGACCTTTGTGTCATATAACCCATTCCGAATTAGTGATACGACGATATGCATCGTATTGAAGACCGGTGGTGAAGACCGGGTATTTGTGAAAACGATAGGATGACCTACCGATTGTCTCTGCACCGTTAGCTACGGTATAGAGATTTCCTTTGTGATGGGAAGTTTTATCGGGATTGTGAATACCCAGATTGCAAGGGCTTCTTTTGGAAGTGCCTTCGGTTATGTTCGAACCCGGAACAGACTTGTATGGTTACATGTCTGACATTACATTTTGAGATATAAAGCTGATTTCTTTCAAATACATTTCTGTTGGTGGCGGAGAATTTATTCTCTTAGCTTAACACCCTTCTCTGAGACGTACGAGCTCAGAGGTTATGTAGTTGAAATTTATCAGCGATATATTACCAATATTGTAATGTGGCATGCTGAGTGTTGCTGTGTGATAATCATTTATTGATCATTTATGATCAAAGCGTGGCTTTGTGAAAAAGCGTAGCTTTGTGGACGAGACTTCGTTAGGGCCTCACAACCCGGAAATGGTCGAAACAGGAATGTTGCGGCAAGGTTATGAGGGTCGCGCCCTTTAGGGTATGTCTTTTCCTTCTGGAAACGGGTAGTATCATGGTATGGAGCCCAGATACTTACTCATGTGGACACACTTTATTTATTATGTGTGATGTTGGTTACTGAGCGCTTGGATAAAGGTCCCAAAGCACCGGGGAATGGCATATTCGTGAGTTACCTGTTACAGGGGTAACCCGGCCTTGTGTTGGCAGAGAGCAGGTTGTCTCTCGGAGCGTCCAGCCAGAGGCGTTCCTACGTGGCATAGGAAGTTCCTTAGCCTGGCCATTTATTGGCAAATCCATTTTCCAATACGAACCTTGTACGGTTTTAGTTGTAGAACCTGCTATTTAACATAGCAGCTATAGTAGGCATAGTATAATGGTACCTATGCTGGCTAAGATTAATATTATACTTTCGAAATGTTTTCCTGCACTATGCACTAATAATAATAATCCAATGATTTGCGTAGTAAGCATGTTTGACTGTCATAAGAAGAAATCTCCTCCAATTCTGCGTTTGCATTATGTGTGGCGGGAGGTCTTATGGTAGTTTCATTTTCCAAAAGCATTGCGGATATTTTCCACTTTCTTTGTTGTTGTTTTAAAGATAATAACTGTTTTAGTTCTCACACCAGTCACCATGACTGACCTGGAGTTTATTGTTTCCTTCCTAAACTCTGGGTGCCCACCAATTTCCACACGGGCAGTCTAGAGTCAGGTTATCAGGTCATCCTGGATTCAGGATGATGTGGAGCTCATTGGCGAGCTGGATGGCGAGACGTATCACTTGTATATGATATTATTTATTCCATTGTGTATTCTGTATGAGGACAAGTTTGTATAACTGTCCAGTTATGTTGTATATTGTTGTTGTAAACTCTGATGATGATGTAATGTATAAAATGATATAGTTCTTTGTTTTAAAAGATTATTTATTTATCTATTATATGTTATTCCGCTGCGATATGTGAGATTCTGATTTTGTTCTGTGTTTTCTATTGTTTCTTCTTTCTTTTTCTTCTGTCTTCTTCTACCTCTTCTTTTTGTCCATAACAATTCAGTTTTCCGGCATTCGATTGCTCGGCAGTTGATACAGTGAATGTATTAATGTTGATTTTCGAGCGACGAAAAATTGCGTTCGTTACACCAGGCTTTGAGCGACGATAAATTTTTGAACGCTAAATCCATTGTTTCCTTAGTTAGTAATTTTGTTGCCGACTCTATTTTTCCAGACAAAATCGTTATCTAACCAATCTCGCGGTTATTCATGTTTGCACTTGGCGACATTTCTTTCGACCAAGTATTTGTGTGTTCATACCTATTCAATGGACTAGCTATTTTAAGTGCCTGTATTTGAGCATTTGTGATGGATGGAAAGTTGTAGGACAAATGATTCGATTGCCCCTAATCTGGATCCCAATCATATTCTAGGATTGAGGAAGTATGACAATTTCTAATTGTTCAAGAAATTTCCCTGCTTGTCCTTAGCCGTGCGTGCCTAGCTTAACTGCCAACATCGTCATGGAAGTCATGTTCATGTGTCAGCACCTACCTTCGAGAGCTGGCAACTTAGCTGCTTAGTTCCAAGCAAACTTCTCTTGAAGCTGCTTATCTCTAGACAGCATCAAATTTCTTCCTAGGTTGAATACTGAAAGTTCAATCACGTACCGACTTCTATCTCTGGAAACTAGTACGTGAGCGGCTTGATCTCGGGGATTTCCCTTCAGCACTGCCTTATCTTCGGGTAATGGCTGATTCCTACGATGTTAGGTCGAACCATCTGATTGACCTTTGGAAGGTTATGTCTTCCTGTTATTGCCTATCTTCGAGCAATAGTAGTTTTCCGAATACAATAGTAGTTGGGGACTAACTTCTATCTTCGAAAGCTGGTGCATCGTTGGTTCACTACATTGAGTATTTCTCATTGACATTGTAGATTAATGTTTTCCTAGAATTACCGGGGTAACGCTTATTGAATAGCAAATTTCCTGGTATTGCCGGGGTGGTACTTAAAGTTTTCCAGCATTGCCGGGGTAACATTGGTACTTAAGCAATAGAAATTTTCCTAGCGTTGCCGGGGAAAAACCAGTACTTAAAAAATAGAAAGTTTCCCGACATTGCTGAGGCAACACTGGTACTTAGGAAATGAGAGAAGACCTCGGCATTGCCGGGTCAACACCTACAATCAGGAGGTTGGGATCGGTTTTCCCATCAGTCTGGTGATGCCTTTAATATAGTTGGGTACTAGTTTCAGTCTTCGAAAACTAGCACTTTGATGATTGGAATGTAGAAGTCTTTTCTTAGTGTCGTCTGTCTTTGGGCAGCGTTAAAGTCATATTGATTAGGATTGAATCATTCATTCGTTCCTACAAAGTTGAGTAGATTCCTTTTAACCCAATATGGCTTCTTTCTCATTGTTGCTTAACTCCGGGATATGCCACATTCTAGAAGGATGAGAGTCCCAAGCATGTCCGTTACTTAGTTTTTTTATAGCTGCCAAGTGCTCCCTTTGACGGTACAAGGTCGTTGCCTAACCAATTCCATGGTTACTCTTGTTTGTTCAGGGTCGAATTTCCTTCGACTAATTTTTTTACAAACTAACTTCCATTTACGGAACATGTTATTCCCAAGTGCTAAACTTTGAGCGTTTATAGAAGGTTAGATATTGTGGGGCAAGTCGTTATATTGCCCTCAATACACTTGCACTATTCCCATCGTAATCATGGATCAGAAAAGTTTGGTAGTGCTTGGCTTGAGTCTATGATAATTAACTTTGCTTGTTTGTTGCCATATGTGCTCTTCTAGGGTGTTAACTTTGTCGCAAGTACCCTCCTTATCCACTGGTTTCAATCTTCGAGAATCAATGGTTTAGCTTCTCAATTCTAAGTGTTCTCTCCTTGTCGTTGTCTATCTTCGAACAACAGCTGGTTTTCCATAAGTAGGAGTTGAGATATCTTATCGATCCCTGAATGATTGATTATACCAAGCGTAACTAAAGTCTAGGCCATGATGAATCTATGGCAATCGGGAATTATCCTTCCTGATGTCGCCAGTCTCCGAGCATTGTCATATTGCTGAAAGATGAGTTATTCCCTCCGAGCATTGCCAATCTTTGGGCTATGCTGGATTCTTGCAAGTTGGGGTTTTGGAGCTCAACCGAGCACCTGCTTCTATCTTTGGAAATCGGTGCGTCGATGACTTTATTCTAGAAACGTCTTCCATCATCGTCTATATATCGACAGTAAGTTCCTCCTTTTGATTGCCTATTTCTAAGTAATAATGAATTTTAAGGAGTTTGATTTTCTTATTGATATGATAGTCTGGAGTTCTTGATATTATCGAGTGAATATTGATGTCTAGTAGGTTGGAGCAGTTTCCCTTTCCCTTTCAATTCCGCAGTCGTTCATCGTACTATACTGCTTAGCTCTATTGTGATTATCGAAATTCTCTGTTCGGCTTAACAGAACAATGCAGTGATTTTTTATCCTAACGAAGTGTTTATATGTTATGTGTCCCATAGTCCACGGAGTTGATTACTCTAAGTGCTTGATGCGAGACTTGATGTTCTGTGTGGCTCATCTGGATGCCCTTAGTCATAGTTGCGTCGTAGTTCCTAGCTTTGGGAACTCGTGACTTGAATGTCTTGACTTTGCTGAAATTTTGGTTTGGGAGCTTTGCGACACTGTCGGAGTAATGTCGTTCCTTTTGGAAAGCAGGGATTGATTCTTGTTAATCCTACAATAAATAATTTCTGGCATTATGGGGACAATACCTATACTTAAAGAATTTTAACAAGTCATCGATGATGCCAGAGCGACATTGACTACTTAGGATGACAAGTAGCGACTGTGCGGCTTACGAGATGCGCATAGTGGGATTATTCTTATTTGGATGTGGTTCCACTAATCCAAGTGGTAATGCGTGGCTTATGGGATGCACATAAAAGCTTCAAGCCTTCCCGATGTTGCCGAAGCGACACCAGTTCTTAGAAGGACATGAGATCAATATGACTCATTGATCCAGAATGGTTAAGACCTTCTCGACATCACCAGTCTTCAAGAACGTGATGAGTTCATGCTTTGAGAACGTGGTTCCATGGCTCAAGAAATGATGCACTGCTTGTGGGTGCTTGCATAATAGTTTTTGGCTTCCCCAGTGTTGTCGAGGAAACACCGGTCCTTAAAAGTTTATGGGATCGATACGACCTGTTGATCCGAAATGGTTTGAATCAATTTTCTTTCATCGACTCGGCAAGTTTCTCATGAATGTGGTTCCACAAATTCAAAAAGCGAAGCGCGGCTTATGAGATGCACGTGGAGAGTTTTGACGCTTGCTTGAAAGTGATCCCACTAGCCCAAGAAGCAATGCACGGTTTATCAGAAGCTTTCTTGGAAGCAGTTTCACTGATTCAAGATGCAATGCACAACTTATGAGATGCGCGGCTTAGGAGGTGCACAGATTAGGAAGTGCACGGCTTATGGAATGCATGCAATGGTTTAGGCCTTCCTGATGCTATCGGACCCACACCAGTTCTTAGAAGGCAAGGAGCGAGTTGTCCCGTCGATCTGACAATTTGACTTCGCTGGAATGAGATTTTTTCGGTTCCAAGAGGATCGGGTAACTATGGCTTGGATGATCTTTCCGTGCTTTGGGAAGACATGCACAATGAAACAGATCAGGTAGCCATGGTGGAGAGATCTACAGCTGACCGCATGAAGGTGGACAGAAGAAAAGAGCCTATGGGAATTCTAGGTAAGACACTTGGCTATTGGTCTAAACTGCCTTCAGAGGATGGGTCTTCAACTGGCATATGGTTCAAGAGGAAGACAAACTAGTTACCAAGGATGGTAAAAGAGGAGTTGGGAAAAGGTGAGCAAGTATTATGCATCTATTTCGTTTGTTGCACTAGCTAGGTCTATAAGTCCATAGTTGTCAGAATACCAGAATTTTCGATCGGGTGTAATAGAACTATGATATTATTAGTCTTGGCCTTCTTTGTGGCTATTTAAGTGTGAATGGTGCCCACATACTACTGGGTTGTTCACGTGCTTGAACTGTATACAGGGTTTCCTTATAACTTGTCCGGTTGCCCCCAGTCCAGTGGTTGCGGCTATGTCCTCTAGATGATTAAAGCATGGGAAAGCCTCTATCTTCGAAAACTTATATATTAGGAATCCAAGATACTTGGTTCTCCCAGGTTCCGAATCATGGATTGATTCAAGTCGGCCTCTAATTACCACAGGGTCGGCTCATTTTTGGTATAGTTTTTTTTGAGCGACTTCGAAGCTCTGTAATTCAGCACTGTTTATTCCATCAGTCGTTGTTAATTCTACAGAGTGACTGATGTGATTGTCGATTTGTGGCCTCGGGAGCATGACATGTTGATTTCGAGGAGCTCTGGATTAGATGACTATTGTCTTCCAGTTCGCCTTGATGACGTTTTAGTTCGTGAAGGATTTTTTGGATCAGATGACCATTGATCTACCAATTCGCCATCATGATGCTTTAGTTCATGAAGGACCTTCACATTTACGAAGGGTTTTTGGATCAAATGACCGCTGATCTAATGGTTCACCTTCACGATGCTTTAGTTCATGAAGGACCTTCACATTCGCAAATGGTTTTTGGATCAGATGACTGCTGATCTACTGGTTCACCTTCATGACGCTTTAGTTCATGAAGGACCTTTATGTTCGCGAAGGATTTTTGGATTAGATAACCACTGATCTACCGGTTCGCCTTCACGATGCTTTATTTCATGAAGGACCTTCATGTTCGGGAAGGGTTTTAGGATCAGATGATCGCTGATCTACCGGTTCACCTTCCCAATGCTTTAGTTCATGAAGGACCTTCACATTCACAAAGGGTTTTTTCGGATTAGATGATCGCTGATCTACCGGTACCGATTCGCCTTTACAATGCTTTAGTTCGTGAAAGATTTTTTGGATCAGACGACCGTTGATTTATTGGTTCGCCATCACAACACTTTAGTTCAAGGAGGACCTTCACGTTCGCAGAGGGTTTTTGGATCAGATTACCGTTGATCTATCGGTTCGCCTTCACGATGCTTTAGTTCAAGGACCTTCACGTTCCAAAAGGGTCTTTTTGGATCAGTTGTCTGCTATCTAGATGGCCTTGGAGTGATAATTCATTGAATTCAAGAGGAATTTTAGGGTTCAGCTAGTGGGATCGAAGTTTTCTTGGTTCCTAAAGACTAGGGGGTTGGATCTGTTTATTTGATGATCCTTCGGACATGCCTTCTCGGTGCTACTAGAGCAACATCGTTTCTCAAAAGGAGGAATCGATATGACCCATCGACCAGGAAGTAGTCTATGCTTCTTATTCATGGTTCAAAGGCATAGAAGCATTCCCTTTATCGTGTTGTCTATAATGTCCCCAGTGTCTTGGTAAGGCCCACTTGGAAAATGAAAGTAGATAAGGATGGATGAGAGGGCATCGCTTTATGTTACTGCCCCATTCCCTAGTAGTTAGCTAGCTAGAGTGTTATTTGATAACCCTCCTTTCATTAGTTGGCTCAAGTGCTTCTCTGCTGGGTCTTAGTGGTCTTGCTAGAGCAGAAGGTCCCTGAGGTCCTGTAGCTCCCTCACTATTTGGTGGTTCTTAAGGTCTTTGTGGAAGGCTAGATGCATCACGTCCTTTGGTCATACAGTATGGAGTCTACACCATTCTAGAAATCTCCTTTCTAGTTCGTCAAAGGTTGAGATGGATCTTGGTGGGAGCTGGAACACCATGCAGAAGCAACACCCTCCAAGAAGATTGGGAAACATTTGTAGCATACAACATCTGTTGTCCCAGCTCCATCCTCATGCCAATTATACTTATGCAAGTGCTATTTTGAGGCCCGTCGTCCTGTTGCAAGATGTCATAGTAGGCATAATGAACTTCTCAGGATATTCTTCCATTCTCAGTAAATGAAGTTTGACTCGGTGCTGAACCCCGATCGTTGTCCGCCCCATTAGTTTTCAAGTTCTAGTTGTGTTTAATGCTTATTAATAATGTATGCATGCTTTTCCAATGTTTGAATGGTTGAAAATACCGATCTGTAATGATCGCCAGATTTTCCCAAACTGGGAAAGATCAGTATAAGGTGACGAGGAAGGCACCATAAGGCTACATTTCAAATTTCAAGTGGTTTGGAGTTCCTATGCCCGAGCTATAGGTAGATTGGTGTTGATGGGTTGGCGATAATTTACTTGGAGTCTGACCCGAGAAAATTTGCTATTTGCTTAGAGTCGGCACCTTATTCGCTTGGAGTAACGGAGTTTGAAGTGCTGGGCCAGCAATGAATGGTGCTTGGAGTCTTATTGGTTTTACCTGAGTCTTACTTAAGGCCAAAGTTTTATAGGACTGCTTCAAGTCAAATGGGTGATTACCCGAGTCCGACTTGGGGCCAGAATTTCCAGTATTCGCTTCGAGTCAAGCGGGTGATTACCCAAGTCCGACTTAGGGCCAGAATTTCCAGAATCTGCTTCGAGTCACATGGGTAATTACTTCGGGCCTGACTTCGAATCGACCCTGAAGTGAATTTTTTAGGAATCGTTTCGATGATTTTTAATGACTTTTTATGATGACCGCTTGCCCGGTCCTCCATGGGTCGGCCGTCAGCAGTCGTGCCCCTTATTTGACTTTGAAAAGGCTCTCCATTCTTCGGGAGGGCCATTTCTATGAGGTTCCATTGGCTTGCAGATGGTCGTGCTGGAGCAATATGGACTTCTTTCCGTTGTTTTGAACCTTAGCATGTGGCTCTGACCAATCTTCCTTAAGCGGATCATCATCCTCTGAATCAAAATCAACCATTACCACATCCTCTTGTAGAGTCCTTGCTCCTAAGTTTGGATTTGTAACAAGAGCAAGTTCCATCAATCTCCCAATTTTTGTGCCTGATCTAATGTTCTTCTAGGCACCATAAGTTAGGCAAAATCTCTAGATCTAACTTCTAAATCAACAGGATTCCAGGTAGAGAGCTAGATCTATGCTTGAGTTCATTGAGTTCTCAGTGAAAGAACCAAAATGTTAAAAAATGGATCAATACCCTGAATTGAGGGTGGAAGCACCAGCCTTGTTTCTCAAAGCAAACAATATAGAAAATGAATGAAACAAGAGCATAAATAATAAAAAGACACAAGAATTTTATAATGGTTCGGGTGTTAACGAAGTCTACGTCTACTTTATATCTTTTATTAACTGACCGCTGCAACAAGATTGATTTGGATTACAATATGATTGAATCGCTTAAGTTAGATCCAAATCACAAGTACTTGGGGTAACTGGAGGATCTCAATTGCTCCTTTGTGACTATTGTGTGGGAGAAGAAGAGTGAAGAATAGTAATGGTAGAGTTGCAGCAGCCAGTCCAGAGATCCCATTCATGTTGCAGATGAGATGGTATTTATAGGGCTTGGAAAGTACTTAGGCCAAAGTTGTTTTGCCAAAATCCTATAGTCATCATGCAGAGGAAGTCCACAAAATTTGAGAGTAATCTGAGCTAAGAATTCGAATCGACAACGATCCAATTGAGTCGGATCGGCGATGATCCAATTTGGGTCAGATCGGTGATGATCCAATTGGGTCGAATCGACAATGATCCAATTCCTTGGCTTATTTTTGGATCACACCTATTAGGCTGTGTTTCTTTCCTTTATTTGAGTGCCTTATTCGAATATCAAGTCGTTTGGAGTTCATTTGATCATCCGTCTTTATGGGCCATCAATCGAACCGTTCGTAGAAGATCCATCGATAACTCACTCAATTTTGAACCAAATGAACGAAGCTTCACATATGTAATGTCGATAAGTAGTTGAGCCTACCCTATGGATCTCATAAAGTGTGGCCCATCCTAAGTGGGTCAGACCCGATCCACTAAACTAGCTCAATTTAAAGAAGATCCATCTATATCTCGCTCAATACTTATCAAAATCAGATGAATCTTTGCAGGTAGTTTCTAAAGGATGTGTGGGACCTAACAATGAGTCTTGGGTGGTGGGGCTCAACTTAGATAGGTCGGAACCGACCCGAATCACTTGGGTCGGTACCGACACAAATTGGCTTGGCCAATTGAGTCCCTTTTTGTGCGAGGCTTCTTTTATGTCTTCTAAGTGTTTCCCTAAATTTTAGGTCAATCCGAGTCGATATGAGTTCTGTAGGTCAATTTCAAGTTTCTTTGGTCAAAAAATGGGTAAATGGATCAGCTGATCTTCACTTCTTGAACTAGGTTGCTTGGAATGCTATAAAACTTGGTAAGGGTACATTGAAGAGGTATAGAATCATGATTCAAGAGGTTGTGATGGATCTCAGACTCCATCGGATCGGTGCCGATCCGATGCAGTCGTATCGGTGCCGATCCAAATACTTAAAGTATTTTCGGATGATTTTCCTTATGGTCCATTATCCAGTTCTTCTGAGCCCTTTGGTTATGTTTCAAGTCATTCCGACTTAATATGGATGTTCTAACCGCTATTGGATTTTGATTGGTTAAAAACCCGGTTAACACATACAGAGTGTAGAATGCACCTAATGAAAACTAACTCTACGCTATGCTGCCATTGTAACTTCCGCTATCAAGCTACCTCTTATATTAAAATGTGATGAGTAGCAATAATCTCATTCTAGTGCTCTATTATTTATCTCATCCAGGTAGAGGAGTCATCTAAAGGAGGAATAAAATCCTCATCGCTGTCATCTCATCATCATTGTTTTCATGGCCTTCTTATCTAGTAGATGTTTTGCCTTGAAGGGCAGGAAATGAATGAAAGTCTTAGGAATCTTGTAACAACCACATTTTTTATTGAAATTTGTGAAGAAAATATAATTAGCATACTAGTCGACCTTGTTTTGAGCAACAAATTTCCAGAAATGTGAATGTTACCATTTTAATTCTATTCAAGGTCGTGTAACTTTTTATGACTGTAACAATATTTAGCTATATTTTTTGATAGGAGTTGGATTAAGAGCTAATTCTTGTCCTAAATGAAATATCATACCAGCTCCTATCCGTAGAGTAGTCATAATAAAAAAATTCCTAACCATTTGAAAATGACCATTTTAAGTTTTCATTCTATAGTAGTCAGCAATTAGTAGGCAATTAATCAAGGTTCATCACCCATATTGGGATTATCAATTTTAATTAAGATTTTCAGTAGTCAAAAATAATTTTTTACATTACTAAAAAATTTCCAAACCCTAGTCATCTCAAAACCAAAGAAAATATCGATTTTTGGAAAGGAATTAGTAGATCAGAGGCAAATTAGCAAAAAAAGACCTAGAGCAATCATTAAATCAGTAATATTGGGGTTGATTGGAGTTTTTTCTTTGACGTTTGCAATTCATTAGGAAAATTTGAGGGTTTTCTAGAGTGCTAAAGCTTAGAATTATAGCGTGTTTCATTACCCCTAACTAGTATATGTGTATTTTATGTTAAAAAATTACTTTGACTCTATTTAAATTAAAATATGTGATTATTCTTTGTTTTCATATTTTAACAAAATTTGATGATTTAATATGAATAAGAATATGGATTAGGATCATACTGCTTGTCTATGAAATTTTGGTGTTTGTTGAATTGTTTGAATCACTCAATATGCTTGATTTTGTATTGTTTGTATTACATGTATATGCTAGAATAACTTTTTCGCGCTTTGGAATGCGCTTTTGATTGTTGGAAAAACTTTGCTTGACATATGGATGTTTAGTTTAGAATTGGAAAACTTTTGAAAAAGAGAAAGTGGGGAGTGTACAAACAAGGAAGTCAAAAATTTGAAGTTTGGAAAAAATCCAGAAACTTAAAGCCAAACCAAGTTGACTTGGAAGCTAAGGGGTAGAAGACCCAGGTCATGCCTAAGAGTGGCTGACCCAAGGCTTACTTTCGGTCAGTGGTAAAAAAACTATAATATGCTAAAATTTTGATAAATAATTTAAATAAATATTAATAATAGAATAATGTGAAAGTAGTTGAAATTAATGAATTAATTGAATAAATGGAAATAAGGAGGGGCAAAATGGTCATTTTTCAAACGTTGGAATTTGATGACGAAACCAGTGCCATTGTGACATCTTGTATTTTTGAGTTGCATAGTGTTTTTGTTTACCTCGTTTGGAGTTCGTATGGAGAAATTTTGATCGAAACAACGGTGAGTCGAACGAGCGCCAAAGGGTTACGGTTTGGATTTGAATTTTGAAAATCGACTTACAAACGTTTTTCCTCCAACTACATAAGAAACCAACACATCAGTGCAAAAATCCACCCACCCGACTCTTTCTTCTTCCTTCATCTTCCTCTCAACCAACCAAGAATTAAAACCTATTGTTTCTCTCAAATCTCCACTGAATCGAACAAGACAAAAGGCATTACGAAGCTATCAGACAAGGTTATGTATTAGTAGTGATTCAAAGGTGGAAATCAAAAGCGCAGTAGGCCAAACATTAAAGATCTGGATAGGAATAAACGTTTCGGTGAGTAATTCATGCTTTCTTCTTCATATAATGCAATCATGATCCTTTAATGACGATATGTAGACTATAATACTATAAAATAACATTATTAAATGCATAAATTCTGTTAAATGGGAATTAGGAGGGATTTGTATATAAACAGTGAGATATAACTAGGGTTTTATATGGATATGTCTAATTCGATGAATTACACTTAAGTTAATGAAATAAATAACTAAACTGAACTTAGAAACTTAGAATTAGGCTCTAGGCACATTCTCAAACGGTTGGAGGTAGAACAGCGAATGTCAGACCTAGAATCGATGACAAAAACTACTATTTTCCAAAAACGAAAAACTAAAACACTCGGAAAATACATATACCAGTCTCTCGGTGAGCTTAGAACGGTGCAGTGATGGCCGTATTTGGGCACATGTTGAACCTGAACCCAGAAGGGCCTATATAAATAAATAGCGAATGATTTGACTCTTATTTTTTTGCATTTTAAAAGGTGACCCGAGGCTAGTGATGATGCAAACGATAGAGATACGAATTGAATGAATGACTGTGATGATTGGTTGCTACTTGATATATATATATATATGTATGTATATATATGTGTGTGTGTATTATTGCGATGTAGAGATGTGATACGACGGTGAACCTAAAACGTGAATGAGTCTGTAGCGCAAGTAGACATCAAGGGCCGTTGGTAAGGATATAAATATGAATATGGATACTTACTTGGATATGGATACATATGTTGATACAAATGCAAATACAGACCTATAACCCAAGTACATGGTCTAGATATTACGTTGCTCATATGTAGTGCTTCGATGGTCCAGTGGGAAGGAGTGCATGTAAGCAATCCTATAAGGCATTAGGCTAGTCTAAGGCGTGAGTCTAGTTAGATAGCAGAAGGATAATAGATGACCCTGTAGGACTTCAGGCTAGTCCAGGGCATGAGTTCTATACGCGATCAACATAACGATGGATAATAGGCAACTCTATAATGCATGGGGAGAGTCCAAGGAAGTGAGTCTGTATAGATGTGCTGTGATATGGTTAGATGTATACGACAGTTTGCTATGACATGGCGACCGAATGAATGGTGGTCGAGTGATGGACTCATAGTATACTGTAAAATGATTTTTGTAATATATGTAAAGTAGAGTATGGCTTGCTCACTAGACTTATTTTAGACCCACGCCTATATATATGTATATTTTATATATATCCAGGTTAATGGAGCCTAGTAATGAGATGGTATTAGAGATGGTGATTTTCTTATGTATTGTATTTATGGTGTATATAGGTGTTGTACTTGGATTTGACTATGTATGGATTGGGTGGTACTTGTATTATTCAAACATATTTATCTGACATTATAGACATGTTGTGGTGATGTGACTATAGTATTTGTTCATGTATTATATTCTATTTTCTTTTGCCGTAAGACTTTGAAAGTAATTATTAGATAGTGTTAGTTTGAACTATATCCGATATCTACCTATGTCTATATGCTTATTTATCTCAAACCCCCAACGACCCGCCCTTTCGATTCTTAGGCTGTCGACATTAGTTTGGGCATTAGATCCGAAGTCAAAAAGGTTGGGTGGTTATATTTGATATCAAAGGTTACGTTAAGAACCAGGACAGGAATTAGGAACGTATTGATTGAATATATTTGTATTTTCTATTAGATCTATATATGGTATATAGAAATTCAAAGTACATATGTACACACCCAGCTACTGTTCTAGGTTTGTTTACTATCTATTGGGAAGTTGCTAATGAATCCAATTTTTATAGATAGTTGAAATGAGTAATTCGATTGAAACTAAAACAGAGACTAACACAGCCATGGTGGGATTGAAACCGGGGTAGGGACTAACACCTGTGTTAATATACTATATATTCCTAGAGTTAATATTCCAATATGGTTCATATTCTACCTTCAAGCGATGAGCCAAGCTAGCGCCAACCTACCGAACCCGAAAGCACTAATACCATTGCTAACCAAGGTGTGATTCCAGCCCCAACACCATCATCTGTTGACTTTCCTAAGTTGTGTAAGGATTTCTCCAGCCTTGGTGGGAATCAATTTCTTAAGGTGGAACCATACTCGGTGACCCAAGCATGGCTTAATGAATGTGAAAATATTTTCAACCTATTAGAACTTGGTGATGGTATTAAGAGACAGTTAGCAGCTTGTTACTTGAAAGGTGAAGAAATATGTTTGTGAGAAGTTGTAATAGCTAAAGTTAATGAAAATATTGTTACATGGAGGATGTTCAATTCGAGATTTGAGATGAAATTTCTTTCTAGTGCCGAGAAAGATTATTTCAATTAGAGAAGTTTATTCATCTAAAGTAGGAAGAAATGATAATTGGGCAGTGTGTAAGTTAGTTTAATACGTTGGCCTAATTTGGATTCGAGTTAATGAATACTCCGACGAAGAAGGCATTAAAGTTTACAAAGGGATTAAATTTATCTCTGAGGGAGTTAGCATTGAATTAGATACCATTTGAAGTACGTTTGAAGGATTGGTAGAGACATCATTACTGAATTATATGAATAGAACTATGGTTAAGGACCAGGCTAATGTAGGGGAAGGCCAGTAACATGGTAAGCGTAAAGGAAATGGACCACATGGAGGTTAAGCAAAAGACATGCGACTAATTGTAATAGATTTCATAATGTAAGACACATTGCAAATAATTTAGGACAAATCTTTTAGAGGGTAAGTGTAATAACTACAACCAAGTGGGGCACATAATGAAGGATCTTAAGGTAGCTCTAGCTCACAAGAAAGTAAAGTGTTATAACTATGGGCTATTTGGACATATGAAAAGGGACACTCCTGCTCTAAAAAATAAAGGTCAGATTAAGAAGGCATATGAATTAAATGTCGTTCGAACCTCTAGTAAAGCACCACCATCAGCGTAAGAGAAGGGAAAGTAGATTGTGATGGAAGGTGCATTGATTTTATCGGATTCTCATGTTTATAATTTATTTTGTACCGGTGCATCTCATTTATTCATAGCAAGTGAATTAGTCGAGAATTTAGCCCTTAAACTTGACATCGTGAACAAATTCGTTATGGTGTCCAACTTTGTTGGAGGATCGACTAATTTATCGATGTTATGTCATAATCTAAAGTTAGTCATCCGTGATGTGGAGTTTCCTTGTGATGCTTATGTACTAAACTTTTCAGGATATGGGTTGATTTTGGGAATGGATTAGATGTCTCATTTTGGAGTAGTAATAGATTATGATAGGAGGATGGTTCGATTGAGGATGGGTGATGGACTTGATTTGATTCTGTGTTATGTGCCCGATATTTTTGTTATGGAGACATATTTATATTCACTTACCCTGTCATAAGAAGAGCTATCTTGTATATCCATGGTGATAGACTATCTTGATGTATTCGAAGAAGTTTTTGAACTCCATCCCTGAAGAGAAATTGGATTTTGTATTGACGTTGAGAAAGATGCAAGATTAGTTGTGATGCCTCTTAGGCATATGGCTTCGAAGATGAGAACAGAATTGGATAAGCAAGGTTTTAAATTGTTGATGAAAAGCTTTATTCAGAGAAGCATCTCGGAATAAGGAGCGCTTGTCGTTTTCACTACTAAGGTAGATGGTTCCCTTAGCTTATGCATCGATTATGGAGAACTGAATAAGCCGCTAAATAAAAAAAAAACTATCCATTACCTTGTATAGACGACCTCTTCGATCGGTTAGTCGGGGCGAAGGTTTTCTAGTAGCCTGATTTGGCAACTAGGTTTCACCAATTGTGAGTGGTTGAAGATGGTATCCAGAAGATCGTTTTCCATACAACTGATGGATTAATTGAGTGGTTGGTCATGCTGTTTGGACCGCTGAATGCTCCAGCTTATTATATGGATTTGACGAGTAGAATATTCTGGAGTAATGGAACATGTTTATTATGGTCATTCATAGATGATACTCTTATTTATTCCAGGAGTGAGGCAGGGCTTGAGATTTATTTGAGGGAAGTGATGGATGTATTCGAGAGAAATCAGTTTGCTAAAATTTCTAAGTGTCATTTTTTGGTGAAATGAAGTTTATTTCTTTCAGCATGTAGTAACAGTAAATGGATTGGCGGTAAACTTGGAGAAAGTAGTTGGAGTCGAGGTTGGAAGACGCCGAAGAATGCGTTAGAGATCCATAGCTTTTTGGTTTTGGTCGGATTTTATCAGATGTTCATTAATGATTTTATGATGATATCGACACCTCTGATCTGTTTAACAAAGAAGAAACTGATTTATACATGGAGTCTGTAGTATGAAGAGGCATTTATTCAATTGAAGGAGTTGTTAATGAGTGCTCTAGTTTTGGTTATCTTCAATGGTACCAAACCATTTAACGTATACACCGATGCATGCGGTACTAGTCTTGGTGCTATTCTTATGCAACAAGGAAGAGTATTAGCATATGCAAGTAACCAATTAAAGAACTACGAGAGGAGTTATCTGATACAAGACTTGGAGTTGATTGCTATTGTATTTGTATTGAAGTCGTGAAAACATTATCTGTTAGGTGAGAGATTTGACTTATTTATATATCATAAATCTCTCAATTACTTGTTTTCTTAGAAGGATTTGAACCTGAGATAGCAGCGGTGGATGGAGTTCTTATCATCATATGATTTTCGAATTTCTTATACTCTAGGGAAAGGAAACATAGTTGCAGATGCTTTAAGTAAGAAGCATGCAGAGGTAAATGCTATGTTGTTAGAATGGAGAAACTAAGAGTTCATATCAGAGTTTGACTTCAAACCTCGGTCAGAGTACGCTCCTAGATTATTTACAGTAATGAAGGTTAGGCCCATGCCGGTGGACGTTAGGCTATGTTAAGAGCAAGATGCATTATTGGTTGATATTATGGAGTAGCTAGGATGGGTGAATGATGGAGCCATTTGGATCATTACTACAAGGATCGGAAAGGTTATTTGAGAAGAGAGGGAAGGCTAGTGTACCATAGGTTAAGGAGTTCATAGAGGACGTCTTAGGTAAGTATCATTGCTCTAGGATGACTATTCATTTAAGAGAAGATAAGATGTATCGGCGTGTGAAGAGGATATTTTATTGGCTAGGGATGAATGGACAAGTAGTTGAGTATGTGGAGAAATGTCTGACGTGTCAAAGAGTGAAAGCAAAGTAAACAAAGCCGAGTGGACTATTACTTTCATTGGATGTGCCACAGTGGAAGTGGAAGTGCATATCTATGGATTTTTTGGATGAATTACCTTGGAGTAGAAGTGGAAATTAGAGCATATGGGCTATAGTGGATCTTTTTATAAAGAGTGCACATTTTATTCTAGTTAAGAGTACAAGAACAACAACAACTTTACCAACACAGTATATTAAATAAGTGGTCCAACTACATGGAATTCCAACTAGTATAGTGAGCGATTAGGATCTACTTTTCATGAGTGGATTCTTGAGGACGCTACAGGGTGCATTAGGGATGGAATCAAATCTAAGCACCGTATCACCCACAGACTAATGGATAGACGGAGAGGGTGAACAGAGTTTTGGAGGATTTGTTGAGGGTTTGAATATTGGATTTTGCAAGGTCTTGGGAGGACCATTTACCTTTAGTGGAGTTCATGTATAATAATAGCTACTAAGCTAGTATAAGCATGGCACCATTTGAAGCATTATATGGAAGGCCATGCAAATCACTGGCCTATTGGTGGGAGTCTACGAATAAGATTATTTCAGGTTCAGAGATGGTTAAGGATACCGCAGAGAAGGTGGAGCTATAGAGGATGGAGGCTGCATAGGACCGCAGAAGTCATATGTAGATAGGAAGAGAAAGGATTTAGAATTCGAAGTGGTAGATTTGGTTTTTGTTAAAGTTTCTCCATTAAAAAGAGCAGTATGATTCGGGAGTTTGGAAAAATTAGCATCCTGATTTGTCGGCCCATTTGTAGCGAGGATAGAAAATTTGGCATACATATTGAGCATTCAAAGAAGATAGCATGAGTCCAGAATGTGTTCGACATGTCACATTTGCAAAAATGCATGCATTATCCTACGATGTGATAGCGCCTAGCTAATTGGAAGAGGTTGAGTCAGAATCTGAGTTGAGTTCATCCCATGGTCCGACCTATATCATGGAACATAGGGTGTATGACTTTGAAATAAGATGTGAAATTGGTAGGATGCAATAGGTAAACAACCCAGCGAAGAGTACATGGGAGAAGACGAAGGCTACTCATCCGCAAATCTTTTGGTACATTTCCTGGCTTTGATTTGGTTTCCTTAGTTAGAATATTCTAGGATTAGGATTTGGATGCTTTAGATGAATTGATTGTTAGATTTTATATATGTGATTGAATTTGCATTCATATATATATATATATATGCTTATACTAGGATGTTGCGCATCATTTCTAATATGTCATCTTATCACATTCATATAGGTTACATTAGCTGCATTTATGCATTATAATCATTGAAAATGCAGGCTCATGGTGTTCATGCCTATGCAATATTCAAATCTTTTTTATATATTGTTGTTTATATTAATTCAGATGCTATGTTTATGAATTGGTTGATATACGTTTAATGATCGAATGTTGTATTATATTTTCTATTCCTTAGGAATTTCGAGGACAAAATTCTTTTAGGGGGAGAATGTAATACCCTGAAAATTTGATAAACAATTTAAATAAATATTAATAATAAAATAATGTGAAAATAATTTAAATTAATGAATCAATTAAATAAATTAGAAATAAAGAAGGACAAAATGGTCATGTTTAAAACGTTGGAATTTGAAGAAGAAACCAACACCATTGTGGCCGTCTTATTTTTTTGAGTCACACAGTATTTTTTTTGCCTCATTTGGAGTCCATATGGAGAAATTTTGATCGAAACAATGGTGAGTCGACTGGGCGCCAAAGGGTTAGGTTTGAATTTTGAAAATGGACGTTCAACGTTTTCCCTCCAACTACATAAGGAACCAATGCACATATAATTGAATTCAAAAAACTACCTACCTGACTCTTTCTTCTATCTCATTCTTCCTCTTAACCAATCAAGAATTAAACCTATTATCTCTATCAAAGCTCCACCAAATCAAGCAAGACCAAAAGCTTTTGTGAAGCTATCAGATAAGGCTACGTATCAGTAGTGATTTAGAGGTGGAAATACACAATAATGAGATGCAATAGGCCGGACAACGAGGATCTAGATAGAAATAGGCGTTTCGGTGAGTGATTCATGCTCTCTTCTTCATACAATCGAATCATGATAGTTTAATGATGATATGTAGGCTAGAATATTGTAGAATAACATTATTAAACTCATAAATTCAGATTTAAATGGGAATTGGGAGGGATTTATATACAGTGAGTGAGAACTAGGTTTTTACATGGATATGTCTAATTCACTGAATTACACTTAAACTAATGAAATAAATAACCAAACCAAACTTAGAATTAAGTTCTAGGCACATTCGCAGACGATTGGAGGCCAAATGGAGGCGATTGGACCCGGAGATGATGAAAATTACCATTTTCCAAAAATTGAAATACTTGGAAAATAAATACACCTGTCCCCCAACGGGCTTGGACCTGTGCATCGGTGGCCGTGTCTGGGCACAGGTTGAACCTGCACCCAAAAAGGGCCTATATAAATAAATAACGAATGATTCAACTCTTATTTTTTTACATTTTGGAAGGTGACCCAAGGTTAGTGATGATTCAAACGATAGTAATAAGAATTGGATGAATGATTGTGATGATTGGTTGCTATTTGAAATGAATATATATATGTTATTACGATGCAGAAACGTGATGCGAATACAAATACAGATACGGATTACAGACCTATAGACGTAAAGGGGCAGGGGTATGGATATGGATATAGATATGAATACGGATATAGGTACTAACATGGACATGGATTTGGATGCAGATACGGATGCGAACACAAACATAAGTACGTGGTCCAGGTATTGCTTTGCTCCTCTATAGTGCTTCGGTGGACTAGTGGAAGGGAGTGGATGTAAGCAACTCTGTATGGTATAAGGCTAGTCTAGGGTGTGAGTCTAGTTAGGTAGCATGAGGACAATAGGCGACCCTGTAGGGCATGAGGCTAGTCCTGGGCCTGAGTCCTATATGCGACTAACATAACGATGGACAATAGGATACTCTATAGTGCATGAGGAGAGTCCAGGGAAGTGAGTCCGCATAGATATAATGCGTTATCTTTAGATATATATAACGCTTAGGTATGACATGGTGACGGAATGTGTGGTGGTCGATAATTCATATCATATCATAGTATTATTTTTGTAGTATACATAGAGTAGAGTATGACTCACTTACCAAACTTATGTCTGACCCACTCCTATATATATTTTAGATATATCCAAATTGATGGAGTCTAGTAATGTGATGGTATTAGAGATGGAGATTTGTTTATGTATTGTATTTATATTGTATATAGGTGTTGTACCTGGATTTGACTATGTATGGATTGGGTTGTGCTTGTTTTATTCAAACATATGTGTCTTGTATTATAGAGATGTTGTGGTGATGTGACTATCATATTTGTTAATGTATTATATTTTATTTCCTTTTATTGTGAGACTCTAAAAGTAGTTATTAGATAGTGTTAGTTAGTACTGTATTTGATATCTGATATCTACCTATGTCTGTATACGCTTATTTATCTCAAACCCCTTACAAATCGTCCTTTCGGTTCTCGAGTTGTCGACATTGGTTTGTATATTGGATCCAAGGTTGAAAAGGCTAGGATGTTTTGGTATCAGAGTTTAGGTTAGGAACTTGGGATAGGAATTAAGAAGATATTGAGTGAGAATAGTTATATTTTCTATTAGATGTATGTATAATATATAGAAATTCGAAGTACATATGCACACACCAAACTACTATTCCAATTTTGTTTACTATCTATTAGGAAGTTGCTAATGTATCACATTTTTACAGATAGTTAAAATGAGTAATTTAGTTGAAACTAGAATAGAGACCAACACAACCAATGCCGGTGGGATAAAAACAAGGGCAGGGACTAGCACCTATGTGGATATACTGGATACTCCCAAAGTTAATATTCCAGTATGGTCCAAATGCTACCTTCAGGGGATGCGCCAAGCTAGTACCAACCCTACCGGACCCATAGCCACCAATACCATTGCTAACCAAGGTGTGATTCCAGCTCCATCATCACCAACTATTTAGTTTACTATGCTATATAAGGATGTCTCCAACCTTGGTGGAAAGCCATTTCTCGAGATGGAACATACTCGATGACTCGGGCATGGCTTGATGATTGTGAAAACATTTTCAACCTACCAGGACTTGGTGATGGTATTAAGGGACAGTTAGCAACTTGATATTTGAAAGGTGAATCCAACATGTTGGTGGAAAGTGGTAACAAGTGAAGTGGATGAGAATACTTTTACTTAGAGGACGTTCAAGTCAAGTTTTTAAGACAAAATTTCTTTCTGGTGTCGAGAGGGCTTATTGTTAGGGAAGTTTATTCATCCAAAATAAGGATAAATGACTGTTGGGGAGTATGATGGTTAGGTATGATGTGGCGACAGAACAAATTGTGGCTAAGTGATAGACTCATTTCATGTTATAGTCATTTTTGTAGTGTATATATAGAGTAAAGTATGGCTCATTTACCAGACATATGTCTGATCCTCTTATATTATATATATATATATATTAAAGTTGATGGTGTCCAGTGATGATTGGTATCAAAGATGAGATTTGTTTATGCATTGTATTTATGGTGTATATAGTTGTTGCACCTAGATCTGACTTTGTGTATGGATTATGTTGTACTTGTATTATTCAGATACGTATTTGACATTATATACTTGTTGTGATGATGTGACTATGGTATTTGCTTGTATATTTTATTTTATTTCCTTCTGATACAAGACTCTAAAAGTATTTAT
This sequence comes from Allium fistulosum, assembly GCA_030737815.1. Taxonomy (NCBI): domain Eukaryota; kingdom Viridiplantae; phylum Streptophyta; class Magnoliopsida; order Asparagales; family Amaryllidaceae; genus Allium; species Allium fistulosum. The sequence continues at coordinate 329,374,895 of CM060908.1, forward strand.
TTGATAGTGTTAGTTAGAACTATATCTAATATATGATACCTATTCATGTCTATATATGCTTATTTATCTCAAACCCTAACGACTCATCTTGTCAGTTCTCAGGTTGTTGATGTCGGTTTAGTGTTGGATCCGAGGTCGAAAAGCTCAGTTGTTACAAAATCTCGAGGCAATCCCCAGGCCAGAAAAAATATAGATACCGGATTGCAAAAATATTCCATTGCCGACTCGCAACATACTTTGGGTCGATGCTAGATTCAGTCTAGATTTTCCCCCAAATGCCAAACTCATTTTCCCTGAAGCCATGAATTAGTGTAGAGAGTATGAAAACTCTGGACCAAACATCTAAAAACACTAAGGCATACTGAAGGTCATTTTTTGTTATTTTGTTTTTTTATAATAAGCATGCCACTTTATTTAAGCAGGGCACTCATTTTGATGTCTCGAGGTTAGAACCCGTGGCCTCCAGAACCTCTGTCTAGAGCTTATACCACTTACCGCTTGTGCTAGTGGTCCTTGATGCAATCTCCAGGTCATTTTAATATTGAATAAAATTTCTTAGAGCCATAACTTCTTCATACTAAGTCCAAATTCAACATGAGTTGGACTATTATGCTAGAAATTTCAAGGTATCCATATCAATGAAATTTAAAGACATTTTGAGAACTTTGATTTTTGGGTTGATGAAAGAATAAATGAGCATTCGAGAGATGAAATGAGCATCTCTTTAGCAAATTGGGGATTGGATAAGTTGACATTGAATAAATAGCAACTATTAGAGGAAAATGGAAGCCGAAGTCAATTAAATAAACAACTAGAGCGTAGATTGAGAATGTTCTACAAATGAAACGAGTACGTTGGGAGCTTTATTTACTTAGGCCACATGGAGTGTTAAAAGGAGACTATTACCAAAGGTGGGTATGCTCACCATAAGAGCATCAGTGACGAGGTCACTAGTGGGTTTTTCCTTTTTACATAATTTATTGCTAATAATGAGCTACTAGAAAATGTGCCTAGATGTCGTCTTATGACGTATCATAATTTTTGGTCACCAAATATTCATAATCCTCAATGGGAGTGAGATAAGTGAGGTTTTAGATGCAATGGATGTAGTTATTGATGTGTAGTATTATTTTGAGTCTTATACCTCGACACCCCATATCCTACTAATGAAAAATAGTAAAAATCTTTTTTCCTAACTGTAGATTAGGCGTATTGAGTTTATATGCCAATTCTTGTCTGTTTAGGAGATTGGTACGCTCATAATGTAGTTGGACGATCCCATAACCATTCTTACAGGGACAATTTAGGTCTTATATTCATATATATTGAGTTTATATATTGTTTTGGGCATATGAGCCATTCAACTAGATAGTTGTCTAATCCAAATTTATATTTATTTTCCGTCTCTTATAACTCTCGATACTCTCACGAGTAGGTTGAGAAATAGCTTGATGTGACTACGTACAATAAATGATGAGTGAAGACGAGAAGGAGGTTTGTAGATTAGCTATTTCATTAGAGCTTTCATATATATATATATATATATATATCTGTGTGTGTGTGTGTTTGTGTGTATGTCTGTGTGTGTATCTCTATGTGTGTGTGTGTGTTTGTATATGTATATGTATCCTATTTTGTTGGTGCATTAAGTAGCTAGGACTTATATATGTTATTAGTGACAACTTGTTTATTAGTAGTCATTTATGTATCTAAGAGATATTGACTCATTGTTTTCTGTCTATTCATTTGGGGGATTCTATACTTTGATATTCTAGGGTTTATTTATGAGTAATTTATTTTGATCATATGTATACTTATTTGTTTTATATCCATGTTCAGTTATATTTTATCTATATGTTGTATGATATACAACAAGTTATTGGATCGTTGGTCATATTCCAAAACTAACTTTCCATTGGCCAGATCCTCAACAGCACAAGAGATCCATTTATAGACACCAGACATAGAGGGTTGTTTCATTTGGTATTAGAGCCTAGGTTCAGCGAATACTAGAACCTTATGTAAGGAAACTTGGGAGGCAGTTGAGCATAATATGAAAAAACTTATTATTGTTTTGTAAATTTAAAACCATATATATAGTAGCACTTTTCATGCACTATGATGGATAGTCCTATACTGGAGAAAGTGGCTAACCATTCTAATCACAGATAGAAAGAATAAACAAGACAAATACTAGAGGGAATGTACTATAAAATGCGACAGCTAATGAGGAGGGCAGGGGAGAGGTTGACATGCGAGCACTGTTCAACCAATATAAATAAACTTAAAGGAGCCCACAACTTCAAGAGTAGATGTTTTGGCACTAGAGCAACCCCTAAGGGCTGACTTTGCAAAGATGAGCAAGGATTTTACTAGTTTAGGCAGGAAACCATTTTATAGAAATGAGCCGTCTATTAAGGTCTAGAAGTGGTTGGATACTATTGAAAGAATTTTTGAGGATATGGAATTGGAAGATGATCAGAAGAAGAAGCTACCTCAAGACAATTATTTTGATTGTACATGGAATCAATGCAAAATCTTTTTGAGGATATGTACATTCTTAGCACATAAAAGGAGATACCGTTTAAGAAGTTTTCTGAGCTGAAACAGGGAGACATGACTACTGTTGAGTATGTGAGTGAGTTTGACGTGTTGTCAACATATGGCTATATTTCATTTACACTTGTAACACCCTATATTTTGGAGTGCCATAATATGGAAATTAAAATAATAGTAAGAATTACATAATGATAATTGAGATAATTTAATTGTAAGAATCACTTAAGGGAGGTTTAACTAATTTAGTATGGGATACATTAAAAGGGTTAATTAAAAGGACCAAGAGTAATTAGAGAAATTAAATTCGACTATATATGTATAAGGAAAACAAATTTAAATTTGAACATTGAATGGAGGGGATCTTGTGTCGAGGGAAATAAATTAACGAGATTAGGCAAGAGGGAATTTAGCCTAAGCTAAAATCATTAATATATATACATATATTAACCCTCCTACTCTTCATTTACATTCATTTAAAACAAAACAAACCTCCATCAACCTTAGGCCAACCACCATTTTCTAGGGAGAAAGAAGTGGAAATTAAAACAAAGGATTAAAGCTTTCATTTATTAGGAAAAAAGGAGAGTTTTGATCAAGTTCTTCTTAATCTAGGTGTAATTACTACCTAACCCGTTTGTGTTTAGATTTGATGTTACTTGGGTGTTTTAAATGTTGATGAACATCATTTGATGATTGTAAATGATTTTATGTGTTTAAATGTTAAAATAAATATAATTTGAACATGTTTTAGGGTAAAATATGATTTAATCTTCTGCAAATATTGTAAATTTTTAATATGATGTTTGTAACACTAAAGTAGAAGTGGATTAATTTTCATAATTTTTAGATGAAGAATGGATTTATTATGAGCTTTCAAAGTGGATATAAATCGATATTTAAGAATATTAGAATTAAATACTTTATTAAAAATTTGACTAAAGGCAGAAGAAGATGTTTTCGAATTTTGGTGAAATTTTGGGAATTTTCCCATTAATTTTCGAATTGCTATAAATTAATTAGCAAAGGAAAACATACCTTGATTAATGAAATAATTAAGGAAATGATTAACTAAAGGGATATGATTATCAGCAATGGTCCGAGAATGCTATTATGAATTAAAAAGAAACAACGGCAAAATGGCATGTATATAGATTTGGTTCAAAGCTATTACTTTACTAAGGAAAACAGTCATTTTTCACTTAATTATGAATTTACCGTTGTTGACACGCGGTAGCTCTAAAATTTTACATGCGAGAGCTATAAATCTCAAACTTCTATAGCCTTGAGTTATGACATTCGATAGCTTTAGTTTATGGCGTATAGTAGCTTCTAAAAATGACCTTTGATAGCTCCTTAAGTTGAATTGAGATGGCACTCAAAGTTTAACCTACAATAGCTTTTAACTTGACATGCGATAACTTTGCCATGTAATAGCCTTGACTTGTGATACCCTTGAGTTGTGATAACTTTGACATGTGATAGCTTTGTCATGCGACAACCTTGATTTGTGATAGCCATGACTTACGATTGCTTTGTTAAGCAATAGCCTTGACATGCTATAGCTTTGTGGTGCAATAGCTTTGTAGTGCGATAACATTAAGGTGTGGTAGCTTCAAGGTGTGATAGCTTTGTAGTGCGGTAGTTCAAGGTGCAATAGCTTTGTGATGTGATAGCTTTAAGATGTGATATTTCAAGATGCGATAGCATTGTGGTGCAATATATTTAAGGTACAATGTCCTTTAACCAGGCATGTGATGGCCAAAGGTGCTAAAATTCCTTAAGTAAAATAAGAGAATATTTGGTGTCATTTTGGAAGCCAGTTTCGAAAATGTTGATTGAGAATTTCATGAGGATGAAATTATGATAAAGAGTAATAAGTTCAATGTAGAAAATTATTTAAGATAGAAAAATTAAATATGCTTGGGAAAGCTAAGAAATGATGGTAGCATCATTTAAATGAAAGGTAAAAATGGTTCATCTAAAGAATGTGTAAGGTGCACAATTAATGAATGAAAAGATTAAACTCAAGATAGTAAAATATACGGACCCATTGAGTTGTTGACTGACAAAGTACCAAGACTAATGATGTCTAAAATTCAACGGTATATGGCAGGGTGTCAAGACTTGGGAAGTCAATATGATATAATTCAATCTAGGGAGAATAATAAAATCAAGTGGATGTATATTAACGAATGAGTCAACAACGTGAAAGAAAGTGTTTTTGGGAATAGGAGGGGCTATTGATGCTTAGTAAGGATGCTTGCAAGAATGTATTCAAGGTGCTAGTACTTAGCCTCTAAGCAGAATCATGGTGGCTCTAGCCAAGGTGGCTTCCTTGGTGGAATAGGTGTCCATTTCATCGGTGATGTTGTTCAAAAAAAGCTAAATTAGTGATATAAAGGCCTAGGTAGGCAATCACTAAAAGAAGTCAAGACAACTATAAGATTGACACCTAACTAAAAGTCTAGGTAATGCTCTTATGATGATTGTATAGCGTGGATCATAAATGTGATAAGTATAGGGTATACTTAATTGAAAGGAATAAATATGACATGGTTCATAATTTGTGATAAGTATAGGGTATATTTGTGATTGGAATGATGCTATACGTATGCTCGTGATGTGATGATTGTTTATATGATATGATGTAATTTCCATTGATCAATTAGTGAGGCAAAAACACTTTCCACGCTTTAGCAGCGTGGTCTCGCTATATGTATTTTTATGGTAAAGTATTACTCATGCCAGGCTTTAAGTTTGATCCATAGTTTTATTATTTCTCCTAAAATCATGGATACTCATTCGAGTATGCTACGTTAATGTATTAGATATGATTCTTTTGGAAGACAAATAAAGAAGATGAAGATGAAACAAGAGGCTTGTTGCTAATAAATGTAATTTTTGTATTATGCTGTTGTAAAACTAAGGTATATAATCGGCCATGTGTTTATGTCGGCACCATTGTATGTCGGACATGGCACTACTTTTTACATATATTATATTTTACCCTTGCTTGGGCACAATTTGGTTATGAGAAAAGTAATTTGATAATTTATGTAATGAAAAATATTTAGCTTCTCAATTTACTTAATGCTATGGACAAGATAATTATTTCATTTTGTCACTTGAAAATAAGTTAGTGACGACTACAACATTATTGGCGTTCCTTTTTGGATCTCAAAATGGAGGTTGTTATAAGTTGGTATCAGAGTTTAGGTTAGGGGACATTTAAGTAAACCAGAGCTAAGTAGAAAATATAAGAAAAAAACACCTTGGGGAGGGCATGCTCTAGACACACACACTTGTGTTTTGATATTGATAAATAGGTGTATATATGTCTATTCCTCCACTATTGCTCTCACTCTCATTGCTTCCATTTCTTACGAATGCTTGCTTATGCAAAAATCAAAAATGAAAACTTAAAGTAGATTTTGGTGTTAGGAGGAGGTGCTAGAACTAACGTTAGTAGGGGAACCACTAGTACACAAACGAATGGCCAAAGAGGGTGGTAACCCAAAAAATTGATGTTAGAGTTGGTACTCAAATGGCTACTCTAGTGCTGGAGGAATGGATATGAATGCTCATTTCCGCTAAATTATGATAGAGATGATAAGGCAACAACTATTTAAAATTGCCGAGCCAAGACCGATATCTAGAGGAGTGAACTTCTCCAAGATGACTCAAGATTAGGAAAAATGTGGAGGAAAGTTGTTTATGGAAAAAGAGTCTGCTTTAGAGGTGCTGAATTGGTTGAAGGTGTGTAAGCGCATCTTTGGAGACTTAGGTTATGATAATGCTCAAAAGAGGTGGTTACTTCTTGTCAATTTCAGGAAAATGCATTAGACTACTACTAAAGTACAGAGAGAGAGAAGATAATTTAGGAGAAGTTTAAGGAGTGATTTGAGGCTCAATTCAACTCCGAATTGCAAAAATGTGCTTTGAGTATATAGATTTTGGATTTGAAGCACGGAGAGCTGACTTTGGCAAAGTATATTAAATGCTTTAATGCATTTATAGAAGTACGGAAGAGAGCATATTAATACTCTATTAAAGAAAAATGAGAAATTTATTAAAGACTTGAGGAAGGGGCTAAACGTAAGGTGTAAATGCACTTGTTATCTCCTTTTGAAATGGTTGTTGAAATGGAAATAAGATACGATCGCTTGTATCAGGTGGAGAGGAAAGCCGATGTTAGACATAATGGTGGGCATAAGAAGAGATTCGACCCGTACTAGAAGGGTAATAAGAACCAGAAACATGGAAATACCTCGAGAGGAGGAGCTCGAAAGCCCAATGTTGCAGATATTACTTATTTCAACTATGGGCAAAAGGGTCACTACTCTACTAAGTGTACCTATCTGAAGAATAATGATTAGGCTAAGTGCTTTAATTGCAACAAGCCTGACCATAAGAAGAGAGACTGCCCAATGTCGAAGCAAGTAAGTGTGTATGCTTTGGAAGGACCTTCTGCTAGATTAACGATCGAGGAAAAGGGAAAGGGTGTAGTGCTTGGAGGTATGATTTCAATTTTTGGAATTTCCATTAGAATTTTGTTTGATACTTGTGCTACATACTCTTTAATTTTGAAAGATTTGGTTAGTAGGTTCAAATTAGGTACTACCTATTTGATTACATCCTTATATGGTTAATCCAATTGGGGTTATGCCATTCTTGGATTAAGGTACGCTGACATTGAGTTTGCTTTGTGCGACATTTTTTGTGTGTGTTAGATATTTATTTGACTTCATAGGGTACAAGATAATTGGAATATGAATTTTTTATTGTATAATGTTGCTAGGATCCATTGTGTCATTAGAGTTACCGCTTTACGATATCCAAGATGTGGAGAAGGGATCATGATAGCATTGGAAGTAATGAAAGATAAGTTAGTATCGATGTTATGTGTAATGGAAGGTCAGGAGGATTGGATTAACAAAGTGTTAATGGTTTAGGAGTTTGTTTATATTTTCAAGCTAGTGACAGGATTACCACCTAGAAGAGCGACTAAATTTCAAATAGACCTGTTGTCAAGGTCACAACTTGTTAGTAGAGCGCCTAGTAGAATGTCGTCCAAGGAATAAATAAGTGGCTAGTGGAACTTGAGCATAAAAGTTTCATCAGGCTAAGTAGTTCACCATAAGGAGCATTCACAGTATTCGTGAAGTATTTAGACAGATCACTATGGAAGTGTCTCAACTATAGGAAGTTGAATGAGTTGACGGTGAAGAACCAGTACCCATTACCTAGGATAGATGAATTGTTTGATCGGTTGAGTGGAGCTAGAATATTCTCTCAGTTAGACATGGCAATGGGATTCCATCAACTGAGGGTGGGAGAAGACAATGTTCCTTTGTACAATTTTAGAACTGGATACAGTTCATATGAGTGGTTAGTTATGCCTTTTGGACTGAACAACCACCAACGTTCTTTGTAGATCTTATAAACTGAATATTTTGTTATCATTTGGATAAATTTGTGTTGATCTTCATTGTTGATATTTTAGTGTATTCTAAGAATGCGAAAGACCATAAGGTCCTTCTTATATTGGTGTTAGAGACATTGAGATAACACAAATTGAAGACAAAGTTTCCAAGTGCCATTTTTGAAAATGAGAAGTCAAGCTTCTTGGCCACATGTTATCAAAGAATGGACTAGCAGTAGATCCGTTGAAGATAGGGACTATTAGTGACTAGAAGATATTGGAGACGGTTACTGAGATGGGAGGTTTCCTAGGATTAGCTGGAAATTACTATAGATTCATAATGGATTTCTCGCAGATAGGAACACCCTTGACTAGTTAACTAGAAAGAATAAGAAATTCATACGGACTAGTAGATGTGAAGGGTCATTTCAGAGTCAAAGAAGTTGTTGAAGAATGCTCATGTTTTAATCATACCTAAAGGGAATTAGGATCTAGCAGTATATACTATTGTATGTGGAATAGGATTAGGAGCGGTGTTGATCTAGAAAGGACGGATGATAGCTTAAGCATCTATGCAGTTCAGGCTCCATGAAGTTTGATATCTGACCCACGACTTGGAGTTGGCAGTGGTGATCTTCGCATTAAAAATTTGAAGGCATTATCTTTTGGGAGAAAGTTTCAAGTTGTATACAGACCATAAGTTCCTTAAGCATCTATTCTCTCGAAAAGAGTTGAATATGAGTTATCAAAAGTTCTTAGAGTTCTTGGCAGTATACAACTTTGATATCGAGTATATGCCGGGAAAAGAGATCATTATTGTTGATTCTTTAAGTAGAAAGTAGCAGAATGGAGTGTTAGCCATGATCGAGGAATGGAAGACATTAGAGATGTTAGCGTCTTACCGGGTGCAGTATAGACTGAATGCAGGATTAAATAGAGATCAGGAATTTAAGCAAGTTTGGAAGTATGCCTAACATTTGTGGACTGAATTGCAGTAAGGCAAAGTGATGACCCATTGCTTGTAGAAATGATTAGCCCAATAAAGATGGAAGTAGATATCAAGGATCTAAAGGGTTTCGAGGTAAACTCGAAAGGATGGCTTTGGAAGAAAGAAAAACTATGTGTTTCAAATATAGGAGATCTCAGAAAGAGGTCTAAGAGAAAAGTCGTCAACCTATGTTTATGATTCATCTCGGAGGAACAAAGATATACTGTGACATGAAACATGTCTTCTTTTAGGAAGGATTGAAGAGACAAATTAAGGAAGGTGTAAAGAAGTGTATCACATTTCAGCAAGTGAAAACCGAGCATCAAAAATTGAGTGGTTTACTATAACCCTTAGTGGTACTGACTAGGAAGTGGAATTTGGCATTTATGGATTTTGTTGATAGATTGCTAAGGTCGAGAATGGGAAATGATAGTAAATGGCTAGTAGTTGATAGACTAACAAAGAGTTCCCACTTTATCACTATGAAGTCGACAAGGATGGTAGCTACCTTAGCAAAGGTATACATGAAAAATGTTGTAAGACTACATGGAATTCCAAGTAGCATTGTCAGTGATAGAGGTTCATCATTTATCAATGAATTATGGAGATATTTGTAGAGTGCATTGGGTAGTTGAATATAAGTATGGCTTACAACCAACAGGCTGATGATCAAACGGAAAGGGTGAGCCATGTAATAGAGGATTTGTTGGGGACATATGTTTAAGACCTTGGAGGATCTTGGTAAGATCATTTGCATTTGGTATAGTTCGCCTGTAATAATAGTTACTAGTCAAGTATTGGAATGATACTATTTGAGGCCCTTTATGGCAGACTGTGCTAGTCACATATTTATTGGTTTGACACTAGAGATGGGCTCTTATTAGGACTCGACTTTGTAAAAGATGATGATGAGAAGGTAGAATTAATCTACGCTAGAAAACGGTTGCAGAGTCAAGGAAAAAGAGTTATGCCGATAAGAGAAGAAAGGATCTAGAGTTTGTAGTGGGAGATCATATGTTCATAAAGATTTCATTGATGCGAGTGTTATGCGATTTGGGAAGGCATGTAAATTAGCTATTGGATTTGTCAATCCATTTCTGGTGATAGAGAGTCATAACAAGCTCACATATTTAGTCAAGTTACCGATTAGTTTGGTGAATGTGCATATTGTTTTTCATATATTGCATTTGAGAAAATTTGTGCACGAGCCTGGTTTGGTGGTAGAACCGATAGTGATGGCAGACTTATCTATTGAACCAGATTTGACTTATGCTAGATGACCAAAGGAATAGTCGGTCGAGACGTGAAGAATTAAGGGAAAAGTTATTAGGTTTGTTTGAATCCAACAAAGTGACGATAAAGATGATTGTACCTAATAGATAGATGATAGGATTAGGAATATCTATCCCGATTTGTTTTAGACATTCATGTTTTTTAGTAATGTGCTCTATTTTTCTATTCTACGTACTAGTAGTGACACTAGTATATTTATGTTATGTTATAATTATGTATTAGTAGTTGGATTAATGCATTATGTTTAATGATTGATGATTTACAATAGCAGGGTACTAGTGTAACATTTGTACTTATGTACTTATAAGATGATGACTTTGCACTATTAAGGTGTTAGTGAAATTATTGTTCTTCTTTATCTGAATTTTAATTATGAATTTCCTTTAGAAGGGAAGACTCTAACACCTCATATTTTAGAGTGCCATAATATGTAAAATCAAATTAATAATAAGAATTTAGTAAGTGACAATTAAGATAATTTAATTATAAGAATTACTTAAGGGATGTTTGATTAATTTAGCATGGAAGAATTTAAAAGGGTAAAGCAAGTAGACGAAGAATAATTTGAGCAATGAAATTTTGTTATATAAATAGAAGGAAAATAAATTTAAGATTTGAATGTTAAATGGTGGGGATCATGTATTAAGGAAAAATAAATTAACGAGATTAGGCAAGAGGGATTCTAGCATAAGCCAAAATTAATAATATTTATAAACCTATAACCACCTCCTCCTCTTCCTTTACATTCATTTTAAAATAAAACAAATAAAATTCTCCATCAGCACTAGGTCGGCCACCATTTTCAAGAGAGAAGAAGAAAAAAAAACAAAGGATTAATGTTTCTATTTTTGAGGAAAAGAGAAGAGACATAAGTTCTACTTAATCTAAGTTAGTAAAAAAGTTTTACCACCAAAGCCGTTTAGGTTTGGATTTGATGCTGATTAGGTGTTTTAAATATTGGTAAACATGATTTGGCAATGGTAAATGATTTTATATGCATTTAGGGGTTTAATATACAAAATTTGGACAAGTTTTAGGGTAAAAGATGATTTAATCTTCTCCAAATCTTGTGAAATATTAATATGGCGATTTTAACATTAAAACAGAAGTGGGTTTTAATTTTCATAATTTTTGGTTTAAGAATGAATATATTATGAATTTTTTAAGTGGGAAATATGCAATTTTAGATGTAAATCAACATTTATAAAATTAATTATTTTGAGCCAAAATTCTCACTAGAGGTAGAAGATGTTTTCAAATTTTGGTAAATTTTTAGGAAATTACCGATTAATTTTCGAATTATTATTAATTAACTAGCAAAGGAAAATATACCTTAATTAATTTAAATAGTGAAAATAATTAAGGAAATGATTAGTTAAAGGGATATGATTACCAGTAATGGTCATATAATACTGTTGTGAATTAATAAGAACCAGTGGGCAAATGATATGTGTACAAATTAGGTTCAATGATATTACTTCATTAATAAAAAAATATCATTTCCTATTTATTTACGAATTTACCATTGTTGACACATGATAACTCTAAATTTTGACATGTGGTAACTATAAAGCTCAACGTTCAATAACATTGAGTTTCGACATGTATTATCTGGTTAATGGCTTATGATAGCTTCTAAAACACGACCATTGATGGCTCCTTAAGTTGAATTGAAATATCACTCAAAGTTTGACTCTGATAACTCTTAGACTTGATCAACGATAGCCTTGACTTGCGATAGCCTTGACATATGATATCTTTTCCATGCGATAACTTTGAGTTGCGACAGCTTTGACATGCGATAACTTTGCCATGTGATAACCTTAGAATATGATAGTTGTGTGGTGCCATAACTTCAAGACGCGTTAGCTTCAAGGCGCGATAGCTTTGTAGTGTGACAACTTCAAGGTGTGATAACTTCAAGGTGTAATAGCTTTGTAATGCGATAGCTTCAAGATGCAGTGGCTTTATGGTGTGATAGTTATGGAGTATAATAGCTTTTGAACTAGGCATGCGACAGCCAAGGGTACTAAAATTCCCTAAAGTAAAATAAGGGAATACTTGGTTGCATTTTAGAAGCCGGTTTCCAATGTTAATTGAGAATTTCATGAGGATGAAAGTAAGATAAAGAGTAATAAATTCAATGTAGAAACATATTTAAGTTGAAAAAAAAGAAATAAGCTCAAGGAAGCTAAAAAATTATAGTTGCATTAGTTAAATAAAAGATAAAAATGTTCCATCTAAAGAATATGTAGGGTACCCAATTAATGAATAAAAAGAATAGATTGAACCCAAGATCGTAAAATATACCGACTCATGGAGTTGCTTAATGGCAGGATGCCAAGACTGATGATGTATAAAATTCAGTAGTATATAGTAGGGGCCAAGGCTTGGGAAGTCTATAGGTTTCAATTCATACTTAACTCTTTGGAGAGTAATAACATCAAGTGGATGTATTTTGGCAAATGAATTAACAATGTGATGCGAAAATGTTTTTAGGACTAATCAAACTATTGGTGCTTAGTAAGGGCGCTTGCTAGAACACATTCAAGGTGCTTACATTTAGCCTTATATGATAGTCAAAGTCACTCTAGTCAAGGTAGCTCCCATGGTTGAATTAGTGGCCATTTCGTCGGTGATGCTGTTCGAGAAAAGATAAATTATTGATAGAAAGCCCAAGGAGGTATTCACTAACTGAAGTTAAGACAACTTTAAGATTGACACCTAAATATGTATTAGGTGGTGCTCATATGATGATTGCATGACATGGATCATAAAATGTGATAAGTATAGGTTGTACTAATAAAAAGAAATAAATATGACATAGTTTATACTTGGGTGATAGCGATATATATGCTCGTAATGTGATGATTGTTTACATGATATGATTTAATCGTTGTCGATGAATTAATGAAGAGAAAACCCGTTCTATGCTTTAGCAGCATGGTCTCACTATATGTATGTTTAGGGTAAAGTATTATTCATACCAGGCTTTATGTTTAACCCGTGTTTTTATTATTTCCCATAATTTCACTCATACTCATTCGAGTAGCCTAAGTTTGTGGATTAGACATGATACTTTTGGAAGACTAATAAAGTAGCTGAAGATGAATCATGAGGATTGTTGCTAATAAAAATTATTTTATATTCTGCCATTGTAAAACCAAGGTATATAACTGATTAAGTGTTTAGGTAAGCATCTTTATATTTTAGACATGACGCTATTATTTATGTTTACTATATTTTACCCCTATTTGGGCACGATTAGGATTATGAGAAATGTAATTTTACAATTTATATAATGAAAAATATTTAGCTACTCCGTTTACTTAACGTGATAGAAAAAATAATGATCTCATTTTTTCACTAGAAAATAATTATAGTGATGATTATAACATCATCGTTGTTCATTTTCGAGTCTAAAAATGAGGGATGTTATAACACCTCTATAAATAAGAATGAAAAGTTTTTCTTCGGGTTGAGGGACTCTTTAGGACAAAATTTCATTAATCAATTGGAGAAGTCATTCGAAAACATAGTGAATATGGCATTAAGACATGAGAGTATGTACCCAATTCAAAATATGTACCCGAATTTGAAACTGTGGTTGAGGCAAGAAGAAAGAACATAAGTCGCAAGCAAATAGAAAAGGAAATTCTAAGGAAATTACAAGGGTGGGAAGAAAAGTTCCAAGGAAAGGGCAGTTAGAATAAAAAGTTCGATAAAGATGATGTGATTTGCTACAATTACAACAAAAAAGGACACTTTTTAAGAAATTGTTGGCTTAGAAGCATGAAAAGCCATAAATGTAATAAAATTGGTAATATGAAAAAGGATTTCCCGAAGCTAGCCAAGATTGGATCAGTTGTAATAGCTTGTGACATGAAAGCCCTTCCTAGTTCATCAACTACACCATTAGCGAAAGGGAAGTGGAAGGGCATTACTATGGAAGGTATGCTTTTAGTTCATAATATGCTTGTTAGAGTTCTATTTGACACGGGAGCCTCCTACCGCTTTAGATCTAGTGACTTGGTAACTAAATTAAACCTTAAACCTAATATAACTGCAAAACCTCTATCAGTGTCAACCCCTTTTGGAGGTTCAGCTATTTTACATAATATTCATTATGAAATTAAATTATCGAGTTATGGTTGCTTGTATGCATGTGATTTGTTTATACTTTGTTTAATTAGGTTCAAGATTATACTAGGTATGGATTGGCTTAAAAAAATGATGTAGTGCTTTATAGTAAGAAGCAAATGGTGACTTTGGGGAATGATGAGAGTGGATACATTGTGGTCGTGAGAGTCCGATGATGATTCACTACTTATATTCGGTTGGTAGCCCATAGAGTGTGTTATCATTGATACATGTTGTGAGAGAGTACCCTAAAGTTTTTGAAGAGGTTTTAGGTTTACCACCACATTGGGACAATGAGTTCCACATTGAACTTGAGAAGAATGAGAGGCCAATAATCTTACATATTCTTTGAATGGAACTGGTTGAACAACAGGAGTTGGAGAAGCAAACAATGAGTTATTGAGTAAAGGATTTATACAAAGAAGTAAATCAAAAAAGGCAGCACCTATAGTACTTGCCACAAAGGTAGATGGTTTTTTGGAACTATTTGTGGATTACCATGAGTTGAATAAAAAGACGAACAAGAATAAGTATCCTCTACCATTCATTCATAACTTGTTTGACCGTCTTAGCGGTGCAAAAGTATTTATTCAATTGGATCTAAAGACTGGGTTCCATCAACTGAGAGTTGCAAAGGATGGTGTGTCGACTAGTACCTTCCATACACTATCAGGATTTTGTAAATAGTTTGTTATGCCGTTTGGGCTGACTAACGCACCGACATACTTCATGGACATAATGAACAGAGTTTTTTGGAATCTATTGAATACATTCGTGCTTTTGTTCATTGATAATATTCTAGTTTAACCGAATGGTGGACCTAAGCCTAAGGTGTTAATGAGATTCCCAGCAAAATCTATCCTCATATAAAGAATTGGAGTTAGTTAGCAACGGGATACAACACTAGCTGAGATGTTAGTACATTGGAAGAAGTAGAGTCTGAAGACTTGAAGCAATATGGAGTCGACTAAGATGGTTGGCTTTGTAAAAAAACTATATGTTCTAGATGTTGATGGGCTTGGGGAAGAGGTATTGAAAGAAGGTCATCATTCAAGAATAACTTTTCACCCTAGAGGGAATAAGATGTATAACGATATGAAAAGAACACTCTATTAGAAAGGGACGAAGAACATTATTGGAAAATTCATTGCAAAGTGGATGAATTACCAACAAGTAAAGCCTGAATTTAAGAAACCACACGAATTGATGCAACCATTAGAAATCACATAATGGAAGTTAGAAAAAACATTGATTGATTTCATTGATGGATTGTCAAGGATGCGACTATTGGATTAGGTGCATTGGCGGTGGGGTTCAAAAGGTGAACTTCAAAACAAATTCCTTTTAGTAATTTACATAAGATGTTATTTTGTGTTTATATGAATAATAAATTTTATATCAAATCATATTTAGTATTTTTTTATAAAAGAGTTTAGGAAATATTATAATTTATTAATTTTATTTAAAATCATTTTATAACAATAATAATAATAATAATAATTCATTATTAATCTAATTCAATTTAATATTTTAATGTGTTTGTATTCATAATACAAACATCATAACTATATTAAAAGATATAATCTAACCTTGGGGTAATATATGTGCATAATTAATCGTTGTGACTTATGATTAATATACGTATAGGTGATAATCATATATCAATAGGGATGTTAATGGGATATAAATATACATAAAATAATTAATTTTATATTTATACTAATATAAACTAATTTCTTTTTCAATCATTTTAATTTAATTTATTTTTATGTATACACACACACACATATATAGTATGATATTATTTGAAATATAATTTATTCTTAGATCAAAATGTTTTGGTATATATATATAAATTTAAATATATTTATTAGTAAATATTCTAATTTTACGTAAATATATTTAATAATTATATAATTCAATTTTGAATAGATTTGATCCTTTCAAACTAAATATTTGATATATATATATATATACATATACATACATACATATATATATGTTATATATACGACTATAAGTAGCAAATTTTTTTTTAAAATTTAAGTACCTGATTAGATATTTTGATAATTTGAAATTTTTTTAGTTTTAAATTTTAAATATTGTTTGACTCTTTAACCAAAATAAAAATTACTTATTTTACTAAAATTCAATTAATATAAATGAAGTAATATATGTATATGGAAATTTATTAAATAATTTTTATGCGTATAGAAATTTTTGTATAGATATTGTGTGTGTGTATTAAAATTAAAAAATTATTATCAAAAAACAAAAAAAAATTGATTTTTAATTTAAAAAAATTATTAATAATTTAAATGAATAAAATATTTATTTTTAAAAAAACACACACACAGATATGTGTTGTGTGTGTGTACGTGTGTGTGTATAACAAGATCTGAAATTCTTTTTTATATTAAACCCAAAAGTAATTTTAAAGTATATTATATATGTATGTATGTATGTATATGTATATAAATTATTTAGTTTATTAATTAAATATTAAAAAATTAATTTCAAATATATTTTTATTTTAATCATAACCAAATTAATCAAGGGGATACACAAGCATAGATATGAAGATTATATTAATAACACTGTGTGTGTGTGTCTTTGTATGTTAGAATAATTAAAATTATGAATTACATCCTCCTTGCGTTCTTGTTGATTAACCAACATATCAAATGTTTAGTTCTCTCCTCTATCCAGTTGGCAACTGGTTACAATGTAATCACCTTGGCTTCACCAATGTTGGTTGGAGGCTAGGGTTTCTATTAGTTAAGTGTGGATAGAAAGAGAATGGAGGCTACCTATTTATAGATCACTAGATATCAAAATATCTCTTCTTTTCTATCAAACCCTAGAAGACTATATCCTATTAAGGCCCCTCTTCTATGGTCGGCCACGCCTTGACCTTGCTTGGTTAAATGCCCATTAACACCTCTTTGAATTAATTATTAATTATATTTTTTAAGCTTCTTTTTCAATCGAACCGACGTTCAAATTTTATACATTGTTTCGATACTTTTTAAGTTTCAAATAAATAATTAAAAATGCCATAAAATTTTAATACAACATTTGCATTTGTTATAACGAATGCTAAGGCACGTCCGATGGACGTGCGCATAGAAAATCGTGAGTAATTTTTTTTAAAAGCACATGAAATGCAATAAAATTTTATTTTAATAACCTTTCTATATTATAGCTACTACTTGAAACTTATGAAAACATGAAAATGCAAAAATAAACAGGCTACATGTTTCACGAACAATATTTCCTTTAATGAAAATGTAATAATATTAACTATTAACTACTCTTGCACAAAATAAGGTGTATTTGGTAGAGAAATTTATAAACTTAGATCACGTAGAAAACAGTACTCCTACACAGATTCAAGAGGCTTACATCATTGCTTCAATATTTTCCCTGTAGAAGTACTCCTATTTTCAACTCCATGGTAAGCAACAGAGAGCTACCATTTTGTTAATAGGTCAAAGTTTTTCAAATTACACCTATGACATCATTCATGATTTATAGAGAGTAGGGGTAATATAAATGAATGTTTGATAATTATTATTTAAAAAGTTGGCAAATAGAATATATATATATATATGTATATATATATATGATGCTTAAAATGTGTCTTTTTAGGTTGTTGGAACCATAATGTGAGCTTTTGGGATTACGCGGGCCGAGAAGCAAGCTGTTGGAACCGAATGGGGTTGAGATGCGAGCCAAGATGCAAGCTGTTGGAACCAAATGTGCCGAGATGTGGGCCAAGATGCTAGCCATTGAAACTGTGTAGACCGGCACATTGTTTGCTTGCGAGAAAATCGAGCAACATATATTTATTTGAAGTATTTCTTTGATTGTTAATGTTTGAAAACAATATTTTATTATTAATTTAATTTAAAATATTTTTTCTTTTATTTTAATTACATATTATAATATCTTGTGATATTCATATTCACAATAGGAACATTACAACAATATTAATGTACAAACTATTCCAGGGATATAATGGAAAATTTGATCATTCGATCCTATATAAGGAAAATTAAACATTTTCTTTCTCATTATGTAGCCATTAATAGGAATATTTTTCTTTCCCATTATATGGTCATTAATAGGAATACGTAAGGAAAATTAAAATGCTTCCTTTCCCATTATATGATCATAAGGAAATCAATTTTCCTATTAATACGGTAGTAAACAAAATGGACACAATTTAGAGTATTAATTTTCATTAATTTGATCTTAATGGACGATGAAGATTAAATAAGAATCAAGAAAGTCAATCCTCTCTCTACCTATAAGTGCCGATCTTTGTCCATCATAAAAGGTCACTGAAAGAAAATGAAATAAGGCACATAACTTAAGCTTATAGGCAAAGAGAGAGAAACCAATTTCTTTCTCCATTGAAACGGTTTCAGAAATAACTACAACAGTTACAGTTATAGAATCAGATTGCTCTTTTCATCAAGATGTCTGGAGGTATGCTTAATTGATTAAGTTTCATTATAAACGTGATAGTCATGTAATTCAAGATCGTAGGGTTCATGTTATGTATAAAATATCTAACATGTGGTATCAAAGCACTAGTTTAGAATTTGTGATTATCTGTTAGTAGGATTTATATATAAATTAAAACAAATCATGACTTTGTTCTGGAGCAAATCCGGATCCAACTATTATGGCCTGAATGTATATTTATTTAAATTCCATAAAAAAAATTTCACAACTATTGGATCGAGATTTCTTCATTATCCCTCTTTGATAATTATTGCTGTTCATTTTACTATAACCCTTACTATTCATATTTTATCACTATTCAAGGTCTTATGATTATAATTGATAAAAAGGGGATGGGTTTACCATATTACATATTGAAAGATGCAAATTTAATAAACACCATCTTATGTGAGTAATACATATTGGTGAAATGCATGAATCAATATTCGTCCACAAGCGATAGCATTTTTAGCAATAATCAAGAAAATTGTTTAATGGATTAGTTAATTATGATATTTAAATGTAATGACCTAAGATGGCATTGTGTACATAATTTTAGACGACTACCCACTAGAGAGCCTAAAATTATGTTGTTTATATTCCAAATTATTGCATGTGTTACTGTAAGCCTTAATCCACTTATCTCTATTTGCAGTAAACATACCTTCAACCCTTAATTCATATGCAAAGTCTATCATGAAACTCAATGGAACCAACTACTATGAATGGACAAAGTAAGTTGAGTTTTCCTTTGGAGTACTTGAATTGGACATGGCTTTCCTTATAGAAAAGCTAACTTCACTTACGGACAAAAGTATCCTTGAGAAGAACAAAATACATAATGATTGGGAACGATCTAATAGACTAATCTTGATGTTTATGTGAATGGTAATTCATACCAACATCAAAAGCTCCCTACCCAAAACTGCGAGTGCAAAAGAATATTTGCAAGCCATTGAGGATCAGTTCAAGACTATAGACAAATCCCTTACCGGGAAACTTATGACAGATCTTATAACCATAAAGCTTGATGGTTCTCGCTCAATGAGTGCTCATGTCATTGAAATGATTAACCTTGTTGTCAAACTTAAGAACTTGGGATTGGTTAAGAATGATGCTTTTCTCATCTAATTCATCCTCACCAGCTTACCTCCCCAGTATGAACCATTCAATACTATTACGAAAAAGTGGATCCTGAATGAATTGACTAATAAACTGGTTGAAGAGGAGTCTAGGCAAGGATCACAAGGCATTAAATTTGCTCATTTCACTCAAGGTGCAGGAAAAATAACTGGAAAAAAAATAACCCAACCCATAAAAAAGCACCACCCAAATCTGATGAGCCTAATCAATCATCCAAGAAGGAAAAAAGGACGGTGCTTGCAAGTTTTGCAAGAAATCCGGCAATCATCGGGCAGATTGTGCTAAGTGTGATTCGAAAAGAAAGGTAACCCATGGGTTTTATAAGTCATTTCAAATCGAATCTCACTAATATATCTTCTTCTACTTGGTAGATTGATATGCTGCTAACGTTCATGTTTCAAATTCTATGTAGAGATTCATTACGATCCAAACCATAAACCTAAGTGAGAACTTCATTTTTATAGGGAATCAAGATAAAGCTCTAGTTGAAGCTATTACAATTTTTCATCTTTTTTAGATAGCGGTTATCAGTTAGACTTATGTCAAACTCTTTATGTTCCATCTATTTCCCATAATTTGATTTCTGTAAGCATACTTGATAAGTTTAGATATTCATTTGAAGTGGGAAATGGCAATTTTGGTTTGTTTAAAATTCTATATTTATTAGTCTGGAATTTTAGTTGATGGACTTTAAAAGCTTAATCTTAAACACCAAAATGTTGAAATCCATCTCACCTTGCATGATAAGAAAACAAAAGGCAAGTCATCCAAAAATGACTCTTACTTCTTGTGGCATAAAAAGTTGTGTCATATATCCAATGAAAAGATCAAGCGGTTACTAAAAGATGGTGTCCTCCTAGACTTATACTTTACTAACATTACAACATGTGTTAATTGTGTTAAAGGAAAAGCAACAAAAAAACACAAAGAAAGGAGCCACAAGAAGTACCCAGCTTCTTGAAATAATACATATAGACATTTGTAGGCATTTTGATGTTCCCACTTTTAGAGGAAAGAAATATTTCATCACTTTTATTGATGATTATTCATGTTATTGCTATCTGTATGTATTGCATGACAGATCTCATTCTATGGATGCTGTACAGGTATTCATTACTGAAGTCGAAAGGCAACTAGAAAGGAAAGTAAAAATCATTAGGTCCGATAGGGGTGGTAAATTTTATAGAAGGTATGATGAGACAGAACAACATCCTAGACCTTTTGGCAGAATTCTCCAAAATCTTGGAGTTGTTGCCAAATATATAACTCCTGGATCTCCATGGCAGAATAGTATAGCTAAAAGGAAAAATCATACATATATGGAAATGGTTAGATCCATGACGATTCATTCCAATTACCTATATCCTTGTGGATGGATGCATTATGTAAAGCTATTTATATCTTAAATTGGGTTCCATGTAAGGCCATTCCAAAGACCCATTTTGAACTTTGGAAAGGATGGAAATCTAGTTTAAGACATCTCCAAATTTGGGGTGGTCCAGCTGAAGCTAGACTATACAATCCACATAAAAAGAAATTGGATTTCAAGACAGTTAGTGGTTACTTTATTGGTTACCTAGAAAAATCCAAAGGATATAGGTTTTATTGTCCTAACCATAATATGAAAATTATTGAAACTGGTAATGCCAGATTCTATGAGAACGGTAAAATCGATGGGGGTACAAAAAACAACAAGAATTGGTCATTCATGAAATAAGGGTACCCATCCCCTTACTCTATATTCCAAAAGATATTGGTAATCATCCCATTGTCGAATCCATTCACAATGAGGAAATCCCAATAAATGATCAACAACTCCATAATGAGATTGTCACCAATCAGAATGTAAAGAAGTAGCGTAAGATCCAGCCATAAGAAGATCTCATAGACAAAGGAGATCAGTTATTCCTAATGACTACCTGCTTTACCTAATAGACTAAGGACCCGATTTCTTATTCACAAGCCATTAATGATGTTAATTCTAGTAAATGATTGATGCCCAGAAAGATGAATTGAAATCTATGAATAATAATCAAATATGGGAAGTTGTTCAATTGCTCCAGCGCACAAAGCAGTTGGTTGTAAGTGGGTCTTCAAAACCAAATTTGAATGCAATGATAAAATTGAACGATATAAAGCCATACCTATTTTCAAAGGTTTCAATCAAAGAAGGCATTGACTATAACGAACTTTTGATCTTGTTTCCAAGAAATATTCTCTTAGAATTATCATGGCATTAGTAGCTTATTATGATCTCGAGTTACATCAAACGGATGTGAAAACCATCTTTCTAAATAAAAACTTAGAAGAAGCAGTTTACATGCATCAACCTAAAGGCTTCATAATTGAATGATAGGAAGACATAGTCTGTGAACTTAAGAAATTAATTTATGGACTGAAACAAGCTTCCAGACAATGGTATCTTAAGTTTCATGAAATCATCACTACTTTCGATTTCACAGAAAACAAGTTGATCCATGTATATATCTCAAGTTCAGTGGGTGCAAGTTCATATTTTTGGTTCTGTATGTTGATGACACATTATTAGATAGAAACGACCTTGGTTTATTACGTGAGACTAAGTATTATCTCTGAACGAACTTTAAAATGAAAGATATGGGTGAGGCTTCCTATGTGATAGGAATAGAAATATTCCATGATAGATCAAAAGGACTTCTAGGATTGTCTCAAAAGGCATATATTAACAAAGTCATTGGGAGATTTGGCATGGATAATTATCCCTCTAGTCATGTCCCACTACATAAAGGAGACATACGTGTTCTTGAGTAGTCCCCAAAGGCTCCTATGGAACAAGAAGATATGACCAAATATCATTATGCATATCTTGTCGGGAGTTTTATGTATTCACAGGTTTGTACCAGGCCTAACATCAGTCATTTTGTTATCTTGCTGGGTAGATTTCAAAGTAATCCAAGAATCGCTTATTAGAAAGCTGTAAAGAAAGTACTGAGGTAACTAAAGGGAGCAAGAAATTACATGCTCACATATAAAAAATCAAGTCATATA
Organism: Allium fistulosum; assembly: GCA_030737815.1. NCBI lineage: Eukaryota > Viridiplantae > Streptophyta > Magnoliopsida > Asparagales > Amaryllidaceae > Allium > Allium fistulosum. Next base: position 329,397,979 of record CM060908.1, read on the forward strand.
CAGGTGACTGGTTATTCAGATTCAGACCTTATTGGATGTCTTGACCTAGGGTTTGCACCCTTGGCTATGCATATCTATTATATGGAGGTGTAATATCATGGAGAAGCCAAAAATCTGAGTTGCTTTTTGGATACACCATGATGGCTGTATATGTGGCATGTTATGAGGCTTCAATTCAGGGAACATGGCTGTGTAATTTTGTCTTACAGTTTGGCACTTTAAATTTTATCTCTAAGTATGCGATAATGAAGCCGCAACCTTTTTCTCGAAGCATGATAGGATAACCAAGAGTTCAAAACACATGGACCTAAAATACCTATCACTGAAGCAAGATGTTAAACTAAAGAAATTTTTTGTTGAATCGATAACTACTGACTTACAAGTGGCAGACATATTCACGAAAGGACTACCTCCAAAGACTTTTCAAAGACACACTAAAAGCGTGGGTCTTGTAGATAAATCCTAATTATTATTATTTTATGGAAGTTAATTTTTTACATAAGCATGACAATTATTGAGCTCTTAATATATTTTTTAACATCTGCTATTTCTGTTTTCTAATGTGTACACATTTATGTTTAGATGAATGACAACAGAAACGATCTTTACTTCAAGACATTAGGTGACCACTAAGTTAATCTCATTTACAGCCTAGTTATCAAAGTTGCCAATGTCGTAGTACATGGAAGTAAGAATGTTGCAAAATAACATGTACACGCCATGACTCCCATTGACCACTGGAATAGCCAAGGCACTTATGATAATAGACTAAATAAATGTTTAGCATATTCATGTGCTCCTTATGATCTTAATACGAAAACACTAATGGATCTTCCCATTGACCAAGTGGGAGACGGTAAGGAAAATTAAGTGTTTCCTTTCCCATTATATGGCCATTAATAGGAATATTTTTCTTTTCCATTATATGATCACTAATAAGAATATGTAAGGAAAATTAAATGTTTCCTTTCTCATTATATGGTCATTAGAAAATCAGTTTTCCTATCAATATGCTGACCAATAAAATGGTTACAATTTTGAGTATTAGTTCCCCATGATTGATCTCGATAGATGATCAAGATTCAGTAATAATCTGGAAAGTAAGTCCTCTCTCTACCTATAAGTACCGACCTTTGTCCATCACAAAAGGTCACTGAAAGATAATTAAATAAAACACATAACTTAAGCATATAGGCAATAAGAGAAACCAATTTCCTTCTCCATTGAAGTAGTTTTAGAAACAACTACAATAGTTTTAGTTTTAGAATCATATTGCTCTTTTCATCATGATGTCTGGAGGTATGCTTAATAATTTAAGTTTCACTATAAACGTGATAGTCATGTAATTTAAGATCATAGGGTTCATGTTATGCATAAAATATCTAACATCCTATAGTCAGTAAATGTCAATGTGATAACATATGTCAACACAATGTCTAGTTGTATATATGAAAAAACTCATGTTTATATCAAGGTTCCACATTCCGTCCGGCGTGCCGGAACTCCGGCCATCTCGGCCTGGTTCCGGCGATGACCAGAACGGAATCGCTAGAAAAAACCGTTCCGTCAAAAAAAATCAATTGAAGTAAAAAAAACACGGTCTCAAGTCTCAACTTTAAATCAATTCAAGTAAAAAAAATCAATTCATCAGTAAATTTAAAAAAAGTAAAGTAAAAACAATAGAATAAAAACAGAAAGGTAAATCATTTCAGAAATAAGAATCTTACCGGCATTCAATCAATTCATGTTTAACTTTTGCTCAAAAAATCAGACAACAAATCACGGACTCAACTTTCAAACTTGCAAAGGAATCAAATATTTGGCTATAAAAACATAACAATCTCAGAACAATAAGCAGAACAAAGTAACTCACCAATTTCAGATCCGTGAGCAATCGAATGGAAGAAGCATTTGATAACTGGAATTCGCAGCCGTGTGCTTCAATCAAATTAAACGCGCGCTTCACTTGAATCAGGTATTCATTTTTTTTTCTTTTTTCTTTTCGCGTCTGGACTTCTGGATTTTGGAAACGTGAATGAACAGGGGTTTCGAGCGACAAATGCTAGGGCAAATGACTTGGGATGAAATTATAAAGCGGGTTGGGCTTTAATTAGGCTGTTGATTGGCAAGCCTTTAGAATTACTTTAAAATTATAATTTGAAGTGAGTTGCTTTAATTTGAAATTATAATGATGGTTACTTACTATATTCATTACTCTTTTGTGTCCGAGACTAAGTTTGATGGTACATACATCAAAACATATGTAACACGTATGAAATTAAAGCAACTCACATTAAGTAACCATCATTATAAACTCATATCACTACAACAAAAATACTCTATTACAACGTCCTTTTTACAACGGGCATATATTGCCCGTTGTAATAGATAGATATTACAATGGTCGTTTTAGAACCGTTGTAATAGATGCTCTGTCCAATGCATTTCTTATAACTTGCGTTATTTGCCCGTTGTAATAGAGCAATATTACAACGGTCAGCTTCTGCCCGTTGTAATAGATGTATATTTTACAACACTCTCTAAATGGTCGTTGTAATAAACGTACTACAAATTCTCACGTGGTTTGTCACGTGTTTATCGACAACGTGATTATTAGGGCTGAAGCTAGGTAGCTCTCTCTCCAGACTCGAATTTTTATTGAGATAAAAACACCATTGTAACTAATTTCCGATTTGGGAATTAGGGCTGAAGCTAGGGTTTTCGATTTGGGAATTCAAGTGATCCGCAACTGAGACCGGTCTACCACGCAGGTTCAAATTCTTCTATTCGATTATGTTATTTCATCTATGAGATTGTTAAGTTCTGAGTTTCATATAAATTATTTTTCAACACTATTATTCTTATTACTATTGTATTTGGTTGAGTGTTTTCCAAGCCTGGGATGATATCAGCATACATTTTGCAGTGTCGTATTTGATATTTAGCATGTTAAATCCTGCCAGAGATATTGTAAGTTCTTAGTTTATTCTTTTTTGTCTCCTTGCTAACTTGTTTGTTTTTTGGTTAAGGGAAAATGGTATTTTGAAAGAGGTAATTTGGGTGTTTTTTTGATAGGAAGTGGCATGAGAAAAAGATAAGGAAAATAAAGGGATTTCATCACTGGATAAGATGAGACTAATATTGTGATAAGATGAGACTAATATTAGGGGTGCTTGTCATAAAATAGTTGTCAAAGAGACGTCCACTATTATACCTTTGTGCAAAGCAAAACTCAATGAAAATGAAAAAAAAGGAAAAAAAAACTGTGTTGGTTTAGTGAAAACCATTTTTGATAGTATTTCTACAAATATCAGTCTGTTTATATGATTTAAATTTATAAAATATACCATTTTTATTTAAAAAAATCCAAGTTATTTTAGCAAAAGCGATATATTAGAAGTATTCACGTAAGTTGCATCTTGCCTTGTAAACAATGCAAATTGCAAGGTATAAAGTGGAAGAAAATACATGGGTTTTACATTACTATAAAATTCTTGGAGGCAAAATATAAAAAAAAATTAGCAGATCAATAAAGCTCACAATGCTATAAAATGTCAACAGCGAAGGGTGAGTTCTTATTTGTGCTCAATATAAATCAAATCACAAAATATTTTACTATCTATAGTCATTTTACCGACCTATATTTCTAGTGAGAAAGCAAAAAAATTTATCATTCATGTCACACCCTAAATAAATACTACTAGTGGGAGTATGGCCTGTGAGAAAGCAATGAAATTTCTGTACATAAGTAGTCAATCCTTTTTTTTCCATCCAATCAAGCAGTATACTCATGGCAAAAGATATTCAAAGATATTGTAGTGATTCATGACAACATACCCATCTATCATTGTCATTTACAAAAAACTTAAATAATATAAACTTCAATGGCAAATAATTTAGATTTGGAACAACTGAATATTTTGTTTTCTTCTTTGAACCCATTCTCTTGAAATATCTTTGAACATTATTTGTTGATATTTTCATACAATACTAAATAGAGAATGATAGGTAGAGTATACATTTATGAGTAAGACAACACACCTTGTATGTGATTCATGGTGCCAAATATTAGTATTAGAAAACACCTAAATTAGACTTTAAAGGTAATCCTCATGGAGTGCATTCTACCAGTTTATCCAGAGCCGATTTCGGTTGCACAAATAAGCTCACAATACTTAAGATGAAAAATGAAGTAACTGTCTACCAAATAGGCTGATTTCTACTACGTAAATTATCACAGCACCAATTTTGTTTCACTGTGAAAATGAAGTAACATTGTGAAAATGAAGTAACACTGTTGTACTTAAGATGAAAATGAAGTAACCTGTGCAAAGCTGGCTTTTTACATGAAGAAGCTGATGCTCTTCTGACCCTATTTCTATTTCTTTTATTCGTATGCTACTGAATTTTAATAGACCATTATAAAATCCAAAATTAGCTAGCTGTCTTAAATTTAATAATATATGCATAGTTATGATCATATTTTACCTTCTAGCATTAGTCGGTGGAAAATGGACTAAAAATGTGATATGTATTAGTGAAACGATGAGATCTATGTTTAAATGTGATATGTATGATTGTTGATTTCAATACATTGAATAGCGGTGGGGTTTCTCTAGGTTGTACTTAAATCAATAGGATGAGAAATTGCTATCAATACTAATAGCTATGACATATTATAAGGGAAGAGTTGCATGCTTGTTGCTGGTGGTGTATATTGGCCTATAGTTATTGATAAACTGTCGATTTTGGGTGAATAGATATAATTATTAACATCAATTGTTAACTAAAATTTTCATATGAAGTAGGCGATTTGCTCAACCTTCTCCTTTTACTTTCATGTACAGTTTTCAATTTAGTATGGCTAGCAATGTTTCAGATGTTGAAAAGGATATAATAAACAATTTTCTAACTATGCTATTATTATGAAAAAGCCTTTTCGAAACCACTTCTAGTAGCATTATTATGAAACAAATGGAAATTGTAATATTTTTCTAGCTTGTCTTGTTCATATACGCATTCTAAATAATGAAAAAGTACACTCCCAGTTTTTTTTCTAGGAAGAAAACCTTTTTAGAGATAAACACAAGAAATGATTTACCTTTTTTCTTTGGTAATGAATTACCTTTTTTCTTTGGCTAATCAGGCAAGCTTCACATGTTAAACCATACACTTTGAATTCAGTTTACTATAATGCACTTTAAATTCAGTTTTCTGATTTTTGTTGTGCAGTCAAAGAAAATAAAAGAAAAAACTTGAATCTGGGGAAAGCTACAAAGGGTAACGGTGTAAGGCAGGACTGGCTTTTGCATTCTAATTTGTCGCTCTATGCTTCATTTTCTTCAAAAGCATCCACTGATTCTTTCGTCAGCCGCGCGTCCACTGGAAGGATTAGGAATTTAGGGTTTTGTGGTAGAAACAAAAGAGAGAACGTATTGAAAATGATTCAGAAGGGCGAAACAGTAAACTTGCCAAAACATGAGGATGAAAAGAGAAGGTGCAGTTGGGTGACTCCAAACACTGGTATATTTTCTCAAATTTGGCATTCTCTAATTACTAACTTTAACCATAAACGGTAGAATTTTGTTTTCTTACATATTTTGGTCATATTTATAATATATGATAAGAAACAGAATAAAGTAGGATTATCGCATGTTGTGCATTCTTTTGATGTGAGGTAAAATGTAGATGAGATCAAAATGCAAGAAACATAGACATGATCCTTTTGTTTTCCTTCATGAAATCAGATTATGCACAAATTTGGAATTATAGAAAAAGGAATAAAATTGGTGTAGAAGGATCATTTTAGGTCCTATTGAAATCATTAACAAATATTTCACTATATCCTTTTTAAGAATTTGTTGGATATCATAAAGAACTGGATTGTAGAAGAAGATGAATATGCATCCTGTGGTCAAGAATCCTCAGGTAAAAATTGAACAAGGGATCATGACATTAAACAATTTAGATTGAACAATACATTTTGGCTCTGGTTTGTTTGTAAAAGCAGAAAAATTGCTTTCTTTGATCTGAATAGTTCTAATGATCGAATGGCACATACTATCAAAACCGATCATCTTTCACATTACATGGAGCCATATGATAAAAAATAGACAATCTCAGTTAGTTTAGCATCCCTTTGTGCACTGCTCTTTGCATTTTTGTTAACATAGTAAATAATGCTCTTTCTTTGTTGATATCTAAGCTTATGTACATCATTGACTTAATATTCCAAGTAACATTCAACTACCTAGTTTGAATATTACAATGACCTAAATCATGCAAATTTCCCATAACTCAGCTATGTTATGAAGGCAAAAAATAGTACCTCTACTTGGTATTTTAATCTGAATAATAGTTTTCAACTTGGTAAGCAATTTTAAAACCTATGCTAATATCATACTTAAATCTTTGTACATTGTAACAGATCCATCCTATATTGCTTTTCACGACGAAGAATGGGGAGTTCCAGTCCATGATGATAAGTATGTCACTAAGCCATCTGATGCATTCTCAGTACAATGTGTCTTATAATTGAGAAATGCAGCAAACTAATAACATTTTAGGCTGTCTGATTATATGATTATTTTGTAGGAAATTGTTTGAATTACTTGTGCTCTCAAGTGCACTGTCCGAGCTCAGTTGGCCAGCAATATTAAGAAAAAGACAATTATTCAGGTGTTTAAAGTATATGTTAGTCATCATTTTAACTTAATGACATGCCATATTGTGACATAACTGTTCTTATTGGCATATGGATTTTTTTTAGGGAAGTTTTTATGGATTTCGATCCTAGATTAGTTTCTGAACTCTTAATGTGAAGAAAATAGTAGCAGCAGGGAGCACAGCTAGTTCTCTGTTATCAGAGCCAAAGCTACATGTTATAATCGAAAATTCTAGGCATGTTCTCAAGGTTAGTTGAAGCAGTGTTTCTTATCATTTCAGTTCTCGCTGTTTGTTTGATAAAGGTGCTTATACAACGTTCTTATTCGTAAAAATGGGATTCTTAAAATGTGTGCTGTTCAAGTTTAAAAAACAATGTATTCATTTTGGTAGTGACAGTTTGGGATTGTTGGGGGAAGAAGTATATGTAGGCTATAATTATCTCTAGTAAGCAGTTTTTTTTGGTAGTGACAGTTTGGGATTGTTGTAGTATGAACGTGGTTGCAGCAGTAAATGGATTGAGTGAAGTATGACGTTGGTTATCAGTGATGACAGTGGTGAAGAAGTTGATTTTTGTGGTGGTCTATTAACAGAAATGGTAGCAGTGTTTGCAATGAGAAATGCTTGTGGTGTTGTGATGGGTTGTTTGATGGTTTGAAGCGAGGTTGGAGAAGTAATGAGAAGTGACTGTGGGGATGAAGCTATTGATGACAGAGGTTGTATTAGTATGTGACAGTTTGGTGTTGGACGTTTAGTGAAAATTGAAGTTGTTGATGCTTGTGGTAGATGAATTGGTGGTTTTGATATATGGTGTGGCTGTTGTTAAAGTTGACAGGGAAGATGTTTGTGGTATTGGTGAGGCAAGTTAGGTAGTAGCAAAGGGTAGATGAGGCAGTGGAAATGAGAAATACACTGTTGTATTGCTGATAGATATAGAACAATAGGAAGTTGGTTTGTGCACTGTTGTGAGGATATGATGTGGTGGTATTATCAGCAGTTTTGAAGGCAGAGAATGGGAATGATGAGGGGTAGTGTGTACATGATATGCACTGCGAAGTGCGTATGGTCAGAGGTGGCTGATGATACTGGCAACTGGTGGGGAGTATGGAGGAGTAGTAAGTAGTGTTGATAGTGTATATGGTTGTGAAGAGTGCTGGAAAACGAGTTGTTGGCAGGGATGACAGTTGTGAAATGAGAAATGATAACGACATACCTACTTTTCTTTAATATACTCATTGTTCCATTCAAACAACACTGCCAATTACTGCATGAAACAATACATCTTTCTAATCATACATCTTCTCCAGTTCACAAATACTTACTGGATTCATGCAAAGCCTGAGTGTTTACTACCATTTTTTCGTTCTCTTCACATATAACATGCATAGCCTGCACATGTGTTACTTACCACCATGCGTTTGCATATATCCCTCGTATCAGTAGCGCTTTTTTTTACCACTATGACATTCCCTTAGGACTTTAGAAAAAAATATTTCAGTATTTTTATATAACCTTGTTCTATGGTTTTTTTCTTGCAGTCACACCGCGAGAGTAACAATATACAAGTTCAAAATCAGCTTACCGTGGATGGTTTGGTGAAAAAAAAGTGCAAGCTATTGGGTTGGCAGAAGAACGTAGTTGTAGAGGGGACGATAGCAAGCACTGATCCTGATGCTTCGGTACATTTTGTAAAGCTTGGAGCAAATGCTTGGAAAGTATGGGTTAATGTAGCGGTGGAGCCAGAAGCCTTTTTATTTATGCCAAATTCAGAGATGCAGACTATCAAAGAGGCCGTTGGATCAACCGTCGCGTGGCATAAAGACTTCATCACTGTGGTGTAGTTTGATTGTACTTAGAACATGATATTTGTAGCGAACTGTTATGCGTTAATGCTTTATGTATTTGGCATGTAAACTTATCTAACTTTTTGGAGTGTTATAATTCTATGACTCTATCTTTTAGTCTTTTCGTATGTGATTTTAGTTATTTTACGACAATATTTATTATTAATATGGATGTATTGATTGATGCCGCTGTAATTTTTTTTAAAATTTGCATTTATTTTGCAACGGGCAATATGCGTTGTTATATGATCTTATTACAACGGTCAAAGCATGTTGTTGTATATGATTTTTACAACAGTTAAAAAACGGTGTTAAACAGGTTTTTTACAACGGGCAGCGCTAGTTGTTAAAAATGCTTTTTACAACGGTCAATGCATGTTGTGAAAAAGGCTATGCAACTAGTATGGTTAGTCTATTGCAACGGGTTATAGCCGTTGTATTATAGTCTATTACAACGGCCATAAGCCGTTGTAAAAGGATATACTGCAACGGTTTTTACAACGGACAATGCTCGTTGTAAAATGTGGTGGATCTATTACAACGAGGCCTATTACAACGGGCACATGCCCGTTGCGAAAACCATTTTACAACGGGCATTGCCCGTTGTAAAAGGACTATTTTGTTGTAGTGTATGTTCATTGTTTTTTATTATAATTCTTTTTAGTTAATTGAAGTTGATATTAACAAATTTATGTTATATAATTTGTTAAATTTTTGTTTATTATTTAGGTGCTTGAATATGACAAATCGTGATATTGTCTGGAATTACTGTACGGCAGTCGGAATCAATAAAAAGAAAATGAAGTGCAATTATTGCCATAAAGAAATTTCTAGTGGAGGTGTAACACGTATGAAAGAACATTTGGCAGCAATGGCTAGCGATGTTGCACCATATCCAAACGTTCCTAAAGAAGTCAGAAAACTAATACGGGAACATCTAATCAAAAAGAGAAACGAACGAAGCCAGGGGAAGCTTGAAAAACAACGTGTGCAAGAAGAATTGATGAGCATGCCCGAACAACAAAATTCAGACGTTGGAAGTGAAGGAAATTAAGATGATAGAGATATTCAACATGCCTTTCAAGCAAGTAAAAAATCTTATATTAGTGATGAAAGACGACGTTCAGGCGTAGGATCCAGCGGAGTAAAGCGCACCGATCGTTCTAAATCCTTAAGAGTGGATAATGATTTTGAGATACATGCAGCTTCCAAGATAGATTCATATGTTCAAACACGAGGAGGTGATCTCAACCTTCAATTAAAACTGCAATAAAAGGCATTAAAGATGCCAAAAAACATATAGGACGTGCAATATCTAAATTTTTTTATTTTAACCATATTGCCCATAATGCTGCAAGTAGTCCTTATTATCAAACAATGGTTGATGCCATTGCAGAAGCTGGTCCTGGAGTCAAACCACCCACTCCGGGGGAACTTTCGAAAACTTATTTAGATTTAGAGTGCGCTGAAATCAAACAACATATTGATACTTACTCCAAATTTTGGGATGAGTATGGTTGCACATTGATGTGCAATGGTTGGAGCACACAAAATAGAAGAAAAATCATAAATTTTCTTGTGTACTCCACTCAAGGAACCGTCTTTCTTAAATCTGTAGACGCCACTGACAAATTTCAAAGTGCTCAGTATATTTGTGGTCTAATGGATAATGTCGTTAATTTTATTGGAGAAGATATAATTGTGCAAATAGTAACTGACAATGGAGCAAATTATAAAGCTGCTGGTCAATTACTAATGGAAAGAAGACAACTATATTGGACACCATGTGCAGCACATTGCATTGATTTGATTTTAGAGGATATTTCAAAAGAAGCCAAGGTAAAAATTATTATATCAAATTGCCAGTCAATAACAGGATTCATATACAATCATGGTTGGCTACTTACAATAATGAGAAAAGAAACAAACAACAAAGAATTAATTCGGCCAGCGGTAACCAGGTTTGCTACTCACTTTATTGCATTAGAATCCATATACACACATAAAGAGAATTTGAGAAGGATGATCTATTCGAGGGAGTGGAGTGCAAAGATTCCAAAACTCGGTCCAAAAGACAAAAAAACAACAATTCTTGTCTATAACTTGATTCATAGCGATAAATTTTGGGCTAACATTGCTAGCATTATTCTCGTATTTGGTCCACTTGTAAAATTTTTAAGAATGGTGGACAATGATGATAAAGCAGAGATGAGATATTTGTACGAAGCAATGGATCGAGCGAAGGAATTAATTAAGAAAAATGTTGGTTCAAGACAGTATCAAAGATGGTGGAATATAATCGATAAAAGATGGGAAAGACAGTTGCATCGACCTATTCATGCAGCAGGTAATTCTTTTAGCTATTACACAATTATACGAATGCATATCATGTCAATACCTTCTTTTAACCATTCAATTCTTTTAGGTTATTTTCTCAATCCCCAAATTCAATATGGAGATAAAGCAACAAATGATGATGAAGTTTTAAATGGATGGACAAACATCCTTGAAAGAATGGTACCGGATATTGCTATGCAAATTGAAATTTCGAAAGAGGTAATAAAACATAATACTCAACTACTTATGATTCTTTTTCAAATTATGACATGTCTATTAATAAATGTTGTGTAGGTGGAAAAATACAGAATGAAACTTGGTGTGTTTGGTTCTGCAAAAGCAAAACAAGCAGTTAAGTCATGTCTTCCCGCTATGTGGTGGTCAATAATTGGCAGAGAAGCTACTTCAAATTTAACACATTTAGCAATGCGCATTCTTAGTCAAACGGTTTCTTCTTTAAACTGTGAAAGAAACTGGACAACATTTGCAATGATTCATACAAAGCTGAGAAACAAAATAAAAATGGAGAACTTAGAAAAACTGGTATTCGTACATTATAATATACGGTTAAGAGTACGACATGCTAAACGCCAACAAACAACCGACCAACTTATTGATTTGGATTACATCTTTCATGAGGAGGATCCACTTGCAGAATGGACTAGAGAAGCCGAGAATCCACTACTTGATAATGCAAGCGATAATCCTTGGTCGGACAATGATAATGTATCTGCAGAAAATACTGAAAATGATAGTTCATCAAATGATGATTCAGGTAATGCTAGTGGTGACGACATTGGTTCTAGTGGTTATGGCGTTGGTTCCACTTTTGATGATTCTCAAAGACATATCCAAAATTATGAAGCAGATGACTATAGTCGACGAAGAGATAGAAATTTGAACGTTGTACATGAAGATCAAAGGGATTATGATGGCAGATATATTTCTAACAATGTCCCGAGTTTTAGGTATTCTACGTCTGACTATACCGAAGGTTATTCTATTGTGGATTAAATCAACCGTATGCTGATGAGCCATCAAGTAGCCAAGATGAACCCTCACCCTTTGATAATATGATGACGACATTTTTAAGTTCGGATCAGATACAGCAGTATGTTTTTCCAACATATTATAATCCATCACAAGATGAAGAGAGCGATGAACAAAATTTACATGATGCTCAGAGAAATAGCTTTTGGTATTAAATTTTTATGTTGTATGTTTTGTAACTTCTATGTCATTTGAATAATTTAGTGTAATTGACTATCAGTGTTGCATACATATTTGCGTATTTATAACAAAAATGTATCGGAATTCACAAACCGGATTTAAAACGGAATTTCCGAAAATCCCGAAACGAAACCAGAATTTTGAATTTTTCAACTGACCGGAACGGAAACGGAAACCGGAACTTCGAACCTTGGTTTATATCTACATTAACATATTCTAACTAATGTTTATATTAATATAAATAAATACAAATATATATATATCAGTATGTAAGGTAAGGCACATCTGTTGGACATGTACAATGAAATGCCTTAGTTAACTTCTTTTTAGTGCAACTGAAAGGTAAGAAATAACAAAGTAAATTTTTAAGAATTAGTTTTTCCTCTTTTATGACATAGTGCAAAGTTTTTTTTTAAAATCCTTGTTTACTATTTGTATTTATGTTTGTTGTCCTTTTCTCTAACAACATTTTTTTATGTTTGATGTTTCTTTGCTCAACTATAGATTTTTTCCACTTTAGCTTACCTTATGTAGATGCATGTGCTTGCATTAGAAGCTTTAACAACCTGATCTATATGTTCTCCATAATGTCCAGCGGTATACGTAGAGCAAAAAACGTTATGAGTTTCAACTGCACGTAAAATATGATTATATTACCAAACTGGGTACAATATTGGTAGAACTAAAAGGTAACCTTTTTGCATAAACATCTAGTCCTGTCAATGTCTAACATAACAATTGATTTATATTATACGTTGGTTTATTTTTTGTAACATTTTGAACCTGAAAAATACTTGCATCTGGAATTGAACAAATGCTCGATACTGACAATTGTTGATATAGTGTGTATGTAGGAATAGATATAACGTTATGTACAACTTAATATAAAAAAGTATTCACATAATAACAAGTAGAAAATTACATGCACATAATTTATTCACATAGTACACTTTTTATAAATTTATTCACATGATAAAAATAAAAACGTACATCTTCTGCTGCTATGACATAACTAAATACATCCTAATAATAACTAAATTTATTTATTTCTCCTCTCTCCAGTAAATCTAAAGATACGCTTTAATTATTAAGGTTGGCGGTTACAAACCTATATAAGCAACATATGTACAGGTGCATCTCATTATTTAGGACACTAAAATTTAACGTTTTCCCAAATCAATGGAAAATACTCCACTAATAATTGCAAATTTATATGGAAACCCCAAAAAAATGATAAAAATGTAGGGGATGAGATCAGATTAGAGCAATCTTCAAGCTGCCTAACTAATAGACACGGAACAATCATTTTGAGTAATCAAGAATCATCCTTTAAAAGAAAATGATAAAGGAAAAAAATATCACTTGAAAATTCCTTTTGCACTTAAGTTGGATATTATAAAGGATGTCTTGGTGATTGGGGCACTACTACTGCTATTGTTAGGTCAGAGTAGGTATGTAAATGGATTATCCATCGAAGACGTTTCTTCTTTGGTCGAATATTTGTGGGTTGCTTGCTCTTTCATGATTAATTTTTAATATTCTCGTGAAATTGGTCTTTTTACAAATGACAACAGATTTATAAATTAAATTCATCACTAGGTAGGGGAATGAGTTATAGCAATGCAGCTACCACATTCAGATGCAAAAACCACCGTATTGCCTTCACTAACTTCTTTAATCCATTTCACCACCTTGCATCGGATCACAAAATCAATATACTTAATAATTACAAATTATGTCATTTACCAGGCTCATCAGCAACTAAAAATGCACTAAAAACATAGTATGGTATGGTACAATAAAATAATGAAAATTAATAATTCTCATGAAGTAATCAGCAGTTTACAAATAACAAGATCCTTCATGTAATATTTTAAGTTCTCAAATTAACTAATAAACAGAAACTAATATACGTTGCTTCTTCCTTTCTGTAAAGTGCCTTCACCTTAACAATAATATTCATACTTCTTAAATGCCCTAAATTCTTCTTCATTTTGTTGTGTTTTTGTAAATAAATTTTGAATTAGTTAAAGATTTATTTTATTGACCGTTATTAAATATAGTTGGAAACAATGGAGCTCAACTTGGTAATTTTTTTCCTAAGAAGAAAGAGCCGCAGTGTTCCAAAAATACAACCTTTTATCTATTTCGTTTAGCTTGATGCCCTCTTAAGAATCCATATCCAAGATATCAACTGCTTACCTCATGATACCCTCTTTTCATGATTGCTCATTCCATTCTGATACCTATATTTTTTAAGTGTAAAATTAAGGGAAATATTTTGTAGTTGTGTCTATTATATGCATAGTCTCAATGTAGATATTGAATCGGCAAATGTTGAATTCATATTCCAATATTGTAAATAAGTATATATGATTTTTTAGAAGATATACAAAAAATAAACATCTATCATCCAACACTATAAAGAAAAATTAGTTTTTATACATGAAAGATAGTAGTCTATGAATGCTAAACCAGTCAATCATTGCATATATTAAATAATAATAGTTATTTTTTAGAGGTTTTTAGGCTCAAGGAAAAAGTTGAAGAAATTTTTTGTTTTAGGGACAAGAAGTTTGTTTTTTAGGTTGAAGGACACTTTTAGTGTAAATCACAGAATGATAGTTGTAACTATCATTTTCTGTTTACACTAAAAAATGTCCTTCAAACTAAAAAGCAAACTTGTTGTCCCTGTGACTAAATTTTTTTGCAACTTCTTCCCTGTGCTTATTTTCCTGTATTTTTTTATTCAGCAACAATTGTTCTGACTCATTATGAAATTAATTAAATATAATTTAATTCCAATGTCCAATCTGAGCGAAAAGTATTACCAAAAAAATTATAGATGACAATAATAAAATTAATAGTAATTATTTTTATGTAAAAAAGGTACATAATGCTAACCACTTTGCAAAATGTCTTTCTTTCTTGTAATATTAAAAATTCTTGAGGCTAATCCATAAAATCATTGGTAGCATGAATCATTTTTTTATACTACGTTGGAGCTAAACCCTGAGCAAGCAGAAACAAAAGCATAATATTGGTACTTCTTTGTGGCTTGATTGCACTAATTTGCATAGTTAAATCATTTGATGATACATCGAGTGTTGACCCAAAAAATGGATCAACATCCTGGTTTGGATTTGAAAGCACCAACCCTGTCTCGATAGAGCAATATCACAGATCACAGGTATAAAGAAAGAACAGTAAAAAAAAGTAGATAGAAAATTTTTATAGTGGTTCGGCTATTAATGAAGCCTACGTCCACTTTATAGCTTTATTAAAGACTGATTGTTGTTACAAATGATGTCTGATTACAAGGCTTTGATTATCTTTAGCTAGACTGAATCCCCAGAGTTGGAATCCATTGGAGAATCACAGTGAATTCTTTTGGAGATTGTTGTGAGGGAGATAACGAGTGAAGAATAATTCCAGCAGAGCTTCAGCCACCAGTCAGAAGAAGACCCCCCTTATGTTGTAGGTAGTTTGGTATTTATATGGGTCGGAGCGCTTCTGGGTCAGGCTACATCTTCACCAGCTCGCAAGTAGGTAGGAAACGACCTTGGGAAAGTTTGGCTCGCAAAACGAGGTAAAGCCATGGGTCGCTAGCGACCCATAGACTTGGCTCGTTTTGCAGGCTAAAGTCTTGGCCTCCTTTCATAGTATTCTTTGGCTGTCTTGACCTCCTTTCGTGGTATTCTTTGGCTATCTTGTTGGAAGGTTTAGGGAGAGACATGGGTCGCTGATGATCCAACCTCTTAGGATTTTTCTACAGTTTGGAATTGGAAATATTTCCATAGCCTTTTATCATAGTTGTTACGTTTCGATGGCAATTCACTAGCTGTTTACATTCAGCCGCTGATTGGACTAAGAGAATGCTAATCTCTCGGCTTCGTTGATCCCATTCGTTGTCTTAGCCATATAGCTAATATAGCTTAGCCCTTGTTGATCCATTATCTCAGCTTTTCTGGTTAAGTCTTGAACCATCCTATTTACACGAGGTTGTTCTATTTTCTATTGGTTTCTGTTGGGCTAAAAACCCGGATAACATTTGCCCCTAGAGTATGTCTTCATGGTAAGCAAGGCGTGCTTTGGAAGTTACCACTCTAAATTTCCTTCCGTCGATCTCCAAGTGATTGCATTAGACTTTGCGAATATTTTAACCCAATGTTGTTGGTCGTCATTCTTTGATTCTGACTACTACTACTTGTCACAACATATCACATTTCTGCTTGTAGCTTCCCGGCATGCCTCGGAATGATGAACAGTCGTAAGAGATTGAATTCAAGAAGAATAGGTGAAGTTTCTTTTCCTCTTTCTCTCTATATTTGTTATTATTATTTTTATTTTTTATCTTTTTAATAGGTCACCAACGACCCATGTGGGATGGGGCGCTAGCAACCTAACTTCTGGTTTTATTTAAACTTACAGGCTAGGTCGAGTCGCCAGCGATCCATGATGGGTCGTAGGCGACCCTTGTACTTAGCAAAATTTTTGCTATTTTTTCTCGCTATATACATTGCTAGAGCCGACCCATCCTCATTGGACCCAAGTCAACAAAACTTCAAGCGATCCAATTTTCGAGCGATTCCTCTCCAAGCGATTCAACAATCTTCTCGACCTGATTCCTCACTTTGTTTGAATCCACTCACCATTGTTCCATCCAAGTTCGCTTACTTCGTGAAGCCCTAATTAAACCCTAACTCACTATCGAACTGTAACCGACCCATTATCAACTTGCTACCCTCTTGAGTCGCCACCGATCCTCTAGCTTGCCTCCGATCCATTCAAAGTTCGTTGAATTCAATTCTTGATTCTTCCCGTGCCTTAGAAGTCAATTTGAGATGGGTCTGCTTAGCTGATTTACTAATTACTGCCTTCATGTGTTAACTTGATGACTAGTGTCCATTTGCAATGTTGATTACAAGAAGTTCGAGTTGATTGCGGTATAATGGAGGAAGATAGTAAATTGAGTCTTGAGTTGTCTCCTGGAACGACATTCAGGCTTTAGCCCAAGGCTTGAAGCATTTTTCTATCTTCGTCCATTAAACCAGAATTGACTTGTCTCCAATTTCGTAGATGCTACTTGCATGACGTATTGTCAGTCGACCTTGATTTTTCCAGAGAATTTGGGCTTATCCTACTTACTTATTACATGCTCGGTGTCCCTATTATGAGAAGAGTTTTCTGTGTCGCTTCGGACAACGGATCCGTTATCGATGCTCGATCGATAATGGGTAAGTGTACATGGAGTAGCAATAAAAGCAGAAAATGAAGTAACACGGGAAGTTCTTCTCATCTTCCGCCGCGAGCGAACTATCTACACAGGATCGGGCGTTTACAGTGTTACGAGCATCGAGTTTATCCCATATAAAGCACACTGCACCTGCTCCGGTTCACACTTGAAATCCGAGTGCTGATTACAAATTAATGTTTCTTCGGAATTTAAGTGTGGCAGGAGAAGCCGTTAATTTAGGATAGATATACCTGACCGTTTTCGAACGTGAGTTCTGTTATATAGAATGAAGCAGCTATCCATGCATCGTAAATCAAGTGAGTGAAGCCCGACGCTCTTCGAAGCTGAATCATCATCCACCTCGCAGGCTCAGTACGGTCAGTTAGTTCCGGTTGGGCCAATCGTGAACCGCACGCCTCCCAACTTTCGAGTCCTACTTAATCCACTTGAAAGAGCTTCATTGCTGGTTTCCGCCAAGGTTCTTCATAATATATGTATGCAGCATGGAATTCCCGAAAAGGATGTGCGTTTGCCGACGAAAGACGAATTCGCTCATATTCCCCCTTCGGGGTACACTGCTTGACATCGATACATGTGTCTGAACAGAGCTGTGCCTCACTTCAATTATTTTCTACATCAGACTCTCTTGAATTTGGGCATTGTCCCGTTCCAGCTTCATCCGAATGGCTACGCCATTCTTACTTGCTTGCATGTCCTTTTCATGCGGACGTTTAACCGTGCTCCAAGTTTTGATGAGTTGCGGTATGTTCTAGCATTCAAGAAGAGAGATGACCGTCCCTCTCTGATTATAACCGAGGCCCAGAGGAATTGAAAGCTCGTCCTACGCTTGCAAAGCAACTTATCACAGTTCAAGACGTAGTACTTTTTTGTTAGATGCCCTGAGGGATTCAACCATCAGTGGACGACAGTGGGTAAGCTTCTCTTTTCCATTTATCGAGCTCTGAGGCATTGTAACGGAGTTTCTAACTAACTATACTTCCCTTAAAATTATCCCAAGGCCGAATAGAGAGGTGATTCTTGATGAAGTTTTACAAACTTTAAAGGCTATTGATGTCGAAGAGAAGTGCGTTAAAGTTCTACTGACCGAGAGAACTTGTGTCGATATAGACTGTTGGCTCCAGGTAGATCCGCCATTCAGATTGAAATTTCCTCTCCTGACCGATCCAGAGTTCACACAAGATCCACTTCTTCATCCCACGGTTCCAAAGAAGGTCAAGAGAGAGGTAGCCCGTCCAGAGGATCATCCGGTGAGGCCCGTGAGGAGGAAGATGCTGCTGTGACTGGACCGAGCGGTTCAGTTAGAATGCCTCCAATCCTGAAGGAAGCAGAAGAAGAGTTCACGCACAGAGAAGGCAAATCTACGTTGGACATAGAGAAAGAAGAAGGAGAATTCGAGAGTAGTAGTGATGAGTCTACCGCTAGTGATTACTTCTCTTTAGAATCTGAGGTGAAGACTCAGAGTTTTGCGATGGGACTCTGGGAATGAGTCCCGATCTCCCGAGTTCACCTCCTTCTGATGCAAGTGGCAAAGGCAAAGCCCCTGAAACTGGAAGACATCAAGATTCTCCGAGTAAGGATGTCAGAGCAAGATTCGGAGATTTCAGCGATGTTTTTGTCAACTTCGACGCGCTCATGAAAGGGGACTTTAAATTTGACACAACGCCTTCCTGTTCGGGCTATATCACGCCAGTAGTCAGCTCGGTCCCGCCTATAATAACCGAAGTCAGTCCAATCCCACCTACGACTGTCGTTTTTTTGGTTCGTGATGACGTCTTAGGTGCCTATTAAGGACACACACCACGTTGCACTAGGATTACACCTATTTCCATCTCTTCATATATTTGCTTAGTTTATATCATGCTCCTGAAACCTTTTATGTGTGCCCTATTCCAGATATGACAAGGGGATGACACTTTTATGATGACTTCGAAGACTTAACTGATTTACAGCGGTACCTCAAGCGCTCCTCCAGCCGCCATCAAGTTCGAGAGATGGAAGAAGAATACAGGAGGAGGAAAGAACTCAAAGCTGAAACCTGTCGCCAGGAAGAGAGAGATCGAACTTGTTCATATAAAGGCGGGTATGAGAAAAGAATATCTCTTGAGGAAAGAGATGAACCATCAAAGAAGTCAAAGTATGATTACCGCCCCCATCCTTCAGAGCTTGCTTTGAAACCCTCTTCCATGGGCCAAGAAATTCCTTTCACTTCTGCCCCGATTTTGCCCCTAGCTGGTGCTTCTCACCCCCGCTGGAGGCCTGCCTACGTTCTTCTCACCCCTGCGGGTATGAAAGAAATTCCTGGTGCTTCTCACCCCCGCTGGAGGCCTGCCTACATTCTTCCTTCGGGTCCCCCAAGCTTGAGGCAGCGCTTCCGGGTTGGTTCTTAAAAGGGGTTAAGTTTGACTTGGATCTCCACCCTATTCGCAAGGATTCTTTCATGCTGCATCTCCAAGCTATATAGAATGACCTAGAACAGGCCGAGAGATGAGAGAAGCTCTGCAAACAACTGGCTGATACAAATAGAAATAACTATCAAGAGATCCTTTCCTTCGAATCCGAGAAAGACGATTTCGAGAAGGCGTTGGTTGATTGGGATGTTAAGATCAAACAGTTGGAGGAAGAGAAGGAGGAGTCGCTTCGTGAAAGCAGGAGAACTACTGGCCAGATGAAGGAGTTGAAGGAGGCGCATGAAAAAGTTGAGATTGTCTGGAGGGATGAGATTAAAAAGACTCATGTGGAGGAGGCGAAGCTAGAAGAAGAAGTGATCGCTTGTAATGTCATCATTGAAGCTCAAAGAAAAGCCATCATGGACCACAATTTAATTGTTGAAGGGCACAACAAAACCATCTCCGACCAAGCCGAGACCAACGCCAAGCTACAGGCTTAGGTCATGCAGCTTAGTGCCGACAGGATTGTCGCTGAAGTTGAGAAGGCTGCGGTGAAGGCGGATTACTTGGATCTCCAATATGCCTTCGATAGGAAGATAGAGAAGCTGGATGCGACAATTCTGAACTTTTATGTTAACTCTTTGTTGCATCAGGAGAGCCTCAGTTTTCTCGGTCAGAAGCATCCGCGCACTCTTGCCATTATTTGGGAGGAAATCTGATCCCACTTTACTAAGAGCGGCGATGTTTATTCAGATCAAGAGTTGCGAGATGTTTATCTTAACGATGAATCCAAGAAAGCGCTACTAAAGGGCCAGGAGATCCTCCGAGTTGAATGGGAGAAGGAGGCCACCGATGCTGCCTTGATGACCGCCACAGACATGCTTACCAGGCCTCCTACTTCCGGTGTAGGCGAACCATCCTGGCAGCTCCACGACCAGCCGACGAGTTCAGGACTTGATATTATTCCTCATGTGGTGGAGCCCTCAAAAGGAGGCGAAGGTGGTGAGTTCGAGGTCGCCATTCATGATCGTTCCTCTTGTGGAGGTAACGTCCATGCTTCTCCCGAATTCGGGAGCTTCCAACTTATGCCACAAGAGCAAGATGAATTTAATGCTTTCATTTTTGATCTTGTAGGTCCATCCACTTTTCCTATTGACACACCAACTACTTTGGCGCCCATTCCTGTTGCCATTTTCACATCTTCTATGGTTGTATCTGTTCATATATGTTCTATGTACTTGCGCTTGTTTCATTTCATACTCTTCTATTTCTGTGACTATAGTCAAAGCGCCCTTCAGTCGAAGTAACAGGACTTAGAGAAATTCATAACACTTCTAAAATCTCTAATAGTTTGAAATTTTTGTTTATAATTTTAAAATAGATATA
This sequence comes from Allium fistulosum, assembly GCA_030737815.1. Taxonomy (NCBI): domain Eukaryota; kingdom Viridiplantae; phylum Streptophyta; class Magnoliopsida; order Asparagales; family Amaryllidaceae; genus Allium; species Allium fistulosum. Next base: position 329,419,083 of record CM060908.1, read on the forward strand.
AAACTTTGGGACAGAACTTGGGGAATTGTTGTTGTTTGGAGTAACAGAACTTGTGAACTTATTGTTTTCACGCATTTCTATCTCCTTACGGGTATATGCCCCAGTTTACAGGGTTGTTTACCTCAAAAAATTCTCAAGTAGACGATAGCTTATGGTTTAGATAATTTCTATCAAAAATTTGGCTAAGTCACAACTTGATTCTCCTTATTTTATTTTTTACTTTCGAAAGTTCTACAAGTTTAACACGTATCCCGGCTCCTTGCGATATTTCAGCGAGTATGCAATATACGCGTGTTTCAAATGCGCAAAGTGCATAGGTTAATCGAAGGCAATTTTAACTCTTAAGTGTCCATAGTTGAGGCTTTTCATTTGGTTTGTAGTATTCATTTTGTTGGAATTGCGTTCATTATATTCGGCTATGGGAGCGTTTGGTGCTGATTGTGAATTGCGTGGTTTCTTGTGTTCCTTGGTGTTGCCTATCTTCAGGCAGCGTGAGGAGTTGGTATCTTGGTGCGCGGCTCATGAGGTGTGCGGATTTTATTTTTCCTCAGTGTTGCCTATCTTCGGGCAACACGAGGAGTTATTATTTTGATGTGTGGCTTATGAGATGATTGGCTTTTGTTTTTCCTCAATGTTGCCTATCTTCGGGCAACACGAGGAGTTATTATTTTGGTGTGCGGCTTATGAGATGCACGACTTTTGTTTTTCCTCAGTGTTGCCTATCTTCGAGCTACACGCGGAGTTATTATTTTGGTGCACGGATTTTGTTTTTCCTCGGTGTTGCCTATCTTCGGGCAACATGAGGAGTTATTATTTTGGTGCGCGGCTTATGAGATGCGTGGCTCTTGTTTTTCCTCAGTGTTGCCTATCTTCGGGCAACATGAGGAGTTATTATTTTGGTGCGCAGCTTATGAGATGCGTAGATTTTTTTTTTCCTCGGTGTTTTCTATCTTCGGGCAACACAAGGAGTTATTATTTTGGTGCGCTGCTTTTGTTTTTCCTTAGTGTTGCCTATCTTCGGGAAACACGAGGAGTTATTATTTTGGTGCATGGCTTATGAGATGCGTGGCTTTGTTTTTCCTCAGTGTTGCCCATCTTCAGGCAATACTAGGAGTTATTCTTTTGGCCTTCTAGATGTTGTCGGAATAGCATTGGTTTTCAGATGGCAAAGATCGAGTTCCGCCGATCCAACGGTTTGAGTCGATTTGCTTCCGTCGACTCGGCAGGTAATTATTATGAATACAGTTGGGTTGTTTCAAGAAACAAACTTTATTAACGAAAGCATGGTAGATTCTTTGCCTATTTACAATGCCTTTGGCATTTTCGGAATGGCTTATTTGCTGAAAAATAGAAAATACACAAAGTAGTTTTTTAAATGAAGTAACGGCGGAGCAATTCGCTATTCCAGGCTCTGGGAATTACGACCCCGTCGACGGTTTCAGCTTGAAGGTTCCGTCCTTGAGCTTTTGGTTAATGACATATGGTCCTTCCCATTTTGGTTTGAAGGCCCCAGGAACAGGGTAAACTCGCTTCAGCACGAGATCTCTGACTTCAAAGGGTTGGATGTGAAATTTGGAGTTAACATACCATGCGACCCTTTTTTGGTGGGCAGAAGTACTCAACTCTGCTTCTTTATTTTTTCATCAACCATGTCTAGCGCTTCGAGTAGGAGCTGCTCATTTTGCTTTTGATTGAAATTTTGCCTTCGGTGTGAAGGGACTTCTAATTCGACAGGAATCATTGCCTTTGAACCATATGCTAAGGCGAACGGAGTGTGGCCAGTTGCCGCTTTGTGCTTGTCCTGTCTGCCCATAGTGTGAGTGGAAGTTCATCAACCCAATTACCTATTGCATTAGTTAATCGCTTTTTGATGGTGGATTTGATGATCTTGTTTATTGCTTCCACTTGCCCGTTTGCTTGCGGATGAGGCACCATAGAGAAGCTTTTTTCGATTCGAAAGCGCCTACAGAAGACTTTGAACTCGGTACTTTCGAATTGTGTTCCCTTGTCAGTGATGACTTTTTGTGGCACACCAAACCTACAAATGATGTTTTTAGTAACAAAGTTAAAAACTTTCTTTGTTGTTATGGTGGCTAGCGGTTCTGCTTTGACCTATTTTGGAAGGACACCAATCAGATCGATCCCCCATATCGCAAATGGCCATGGGATGACCATCTATATCAGTTTCGTTGAAGGAGTTCTCTTAATTTTGTTGAATCTTTAACAGCGATCGCATCTTCTAGCATAATCTACGGCATCGCGATTTATTGTTGGCTAGAAGTATCTGTATCAAAGGACTTTCTTTGCCAGGGTATGCCCTCCAGTGTGGTCTCCGTATATCGCCTTCATGTACCTCCTTCAGGATTCGTCGTTCCTCATCATCATTCAAAAACCTAAGAAGAGGGGTCGAGAATCCCCTTCGATAGAGTATCCCGTCTTGTATCATGAATCGTGACACCTTTTGGAGGAGCTTCTTTCGTTGATTTCAGTTAGTTGGAAGGGTTCCTTTAAGTAGATAGTTCTTTATCGGTGTCATCGATGTATCTGGTTCGACAGCAGTCTCCAGAATCTAGTCTACGTCCATTTGGTCTATGCTTGGGTTGGTTAGCACTTCAACCGGAACCAATCCCAATGACTGGGCTTCTCCTAAGCTTGCCAGTTTAGCCAAATAATCTTCCTTGGTGTTTTGCTCCCATGGGGTGTGAGTTATGGTATAGTGCTCGATATCGCTTACCAGCTCTTGTACTTTGGACAGGTACGGGGCGAGATTTTCTCCACGCACTTGGTACTCCCCTTTCACTTGACAGACGAACAGCTAGGAGTCGCTGTATATGTGAATAGATACTATCCCGAGTTCCTTCACAACCTTTAGTCTAGTGATCAATGCTTCATACTCTGCTTCGTTATTTGTTGCTGGGAATTCCAAGCGCAAATCATAACTAATGGCTCGCCCCTCGGGGGTTTCAAGCACTACCCCTGCTCCCGAACAGAAGTTGTTTGATGCACCGTCGACGAAGTGCTTCCATTGCATGCCTGTTTCCGACTGAACTTTCTCCACATCGTCCCTTACGGTAAATTTGGCAATAAAATCATCCAACGCATGCCTATTGACTACTTTTCTTGGATGGTATGTGATATCGTATTGGCTCAACTCAATATTCCACTTGAGTAGTCATCCAGAAGTTTCTGGCCGGTATAAAACTTGCTTCAAGGGCTGGTCAGTCAATACTTTAATCGGATAAGCTTGGAAGTATGGTCGTAATTTCCGGGAAGAAATGAAGGAAATATGCTAGCTTCTCCAGTTTTGGGTAATTCTTCTCAGCTTCGATGAACCATTTGCTAATGTAGTACACGGGTCGTTGAATTCTTGCTTCTTCCCGCACAAGAACAGCGCTCAATGCGTGCGGGGAAACTGCTAAATAAACGAACAAGTCTTCTCCATTGAAATGTTTTGATAAGACCGGGGGAGTGTCCATGTGTCGTAGCAATTCATCGAAAGTTGTTCGACAAGCTTCACTCCATTCAAAGTTTTTCTTTCCCTTCTTTAGCACATCGAAGAACGGTATACACTTGTTTGTAGTTTTTGAGATGAATCGCCTCAGTGCTGCAACTTTCCCATTCAAGCTTTGAAGTTCCTTCTTATTTTTACGGGCGTGGACTTCCCGTAACGCTGTTATTTGTTCTGGATTCAATTCGATGCCCTGGGAACTTACTATGAATCCTAAGAATTTCCCAGAGGCTACTCCGAAGTGGAACTTAAGTGGGTTAAGTTTCATTCCATACTTCCGGAGTATTTCGAACATTTCAACGAGGTTGTCAAGATGGTTAGCAGCTACTCGGGATTTGACTAACATATCATCCACATAAACATATTTACCAGCCTTTGGTTCAATGCCCTTGCATTTTTCAAACTGAATGGAATTACTCGGTAGTAGTACAATCCCAAATCGGTGATGAAACTGGTGTCCTTTTGGTTTGGTTTATGCATCAGGATTTGGTTATAGCTCGAGTACGCATCTATGAATGACAGCAGTTCATGTCCCGCCGTTCCATCGACCAGTTGATCAATCCTACGGAGCGGGAAGCTATCCTTCGGACAGGCTTTGTTGAGGTCCGAGAAATCAATACAAGTTCGCCATTTTCCATTAGACTTCTTGACTAGGACTGGGTTCGATACCCATTCAAGATAGGTTGCATCTCGAATGAAGTCGTTAGCCATTAGTTTATCTACTTCCTCTCTCAATGCCTTGGACCGTTCGGGGCCCAAGCTGCACCATTTTTGCTTTACCAGTGTTAATTTGGGGTCAATATTGAGAGCGTGGCAGGCAATTTTAGGAGATAACCCGTGCATATCGGATTGTGTCCAAGCAAATACGTCCAAATTGACGCAAAGGAATTTGCTTAGTTCTGGCCGCATCTTGTTTCCAAGGTGCGACCTAATTTTCAGGACCCATGTTGGGTCATCCATACAGACTGGGACAGACAACATCAATTCAGCCGGTGCTGCCTGATCCTCTCCCGAGCTCTTCTTTCTAGGTCCCAAAGCCTTGTCGAATTGGCAATGGTCCCCAAGCCAGGGGAAGTTCTGTAGTTGCTATTCAGAGGATTCACAGATGTGGAGGGTTTTCCCCACATCCTTCCCTTTTTCCTTTCTTCTTGACTCATCTAATTTTGCTATGTAGCATTCTCGGACGGCGCTTTGGTCTCCTTTCACAACTCCGACTCTGTGTTATGTAGGGAACTTCATTGTTAGGCACCATTGGGCTAGTGCTATTCTGAAGTCAGCTAATGCGGGCCGTCCCAAGAAGGCGTTGTATGTTGACATTTCATCCATGATCAAAAAATTCCGAATAAGGGTGACCCTTCGCTCACCCTCTCCAAGCTCCACGGGTAGGTCAATTGTTCACACCAGTTGTTTGGGTTCACCAGTAAACCCCTGAATCTATGTTTGGCATGCGGACACACTCTTCATGCCAATCTTCATTTGATCAAAAGTGCATTTAAAAGAAATGTTAACGGAGCTACCGCTATCAACCAATACCCGCCGAACTATAGTAGGTCCAATTCCTGATGTCACCGCCATCGGATCGAGAGTTGGAGCTTCGATCCCTTCGGTGTACCGATCTCGGAACACAATATCGTCATTCAAGATCCTCTACATCTTAACTGGAGTTTCGTCTTCTATAGCCAAACATGATTCCTTCAGAGCTTGCTTCAACAAACTTGCATATCGCTCCATTTCCCCCAACTTCTTTATGCGGGATGTGGTCCCCCGAATATTGTTCCGATGATGAGTCTCTGGTCAGTTCGTTTCGACCCTTCTTCGCTGGTTCCTATTTGATTCCTTCGTTCTCTTGGGTGTTGAGGAGTTGCAGATTGATCGGGGTTTTGCGTTTGTCTTACGTATTACTAGAGTTTGTTGTTTTGGATAAGTTCCTTAATGAGATTCTTTAGGCAGCAGCATTCGTTCGTTTTATGGTCGTCTGTCTCGTGGAAGCGGCATAACTTCCCTAAGCGCTTCTGCTGCTCGGTCACCTCTTTTCTGGGTGGCCTTTTGCATTCCTCGGTTCTTAAATTGCGAGAAAAATGTTTTTCGATGTGTCACTCAAGGGAGTGTAGCCTTCGGGCCTAAACCCTTTCAGCTTTTTATTGCTACCATTACCATTCTTCTTATTGGAGTTTTGACCTTTTCTCTTTGAATTACAGTCTTTCCCGGTGGTTCCTTCAGCAGTTTGAGGAGTGTGCACATTTTGATTCATTGCTGCATCGCTTTGCCCGACCTTTGCCAGTTGCACACTAGTAGACTTCCCTTCCAATTCCTACGCTTCCTCCAACCTTAGGTACTGACTTTCTTTGCGATTGAAATCTTTCCCGGTGGTAGGTTTCTTCATTTTAATCCACTTTCTGAATTCAGTTTCTGGGTAAATGGCACGATCTAGTGCCTAAAAACCATGTCTTCGTTAGGGTTGCTTACTTCCATCACCACGGTGTTAAAGCTGTTCATGAAAGACTTTAGTGATTTGTTACGCCCTTGGAACATCCCGGATAGGGACATGACATCTTTTGGTTGCGCACTATGGAGTCTGAACTGATCAAGGAACCTTGTCACTAGTTGGTCAAAAGTAGAGATAGGTCTTGGTGGAAGGCTAGTGAACCACATTGACGCCACCCCTTCGAGAAAGATAGGGAAGCATTTGCATCAAACAGCTTTAGAGGCATTCACTTCATCCATATACTAACTGTATTTGTAAAAATGAGGCTCCGGGTCCTTCGTTCCGTCATAGGGTGGAATAGTTGGCATTGTGAACTTTTCTAGATATCTCTCGTTCAGGATTTCATCGGTGAAGTGAGTCCATCTTGGTGAAGTTCTCCACTCATCATCTCGTATATCTTTACTCCCCTTCATTAATCGTTTAACCATGTCTGCTATGTATTCCTTTGATGTCCGGTAGTCTTGAGGATGGCCATCAGTCACTACGCCAAGTGTTTGACTTTACAAACAGTCTTTGTGAGTGGGCTGAGGCCTAGGCTCTTCTATCTTTAGGAGAGCCACTCCTATAGGGTCCCGTTGGCTTGCGATTGGTCTCACTGGCGTAGTTTGGGTATTCCTTGTGTTATCAAATGCATCGGCGTCTTCTTCCAATTTGTCGTTTGGCTCTCCGTCCTCTGAGTCGGAAAGATCCATAGCTATGTCTTCTACAGGGGTCTCTGCCCCTTGACTCAAATTCAGAATAGGTTGCCTTGTGGCATATAGAGTAATTACACTTCCATCCACATTAAGTATCGTTGTCACCCTTTTTTGTGGTTGTTTTCCGTTTCTTTTATGTAGACCAGAAACGGAGGAATTCTCTTGTTCCATAGCAGCCGTGGGTTCGGGCATAGTCCTTAAAGCGGGATTTGACTGTAGGGTTAGGAGAGCATTAAGCTTATCCATTACGGCCTTTGGCTACTCTCCATCTTTTGGTTGATCTCATTAACCATTTTATTTAACTCATCCCTGGTAACAACTTCATGCTGACTGGAGGAGGCAGGCGCCTGATTCCCTAAGTTAGCACCATTCACTTCGGTTTGTTGGGGATTAACATCTTCTCCAACTACTGCTGCCCCTATAGACCTTCCAAAGCCAGTTCTTCTTCTTCTAGGAGCCATTGATTCCAAACAGTGGATTCTTCAAGTAAAGATGAGGATCTAACTTCTGGACCTATGGGATCCAAAGTAGATAGCTAGATCTCGATCCTGAGTTGGATTTCTCAACAAAAGCACCAAAATGCTGACCCAAAAAATGGACCAACACCTTGGTTTGGATTTGAAAGCACCAACCCTATCCTGATAGAGCAATATCACAGATCATAGATATAAAGAAAGTACAGTAAAAGAAAGTAGACAGAGAATATTTATAGTGGTTCTACAGTTAATGAAGCCTACGTCCACTTTATTATTTTACTAAAGACTGATTGCTGTTACAAAAGATGTTTGATTACAAGGCTTTGATTATCTTTAGCTAGATTGAATCCCCAGAGTTGGAATCCACTGGAGAATCATAGTGAATTCCTTTGGAGATTGTTGTGAGGGAGATAAAGAGTGAAGAATAATTCCAGCATAGCTTCAGCCACCAGTCAGGAGAAGATCCCCTTATGTTGCAAGTAGGTTGGTATTTATATGGGCCATAGCGCTTCTGGGCCAGGCTACGTCTTCATCAGCTCGCAGGTAGGTAGGAAACGACCCTGGGAAAGTTTGGCCCGCAAAATAAGGCAGATCCATGGGTCGCTGGCGACCCATGGCCTATTGGTCGCTGCTGACCCATCGACTTGACTCGTTTTGGGAGCCAAGGTCTTGGCCTCCTTTCATAGTATTATTTGGCTATCTTGGCCTCCTTTCATAGTATTGTTTGGCTGTCTTGGCCTCCTTTCGTAGTATTCTTTGGCTGCCTTGTTGGAAGGTTTAAGGAGAGGCATGGGTCGTTGATGGTCCAACCTCTTAGGATTTTTCTGGATGTTTCCATAGCCTTTAATCGTAGTTGTTACGTTTCGATGGCAATTCACAAGTTTTTAATGTTCAGTCACTGATTGGACTAAGAGAATGCTGATTTCTCAGCATCGTTGTTCCCAGTCGTTGTCTTAGCCATATAGCTAATATAGCTTGGCCCTTGTTGATCCCTTGTCTCAGCTTTTCTGCTTAAGTCTTGAACCATCCTGTTTACACGAGGTTGTTCTGTTTTCTATTGGTTTCTGCTGGGTTAATAACCCGAATAACATCGAGTATGACAAATAAATAGATGCCATTTATGCATTGCACATAAATATATAATCATCTAATCATATCATAACCTACAACTGCTTACACACATACTAAAGTAGTGCTATTTAACGGAAGATGGATCTTAAGGCTAATTTAATACTAGAGGGGGTGAATAGTGTTTTCTAATTTCTATGAATCCTTTTGAATTCTTTTAAGATTATAGTTTAAACAATGCAAATAACAATCATAGATTCAAACACAAATAAATATAAATGCAGTAAAAGTAAAAAAGAAAAGAAAACATTAGGATTTTATATTGGTTTGGAGTTATCTTACACCCAACCTTGTACAATTCCTTGTACATATTTCTTTCCAAATAGCAAAGTCAGTACAATCTCGATTTCAAGGCAACAAGACACACTCTCTAGACTTTCCGAGCTCTGGGTAGACTCACTTGATTTACACAGGCCACAAGCACACTCACTTGAATTTATGGGTCATCAAGCACACCCAATTGATTTACACAAGCTACAATCACACCCACTTGAATTTTTAGGCCATCAAGTACACCTAATTGATTTACACGGGCTATAATCACACCCACCAATATACGAGTATGATTTGATAGAGCTTTACAGACGTGAATCGTTGATCTTGAATACAAATGATCCTATAACCTCTTGAATAGCACTTTGGTCTTTTTTGAGCAAGGGAGATGAGAGAGATCAGAGAGTAGTCAATAGAGAATCAAATCAGTGGAGTTGAATTTGATTCTGATTAAATTTGAGAAGAATTTGAGTAGAGTTTCTTTTAGAAAAAAAGAGAGTGAAAAAGCAGAGAAAATATGAGAAAGTAGTTAACCAAATTTTGTTTGTTTACCCCATATTTATAGAGAAATAACAGTCATGTCCATTCCCGAAGAGATACGATGAAAAGACACTTCCATTCAAAATTTGAATTTTGAAATTTCATATCCTTTGCAATTTGAAAAACACTTTATAAAAATTATTTTAAAAATATTAAGGTTTGTGAAATATTTTGATACTTTGTAAAATCATTAGACCTACTTTATACATATTTTAATCATATCAATACTTGAGAAAATTATATAAAATTATTTATAGAATATTTTAAGAATATAAAGGATTTTAAATATAAATAATAAAGTATAAGTGAATATATTTAAAATCGAAGTTTTAACAAATATTATAATATACTTATAAATATATAGATAGCTTTAAAACTAAAATTATAACAAAGTATAGTATTCAAAGTATATTTTAAAACACTTTAAAAACTTAATTTCTCAAGGTATAATAAAATCAAAACGTAAAAATAATTAAAGGCTATTTTGAAAGATTATTTTAAAAACAAGAATTTTCTTTAAAAACTATTTTTGAATTTTAAGAAATTGGAAATTGAAAATCATTTGAAAAGAAAAATAAAGAAATAGAGATCAAAGAAGTGCTATTAGGGTTTTAACAAAAATTCTATGACTCTATAACTTATTTGGAAAACCTTGAGTTCTTCGATACTCATGAGTCTTCAATCTTTAACTTTTGAATCTCTATATCAGCCTCTTGAATCCTCACTTGATACTGTATAGTCTTCTTACTTAACACTTGTCTAATATTCTGCACTATTTATTATATATAGCTTGATAAAAACATTAGTATCTATATTTTATGTAATGTTTTCTATATTTTATATAATGTCATGTGGTTATTGTCATCAAAACCAATGTCTAAGGTACTAACAATCTCCCTCATTTTGATGATGACAACCACGTATATAAAATATGTTATAACTCTCACTGAGTTATAAAAGTCCCTCTTAATATATGCCTAGATTTTATATATTTCTCCCCTTTTGCCATCAAGAAAAAATCTAACTAAAAAACTCCCACTAACTAAGGTACTATATAATATATATAATACTGAGATATAAAAGCCATTTCGAAAAAGCAACAACATTAATATATAAGAGTGATAAGAATGATAAGTGATAACATAAACTATTTGTATTAATCACATCAATCCAATACATATATTTAAACTAAAGTAATACAAAAACAAATTCAAGCAATCAATTTAATTCACATAAGTCAATCCAATCCAATCAATAAGTCTATACACACCAATCAAAAGTAAATCCAAATCAATCCAAACAAACCAAATTAGAACCCTAATGAATCGTACTAAAACATGATAATCCTACGTTCTATGGTTTCTTCTTGATTTTGGGAGACTTGTGGATGGGGCAAAAGGGATAATGAAAGCAAAAAATTTCTTTTTGTTCGACGAGATTTCCATCTCGATCGAAACAAACTTCTCCAACACAATGGACTTCATCTTCGTCCATTTGTTCTTCCTCTTCTTCCTCCTCCTCTTCCTCTTCTTCTTCCTCTTCTGCATTTGCAGGATTAGGATTATCCTCTTCAATCACTATTGGATTTGCTGGACTGTCCAATAGATATTTCTGTAGATTTCGTAGGATTGTGCCTTGTTATTTTTGTTCCGTGGAGACTCTAGGTTGAACCAATTGTTTTTCAATGAGTATTTGCATAACACTCTTTATTTCATCCTCCCATTTAGTCACTTTGGCCATGGTGATGTTCTAGAGAGGTCCTTATGTAGGAGATAGAAAGAAAAAGGATGAATTTTTCTTTCTTGGACGCTTAGAATTAGAAGAGGCCATAGGATTATTTTATTTCAGAAAATAGAATAGTGAAAAGATAGAAAAATGAAGAAGAACTAGAAATTTGGTGGTTATGTAACCCCAGTTCGAATTTTGAATTTAGGAGGGAAATTTGAATTCTGAATTTAACTGCATATGTCGACATATCTAATCCATGTATGTCGACATATCTAGCGTAAATTTGATGATTTGTTTTTCTTTTTAATTTATGATTTATATGTTATCATTTTTATATTTCTGAAGGAGAATAAATTCCTAACTCTCTTCTTAGCTTAGTAAATGATGTTTGGTTTAATGATTTTGTTAATATATCAGCTATTTGATTTTCAATATTTATAAATTCTAGTGAGATTATTTCTTTGTTTATGTTATCTCTTAGAAAGTGATGTCCTATATCTATATGTTTAGTTTTAGCATGATGAGTTGGATTTTTAGATAAATTAATCGCACTATCATTATCGTAGTATATTGGTGATTTTGTAAAGTTTAAACCAAAATCTTTTATCATTTGTTGCATATAAATAACTTGTGGACAGGCTAATGCTACTGAAATATATTCTGCTTTTATTATGGACAAAGGTACAGAATTTTGTTTTTTGCTAAACCAGAAACTAGAGTGTCCTAAAAAGTGATAAGTTCCACTTGTACTTTTTCGGTCTGATTTGCAACCACCATAATCAGCATCACTATATGAAATTAATTCAAAGTAATTCTCTTTTGGATAAAAGAGTCTATAATCTAATGTATTATTTATGTATCTTAACATTCGTTTTACATATTTTAAATGAGTTTTCTTAGGTTGAGATTGATATCTTGCACAGAGACATACATTATGCACTATATCAAGCCTACTAGCGGTTATATAGAGTAGTGATCCAATCATAATTTTTTTTCTACATCTTTTGAATTTTTTTATTTATTTAGTTTTTCATTCGTTTCCATGGGAGTTGGCTTACCGCTGGTATTTGACATGCCAAATTTCTAAACTAAATCTTTAGCATATTTTTCTTGACTTATAAAAATATCATTACTTAATTGTTTTATTTATAATCCTAAAATGTAATTTAATTCTCCTATATGGCTCATTTCACATTTCTTAGTCATTATATCTGATAATTCTTTGTTTAATTTATCGTTAGTTAATCCAAAAATAATATCATCTACATATATTAATATTAGTTGAATATCATTGTTGCTTCTTTTTATAAAGAGAGTACTATCTACTTTGCCTATTTCAAATTAGATTATAACAAATATGATTTAAGTCTATCATACCAAGCTCTAGGAGCCTACTTTAGACCATATAGAGCTTTCTTTAATTTATGAATGTCATTAGAGAATTTCTCATCCTCAAAAAGTGGGGGTTGTTCTACATAAACATCTTCTTTAATAAAACCATTTAAAAAGCACTTTTAATATCCATTTGAAAAAATTTAAAATTTAAATGATTTGGAAAAGCGCGTAAGATTCTTATTGCTTCTAATCTAGCTATGGGTGCAAAGGTTCCATCATAATCAATACCTTCTTCTTGACAATAACCTTAAGCGACCAAACAAGCTTTATTTCTTACAACTTCTCCTTGTTCATTCATTTTATTTCTATATACCCATTTAGTTCCTATTATAAATTTATCCTCAGGTCTTAGGACTAATTTGTTCATACCATGTTTGACACTCATCTCATCCGATATATTGATATCTCAAGCGGAATTTGAGATAAATCTTAATAGAAGATCTAATTTGAAGATGTTTTTCCATTTACATATTTCTTTGACTTTTTATGTGGGTCCAAAAAAATTGCACTTCGATGACTTTTTACTAGCTCTCTAATTTTATTTTTATTTTTTAGTGAGAGGAAAAAATAGATTACTTTTTGTTTATTTTTAATTTTCAATATTCAAATGAGTAGAATTTATTTAATCAATACCAAATAATCTTGTAAACTCTCCTCTAAGAAGAAAATTTTATATTACTATCTCTTATGAATTGTGTACTTTAATAAGTTTATATTTAGATAACAATTGTTTGCGCCAAAATTGGTCACAAACCCCAAAAGTAGTGAAAGCACCAGTGTATATACACAGATTCACAATATTCCAACACAAATCTCAGATCCAGATATAGTAGAGAATAAATATGAAGAAACGGTAAAGTTAAAATGGAAGAAAGCAGGAAAGAACACAAGGTTAATAGTGGTTCGGCAATCCGGCCTACATCCACTTTAAATCAATCCTTTTTACTCCCTTTGTACTGTAGTTACAATTACAAGCCTTTAGTATCAATCGCAAAAATGGCAAAGCTTCAACGTCCAAGAAGGAGAAGATCCCCCTTTTAGTTGCCATAGCACTCCTATTTATAGGTGTATATCCGAAAATATCCGCCTCAAAACCTGGAATACCTTTTCTTTTACGCAAGTGGGCCCACATGATCGATCTGGAGTCGTTTGGGACCGATCCATGTTCAATTCGCATTGATCCAAACTAGCTCCAATTAAGCCGAGATCGATCATGAACCTTCTTGAGTGCATAAGGAAGCTCCTATGAAAATTTCATGATGTTTGGACTTATAGATCTCGAGTTATGATCGATCCAAGTTGTAGTTTGCATGAAGGCTGAATCGTTCGCATCGATCTGCTCGCTTCCATCCAGTTCGTATCGATTCTACCCCCATATCCATCACCGCAGCCTTCACATCGATCCAAACTTCACGCGCTCTGATCCATATCCTTTGCTCTACCTCGACCGCTTCCTTAGTATCCACCGATACGAAGTAGAGAGCTTTCGTATCCATCAACATAGGCTGTTCGTATCCATCGACTAACCTCCTTCGTATCCATCAGCTGCTCTGAAAACATATGCTCTTGTGTCCATCGGTTACCCTACCTTCGTATCGATCTAGTGTCATGCTTTTTATATCAGTCCATGTCAACTAACTTCTTCGTATCGATCGATAAGTGATCGATACGAAATGTCCATCCTAATTATTGAAACCACTGATCCACTCTTCGTATCGATCCCAGCCTTAATCGATACGAAACATGCTGCCTTCCTTTTGCCGTGTCCAACCAGATTGATGCGCATTGCATCGATATGAAACCATCGTTTCAAAACCATCGATGCGAAGTATGCTGCCGTTTCCATCCTGATCGATACGAAACATCGATACGAACCTACCTTCCTTGAATTTTGATCCATCCATATCTCGAGCATACGAACTTCGATTGACCTAAAATTTGAAACGTTGCCTTTCCTAGCCTTGTTCATTATTCCTGATCGATTCCACCTTGATCGGAGCTCGGTAAAATTTTGACGGTATCGATCATAGCCATGTTTCCAATCGATCTCCAATCCTGACGTCCATTCTTTCCAGCCAATTTGTTGATATCCCAGCCTTAGCCAAAAGCGGAGTAACATTTTCCCCCCAAAACATGCCTTTTGGTAAGAAGGCGTGTTTTGAATAGCCTTAAATCCGATATCTGAAGTCCATGTTACATTCATTACCAAGCAATTCCATCCAAATCCGATAGCCTACTCCGCGATTGTTCCAAGTTGTTATCAAATTCTGAGTCCATCCCAAATCCATTAATCGAATCCACCATCTCTCCGGATCATTTCATTCGAGTCTGGGACCTCTCCGGGCCTTGTAGTCCAAATCCAGGATCTCACCGGGTCCAAATCCTAAGTCGAAATCCGAATTCGACAACCGAGGTCTTACCCATCCATATCCAATAACCAATAACCATGTCCACAACCTCTCCGGGTCGATATCCAAATTCGGGACCGCTCCGAGTCCATGTCCAAATCCTTGGCTGTTCATTGCCAATATCCAAATCCATAACCTCTCTAGGTTCTTGCCAAGCGCAACTTGCACCTGACGACCTGTGTCAAGTAATGCCATGGTGTTTCTGGTTTAGTGTCCCTGAACGTTAAGCAATGTCGTGGCTTAAGTCCTAAGCTGAACCCTGGTCGCTCCGGACCCTTGCCGAGCATATTCCATACTCGACGACCTGAAATAGTAACCGATAGATAATATAAAGCCTAAGTCCTAGGCCAGATCTCGGTCTCTCCGGACCCTTGTCGAGCATAGTCCATACTCGACGACCTGAAATAGTAACCGATAGATAATATGGGGCCTAAGTCCTAGGCCAGATCTCGGTCTCTCCGGACCCTTGTCGAGCATAGTCCATACTCAACGACCTGAATAAGCCGTCTCGCCACGTTCGGACGAAACGACTTACCTCTTGCCAAGCACAATCCATACCCGACGACCATTTACAAAAAGCCAGATAAAAACCCAATCAAAATTCAATTTGAAATCCAGATTAAATCAGAAAACCAAAAATCCATACCAGAAATCCAAACTAGAAAACAAGCATCCAATCCAAAGTCCAAACCAAAAATCAAGCAAAACCAGGAGTTTAAACCAAACTCCGAAACCAAACCAGAAAAAGCAAAAAAGCGAGTGTCCAAATCAAAAAAGAGAAAGCAGATTTCACAAACTAGAGCGTCGTGGTTTATCATCATCTCAGAGCGTGCATAGGGGCTATCTTCGCCCCCGTACATGAGTAAGTGACTTGGCCGTTTTCCCAGAGTTTGCTACTTATTCCAAATCATCCCTATCAGTCGATAACCAATCAACCATCATTCCTGGGCCTCGCGCCATCATCATTTGAGGTAGACGGTGGTTGCTCCTGTTCCACCGCCGCATTCTGAGCCCCTACATTTTTCCACAGTTGACCATTCTTTATATGCTCCTCGATTATATCCTTTAGATGCCTACAGCTATTGGTATCATGCCCATCTAGGTCATGAAAGAGACATTGCCTTCCTGATGCCCTTTCACGTTCCGTGGGTTCTCTCCTTGCCGGCCTTCGGTAAGGAAGGCGATCCCGAGTCTCCATGAATATCCGCTCCAATGTTTTATTCAATCCTGTGTAAGTGGAGAATTTTGGCTCTCCCCAACGTTTCCTTGCACTGCCAAAGTTGTCATCTGACTTCCTCTTTCCTTTATCCTTGTCCTTACCCGAGCTTTCCTCGGATGGTTCTCCATCCTTAACCACATTCACCTCCTTTGGCTTCAAATCCAGACTCGCGTCCTCCTATCGAAGAAACCTTTCGGCCTCACGAAAAAACTCCCCGAGATCCATTGGTGGGTCCCATATCAGTGATACTTTGAACTCTAAGTTGTCCCTGACTCCGGATACTGCCGCCAATAAGACCATTGATGGATCCGGCTGATCCACCGAAGCAACTGCTGCATTGAACCGAGTTAAGAAAGCCTTGAGTGATTCTCCTATCGTTTACTTTATCGACGTTAGTGTCATTACATTCTTCGGTCTTTTGATATGAACCCGAAACTGCTTCAAAAACCTATCTACCAACTCTGTCCATGTCCTGATAGATCCATCTTCTAGCTGCCTGAACCACATAGCAGCTATGTCCGTCAAGTACAGAGGGAAACACCGGGCTATAACTTCCTCCGATGCCCCCAGCACTTCCATGTGCCTTGTGTACCTCATCAGATGATCGGTAGGATCAGCCTTGCCGTTGTATACCTCTAGAGTAGGCAGCTTGAACTCTGGTGGATTCCGAGCTATTCCGATGTCATGGGTAAACGGACTCCTGTTTACTCCTTCCAAGTCTCTGTTTGCTAAACCTCCGCGCATAGTTCGCCTGATAATCTCAGCTAATCCAGTGTTGTCCGCCAAGGGTTTCCCCCCGAGTCCCTGAGGAAATTCTGGTACATACTCTTCATCACGTACTCTTGTGCTCCTGCCAGCATCTTGTTGTGTGGTGTCACCTAGAATTCCTCCATGAATCGGTCCATCGTTGCCAGATGGCGTGCCCTCGAGCCTGGATCCATCCAGATTAACAGTTGTGTGCTGATTAGGGTCTGCTCCATCTGCTTGCCTGTTGGGTTCTTCTATTCCAGCTCTGTGGATCTGAACTCCTGAAGCTCCAGCTGTTCCTGCCTGTCTAAACTGCCTGAAAAGTTCTGCATCATTTCCTCATGCCTCTTTAACAATTCTTCTTGCATGGCCCCCATCATCATCTCCATTTCATCTCTGGTGATGAAAACTGAGGCCTGATTCGCTCCTGAGGAAGCCTCTTGACTCCCCTCCTAATGACTCTTTTCTGGTAATATCTTTCTAGCTGATTGCCTAACCATGGTTTCTTTTAGATCTGATCCTTTAGCTTTTCAAATCTGAACTCCAATGCTGATGTAGTAGGCACTAGTCGTTCTCAGTGAAAGCACCAAAGTGTTTGCGTCAAAATTGGTCACAAACCCTAGAAGTAGTGAAAGCACCAGTGTATATACACAGATTCACAATATTCCAACACAAATCTCAGATCCAGATAAAGTAGAGAATAAAGATGAAGAAACGGTAAAGTTAAAATGGAAGAAAGCAGGAAAGAACACAAGGTTCATAGTGGTTCGACAATCCGGCCTACGTCCACTTTAAGTCAATCCTTTTTACTCCCTTTGTACTGTAGTTAAATTTACAATCCTTTAGTATCAATCACAAAAATGGCAGAGCTTCAGCGTCCAAGAAGGAGAAGATCCCTCTTTTAGTTGTCATAGCACTCCTATTTATAGGTGTAGATCCAAAAATATTTGCCTCAAAACCTGTAATACCTTTTCTCTTGCGCAGATGGGCCCACATGATCGATCTGACGTCGTTTGGGACCGATCCATGTTCAATTCGCATCGATCCAAACTGGCTCCAATTAAGACGAGATCGATCACGAACCTTCTTGAGTGCATAAGGAAGCTCCTGTGAAAATTTCGTGATGTTTGGACTTGTAGATCTCGAGTTATGGTTGATCCAAGTTGTAGTTTTCATGAAGGCTGAATCGTTCGCATCGATCTGCTCGCCTCCATCCAGTTCGTATCGATTCTAACCCCATAACCATTGCCGCAGCCTTCGCATCGATCCAAACTTCACACTCTCTGATCCATGTCCTTCGCTCCACCTCGACCGCTTCCTTAGTATCCACCGATATGAAGTAGAGAGCTTTCGTATCCATCAACATAGGTTGTTCGTATCCATCGACTAACCTCTTTTGTATCCATCAGCTACTCTAGAAACATACGCTCTTGTGTCCATCGGTTGCCCTACCTTCGTATCAATCTAGTGTCATGCTCTTCGTATCGGTCCATGTCCACTACCTTCTTCGTATCGATCGATAAGTGATCGATACGAAATGTTCATCCTAATGATTGAAACCACTGATCCACTCTTCGTATCGATCCCAGCCTTGATCGATACGAAACATGCTGCCTTCCTTTTTCCGTGTCCAACCAGATTGATGTGCGTTGCATCGATACGAAACCATCGATACGATGTATGCTTTCGTTTCCATCCTGATCGATACGAAACATCAATACGAACCTGCCTTCCTTGAATTTTGATCCATCCATATCTCAAGCATACGAACTCCGATTGACCTGAAATTTGAAATGTAGCCTTTCCTAGCCTTGTTCATCATTCTTAATCAATTCCACCTTGATCGGAGCTCGGTCAAATTTTGACGGTATCGATCATAGCCATGTTTCCAATCGATCTCCAATCCTGACATCCATCCTTTCCAGCCAATTTGTTGATATCCCAGCCTTCACCAAAAGACGGAGTAACAACAATTATCATTAAAAACTTTAAAATGTCAATTTTGAACGCTTAAGTTACTTCGAAATAATCACGAGATGGACTTTAAAATCCGAGATGTACACCCATGATACACTCATCTCACCTAAGATCTCGTCCGATATGAGATATTAAGTGTAGAATTCCTATAATGAGATGTCACCAAAATATGAGATTTAAAACCTTAGTTCCAAATAATCATAGAAAAATAACCCCTTATGCCCCTAGTGGTCATGAGTGAATCACCGTCAATGCCTCTGTTCTTGCCCGAAGTCTCTCGTCAAAAATCCTGAAGTTACACACCAAACTTCTCAGTACCATCCTCTTGAGAACTTGGGTCAAACAACTTGATACCGAATTCTTCCTCTGCATTAAAATTGGCTAAGTCCATATTTGATTTCTAAGCTTCACCATGACCTGGCCGGAAGCATGCAGCTTAGAAACCCAAAGTTTATCCCTTTGGAACTCGAAACACTCCACTATCGACATGATTTTACTCCCATCGATATGATTTCTGCCTCATGCCGACATGATTTTCCTCACCTAAATGACCTCCAATCCACCTGTGACCTGAATTATAGGCTCCTCCAACTTTCCACGACATCAGTCCAAGTCGCATCCGATTTTGAGCAATTTTGCTCGTCAAATCGCTAGAACAACGACCTAGTTCTAACTATACAAAACATGTCAAAACATACAAGCAAACATAAGAAATCAATCACAACATTCATATAACCTTCAAAAACACTCGAACAATGCATTCAACTTATTTAAACATGATTAGAATATATAATATTGCATGGATGTAGTTTTATGCGAAAGTGGCAATATGATTCGTAAGAGGTTGCAAAACTATTAAATATCCATTCTTATCTTTTTAAATTCAGCCATAAACATGTCATTAGGGTTAGATTAAAGTTCGGAAACCTTATAACATGGAAATTGTCTTAAAAATCATTTTTAACTATATAAACATGCATGGTATAATGAGAGATATCAAATAACTTACTTAGTACCATGGTATAATGAGAGATATCAAATAACTCACCTAGTACCCAAAATTATCAACTTAATCCCCAAATCTGAAATAGACAGCAAGAATTCGGGTTACAGAGAAACCAAAAGATGAATCCAAGATCCTCCCTTTGCTAATTACCTCTTTAATTTGGTTTAGGCTAGATTAGGTCTGAAAAAGAGTAGCCTTTTGATAGAAATTAGGATAATGGAGGTTTAGACTTGTTTTTGGGAAGTGGGAAATGATTTAGATCTGTCTCATCAGTCCCAGTTAGGAATAAATCCCGAAATGGGGTTAGTGAGCTTAAGGATAGGCTTAACTAATTACCCACTAATCTGGGCAATGGTAGTCCAAAGATAAAAAGGCCATATCTTATAAAGGGAAAGTCTGTTTTTCTATTATAACCACTCTATGAAAAGAGAAACCATCAGCCCGATCCAATGAAAGTGGTTTCATACCCTAATTTAACTCCTATAAAAAGTTATAGGATTTAAAATAATTTTCGTGTCCAAACTATTCGATAAAAATTTGAAAGACGAAAAATGTCCCTAGTGGTCATTTTCCAAAATGATAGAGTCATACTACCTCATATGATTTAAATAATAATATTTTACGATCATCGAAAGCGTAAAATACAAGCCTTTACACTCTTCCACATTTTAGGATTTCACCCTGAAATCCCCACACAATCAATGAATAGTCAACCATAGTTACCCCGCACGCCTAATAACCATGGGCAATCATCGCACATATCAAACAAGCAACCATGCACTCAACAACCTAGATATACCTATCCTAGCATGCAAGAATCTATCCTACATAATTCAGAAGTAGAAGTAAATATGATAAATAAAGACCATGCAAAGAGCTCTGCATATGCAACCCTCATGCTCTCCTCGGCTTCCCACATGCAACTACCTTCACTTTCACTCCATTGAACTTTTAATAATTCCACCGTCTTCCTCCTAAACTGTTTTGTATCATGTCCAACAATTCAAATCAGCTATAAGATCTCAAAGCTTCTAGTTCAATCTTGATGTCTTCAAGTTGATTTAGTGTAATTGTCATGCTGAGTTGTGCACAGACTTCCGCAAGTCATAGACATAGAATACGTTGTGTAAATCTGCCATCTTCTAAGGTAAGTTGACCCTATATGCTAGGTTTCCAATCATCTCTACTATCGAAAAAGGAACTACAAATCTTGGCACCAAATTCCTCTTACTATCGAATCGAACAACCCAATTTAATGAAGAAATCTTTACAAATACCATATTGCTGATAGAGAACTCCAAATCCCTATATTTCATGTCACCGTAGCTCGTCTGCCTGTCAGGGCAGCCTTCATTTGTTGCCGAATGTTTTCAATCTTCTTCGAGGTTTCTCTTATCATCTCTGGCCTAAGTTTCAGTTTGTCACTCGCTTCCCACTAAAATGAAGGAGCATTACACAGTCGGTTATACAATGCTTCGAATGGTACCATATCGATACTAGACTAATAACTTATTGTATTTGAACTCTACCAAATGTGAGTGATCTTCCCGCAAGCCTCTAAAGAGAATGCAAGTTTGCAAGAGATCCTCTATTATACGATTCACCCTCTTGGTCTGCCTATCGGTTTGCAGTGATATGACGTATTGAGATGCAACTTCATCCCCGACGCCTCTTGTAAGCTCTTCCAAAACCCACTAGTGAATAAAGGGTCTCAACTACTAACAATGCTCTTTGGCACATCATGGAACCGCACCACCGATTCCACATACAACTCAACCAATTTGGATGTCGTTCTTCAGACTTAAGGGGTATGAATCGACCACTCTTCATCAATCTATCAACTATGACCCAGATGCTATTGTAACCTCATCTGGTCCTCGGCAATCCATCAATAAATTCATCGATGCTTGTTTCCATTTCCACTTAGGAACTTCCAGTTGTTGCATCAAACCACTCGACTTCTTCTGGTCTGCCTTCACCAACTGGTAGTTCATACACTTCGAGATGAATGCAACGACATCCTTCTTCATCCCCTTCTAATAATATGTTTGCTTCCTATCACGGTACATCTTATTACCATCGATTTGCATAGTCAATCTAGAATGATGACACTCTCATAGACCTCATCTCGTAATCCATCGATGTCGGGAATAAGCAATCTCTCATCCTTATAGAGCCAACCATTTCGGTCGTGTCTGTACTTCCTCATCTCATAAGACCCTACTCCTCATTTTTCTTTACTATAACCTCTGCTGGTCCAGTATCTCACTTTTTACTAGTACCAATCCTCTAGCTCAAAGTCGGACTAATGGTCAAACTTGCTAACATCTCTGGATCTAATTCGCAATGAGGTCTGAAGTCATAACCAGCAATATACTCCAAACAACTACCTCTTTAGGAACAATTCTCCCAAACTGGCATGTCATCTACTCTATGCATCAGTAGCTTCATTTCTCTTACTAGGCATATAAGAAATGTTAATGTCGTATGAGGCCAAGAATTCCAACCATTGCTACTGGTGAAGGTTGAGGTCCTTTTGGGAGAAGAGGTACTTCAATGACTTATGATCAGTGAATAACTCAAACTTCTCTCCTAATAAGTAGTGCCCCTAAATCTTCAAGGCAAACATTATCACTGCTAACTCTAAATCGTGGGTCAGGTACTTTATCTAACATGGCTTCAACTGTCGACTAGCATAGGCGACAACCTTACCTCCTTGCATCAGTACTGCACCCAATCTGGTACCACAAGCATTGGTGTATACCATTATCTCCTCATTTCCACTCAAAATGGTCAACATCAGTCCACTCATCAACCTCTCCTTTAGACTCATGAATGCATGCTTACACTTCATATCCTAAACAAGGTCTGATTCTTCTTCGTTAAATATGTCATCGACGCTGCTACCTTTGAGAAGTCCTTGATAAACTTCTATAATACCCCGCCACTCCAAGGAAACTCCTTATGTCAAAAGCATTCTTGGGTTGGTTCTAGCCTTGAACTGTTACCACCTTGACAGGATCTACTATGATGCCCTATTCAAACACGACATGACACTTCAAAAACTTTTTCTTTCAGCCTGTGCTTCCTCAATACCTCAAGCATACTACTCAAATGTGTCTTATATTCCTCCTCCATCTTTGAATAAACCTGAATATCATCCATGAACACAAACACGAACTTACTTAGCTGATCCCTGAAGACACGGTTCATGAGATCAACAAATTATGTTGAAGCATTGGTTCGTCCAAACGGCATAACCAACCACTCGTTGAAACCAAACAATGTACAAAACATAGTGGTCGACACATTCTCCTTTTCTACTCTCAAATGGTG
Organism: Allium fistulosum; assembly: GCA_030737815.1. NCBI lineage: Eukaryota > Viridiplantae > Streptophyta > Magnoliopsida > Asparagales > Amaryllidaceae > Allium > Allium fistulosum. Next base: position 329,442,004 of record CM060908.1, read on the forward strand.
AAATCCAGACTCAAGGTCTAACTGATAGAACACCTTTGCACTGTGGAGCTGATCAAATAAGTCATAAATTCGTAGAAGTGAATACTTTTTCTACCTTGTCACCTTATCCAGTTCAAGGTAATCAACACACAACCTTAGAGAGCCATCCGCCTTAGTGGCAAATACTATGGGTGCGCCCCACTCAGATATACTCCTGCAAATGAACCCTTACCTCAATAGGTCATTCACTTGAACCTCCAACTCCCTCTGCTCTCTAGGTTTCATATGCCTCAAAGGCATAACTATCGGTTTGTCATCCTTTACTAAGTCTATTCAGAACTCGATCTCTCGGTATGGCGGTAATCTAATCACCTCCTTGAATATGCTCGGATACTCTCTGGGATAGGCACATGTGATAACTCATCCTATAGGACCTTTAGCAAATATATAAAGCTAACAATAATATCATCCTCTAGTGGGCAGCCAATCTCTACCTTTCGCCCTTCCTTAGCCCCAAGTGTCACCACAGCTTCTCGCAATCCACTACTACTGCATACTTCCTCAGCTAGTCCATCTCCAAGTTAACACAAAACCTAATGAAACCCAAATCAAAGCAATCACAAAAAGATAACACCCACAACTTGATAAGACCAAAACACGACAAACCATATAAAGACTAGTAAGGCTTTAACAAGGTTCCTCACTACTAAAGGTCAGTCAACTATTTTGGGTCTCAATCCCAATAAATCTACCACGTCACTAGATATAAAGGAATGTGAAGCCCTGGTATTGAACAAAATATGTATGGAAACACTATAAATAGAAAGCATACCTTGAATAGTGACACCCTTTCTCTTCTCCTTCGCCGAGGAAGCACTCGACGAAGCTGTGACAGCATCCAAAGCATATGCTTTCACCACGCCTCAACTTCACAGGTTTTAGGTAGGACTTCTACATATGTCCAGTCTTACTACAACTATAAAATTTATTTCCCTCAGGTTTGCTATCCCTGCTCAAATGACCCTGATCACCATAGCTATAGCAAACAGTGTTCCACTCCGTCTTCTTTTAAGCATCCTTTCCCTAGGACTGCTTCCTCTTACCATTCCATTTCTTCTTACCTCCATTGCCTTGCTACAGCATTGACTCTTCCTTTATTATAATAGTGGACTTGGGTTTAGGGTACATACTCTCAAACTGGAGAGCTTTCTCAACTACCATCTCAAATGGCTCACCAATGTGCCCCACAGGCTTCTCTCTTAAGTAAACATCCGACCCCAAAACAAGATTCTCATTCTTCTTCAATGGGATGTCGATGAAAGACATCCCATACTTTGACAAAGCTTCAAACATAGACACATACTCGAAAGCAAATATGTCCCCCTACTTCAGGTCTGTCAAATTTATAAATAGCACCGACATCTGTAGGCGGCATAAACTTCTCTTCAAATCTAGTTTTTATTTGGTCCCATGTGAACTGATCCTCAGGAGTAGAAACTTTAATAGCATTCAAATACTTCACATCTCTACCTTGGAGTTATCGTAAAGCCAACCTCCTTCTAGTAGCACATCCAACTCGAAGTCATCAAAAATCCTTATAGTTGTCCAACCAGTTCTACATTTCCATAGCCATAGAATGGTTTTCCACCAAGACTGGCAAAATCCTTATTCAACTTCACGAAATCAACTATGGGCACCTATACCTAAGCACCACCACCAACAATAACATTTGAAGCAGCTGCTTGGGCAATTTACAGCATGTTTTCCATCATCGTATTGAACAATGCCGCGAGTCTGGGTTTAGCAGCCACCAGTCCTCTTGTAACGACCTATATTTTACATATCGGAGAGTCGTAAAATATTAATTTTAAATTTGTATGAGGTCATATGACTCTATAACTTTGGGAAATGCCTGCTAGTGACATCTCCTAAATTTAGAGTTTTTTCAGATGATTTACCCCTACTTACAATGACTAGAACTTTTAATAGAAGTTGAATTAGCATCCAAGACCACTACCACTGGAAATATATTATAGTTTCCATTTCTGTAGAGTGGTCATAATAGCAACGTGGAATTTCTAGCTTAGTGGGAAAATAGTGAATTTGGGGGAAAACCCACCAATCTATTTCGGGTTGGAGGCTATAATAGGCTGAACCATCATCCCCAAATCACTTCTACAACTTCTCAAATAGATCTATGCTCCCATTAACCCATTATACACTTAAAACCTTCTCTTTTCTACTCCAAATCAAGTCTACATAATAGATTAAGGGTAGATTAGCAAGTGAATTATGTAGAGGTCGTCAAATCTGCATTTTTGCGAAAGAAAACATGGGACTTAGCTATTGATTTTCGAATTTGCCTTGTTTTGCATTAAAAACTTGGATTCTAGAGGTTTTGGTGAGTGGTTTATAATCTCTCACCTTACTATATATGCATCTATAGGTTTTGGCATGTTTTAAACTCATGTTTAAAGTAAAAATCATGTTTTGGGACTGTTTTAAAGTACAAACTGAAGTAAAAAAAATGAATTTAAAATGTTTTAAAGTATTCCAATCATATTAATTTGATGTATGATTGTCTTGATGTGTTTTAGGCTAAGTTATAGACATTTTGTAGGATGAATTGCCATGAATGATTGTATGTTTGCATGTTTGAATGTTGTTTGGTGCTTGTATGGTGTTTGCTTGAATGCTTGTATCGTTGAAAATGCTCATCAGAGCGACTTAGAGTTAGGAACCGTGAAATCAGGCTTCGGTGGATTAACTCAAGGTTATTGAGAGTTGTATTGTTGCATACAGAATGCATAAGGGTAAAGAATGTAGCTTAGCAATGTGAAATTGGTGCGAAATTGGAGATACTAAGGTTTTGGTTCAGCATAGTCGGTCCGATGGCACTGAAGACCGAATAACATTTGCTATCCACTAATGTAAAGGAGGACTAAACAACATTTTTATCCAATAATGGCTTGGAAGACCAGATAGCATTTGCCATCCGGTAGTGGCAAGAAAGACCAAACGTCATTTGCTGTCAAGTGGTGCCATTGGAGACAGGACAATGTTTGTTATCTGGTGATTTTATTGGAGGTTAGACAAGAATTCATGTTTGATGGCATTAGGCTCAGGTGAATAAGGAAGGGTGCTCGGGTTTTCATCATTGCATGTTGGGGAGACTTCGGGTTGGTTGCATGGTTGGACCGGACAAAGATGAGAGGTTAAGGAGCTTTGAGTTTGGAGAAATGATGCTTTGCAGATCCTCATGACTAGCTTTGGGGCTTTTATGGGTGACTAGGGGATAAGGTGGATGACTCCAAATGACTCGGGATGGCCTTGGATTTTGTGTGGCAATAGAAGAAGTGATGGCATAACGATTCAATGTGATGACTTTGGGACCATAGTTTGATGACTTTACAACTTACGATGGGTGTTTGGAGGCATTTTGAAGATGAGATTTAATGGTGGGAGCCATGGCGGCGATCCATAAGGGCAAGTTCAACGATGAGGGCTTGTGAGTGGGATTTGTGACTGTGTCCTACTATAGAAATAGCTGTGATGAAATAAAGATTGAGTTCCATTATAGAGATCTATGCAAAGGAATCTTTGATAACTTGAAGGCTTCCAGTGTGCTCATAAAGAAGAGGTATATGGGGATGCCCACCTAGATTTGCGATTGTGTCCAGATATTGCGATAGTAGATTACCTAGACTTTGTGATTGTGAGCCTGGTTCCTAGCCTTTCAAAGTGGCATGGATTCGAGTACCAATGAAACTGGGATTACGATTGGGTCCCTGGTTTGCGATTGTGCTATACAAATTATCATATATCCAAAGCATACGAGTAATGGTGAAGATTGTTTGATAGATGCAATGTTTGCCATGGTTGTTTATCACTCTCGGGTGTCACATGTTGTAGGTATTTTTAACCGTATACCTAGACACTGGATATTATACTTCGACTGTAGTACACTTATATGGTTGTTATAGTGGATTAGCATATATCGACTGTTATGTGCTAACCCTTTGGGTGCAAGGACAAGTAATGTATGGTTCTTCATACCCTATGCCCCTACTTACTATATATGATTTTTATAGTATTTTTGAAATGATGCATCACTCACACCAAATTGTTGTCTGATCCAAAGTATTATGCTTTGCTTCTTATTATCTCAGGTACTCTCAAGTAAGTAGATTACAAATAACAGATATGGATATTGCATGAAGTTGTATAGAGTGTGTGTGGGAAGTTACGCTTTTATATATCTATACTTGGAGCTTACTATCGCTTATATCCCGCGATGTAGTGCTGTGGAGCTATATCAGTACTCGTATTACTTTAGAGATAGTTCTGGAGTTTATTTGGATTTTTGGGATGTATAAGTTCCATTATTTCTGTTTTTGTATGATATTGGACTTGTTGCACTCTGCTGTTTTTATTTATGGTTCATTTGATTATATCACTATCTCTCTTATTTTGCATCTATGTTACTATATTTTTTGTGCTACGAGTGTTCTACAGGTTTTGTGCTTGGATTTTTATTTCTTTACACCATTGGCTACATCCTGCATCAGCCGAGTACCTCCACAGTGTTCTATACGAGTACATTGGGTATAGAAGATGTAGGGTGGTTGTCACATTTGGTATCAGAGCTTAGGTTGTGTAGACGACCTAAGTTGATACTCGGATCCATTAGAGATAAGGAAGGAGCTATTTCCTTAGAATAGATTGAGTGATATATGAGAGAGTGTACTTGTTATATTTTTATTTTCAAGATTATATAGTAGTATATATAGTATAGTAGTATAAATCGCATGTATGTGCATTTAATAGCTAGATATATTTATTTTTTATTTGATAAAAAATTGATGGATGAATGTATGTTATAAGTGCAAAAGCTTTAGTCATAACACTTGTATTTCAAACCATTTTGTTGGTAGTGTCAATTGCCAATTGATAGTGAAATTCCATTGATGAGTGGCTGGAAAGGAGATGGTGGTGCAGGTTGCAACCAATGGTGAGATTCCATTGATGGTTGAGGATATTTTCAGAACTTCAAAAGGACACCATGTAAATCCTATTCTATAAATTCTCTATATTAATAGTAGAGATAAATCACATTGCATTCATGGACCCCACTTATTACTATTAGAGAGATTGATCGTTCTTATTATAGCTAGTAAGAATGAGCCGGCTAAAAAGGAATGTTGCTAGGAACTTCGTTTCTAAAGTCAAGGAAGGGGCGGGATCAGGGGCTACTAACCCCGACTTGTAGAACGTGTTCATGGAGATGGTGCAAAGCATGGTTTAGAATGCCCAAGTTGTTCCTGTTGTGGATGTTGGTAGTAGTGCTCCAGTGCAAGCATCGAGGGCTGACTTTGCTAAATAGAGCAAGATTATTCTACTATAGGAGGAAAACCGTTTATTGGAATAGAATCAGCCATTAAAGTGTAGGATTTGTTAGACACCTTCAAATGCATCTTTAAGGAATGGAGTTAAAGGATGCGATGAAGAGGAACCTGGCCACTATATAGCTCTAGGGAGAGCTATGGGGTTGTGGAACGACATTAAGATTACTATTACTACCGAAAATCAAATTAATTGGGAGATGTTTAAAGCTAGATTTAAAGAGAAGTATATATCGATCGCTCAAAAGTTGGCGCTCCTCTGAAAGTTTGCGGACTTAAGACAAGGGGATATGTCTATGTCAAAGTATGTGGCTGAGTTAGACACATTATTGAAGTACGACCTATCTTTTATCGATATTTCGCTCAAGAAGAATGAGAAGTTCATTATGGGCTTGGACAATTATCTCGGAGAAAAAATCATAAGTCATGTCGTTGAGACGTTTGAGAGATTGGCGGAGAAGGCTCTTCGACATGAGAGTCTATATCCTAAGCCTAAGTCGGTTGATGCTCCCAAGTATGAGCCAAGCCGCAAGCTAGTGGGGGAGGCAAGAGAAAGTGGGACAAGAAGAAGAAGCATTTTAGAAGAGTGTTCAAATCAAGAAGTGCTACAACTACGATTGTGGGGAGAAGGATCATCTTGTCAGAAACTGTAAGGCAGAGAGCAAGAAGTGCTACAACTACAACATGCCAGGGCATATCAAGAAGGATTGTCCAAAACCGCTGAGGAATAAATATGTTGTGTCTACTTTCACTTTAAATGATGTTCCAGCTTCATTGAGTGCTCCATTGGTGAAAGAGAAGCGGAAAAGCATCATTATTGTGACGACCCGCATTTTGCGATAATTAAAATATTAATTAAATAAGATTTTTGTAATTTAATTTTGTATGAAATTAAAATTTTATGATTTGTTAATAAGAAAACTATTAGAATGAAATTTAATAATGTTAATTTAATGTAATCGATGACTATTTGAATGTAATTTCAAGAAATTGAAGTAATTGTAAAGTTAATTTGGTGATAATTGTAAATAAGAAAATAAAATTTAATATTGAATTCAATGTTGGAATTATATGTAATTAATTGGAATTGGCTAATATTGAATATGAAATCAGTGATGTGTAAGTAGTTATAACATTTGTTGGTAGATAATAAACTTATAAATGTGATTAAATTAAGTAAAAGGTAAAAATTGTTATTTATCACCTATTTATTTAATTTGTTGAAATTAAATTGGAAATCAATTGCAATAAATCTACCTAAATATTGCAGTTAATGTAAATTAAAATGATAATTTTAGTATATTGCTGTAATAAAATGTAAACCGATGCTAATTATGTCCATAAAGTAATGATTGATTGAATAATAAGATATAAATCAAAATAAATGGATTTAGTTGAATTTAATAATTAATGAATTTATTGCAATTGAAATTAAACACTGTCATTAGTGTAATAATCAATATTGAATTTGACATGGGAAATTGATTTTAAAAAGATTATTAATTTCTTTGTAATTAGAAATGATGAAATTTGTTAATTATAAAATTTAAATTGAAAAAGTGATTTAATTAATTTAATAATAATTTATTTAATTAACGTGAAAATAGCCATTATGGCCATTGTCTCGGATTTCGATGAAACCAGTTTCATTGGATCCATGACGGTGAATTATTATAGGATTTCAAGTTTCATAGCGATCGAACTTGTCGTTTGATTGTGTGGGCTCGAAACGTGCATAAATCAATTTATTGAATTCAATTTGGAGTAAACTGATTTTAGAAGCTAACTTCTTCATCGATGGAATTAGAACCTGAAACCTGTTCCATTGAGTTTGAAAATATCGAAAACATCTATTTTGATATATGGGATGACCTACTTTCATTTCGAAAACGGAACGGGCTTTTCGGGTCGTTATTATCGTTTCGAACCTATTCAATATTTGTTCATTTTTCATATCAAGCTTTGTTCATATAAATATATTCTTCTAAACCATAGCAGCCTTTCTATTTCTGATTTCAGTATGTACAATTCTATCTGATTATCTCCTTCTTCTAATGGCAGAAACAAATTCCAATTCAAACCTAAATCCAATTTCAAAACTCAAACTCTCCAAACCCTATCATATTATATACCATTTCGAAGCTCTCGACGAGCGCAACTCAAATCTGCTGTTCGTTTTTGCAATCGGGTTTTAGTTTGTCCAGAATTGGCCAAAACATTCTTGGCCATCCGTTGGTGGTTGATGATCGGCGAAGGATCGTCGATTCGGGGATACTATCATGTGGAGATGGTCAAGTGGAGCGCATCTGTATGGTTTGTTCGGCGAATTGACGGCCAGATTTTCCTCGTAAATTTGCCTAGAGTTTTAGGTGTTAGCGGCGGCTGCTCTCTTTTTCACGATCGTGGATGTTGGTCGATCGCAAGGAGGGGGTCGAGAGGCTGAGGCGTGGTCGCACAAGCCAGAGACGGTTGGTGGTGGTAGGGCTAGCGAAGTGGTGGAGCGGCATGCATTCTGGCCGATGGTTGGCGGCCGTGAGTGATGGGGTTTGTATTCGAAGCTGCTAGGTTTTTTCTAAGGGATGGAACGAAGGTGACGTGGATGGTAAACGTGTACAATTTTATTTTATTTTATTTGTTTTAAATAGAAATCGTATAATCTTCTAACTATCATAACTTTTACGTACGAAGTCGGATTCACACGCAGTTTGTTCTGTTGGGGTCGTATCGAAATTTCGGACATTATAGGACTAATTTTGATGAATTCTAAAACTATTCAATTTTGGGCTATAATTTGATTTCAAATCGATTTGAAACCAAATGTGAGTGTTTTAACCCACTCACCACTACTAAATTATCTTATGTTAGTTAAATTGAATTTATGATGTGATTAAAATTGATTGGTTAATGTTTGGTATATTTAGTTTGTCATTCCAATTAAATCTAACCTTTTATTGAATTTAAATACCATTTAATTTAATATTGAATTTTAAATTGCCTATTTATACCTGTTATTGATAATTAGTCAATTGTTGGTATTTATTGGTTGATCTGAATGTTGATTGCGATGGGATGTTTGATTTTTGATATTGGAAGACTGAATGTTATAATTTTATATTGTTATAACACTGCAAGTTCCCTTAGTTATTGCTAGAAAACTCACTATGCGTTGAAATGATACATATCCGAACGATCTATAGATTAGAGAAAATCGTTATGGGTTGAAATAATAAACCCGAGCGATTTTATGGATTTTGAATGTTAATTCGGGATTGCGGGTTGAAATGATATATACCCGTAAATTAAAATTATTGTGGACTGAAATGATATATGTCTGTATCACTTGACCATAGGGTAGGAAATTATATACGGACACCGGATTGGTTAAATTAAATGATTTTAAATCCTTAATTTTTGAATTCAGTTAAATAATATTTTGAAATAAAATTGGATTATATAAACTGAATTATTTTCAAAAAATCCAAGTTTTAAATGTTGAAATTGGAATTGGTTTAAAGGAATTGTTTATTGAAATTAAATTGAAATTTTAAAGTTGAATTTGAAGTATAAATGAAATTTATCGGAATTGAGTTATTGGAAACGTTTGAAAATGTAACTTTGAAATCTACTAAATTTGAAATAGTTTGAACATGGATTTGAAATCGATATTGATTAAATGGTTTAAATGAGAATTTGAATTGAAAGACGAAATTTAGTTGTTGATTTGAAAGCTGGACATGGTCCAGATGTGTTGAATGAAAGAAATGGTTTAATTTGATATTAATTTCAAATTTATTATTTTAATATAAACTGTTTAAAAATATATTAATTTAAAAATCTCGATTATTAAGATTTTCAAACTATTAAACTAATTTAATCTATTTTAAACTAGTTTAAACTAGTTTAATCAATTTAAACTATTTTAAATCTATTTAATCAATTTTAAATCTATTTAATCTATTTTAAATCTATTTTAACTATTTTAAATCTATTTAAACTGTCTTAAATCTATTTAAACTATTTTAAATCTATTTTTAAACTAATTCAGAGTATTTTAACTATATAAAAATTTATTTTAAGCTATGCTAAACTATTTAAACAATTTATAATTATCCAAACTATTTTTAAAATTTCAGACTGTGTAAAGTGGAAGTATTTAAAAGCGAATATGGTTAAATGATGTTATAACCTAAGTTGGGATTTAAATGACATATTTTAGGAATATGATGATTTAAAATTATGGATTTAACCTATTTTGGAAGTATGATTTCGAAAGTAAATATGATTTCGGAAGTGATACGATTTCAAATGTGATATGATTTCGAAAGTGAATATGATTTCGAAAGTGAAATGGTTTGAATTGAATATGATATTTTGATATTAATTATGAATCGGTTTTGGAAATGAAAAAGAACCATTAGGTGTGAAATAAACGTTTGGTTGTTAAAGAGACCGGGATCAGATATTGTCATACTCTCAACCAATACCGAAAACCACTTTGATAACTGTGTACGTGGTAGAGTTTCTAGAATGGAGTAGGATGGTTTGGCGAACGATTCTGCATGAGGTATTTATGTAGCCCTGACTCTCGTGGGTCAGCTTGATGTGGCTAAAACAGGAGCTATACCGGGCCAAGTGAGGTTGGTCCTCCGCTTGAGCACATTTCTGCGATACCAAATTATGACTTTGTGATTGATTTGGTGGCCACTCCTCGATTTTGATTATGAGAGTGTGTTCTGAGGTGGGCGGTAGTAGCTGTTATGCGTTACCACCACCGGGAGTGCAAATGGTAGAATCCTACCCTGGCATTGCCTCGCGTGCCATGTCACATGCCTTATCGCGCCTTCTAGGAGTTTGGTTTGTACCGTACCTATGGAGTGCCCTTTGATAGCCCTTCAGTTTACGGAGGAATTACGGTACTGTATAGACTACGGGAATATATAAAATGTGTTAAGGGGGATATAGTAACGCCTTAATGCTATTTTAATACTTTACTTTACTGTAGACACTATTATAATAGCGTATTGTACTATGTATGTAGATAGTTTAACGGATCCTTAGGAGATGGAATCCCGAACATCTCTTAAGTTATTGCATGCACGTTAGACACTGGATAGAAGATGTCAAACCTCGTAAACATCTTCGACGCCGTTACACTCATATTTATTTACTGTTGATTTTACTTACATAAGATCTTTTAGTTCTGACTCGAGTGTTTTGTCTTTTCATTACACTCGGGTCGGTCTAAGCTTTTCAGTGTATTGAAGAATATTTTCTGGAGGATGAAGACGAAGATTCAGTAAATCATTACTAATTATTATTTATTTTATTTATTCCACTACATCATGTGGTTCAACTGCATTATTTATTACTGTTGTCTGTACTCTGATCTGTATTGTAAAGGTGTAATCAAATGTATTGGTAAAACAGCTTTATGAACTATTATTTGATTATTATATTTTGTCATTCCACTGTGAGATTCTGTGTTTGTATTATTTCTTTCTCTTCTTTTTCTTATTTATCCCCATAAAAATCCCCCCTTTTGAATGGTTTGAGTCTGATGTGTATGGTTTATCGTCGATTTAAACCATCCAAAAAGGTGGGTCGTTACAATTATACAGGGTATGCTTTCAATTTCTGATAAACCTGTACATGTTTTATTCAATACCGAGGCTACACATTCCTTCATATCAAGTGATTTGGTAGATAGATTGGGATTGAAACCCAAGATAGTTGATCGACCTTTAATTGTCACAAACCTTATTGGAGGATCGACTAGCCTTTGCATAGTTTGTCGAGACTTAGCCCTGTGGAGTAATGGATGTTTATTTGCTTGTGATTGCTTTGTTTTGAGTATTGTGGGGTTTAGTATTATTGTGGGGATGGACTGGCTTTAGAAGTATGTAGTAGTGTTGGATTGTGAGAGGTCGTTGGTTACAATAAGGATGGGTGATGGGCATATTTTGAAGATAGGCTGCCTACTTGACGATGAGGTGATGGTTAGCTTTCTGTACTCGCTTGAGATCCCACATGACGAATTATCATCTATGCCTTTAGCATGGAAGTATTTGGACATATCTGAGGAGGTGATCGGATTACCATCACATAGGGAGATAGAGTTCTGCACATATTTGGTGAAGGATGCCAGACTGATAGTTAAGCTTTTGACGCATATGGCACCCACAGAGTTGGAGGAGTTGGAGGTGGAAGTGAATGACCTGTTGAGGCGAGGATTCATTCATAGGAGCATATCTGAGTAGGGCGCACTGTAGTATTCGACACCAAGGCAGATGGCTCTCTGAGGTTATGTGTAGATTACCATGAGATGAATAAGATGACGAGGAAGAACAAGTATCCACTCTCGCATATTGATGACTTATTCGATCAGCTCCATGGTGTTAGGGTGTTCTCTTAGTTGGACCTTGCGATGGGGTTTCATCAATTGAGAGTGATGAAGAAGAATGTGCCAATTACAACATTTTGTACGCCATCTGGATTCTATGAGTGGTTGATTATGCCATTCAGTTTAACCAGCACACCGACATACTTTGTTGATCTTATGAACCATGTTTTTTGGGATCGGCTAAATCAGTTTGTACTGGTGTTCATGGACATTTGAGGATTGTGCTCAAGGTGTTGAGGAAGTACCGATTGAAGGTGAAGTTTTCGAAGTGCCACTTCTTGAGGAGGGAAGTTCGATTTTTAGGTCATGTTGTTTCTAAACAGGGTATTGCTGTAGATCCTGCGAAGGAATGGTAGTACAGGACTGGGATCGACCTAAGATCGTTGTGATTGTAAGAAGTGTCCTTAGATTCACGAGATACTATAGACGTTTTATCAAGGACTTCTCTATGGTATTTGCGTCATTAACCAACTTGATTAAGAAGAATTGGACTTTTATTTGGGATGTGAGGTGCGAGCATGCGTTTATGAGTCTGAAGAAGAGGTTGATGAGCGCATCAGTCTTATTCATTCCGAGCGGGAATTAGGAGCTGACAGTATACATAGACGCTAATGGTAATGAACTAGGTGCGGTGTTGATGTAGTGGGGAAATTTTGTCACCTACACTAGTCAATAACTAAAACTACATGAGAAGAAGTATCCTACTCATGATTTGGGGTTGGCAGCGATAGTATTCGCTTTGATGATATGGAGGAATTATTTGCTTGGGGAGAGGTTCGAGTTATATATGGACCACAAGTTGTTAAAGGATCTATTCTTCCAGAAGGACATTAACCTTCATTAACGGCGATGGTTAGAGTTCCTAGCCTCCTATAACTTTGACATTTCCTACATGCTAAGTAAGGGTTAAGCGGTCGCTGATGCATTGGGTATGAGACATGCTAGCTTGAAAGCTATAATTCTAGAGTAGAAGCAGTTGGAGTTTATCCCTGGTTATGATTTTAGACCTCGATGTGAGCTAGAGTCGGAAGTATTGGCTAGTCTGATGATCAAACCTACCCTCAATGAGCGGATCAGTACTGGTTAGAGGCGATATAACAACCATGCTTTCTACGCTATAATAATAAATAAATTTAATTAAAATAAAACGTTTGAATTTTATTTTTAATAACTATTATTTATGAAAATAGAGTTTTACTTAAATAAATTCTATTTAATAAGAGGTTTTGTTTTAATAAAGTGAATTGAATTAATAAACCCCTTTTGGATAATATATTGAAATTGAATAAAATGTTTTAATAATTATAAATATTCAAAAGCGTTTATGATTGAAATAGTGGAAAATAAATAATCAGGCATTGAATTGAATAAAATTTCCTAATTATTGAAGTATAATTTGTAGAGTGAAGTGTAAATTGTAACAAATTAATTACAATTTAAATGAGGATATTATTAAAAAAAATTGGCAAAATATAAAATAAAGCCCAAGCCTATTAAAAACACATTCCCTTCTCCTCTTTTCTAGAGAATTCCCTTACCTCACCAACTCAAGTCCTAAAACCCAACCCATCTCCTATCTTACATTTTTAACTCTAATTTGCTAGAAGTCAAAATCATGACTGAAAAAAAGGAAGGGCAATCGCGCACAAGATGCTATGCTTGGTGACGGCGATCTAGGTTAGCTAGCATGGGCGCTGGGGAAGGGGTCCGAAGCTATATCGCAACTTATGATACGTGCATGCAAGTGTGTTGGCACGATGGTGGAGGGCGAGCATTCTAGCTAGTGTGAATTGAACAGATGATGATGGAGCGCATAAACTAGACGATGGCGTGTGGTGGTAGGTTGTGGCTGGTGCATGGCTATGTGTGCTTTGGAGAAGATGATGTAGCCATTGGATATTGTTTGTGGTAATAGGCTGGAATTTTGGGCATTAATTATTTAGAAACATGGATGCAAGTGCACGATGAAGGTAGTGGCAGAGGTGGAAGGCCATGATGTAGTCGCCGATTTGGATGAATGAGCATTATTTCGATGAGTTTTCTACATTCATAAATATATCGTCATAGATATTCATATTACATATTTATTCCATATATTGTTTGAATTGTTTGGTTGAATTGATTGGTTTGACTAATTGTTTGTGATTTATGTTGTTTGGATTGTTGGGTATATTGGTATTGGAATTGGTTGATGTTGTGTTGGTTGAAGATATCAATTTGCAAATAGAATTCTGTTTGATTGCGAATTGAACCATATATAATTGTATGTCGATATGTATGCATTTTATAGACGATCGAAGTTCGATGGAACTCGACTCGGGTCACACGATAAATTCATAGTGTTGACTGGTTAATAAATATTCTTGGAGTAATTTTACTCCATAATTTATATGTTTATATATTTATTTATTTTCTTATTTTAAAACGATGTTTTGACAAATTTTGGAAATTTAATTAAGGGTTTTGAAATTTTATTAAAAGCATTTTATAAATAATTTACTATACTTTATTCAATTAGTTAATTTTATACTTACAAATATAATTTGAATTATAAATATAAATACAACTTTCTTTCGGTTATAAAACTCCTTTTAAAGTCAATATTATAATAAATTATAACTTCAGAATTATTTAAAGGAAAAAAATATAACTATTTTATAACATTTATTATGAAAATGATAAATTGTTTAAAGTGATTTTTATCATTAATGTTATTTAAATATTATTGAAAGAGTTTCCAAACCTAGGAAATATAGAATTCTTTTTATGATATAATTATAAGGTTTTGGATATGTTTTGAATAAATAAAAATCTCTTGTTATGATATGAGAATTTCAAATATGGTATAACTTATTGGAAAATGTTTTATTTTTAATTAATTAGAGTATAAAGTGAAGATTTTGAATTGAATTCTATAGTTTGAAATAAATATAAATTATTTTGCAATTTATAAATTTATTTTCAAATGGTATCTTATTATAGAAGATTATGAAATGAATTTAAAGCAATAATGGGTGATTTTCAATATGATTTATTAAAGATTCGAGCATATGGTGAAGGTTTTGAATTATAAATTTTTATTTGAAATGTAAAGGAAAAATCTTGAAAGTTTACTAATTTATTTTAAAGTAGTACTTAGTTATAGTTAATTTTGAAGTAGCTTTCATAATTATTTTTTATTTGTTAAGTGATTTTGGGGAACTTTTGAAAATATGTATAAAAGGATTTGGAAATGAATTATGGTATTTGAATCTTATATTCGGATTAAATAAACAAAGTGAATATATTATTCAATATATAAGTGTTTTAAAGGTTTTCATTGTTTTCTGAATGTAAATTTGATTGAAGAAGTTTTATTATATTTTTATAAATGTAATCTAATCTCTTTTCTGAATTTATATTTGAATGTTCTGATTGTTTTCTGTTCTATTTAATGAGAACTATGAATAAATAAAGTTATAATACCGTCTGGTATGAGACTTTTGGTAATATTTCTTTGGTTATTCTATGGACTCGTTATATAGAATACTGAAGGAGCGAGTGTGATGTGTGAGCCCTCAATAAACGGAATAGTAACACACGATGGTATGGACGCCATTGTGTTATTTATTAGATTATTATTTGCTCATGAATGACACTCACTCAGTGATTTGTTATGCATGATCAGGCTCGCTGCGATAAGTCACGTATTTAGCCATGTGTCGGCGATTATATCGAGCAGTGTGTCAACAATCTATTGAGCCGTATGTCATCATATATATTATGTTGTATGTCAGCATATTCATAGAACTGATGTGTATATAGCTATGTATCGGCTATTATATATATTTACAGCATTTTTCTATCACCATCTGACTCCCTTTTTGGTGCATGAGTGAACCAGATTGGCTAGTATCCATTCTAGCAGTCTGATCGCGGTGGTTGTTCCCCGGACTCATGACACAATTTTCTTATTTAGTTACGGCCATGTGTCATCCTATTCCTGTGTGTCGATATATATGTTAGCCCCTTTGTGTCACCTAAGCCAACAGTCTATTGCCGTTTTGGGGGCATATGTAGGGTCGTGATCGAGTCCTCGCATAGTCGAGCACATTGATGGATATGAGTCACGGTATCCATCGAGATAACTAAGACTATAAGCCATGTCAGACGGACATATGTGACTCCTAGAGAAAGTGTGTGCATTGTCAATCTCCGGTCTGGATCTGGTGTGTGTGATATAGACATATGCTTCTAATGAGCTATGATTATACCTAAGACTATGTCTATAGTATGACCAATCCTTGTATCCTTCACTGGTGTGTGTTGCCCAATTTTACTTTGGTGTGCATTGCCTATTACCTTTCCTTAGTGTAGGTCGCCAATTAACACTCATTAGCATGTGTTGCCAATTAATATCTCTTAGGTGTGTGTTTCCAACTATATGTTATAAGCAAGTATAACCCTCTGTTCTTTACAGGCATGTGTCGCCAATTATATGTTTGGATATATATTTACTTTCTTGTTACATTTCTATGAGTTTGACAAACTCGGGAATGTCTATTTATATCCATTTGGGCATTTTTGTGTTTGCCTTATTTTACTTGATTATATCTTAGATATTGAGGATGATCTTACATACGGATGATTCACCCATTTGATATTACTTCCCTGATTTATTGTTTAAATTGATTTATATGGATGATGATATTTTCCTATGCATGGTTTGTGGTTGATGATGTACCTGAGATTTTGGTGTATTTTAATATATTACTATTTTGTTGTCTACCTTTTGGATATAGTCCGATCCGTGTGTTATTTATATAATACTCGGGCCAGTTCGAGACATTTCAGGCTTAGGGATGATGAGACCAGCTTGTGTTTTCTGGGCATAGAGGAAACTAGATAATTGGTATTGTAGATTATCATCCTGTATAGTATAATCCCTTGAGTGTATAATATTGTGATGTATATTAGACATACATTGTATTTTTTTGTACTATATGTATATATTATCAATGTGATTGATTCTTGATCTCTGATATTTACTGTAAATTATGTATTGTTCTACCCCAAAGGCATACATGTTCACTGCTTTCTGCCGAAACTGTGTACGTATAAGTGAGTTATTTATTCAATGTTTAAATATGTACCAATGTTAGCCTAAAGGAATATTCACGTGCGCACCCCGTATAGCCCAATTCTTGTATTATCTAACAGTATTACCTAGTAATTCTCTTGGATGGTTTGGGTATAGATGTGGGGTGTTTACATTTTAGTATCAAAGCGGGTTCAAAACAATACAAAGTATATGAAAGACAAGAGTCTTAACCTTATATGAGATTTAGAGTCCTTATCCCATAGGGTGCGGTAAGTACTCACCCTATATTAAAGTAATAATAGGAGTATATGATGATTACTGGGGTAATCATCTGGAGTGTTATTTTTCCTACTGTATATATTATTTTTCCCTTATCACATTTGAGTGTTAATCTCCGTGTGGAATTTATGTTATAAATGGAGGTAGTGATGTTAGCCAGATTAGTAGTCTCGGCATTGGTGAGGTTAAATAAATCTCTGTGTGGCTTTGAATAAAGTTGTCTGATCCAGCAGAGATCAGACTGCCCAACGGATGCTGAATTTTTTTTCAGTTAAAGGATTTTGATTGTTTATTTGATATGTGTTTGGTTGAATTAATTTTTTTATTTGGCTTAGTCTAAAATGTGGAAATTGAGAAGGAGTAATCATTCAAATATTTATAAATCCACTTGAATCTGGACAGAGCCAAATATTAGTAGAAGGCAACAATTTATCTAAATTTGAATAGCTAGGGGATAATAAATCCGTTTAAGAAATAATGATAATAATAATAATTAATACAATTAAAGATGTGAAAGAAAAATTAAATTAAATTAACTGAATGCTTGATTGATATTATAGATGTGTGATGATTTGTATTGTTATTGATAATTGATAAATTGGATGTATATATGAGTTTTGAAAATAAATATTTTAAAATAAGCACGATAATGATTTGGTAAAATACGAAATTGATTTTATAAAGTGATTGAAAATATTTTAACATTTTATTTCGGTTTTAATTAGTTCATTGAGTGCTTTAAGAATTTTGATCGATGTGTCTGGCCAACTTTATTGATAGGGACTTCTAAACACTAGGATTATGCATTTTGACATAATGGTCCAAAAAGAATTATATGTTTTGAAAAAGAAAACAATATTTTAAAAATAATACAATGCTTGAAAAAATACATATACATTATTTAGGAAGGAGAGTAATACTTTGAAAAAAAATATTATAACAGTATTTTGAAAAGAAAAATATTTTTAAATGAGTCAAATAATTTTTTTGAAAAGAGTAATTATTTTTAGAAGTGAAAATAAAAAATTTGAAAGTATGATTATACTTAGAACCTAATGAAAAAATAATAATGTGTTTGATGGATCCTGAATTAAAAAATGGGACTTATAATCAATAATGGTGAAGTGTGGTCTAGGAAAAAAATTAAAACAAAACGATAATGAATGAGATATTATCTATAGGCTAGGGGCGAACCACTCTTTATTTACTAAGGGGTCGTATTCTTCATTTAGTTCTTGCATACCCTTGGTGAAGTTCTGTCCGAGCGAAGTTAACAGTATACGATATGGTTCTGAGCTAAGAGTCAGTCCCATGAGGTAGATCTTTTAATCACTGTGTTAGGTAGTACAACTACCTTAACAATCATTATGGGATAGAGTAGTCCGGTGCTCACTTGGCCCATAATTGGTTCAATTAAAAAATATATAAATAAGAGAAAGTAAATAACATAAGAGATTGTGGAATAAAAGAATTTTTAAAGAAATGTTATGTAAATGATTTTGTGAGGATTTTAAATATGTTGGTGTGAGAATTTAATTTTATGCATTTGGGAAATGTTTAAATTGGAACTTATATTGAAGTCGGAATTTTATTCTATGAATTTAAAATGAAGATTCTTATTGGAAAAATAAAAAATAGTATTGATTATAATTTGTTGTTTAAAAGAATTCATGAATTTTAAACTTCCTTTGATACTATTATTTGAAAATTATTAAAGAAGGATTTCAAAGTTACGAATTATTTTATAATTTGATTTATTTTAGTGTGAAATGTTTGAAGCTTTTATATGAAATAGAATTTTAGTTGGATGAATTATTTTTCGACAATGGTTCAAAAGTGATTTGGAATCAAAGTGAGTATTTCAAAGATATACTTGAAATAAAGTTAAGCGTGTGAAAGATTTTTCAAACTATAAATACAAGATTATGAAACCACTTCTAGTTTTATAAGCACAATTAATTTTTGATTAAAAGATTGAATATCTTTGAACTATTTTGAAGTTAATGAAATAGTGATTTATGAAAAATAAACCAGTGGTTATAGTCCTTACTAATATTGTCATAACTTGTGATGGAGTGATCCGATTTTGTTGATTCTTCTTTCATTAATAGGACATTTGCATAAGTGACAATTAACTTTATTGTTTTTCACTTTTCAAAATTTGGAAGTTCATTGTAACAGCCAGATTTTTAAGAAATAATTAATTATAGTAAATAATAGTAATTTAATTAATTAAATTATAATTTGGAAATTTGTTTGAAAATGGATTTCGAAATGATTTAACAAAAGAATTCAAACTGTGTTAGAAAATGTGAAAATAATATTTTATAAAAGTGATGTGGTTGAAATATAACATTGAGTTGGTAAAGAAGTGATTTTTTTTATATAGAAATTTTATTTATTTAATTTAAAGAGAATTTAGTTTTAAACCTAAAAGAAGATAAAAGTATACATATGCACTCTTATTATCTTTTAAGGCTCAAGTCCAAGCCTTAAATAACCCAAACCCAAATCCATTTATAAACTCTATTTACTGAGTTATATTTTTCGTTCCCTGTTTGCTGGATATGGATACAACTCCAATCAAATAATAACTTCCGGATGTTTCTTCCTCAATCACCGCTCTTTTCTAAATTCCAAAATAAATCACTTAAATTATTATAAATTATCAAATTTAATTATATGATTCTCGATACACATATGCATCTATGGTATGAGGCAAATTAACTTTTTTGATTGCTTTGGAGGAATTTGCACGCGTACGTTCTTAAGGAAGAGGAAGAAGATGCATCTACAGGTGAGTATAACCTAACAAAACTATGTCCAAATTCTTGAATTCTCATATATGTTTATACTGGTTGAATTGTTCTTGTTCTTGCGAATGATATTTGCATTGAATTAAAGTAAATATGTTTACAAATTTTGTTTCTTGCTGTCAAGATAATATATTTGTGCGTTATCTGCTAGTTGTGTATCTGTCATAACGTTTTGTGCATTTGTACGTGCGTGTTTGCATGATTTTGGTATGTGTTGGGTTGTGTGAGTGTGTATGTAGTGGTATATGTGGGAGAGTGGTGTGTGTATTTATGTATAAACACGTGTACATACCTCTCTGTTTCTTTTCCTCTTTCACTCTCGCACTCTCTCAATTAATCCACACCTTTTTATGGCATGTTATATGCGCTGTCATGAACTGTGCATTTGTGTTTTGTGGAAGAGTAGTGTGTGTGTTATATGCATGTAGAGATGTACATGTGTGTGGTTACATTGGTGTGTTTGCAATCATATGCGCCTGTGAGGGCAGAATGAGTGTGTAGTGGCTATCTTTGTTTGTATTGTGTGGCGTGCCTACTTGGGTGAAGGATGAGTTGGTGTGGTGTTTGCAGCCTGTGTGCGTGAATGTGCTGGTATTTTATCTGCGCGTGTGTACTTCTATGTGTTGTAACTGGGAATGTGAGTTATTGGGTTCGTATGTATTGTGTGGGTGGGTGTGAATGCATGTGCGAGTGTATATTGTATGTTGTACGCAGGGTCAGTATGTATGCATGCATTCCCAACAGTGTAAATATAAATATATGTTGGAGTGCTATGTCCTTAATTATTGAATGCTTTGGTGTGTTGTTTGTGTGTGTGTACACACATTTTGTTTCATCTTTTTGCTGCACCCAGTGAACGTGAGAATATGCTGTGGTTCGTGCGGCACATGTGAGTATATGTTTGCATATTTTAAGTTTTTGTCTGCTGCCTAGTATTTTTGCGTGCGTGACATAGTTTGTATAGCAGAGTGAGTATGTATTTTGTGTGGTGTGTTGCGTGTGTAGCATTGGATGTTTTTGTGAAGTACTGTTTATAACGTGTGTGTATTTTGGAGTGTATTGTTGTCCTTGCATATGTGTATTCGTAGGTGTGTGTTAAGTGTGTTGTGCATTTGCTGTTTAGTTTTATTTTATGCATTCTCTTGCTGAACTGGTTTGGTTGCATTCTTGTGTGAATTTATTTGGCTGTTGCACCTGTTTGCACCCTGGTTTCACTGGCATGGGATGTAATTGTTCTGCTATTTTGTGATATAGTGTGTAAAGCAATAGTTAATGAATGTAAATATAATACGATACCCTTGAAACAAAACATTCAATGAACAACATAGGCATCCTGGACAAGTACATCAACGTCAACAAATAATAAGCCAATTCACATAAAATCTTTACGTCCATAATACTTGAGCCCTTACATCTACTGCTCTCTATACATAGCCAATTCATCAAACTTAAAGGCAACTAATGTAAACATTGCATATGCCATTTGGAAATAAAGATTGTTGTGAATAAGCAATGAGTAAAAATGAATTATTACAATACTTTGATGTTGTAAAAGTCTTGTATTATTGAATTGATAATCTTCAGATATTAAATACAAGATACAATAGGCAACAGTATTTATACAGAACAAAATGAAATGGGCTGAAGGCCCAGATGGAGGCTGGCTATCCGATTCATAGCTGGGAAAAGATGTGGGCCATTGATCTGTTTGAACGGTCACGATTTGGTTTGCTTGATGGCTCGGATTGATAAAACTGTGTTAGTTACTTTATTATGCTCCCTCAAACCAAACTAGGGTTTCATATTTCTTTCTCTTCCATGGGGGCTCGGCTAACACTGAGTTCGTCTCTGAAACGAGTAAAGTTTCTGGATGAAATAGCCTTAGTTAAAACATCTGCGCGTTGATAGAGAGTGGGAACGTGCTGAATTTGTAGCTTTCCAGTTCCAGTTTGTTCACGAACAAAGTGAAGATCAATCTCTAAATGCTTCGTTCTCGAGTGCTGAATGGGGTTCATGGATAGCGATATGGCACTCAGATTATCAACCCAAATTATTGGCTTCTGATTGATCTCGGTCCCTAATTCTTTGAGTAAAGTGCTAATCCATATAATCTCAGCCGTGGTGCTTGCAATGGCACGGTATTCTGCCTCCGTGCTTGATCTCGAGACGGTGGCCTGCTTTTTGGTGCACCAAGAAATGGGGTTTTTACCGAGGAAAATACAGTACCCGGTGATGGATCTTCTGTCATCCTAGTCGTTGGCCCAATCTGAATCACTGTAAGCATGTAAACTTAAACTTCTGCAAGGTATTAATCTTAACCCATAGTCAATTGTCCCTTTGATATACCATAGAATACGTTTGACTGCACACCAATGTTCGTTAGTTGGGGCTTGCATATATTGGCATACCTTGTTAACACTAAAACTGATGTCGGGTCTAGTGATAGTAGCGTATTGAAGAGCCCCAACAATACTCCTGTATTGTTTTACATCTTCAGTGTGTTCACCTTTGTTCTTTCTTAGTTGAAGGTTGCTGGTCATAGGAGTGGGAAGAGCTTTAGCCTTATTCATGTTAGCTCTAACTAGAATGTCAGACATGTATTGTTTTTGTGATAGGATGATGCTTGAATCTGCTTGCCTTTGAATTTGTATGCCCAGAAAGTAGTCTACAACGCCCAAGTCTTTCATGGCAATTTGTCTGTCCAAGTACTTTATGACTAGCTCTATTTTTTGTTGATCATCACCTGTGATAAGAATATCATCAACATAAACTAAAATGTAGATGCTATTACCCTTTTCTCTTCTAGTATAGAAGGAGTTGTCAGATTTAGTGGCAGTAAATCCTAATTTGACTAGTATGCTTTTCAGTTTCTCATACCAAGCCTGTAACGATCCGTAAATTTCAACTATTTTAATAACGTAATTAGTTGAAATTTTGTGAAATTTTAAACGATAAAATTTTGAAATATAAATTTAATATTTGAAATGCGTCTAGTTAAACATAGCAACTGGTAAATTTTCGTCCGAAAATATGAAAGTTTATTTCGCGCGTAAAATTACTTCAATTTAATCAGTTAAAAAAGCGATGAAAATAAAACGTTTTCAAACTCAAATATTTTTACACAGAAAAATTCTAAACCATCTTCTGAGCAAGATGTCAGTTTGTCGTTTTTCCAAATTCGGACATCTTTGGCTCCGTCGATCTTATTTTTCTACATTTTTCTTGCATTTCCGCTAGTATAAAAATTCGAATTTTTATAATTCGATCGTACCACTGATATCCGTATGCAATTTTGATCGTCCCATCGTACTGATCTCTGTGATATATTCAACTCTGTGTTTTGGAATCCGGTACGCAGCAGAATCTGTAAAACGTCGGTAACCGTACCGACAATCATTCCGTCCTGTGTGTATCTGTGCTGTGCCTTTCATTTTTCAATATAATCACGTGATAGCCGTTTAGCATTTATGAATTCAACTATTGGTTTTCCTATTCTTATCTGTCAAAACAAATTTCCGACTTTTGTTATTTCTTTTTGCCTCTATCTTTTACTGTTCTTCGTATTCAATATCATACTTATGACCCGTCTCATTACTCGGCTTTCAATTTGGACTCTACATTCAATGGAGAAACGTATGGTATAATATAACATAAGTCTATTCTATATTTTTCTTACAGCTGTCATCTTCTTTTTCGAAACGTCTGCATATTTATTCAACTTTTAGCCTCTTCGTTTCTTCACCATTCTTTTTTATAATTTTTTTTTTCTATTATAACATTTTATATTAGGCTTCCAGGAACATGTTCCTTCTCCCTGCATATTTTTCCATCACCTCACGGCTACTCCCACCATGGCCTCTCCACCTCCGAGCGCATAGCTGCCCTTCCCTCCCTGGCTCCAAGCCAAACCACTCCACAAACCGAGCCTATTCGCCCACCTTAGAGCTACCGCATCTCACCTCCGCCAAACCTCAGTGCCACCACCACATCTTCCTGAACCGATGCCACTCCTCCACCCTGTCGTCCAAACCGCCACACCCGCTCGCGAATCTTATGCTTCGACTTCCTCCACATCGAACTGCTCTGTTCCTTCTCTGGCCACACCACCTAACTCAATCCAGCGACCACTTTCCTCCACGTGTGAAGCCATTCCTTCGGCCTCGTTTCCGCTCTTTTCTCCCCTGCAGCATCAATGAGCAGCCAAGTACTCGTTTTCCCTTCCGAACCTCTCTTTGGTTCATAGGTATTTGTTTTTTTGATTTTGTATGAAAGAAAAAAAAGATAAGCCGATTTATATATGAGGTCTGATTTTTGAAAGCAATTACATGTTAGTATATATATGCTTATCTATTAGGTATGGGTATAATAATACTATTTATTGTTTGCCTGTATACGCTAGATTTGTATATTTTAATAGGTCAGATCTGATACTTATTTTTAAACTTGTATATACCCATATATATTTGTTTATATATATTCTATTTTGAATTTTATGTACAAGCTCTGTTAGCTATATATATTAATATGCATATATGTAAGTCTATATAGTGGCTGAAGCTTTTTAATCTTATTTTGAGTGTTAAGTTGTACATATATTATATGAATTTTGAAGATAATTAACTGTTTATTGTATGTTGGCGTTTAAATTGTAAGTATATAGGTTATATGCGATATATATTTAGTTATATAGCAGTCCATATACACTTTTGTATATCTAGTATAATGTAATAAGGTTTATATTCATTATATATGTTATATACTTGGTCTGTATATTTATAAATCTCGGGAGGAAAATTTTGATTTTAAAAAGTTTGTCTTAAACAGTAATAAAAAAAATTATATAAAAGTTTGAACACTCTGTACCTGTTTCATTTTAAGTATATATATATATATATATATATCTATAGTTATAGTTAAGCTTGTGTATAAAGTCATATGATTCTGCTAGGTTATAAAATATAAGTTCGACAAGTTGGTTTTATATTTGTTCTTATTTTGAAATTTTTGTAATAACTTTATAATGTGGCAGTATAGATCTATATGGTTAGTGTATATTTTTGAACATAATACATAAGTAGAATGATTTAGAATAAGTATATATAGATAAGTGTTGTTTTGAAATATAAGATATGTATATATTTTAAACGTATGTAGCAAATTTAACAATGATCTTGAAATATATATAGGTATTATTTTTGATAGGCGTTTTAAGTTGAATATTGATTTTAAGAAAACTTATAATATTATATATAACAGTTCACTTATATCAATTTCCTCCATCGATCCAGTTCTGACTTGTTGTCATTAATTCTAATTTATCAGCTGTGTTCGTCGATCCGTGCCTATCTAGATTTGATTTGGGATTCGGGCTTGAATTCGTAACTCAATTTCAGTGTCCATATCTGTGTTCGTATCCGTGTCATCTCCTATTCTCTCTAGCCTCGAAAGGTGAGCAATCACTCACGATTAACGTTCTTTTATTTATTAAATTTGATTTCAATTGAAACGACAATTGAAATATGCTGCTGTTAGATATTTACACTGTTATTACCTGTATCAGTTCACCTGTGACATCTGACACCAATATCTGTTATATATGCAATGATAATCCAGTTTGATTGTTAAATGACTGATTGTTTGATGTTTACAATTGGACATTAAAATTGTAATGTATAAAGTGATAAATATTATGCAAGTAAATTTGATGTAGGATAATTAAAAATTTGAATTGACATATATGTTGAATTTGATTAGTTGAATATGACCCCTTTTATTTGTTAAATTAATT
Organism: Allium fistulosum; assembly: GCA_030737815.1. Classification (NCBI taxonomy): domain Eukaryota; kingdom Viridiplantae; phylum Streptophyta; class Magnoliopsida; order Asparagales; family Amaryllidaceae; genus Allium; species Allium fistulosum. Next base: position 329,467,748 of record CM060908.1, read on the forward strand.
GACATGTAAAATAATGATAATTACACTTTGAACCATTGAACGTATATTGGATTAATTGTTGCAGTGTAAAAATTGAAATTGAAGGAAAAGTGAAAACCGTAATGTAATAATCTTTAATCTACATGAAATGATAGTGTAGATTCTAGAAATAATTATATTAATTCGTACAAATAACAATGCGAATTAATACGATTATTTCGGGATTATTTGAATTGATTATTAGATTGTTATTGTTTGTTGTTATTGCTTGTTTATTTACTTTGACACCATCCCAGTTATCACACTGCAAGTTCCCTTTGATATGTTTTGATTTTGAATTGAATTGGAATCGGGTTGAAATGATAAATACCCAAATGAACTTGACTTAGGATAGAGAATCAAATAAAACCCGATTGGTCAATGATTTGATTTTAAAATAAAATGAAGATTTTATTTGAATAAATAATATGCTTTGAAACGAAGTTGGAATTTGAATTTTAATGGAAGGAAATGTTAATATTTAATAATCTGAATCAAAATATTAACATAGTAGATAATGAATGAACGTTGTTTTAAAATTTGGAATTATTAATAAATGAGTTTGAAATTATTAATAATTAGGTTTTGAAATTATTAAGTAATTAAATAAGATTGAATTATTTAATAATTAAATAAATTGAATTCTTTAATAAGTGGAATTGAACTTCTTGAATAATTGAAATTGAGTTTCTTTATTAATTAAGTTTGGGAAAAATATTTAAGTAAGTAAATAAGTGAAATTGAAATTCTTTATCAAGAAATAAAATGTGATTTATTGAAATTAATGTAAGACTTGAAATTAAAGAATTTGATTTGATGAATTTAATTTAATTCAAATTGTAAGTTTTGAAATAATGAAGTTGAATTTAAATTATGGATTTAATAAATTGGAGATTTAATAGAAATTGTTTGAATGGCAAATTTACTTAATAAATATTGAATGAAATCGATAAATGAATTTAAAACTAAATTGAATGTTAAATTAAATTAATTTAAATGATTTCAGAATGAAATTTATATATGAACTTGAATCAATATTTGAATTGTTTTAAATAAAAATTAAATTTGAATTATAAGATTTTGAAATTATGAATTTGGAAGTTTTGAAACGTAAATTTTGGAAATTAATTTAGAAAGACAAATGAAATGTTGGTTTGCAAATTCTATTTGAAATTGAATTTGATTTGGTTTTTGAAATATATAAACGACCAATCGGTGTAATAATTACGAAAGTTATTAAAGAGACCGGAATCGGTTAGGGACATACTCACTGTCTAAACCGAAAACCACTTTAATAACTATACGCAGAGTGTGATCCAGAATGAAGTGGTTGGAATGATGTACGTGATGACTGAAGAAAGAGAACAATAATGGATAGCCTTGACACTTGTGTCAAATTGGAAATGACTAAAACAGGAGCCGTGCCGGGCCAATGGAGGTCAGCTACCTCAAACGTACACACTTCTTCGAACTACTCATTACTTGTTGTCGATTGGTGCACCCTTGATTTTGGGAGTGTTGTTTCGCGGTGTTGTGGTCGCTGTGGCGATGCGTTCTCACCAGTCCGGATCAGGCGAACGGTAGTTTCACTACCTTGGGTATTGCCTCATGTGCCTTGTCATACTTGTATTCCTTTATACGCGACCACTACGATTTGTTTTGTAACTTTAGTATATGGATTGCCCTCTGGTGACTTCCGGTTTTGGGGAAACTACGGTCTTGTATATGCTCTTGGGAATAAAAATGTGTTAAGGGTGGAATGGGCCATGACTTAACACTATTTTGATATCTTTATATTACTGATAGACATTATCTACTTATCGTACACTACTACATAGTAGATAGTTTAACGGATCCTTAAAGGATGGTTATTCCAACATCCTTTGAGTTACTTGTATTTCAATTGCTATTTCACTTGAGTTGGATTCATTAATATAAGAATGTTAATCCTGACTCGAGTGTCTTGTGTTTTTGCTTTACGCTCGGGTCAGACTGAGTGTACCAGTATTCGAGACTCACCTTTGGAGTTGGAGCTTTGCTTGAAGATCCAGCCATCTATTCTGCTTTCAGTATTCGATGATTCCAGAGATGTATTCTGATTTGTATCTGATGTATCGTATTACTCTTCCGTTGTATCTGGTTTAACTCTGATGTAACTTATACATTTATATAGTAGCTTCATGAACTACTATCTCTTTTATTTCCGCTGCACTTATTACTCTGTGTCTGTGATCTGTGATTATTTATTTACTGTATATGTTCAGTTTTGCCAAATTTAAATTAACAACGCGGTATTTTGAGCAATTCAATTCCGGCATGAGTGTCTACCTATACACTTATAATGGATGCGAATGGTCCAAAATATCGGGTCGTTATAGTTGGTATCAGAGCTTTAGTAGCTCTAGGCAAAACTTAGCATATAAGGAAAATGTATTTACAGAATCACTCTCATTCGAGTTTCAATCTCTTCCTTTCGACTCGATTTCTTAGAATTTTGGAACGTTCCCTACGGTTCCAACTTTCATTCGTGTCCCTCACTATTCGTCTCCTTTCAATTCTGGAGCATCACATAACTCCACTTTGAATGACCCTTATAGTGAATCGGCGGTCACGCCAAACTTCGAATGATTTGTAAAGGGGTGAAACTCCTTTACAATTGGCATTGATTTGCCGGAGATTTTTGTATCCTCGGTTTACGATGCTATCTATTCCCTGCTATACCTGAATTCCATCTCTTGAGATCGAGTGTTGATTTACCTCGGAATTCAGCATCGATCCTATTCTTGAAGTTACGGACGACCCGATTAAGGTTGCCCGTGAATTAAATAAACTTACCATCTCCCGATTCTGTTATTGAATCATCTTATCTTTCTTTCGAATTTGTCTTCGAAGCAGAATTCTCTTTGATTTGAGTCCTTCAAATTTGAATCTCTATCCTTGCTTTGAATCCATTCTTGTATCGTCGAGCGAGGAAGTGCATTTGTAAATTAATATAAAAATGTTTTATATATTGTGTTGTTTGAGTTGTTGATGTTGATTTGGGTTTCCGATCGATTCGTCTGATCAATGCTATCGATAGGATTTTCAAAACACTTGAGCAGAGCAAACTGACACAATTTCGTTTTCAACTTTGGTAAATAAAATAAAGTTTGTATGATTATATTATGAAATTAAATTGTTAATGAATCTGTTGTCAAAAATGATAATATTTGATTTTCATTTATTGTTTGGAAAACCATTGATTATTCTAATATGATAAATAAATGAAATTATAGAACATGGTTTAAAATTTTAATTTGGAATTCAAATGAATTTAAATCAGAATTTGAGAATTTAATTTCCGGTGATTTCCAACTTTGATTTGAAAGTTTTAGGTGTATAGTTTAAAATATTTTCAAATAGAAATCGTTTTCAAAGAATTTTAAAATGTTGAAATCAGTGCTCTTCTCTTTGTCGCTGGAAAATAATTTCGGTGATGGCGGCCGCATCATCGACATTCATTTTCGAGTTTCGAAGTGGAGAAACCATTCTGTAGCTTTGCTACGGTTCTGTTTTGAAAAAAATTTATTTGATTTGAATTCCTTCAGTATATTTTGATTTACCTATATATAGGTATCTTATTTTAAAATTTAATTTGATTTGATATAAATATATTATATATATCTCTAAATTGTTTAAAGTTAATCGGAAATCTAATTCTTAAATTTTGTTAAAGGATGATTTTAATTATAAATAAAAACCAAAATTTGGAATAAATATTTAAACTTGAATAATTGAATTAGGAAAATTTTATTTGTATATTGTTCAACTGCATTCTAATACAACTTACCTAAATCATTCAGAAGTTGAATATGTAATTGGATAATATAATATAAATTGAATTTATAAATAAAATTTGAGTGTTTATAATAAATGTTATACACTAAATTTTGATTATAAAGTTGTTAATAGAGTTAGATAGGATAATAAGTAAACTCAGTTAATAATGAAATAAATTTGTTTTGAAAGAATTAATAAATTTGTTTTGAAAGAATTAATAAATTGAAATTTGATCAACATATGAAAATACCTTGAATTTAAAAGAAATTAATTGATGTAAATTAATTTAAATCAAAACTTTTATGTTTTAAATTAATTTATATGGGTTAAATATATGTGAGTAGATATATTAAGTAGAATAAATTTAACAGTAATTTGGAATAAAGAAGAATGTAAAATTGTTGAAGAAAATATGATTATAATAAAAGACTATTCAAATTTATGGTTTTAGAAATTGTAAATTGAAGATAATTGGATAATAAGATAATGAATTTAGAGATTGATTTTAGTGAAATCAAATGGATTAAATCAATTATTGAATATCAATTAATTTAAATTTGAATTTAGATGGTTTAAATTAATTATTATTTTGTATTTCAAATCTGTTTTTCTTTCTGGTTGTATCTATTCTCCTACCTCGTTCCTTTTCGGGGACGAAAAGTTTTGAGTGGGGGAGAGTGTAACGATCCGTAAATTTCAACTGTTATAATAACGTAATTAGTTGAAATTTTGTGAAATTTTAAACGATAAAATTTTGAAATATAAATTTGATATTTGAAATGCGTCTAGTTAAACATAGCAACTGGTAAATTTTCGTCCAAAAATATGAAAGTTTATTTCGCGCGTAAAATTACTTCAATTTAATCAGTTAAAAAAGCGATGAAAATAAAACGTTTTCAAACTCAAATATTTTTACACAGAAAAATTCTAAACCATCTTCTGAGCAAGATGTCAGTTTGTCGTTTTTCCAAATTCGGACATCTTTGGCTCCGTCGATCTTATTTTTCTACGTTTTTCTTGCATTTCCGCTAGTATAAAAATTCGAATTTTTATAATTCGATCGTACCACTGATATCCGTATGCCATTTTGATCATCCCGTCGTACTGATCTCTGTGATATATTCAACTCTGTGTTTTGGAATCCGGTACGCAGCAGAATCTGTAAAACGTCGGTAACCGTACCGACAATCGTTCCGTCCTGTGTGTATCTGTGCTGTGCCTTTCATTTTTCAATATAATCACCTGATAGCCGTTTAGCATTTATGAATTCAACTATTGGTTTTCCTATTCTTATCTGTCAAAACAAATTTCCGACTTTTGTTATTTCTTTTTGCCTCTGTCTTTTACTGTTCTTCGTATTCAATATCATACTTATGACCCGTCTCATTACTCGGCTTTCAATTTGGACTCTGCATTCAATGGAGAAACATATGGTATAATATAACATAAGTCTATTCTATATTTTTCTTACAGCTGTCATCTTCTTTTTCGAAACGTCTGCATATTTATTCAACTTTTAGCCTCTTCGTTTCTTCACCATTCTTTTTCATAAATTTTTTTTTCTATTATAACATTTTATATTAGGCTTCCAGGAACATGTTCCTTCTCCCTGCATATTTTTCCATCACCTCACGGCTACTCCCACCATGGCCTCTCCACCTCCGAGCGCATAGCAGCCCTTCCCTCCCTGGCTCCAAGCCAAACCACTCCACAAACCGAGCCTATTCGCCCACCTTAGAGCTACCGCATCTCACCTCCGCCAAACCTCAGTGCCACCACCACATCTTCCTGAACCGATGCCACTCCTCCACCCTGTCGTCCAAACCGCCACACCCGCTCGCGAATCTTATGCTTCGACTTCCTCCACGTCGAACTGCTCTGTTCCTTCTCTGGCCACACCACCTAACTCCATCCAGCGACCACTTTCCTCCACATGTGAAGCCATTCCTTCGGCCTCGTTTCCGCTCTTTTCTCCCCTGCAGCATCAATGAGCAGCCAAGTACTCGTTTTCCCTTCCGAGCCTCTCTTTGGTTCATAGGTATTTGTGTTTTTGATTTTGTATGAAAGAAGAAAAAAAGATAAGCCGATTTATATATGAGGTCTGGTTTTTAAAAGCAATTACATGTTAGTATATATATGCTTATCTATTAGGTATGGGTATAATAATACTATTTATTGTTTGCCTGTATAAGCTAGATTTGTATATTTTAATAGGTCAGATCTTATACTTATTTTTAAACTTGTATATACCCATATATATATTTGTTTATGTATATTCTATTTTGAATTTTATGTACAAGCTCTGTTAGCTATATATATTAATATACATATATGTAAGTCTATATAGTGGCTGAAGCTTTTTAATCTTATTTTGAGTGTTAAGTTGTACATATATTATATGAATTTTGAAGATAATTAACTGTTTATTGTATGTTGGTGTTTAAATTATAAGTATATAGGTTATATGCGATATATATTTAGTTATATAGCAGTCCATATACACTTTTGTATATCTAGTATAATGTAATAAGGTTTATATTCAGTATATATGTTATATACTTGGTCTGTATATTTATAAATCTCGGGAGGAAAATTTTGATTTTAAAAAGTTTGTCTTAAACAGTAATAAAAAAAATTTATATAAAAGTTTGAACACTCTGTACCTGTTTCATTTTAAGTGTATATATATATATATATAGTTATAGTTAAGCTTGTGTATAAAGTCATATGATTCTGCTAGGTTATAAAATATAAGTTCGACAAGTTGGTTTTATATTTGTTCTTATTTTGAAATTTTTGTAATAACTTTATAATGTGGCAGTATAGATCTATATGGTTAGTGTATATTTTTGAACATAATACATAAGTAGAATGATTTAGAATAAGTATATATAGATAAGTGTTGTTTTGAAATATAAGATATGTATATATTTTAAACGTATGTAGCAAATTTAACAATGATCTTGAAATATATATAGGTATTATTTTTGATAGGTGTTTTAAGTTGAGTATTGATTTTAAGAAAACTTATAATATTATATATAACAGTTCACTTATATCAATTTCCTCCATCGATCCAGTTCTGACTTGTTGTCATTAATTCTAATTTATCAGCTGTGTTCGTCGATCCATGCCTATCTAGATTTGATTTGGGATTCGGGCTTGAATTCGTAACTCAATTTCAGTGTCCGTATCTGTGTTCGTATCCGTGTCATCTCCTATTCTCTCTAGCCTTGAAAGGTGAGCAATCACTCATGATTATCGTTCTTTTATTTATTAAATTTGATTTCAATTGAAACGACAATTGAAATATGCCGCTGTTAGATATTTACACTGTTATTACCTGTATCAGTTCACCTGTGACATCTGACACCAATATCTGTTATATATGCAATGATAATCCAGTTTGATTGTTAAATGACTGATTGTTTGATGTTTACAATTGGACGTTAAAATTGTAATGTATAAAGTGATAAATATTATGCAAGTAAATTTGACGTAGGATAATTAAAAATTTGAATTGACATATATGTTGAATTTGATTAGTTGAATATGACCCCTTTTATTTGTTAAATTAATTGACATGTAAAATAGTGATAATTACACTTTGAACCATTGAACGTATATTGGATTAATTGTTGCAGTGTAAAAATTGAAATTGAAGGACAAGTGAAAACCGTAATGTAATAATCTTTAATCTACATGAAATGATAGTGTAGATTCTAGAAATAATTATATTAATTCGTACAAATAACAATGCGAATTAATACGATTATTTCGGGATTATTTGAATTGATTATTGGATTGTTATTGTTTGTTGTTATTGCTTGTTTATTTACTTTGACACCATCCCAGTTATCACACTGCAAGTTCCCTTTGATATGTTTTGATTTTGAATTGAATTGGAATCGGGTTGAAATGATAAATACCCAAATGAACTTGACTTAGGATAGAGAATCAAATAAAACCCGATTGGTCAATGATTTGATTTTAAAATAAAATGAAGATTTTATTTGAATAAATAATATGCTTTGAAACGAAGTTGGAATTTGAATTTTAATGGAAGGAAATGTTAATATTTAATAATCTGAATCAAAATATTAACATAGTAGATAATGAATGAACGTTGTTTTAAAATTTGGAATTATTAATAAATGAGTTTGAAATTATTTAATAATTAGGTTTTGAAATTATTAAGTAATTAAATAAGATTGAATTATTTAATAATTAAATAAATTGAATTCTTTAATAAGTGGAATTGAACTTCTTGAATAATTGAAATTGAGTTTCTTTATTAATTAAGTTTGGGAAAAATATTTAAGTAAGTAAATAAGTGAAATTGAAATTCTTTATCAAGAAATAAAATGTGATTTATTGAAATTAATGTAAGACTTGAAATTAAAGAATTTGATTTGATGAATTTAATTTAATTCGAATTGTAAGTTTTGAAATAATGAAGTTGAATTTAAATTATGGATTTAATAAATTGGAGATTTAATAGAAATTGTTTGAATGGCAAATTTACTTAATGAATATTGAATGAAATCGATAAATGAATTTAAAACTGAATTGAATGTTAAATTAAATTAATTTAAATGATTTCGGAATGAAATTTATATATGAACTTGAATCAATATTTGAATTGTTTTAAATAAAAATTGAATTTGAATTATATGATTTTGAAATTATGAATTTGGAAGTTTTGAAACTTAAATTTTGGAAATTAATTTAGAAAGACAAATGAAATGTTGGTTTGCAAATTCTATTTGAAATTGAATTTGATTTGGTTTTTGAAATATATAAACGACCAATCGGTGTAATAATTACGAAAGTTATTAAAGAGACCGGAATCGGTTAGGGACATACTCACTGTCTAAACCGAAAACCACTTTAATAACTATACGCGGAGTGTGATCCAGAATGAAGTGGTTGGAATGATGTACGTGATGACTGAAGAAAGAGAACAATAATGGATAGCCTTGACACTTGTGTCAAATTGGAAATGACTAAAACAGGAGCCGTGCCGGGCCAATGGAGGTCAGCTACCTCAAGCGTACACACTTCTTCGAACTACTCATTACTTGTTGTCGATTGGTGCACCCTTGATTTTGGGAGTGTTGTTTCGCGGTGTTGCGGTCGCTGCGGCGATGCGTTCTCACCAATCCGGATCAGGCGAACAGTAGTTTCACTACCTTGGGTATTGCCTCATGTGCCTTGTCATACTTGTATTCCTTTATACGCGACCACTACGATTTGATTTGTACCTTTAGTATATGGATTGCCCTTTGGTGACTTCCGGTTTTGGGGAAACTGCGGTCTTGTATATGCTCTTGGGAATAAAAATGTGTTAAGGGTGGAATGAGCCATGACTTAACACTATTTTGATATCTTTATATTACTGATAGACATTATCTACTTATCGTACACTACTACATAGTAGATAGTTTAACGGATCCTTAAAGGATGGTTATTCCAACATCCTTTGAGTTACTTGTATTTCAATTGCTATTTCACTTGAGTTGGATTTATTAATATAAGAATGTTAATCCTGACTCGAGTGTCTTGTGTTTTTGCTTTACGCTCGGGTCAGACTGAGTGTACCAGTATTCGAGACTCACCTTTGGAGTTGGAGCTTTGCTTGAAGATCCAGCCATCTATTCTGCTTTCAGTATTCGATGATTCCAGAGATGTATTCTGATTTGTATCTGATGTATCGTATTACTCTTCCGTTGTATCTGGTTTAACTCTGATGTAACTTATACATTTATATAGTAGCTTCATGAACTACTATCTCTTTTATTTCCGCTGCACTTATTACACTGTGTCTGTGATCTGTGATTATTTATTTACTGTATATGTTCAGTTTTGCCAAATTTAAATTAACAACGCGGTATTTTGAGCAATTCAATTCCGGCATGAGTGTCTACCTATACACTTATAATGGATGCGAATGGTCCAAAATATCGGGTCGTTACAAGCCCTTGATGCTTGTTTTAAACCATAAATGGCTTTGTGTAGTTTGCATACTTTACTGCTGTTGGCTTCAGTGCTGTAACCTTTAGGCTGCTGCATATACACTTCTTCCACTAAGTCCTCATTTAAGAATGCATTGTGAACATCTAATTGTCTTATCTTCCATTGCTTATGCATAGCAATGGTTAGTATAATTCTGATGGTGGTTGGTTTAATGACTGGAGAAAATGTCTCTTTGAAGTCAAATCCAAATTGTTGGGTATATCCCTTTGCCACAAGTCTGGCCTTATACTTGATGATACTGCCATTAGCATCTCTTTTAATTTTGTATGTCCACTTGCTTCCCACAATATTCTTATGCTTTGGTGGGTCAACTAAGGTCCATGTTTGATTTTTAATTAGAGCACTATATTCTTCATCCATGGCTTTTCTCCATTTTGTATTTTTAATTGCTGAATCATATGATGTTGGCTCTATCTCAATAAGTTGGGTGCTGTATGCTTTGGGTTTAAAAATCCCACTCTTTGATCTGGTAATCATGGGATGTTGAATAGTGGATGAATGTGGCATGTGATGAACATCATTTGTTTCACTTGTCATGTCTTCATTGTTGTGACTTTGTTGAGGATTTTCTTCATGTTGTTCATGGTTTTGATTTTGTTGTGTGTCTATTTGCTGATCCTCTTCATGCTGTAGATTGCCTGTAGTTGCATGTTTATTAAGTCCACTTGCTGCTGTACCTTTTTGAGCTTGAACTTCTGTGCTAAACCCTTCTGACAGATCTGATATGTGACTTGTGATGGCTTGGTTTGCATCAGTTTCTTGATTATGTTTCTCCTTTCCTATAAAAGGAAAAACATCTTCATTAAAAACAACATGTCTATAAATGTAAGTTCTGCCTTGATCATCTAGATATATGTATCCCTTTCGATTATGTGCATATCCTAAAAAGATACATTGGCTAGATCTTAGGCTTAACTTATGTTTTTTATAGGGTCTAAGGTAGGGAAAACACAAGCACCCAAAAGTCCTTAAAAATTTGTAATTTGGTTTAATGCCAAATAACTTCTCAAAAGGACAAACTTGGTTTAACACTCTTGTTGGCATTCTATTGATAAGATAAACTGCTGTGGAAAATGCCTCTCTCCAATATTTCATTGGTAAGCCTGCTTGTGACAAGAGTGTTAATCCAGTTTCTACTATGTGTCTGTGTTTTCTCTCGACCAACCCATTTTGTTCTGATGTGTGGGGACATGTTACTCTATGTATGATTCCTTTCATATCAAAGAAATCCTTTAAGGGTTTGAATTCCCCCCCACCATCAGTTTGTATGATTTTCACACTGCTATTAAGTTGTTTTTCAGTGCAAGTAATGAAGTGTTTTACAGCATTACATGTATCTGATTTTGCCTTTAAGAAGTATATCCATGTATATCTTGTGTGTGCATCAACAAGAGATAGATAATAGCTGTCTCCTTTGGTGGAATTATGTGGTGATGGTCCCCACAAGTCTGCAGCAATCAGCTCCAGTGGCTTTTCATAGATAGTTTCAGAATTTTGAAAAGGTAACTTGTGACTTTTGCCAATTTGACAGTGTGTGCATATAGATAAATTGTTTAGGGATCAAAAAGAAATTTTATTACTGTTCAACACTTGCTTTACTACATCATAGCTAGGATGCCCTAGTTTGCAATGCCATAGGAAAATATCATCATGTTTGTTATGATTCAAGCTAGTACTATTACACCATACAGCACTATTACAAATATTTTCGTTTCTCAAATTGCAGAACTTGTATAGGCCTTGTTCCAGTTTACCCTGTAACAATATATTTTTGCTTAGCAAATCTCTAACAAGACAAAACTTGGGGTGAAACTCAAAATATACATTATTTTCCTTAGCAAATTGAGAGACACTGATTAAATTCTTTTTGATACTTGGCACTCTTAATAAATTATTAAGGTAGAGTAGCCTTGTACCTTTTATAGTGCCTGTCCCTATGTGAGATATATTTGCAGTTTCACCATTACCCATTAAAACAGAATTTTTACCTGTGTAGCTTTTGTTCCCCAAATTGAGATTTTGCAAATTGTTGGTGATATGATTTGTGGCTCCTGAATCTGGAAACCATTCAGTTGTATTGATGTCATCAGTCTTGTCATCACAATCCCCTGAGTTATCTGTAGTGTTCTTTGCTTGATTACTGGTCTGTGCTATGTTGGCTGTTGGTTGCCTGTTAGACTGACCTTGTTGAGCTGCATTGTAGTCTTCCTTGAATCTGAAGTTACATTTATTTGCCATATGACCAAATTTTTCACAAATTTGGCACTTGACTCTATTATTGTTTGGAAACCTTCCCCTGCCTCTGCCTCTTTGAGTGCTGCCTCCCCTTGAGTTTTGATTGCTCTGGTTGTTTCTTTGACCTTTGTTCTTTGCTGTAGAAACATAATTTGCAGAGTAATCTTCTTGCATGAGTTTTCTTTGTTCAACTCTTCCTTCATGAGCGAGGAGGGCTGAGTGGACATAATTAAGATCAGGTAGGACTTGTTGTGTGGCAATGAAAGTTACTAAAGATTCATAATCTTGATCTAGACCATTGGTGATGATGAGAATCTGTTCACTGTTGGAAATTTCATGTCCAACTGCTTTTAATTTGTCACAAAGATTTTTAATCTTAGCCAAATATTCCCTCATGCTCATGTCATTCTTTCTTGTATTTTGCAATTCTCTTCTATAGTGCATGATTCTTGCAGCTGATTGTGAATTAAAGATCCTCTCAATTGATGACCATATTTCATAAGATGTGTAGCATCCAACGAGTTGTGACAAAAGACTTTGACTGACTGATGAAAGTAGCCATAATGCGAGCAAATTATCTTGTTTTTGATATAAAGAATAATCTGGGTTGCTGACAGTATTACCCTTATCATCTGTTGTGTTGATGGGTGGAATCACCTTGGTTCCTTTGACATAATCTTGCATATCATATCCTCTTAATGCTATTTCAATTTGGTATTTCCATGTGATGTAATTATCCTCATCTAATGGTGTACTTATTGCTTGATTTTTAGGTCTGATCAGGGAGCAGTCAGGTTTTTGATCATCTTTGGGTCTGCTACCTGTGTTGGCTGATGTAACTTCATCTTCTTCATGGGCCATGATGAATCAAGAACTCTGATATGCCTACTTTCTTGATCAAGAAGTGGATCTTGAGTGATGCAGATAAAATGGTATCACAAATTTGGTGGAATGGGTAGACAGATAATGTGTATTACTGTTTTATTGCAAAACAGTAATGCATATAGTAAAGAGATATCCTTGTAATATCTCTATTGTACGAAAATGATGCAACCAGAGGGAGAAATGAAGATCCTGAATCTGATCTCCTTCTTGGATGGCACTGAGGGTAAGATAAAAACTGATAAAAACAAGATTCTGCACAGATATCAAAAAGGCCTCCCCGATGATGACAATTTTCTGAGGGGAGCCAAATATGATTCAAACTCTGCTTGAAAAAGAAAGAGAGCAAAGTGATATGGCCGTTAGGCAGTTTGCTCTGATACCAAAATGAATTATTACAATACTTTGATGTTGTAAAAGTCTTGTATTATTGAATTGATAATCTTCAGATATTACATACAAGATACAATAGGCAACAGTATTTATACAGAACAAAATGAAATGGGCTGAAGGCCCAGATGGAGGCTGGCTATCCGATTCATAGCTGGGAAAAGATGTGGGCCATTGATCTGTTTGAACGGTCACGATTTGGTTTGCTTGATGGCTCGGATTGATAAAACTGTGTTAGATACTTTATTAAGTAATTATTCATAAATCAGAATGCTATTAGTTATAAATGGAAATGTTAACAAGTCATAGCTAGGCAAACATCTTAAAGTCTTTAATCCAATGTAAATAATTTTATACGAATGACTATCTTTTCGTATATAGATACATATGGTAGAAATCTAAGACTAGCATAATCTTTGTAGTAAACAAATATAATATTTATGTCTCTCCGGGCATTCCTTACTTTCCCTTTTATTCGTTTATTTTTGACTCATTTAATTTTAATGATTACTTTCTACTCATTTATTTTCTCATTGAAAAGCTCTTCATAAATGAAATCAATGATTTTTATATTTAAATACACTTTAAATTTTGTTTTTAGATAATTGTTAAATTAATTATGTAATATATATTTATAATTCATCTTTTAGTATTTATTTTGTTATATAAAATTATGTATTTTGAATGTTTCATTATTAAGTATAGATTCGTTTATTTATATTTATTTGAATAATCTATTTTATATTAGCTTCTGATTTTTCAATTTCTTATCTTCTTTATATTGATTCCGATGATATGAATGATTCACCGTTGATATTGATTTGAGTTATATTTTGATACGGTGATGACATCATTCTATTTGATTAGTGTTTTTTTATTCTGTGTGATGAGAAATTTGAATAAACGCATTAGTGATACCTTCTGGTATGAGACTTTCGATAACACTTTTCCGGTTATTCTTTGGAATCGTTATATAGAATAAAGAAGGGCGAGTGTGATGTGTGTGCACTGTATAAATGGACTAGTAACCCACGGCGGTAGGAGACGCCGTTGTGTTATTTATTTGGTTTTCCTTTGCTCGTGGACGGCAATCAATACGAGGTATGTTATATGTGATACTCGCTGCGTTGAGTATTTGATATTGGTGGATATGTGTCTGTCTACTTTTGTCCAGCTCCCTTTACACTTTGGGAGTAAACCAGATTGGCCAGATCCACCCTGGCGGCTTGATCATGGGGCTACACCCCAGATTCATGACACCGTAGTTATTGTTGAGTTAGATGATCGTAGGGTAGTTTCCCTACAGCCCTTTCTATCGCTTAGGTCAGCAGTATGTTACCTATAGGAGCAAAGTAGGGTCGTGACAAAGGCTATGTGTTAACGAGATATTGGTGGATATGTGTCACGATGTCTGTCGAGGTAGCTAAGGCTATAGGAACAGATCCGGCTACATAGCATACAACATAGTAGACCCTGGGTTCCTGGAGCAGGCATACGGCCATCACTTTCGCATTTGGTTTCAGTTCACGTGAACCAATTTGTAGGAATAGGTCGGTTACATAGCATACAACCTAGGGTTCCTGGAGCGGGCATACGGCCATCAGTCTCCTGTTTAGTTTTGGTTCACATGTGGTAGATAGGCCTGTACGAGAGGAGACTAAACCTGAGACTATGTCCAGAGTATGGTCAACCTCATATCCTTCCTTTATAAGCAGACGACCTACTTATTATTGATTTTATTTAGATATTTTTCTGAGTTGGCTCAAATCTTTCTTATTGGTTATATTGATTTGATAATGATATTGTGTAATATGAGATTAAGAGAGATTGTAGGCCTTGCTTTGTTATTGCCTGACTTCACTTGAGGATATATCATTATTGATTATTTCTAGTTTTGATGGTGATATCAAGATATAGATGATTCATCATTCGACATGGATTTAGAGGATTTTGATTAGGTGTGTTTATACGAGTGATGATGCTTTCTTGTGTGTATTTGTTGTGAATACGGTTTCAAGATATTTGACGTAGTAGTGTTGTCACCTTTATACTTATTATATTATCGTTGCATGTTATAATATCACCTATTATTATAGACATAGTCTGACCCATGTGTTATTTGTATAATACTCAGGTCAGTCTGAGACATTTCAGGTACAAAGATGACTTGATTAGCATCTATGTTATTTGGCTTAAAGGAGCTATATTAGGGAACGTTATATGATATTTATATATCATGAATTTATTGTATATATTTGATACAGAATTGTATATTGATTATTTGCCTTATTATATTGAGGTAGTTGATATGGGAGATATTTGTATTTAAACAGTAATATATATTAAATATTATATTATATGTTGTCGCTGCAATTGACTCTATGTTCTCTATTATTCACTCTATGTTATGTATTGTTCTGTCCGGAAGACACACGTATCTAATACTTTGTGCTGATACCGTGTAATATATATGAGCTATTTATTCGATGTTTAGATACATGCCAGTGTTAGCAAAATGAAATATTCACATGTGTACCCCGTATTGCCTTATTCTCCCTATTATCTGATAGTATTACTTAGTAGTACTCTTGGATACTATGAGTATAGAGGTGGGGTGCTACATTCGTGATGGTTTTAATACGAGTTAATAAGAGAAGAGCTTACCATTTCGAAAATGTAAACACCATATAACAGTGCTGAACCGTTTTGATCGTATCTTTCAAATAGTTTGTCCAAATTCAATGGTCTTGCACATTCCAAAAATCTTGAAACATATGCAACAACTTTTATTAAGAGTGTTTAGCGAAATTTTGATGTGTTCTAGGCAAAAACTTGCAATTAAACAGGTGGTCCTTCATTTTAATTCACATTTTAGAATTTATGATGTATAGTAAAACAACCATAAATTTTAGTGCACTTCTTATTTTCTTAATCCGGAAGATGTTTTGGATACATAATTCATTATGCTACAACTCTTCTATTGAAAGCATTACTAAACTATGAATGTGATGTTGTTTTTATATTAAATGAATGTATACTTCTTATAATTCTTCATATGGGAATAATGTTAAAATTGAGTTAAGTATAGGTACTTTTGGAGCTTACTGGGATTACTTTGTAGTGATAGCTCGATTGTGCTTGCATTGTAGTAAGGAAACTTGCTTAAATGCTAAATAGAAAGGTACATTTTTACGACATACTGAAATATATGTGATATTGTTGTGTTTCCCCGTGTTTCGGTATGCCCCGTGTTGGGATGTGTACATATATTGTGATATCTTTGTGTCTCATTTTTTGGAACGTTCTCCATACAAAGAAGAATCTGCTGAAATTTTCTAAAAAATCCAACACATAAAAAATTTTCACAAAATTTTTATCGTATGCGAAAATAGAAAGTCATTGAATTGAATCTATTTAAATTATAGCATACGATAAGAAAAATTAGATAAAGAGCACATAAAGGATTGAGTTAAGTTCAATTTTGTTAGAAGTTGGTAGAATACAAAGAAAGTTCGAGGTATGAGTTGTGTTTGACGTCTCCTTTAAGGAATTGCAAGGATGCAATTTTCATAGATGCATAGTCTGTAACTATATGCCATAATAATAAATAAATTAAATTAAAATAAATCGTTTGAATTTTATTTTTAGTAACTAGTATTTATGAAAATACAGTTTTACTTAAATAAATTCTGTTTAATAAGAGATTTTATTTTAATAAATTGAATTGAATTAATAAACCCTTTTCGGATAATATATTAAAATCGAATAAAATATTTTAACTAATTATAAATATATAAAAGTGTAAATAATTTTTATATAATTAAAATAGTGGAAAATAAATAAGCGAGCATCGATCTGAATAAAATTATCTAATTATCAAAGTATAATTTATAAAGTGAAGTGTAAATTAGATTGAAAATTTAATTACAATTTAAACGAGGAGATTATTAAAACAAATGGGTAAAATATAAATTAATGGCCCAAACCTATAAAAAACATTCCCTTCTCTTCTTTTTTCGAGAATTCCCCTACCTCACCAATTCAAGTCCTAAAACCCAACCCATTCCTGTCTTACATTTTTAACTCTAATTTGCTAAAAATCAAAATGTTAACCGAAAGAAAAAAAACGAAGAGGCAATCAGGCACAAGACGTCGTGCTTGGTGACGACGATCGAGGTTGGCTGGCATCAGCACTGAGGCAGTGTAACAGCCCACCTTTTTGACCTCCAAATGTTGACACTAATACATCCACGGGTGCCTAGCATCCAAGTGCTAGAAAGGCAGATTGTTAGGGTAAAATAAAAGAAAATGAAGACAGAACAACGAAGAAGAGAACACAATATCATAATTTGACAAACAAAACGATAACATATATTATCAAAAGATAATACAAAACGTTTACTCTAAGATATACATCATTTTAGAGTTACTATTCGAAATACTATCATCGGTCTTGATAATTATGACAACATATCCTCACAAATGTTGATATGTACAATATAGTAATATTGTGCAAATAAGAATACTACGGCAGGTGAAACATCCAGCTCGTCTTCTTGAGTTCTAATGAACATCCAACTAAAATCTTCCTTTTTTAGACTACTCGAGACAGCACATGAGAAATTTAGGGAAAACAAAAACAGCGTGTCAGGCGTAAATCTGGTATGAGAAACTCAAGAAATATGCGATCAATATAGAACAGTACTTTCGAGACCGCATGGAATGTTGTAACGGTTATCCCCTCTGAAGAGCCATTCATTTAATAAGTACACAAGGTGTTTTGTTTTTGAAACTGGTGTATTTATACAATGAGAGATGGTGAGGTTTATTGATGGACATGTTGTGTTTGATACTGATTTGTGGGGTTGATTTGTAGGGTTGATTTGTGGGGTTTGATGTTGGATGTATATATTGTACATTGATGTTGGATGTAGATATTGCAGTCGGATGTGCGACATTGATAATGGAAGGTTTGTTTTGTATTGATTGGAAACGTTTGAGTTTGAGATGATAACGTTTGAGTTTTATATTATTATTGATATTGATATTGATTTCAGCATATATATCTGATGTATATTGATATTGATGTGTTGTCATAAATATCGATATGGAAGTGCTGTTTGGCTGTAGAAAAAAATATTACCTAGATTTCTAACGGATATCGACGGCTTCCGACGGCCTATAAGTCAAAATTTCCAACGAATATCGACGGCTCCCAACGGTTTACCGGTCGAATATTCTGACGGCGTCCGACGGTTTTCTAGCAAGTTTTCAAGCCATGTGGACGTCGGCACCGTCGAAAAAACCGTCAGAAGTCATCGCAAAGTCATCGTCGATGCCGTCGGAAATGGACGAAATCCGTATTATGTATTCCGATGGGATTTCCGACGACTCGCGATGATCGCCAACGGTTATGAGCCATCGGAAATCACTGTGTACCTTGTAGTGGAAGCTGAAAGAATGGAACAGTTCGGACATGACGCGTCGGATGCATCATGTCAACATTGTTCAATTTCGAATAACCATTTTTTGAGTTTATAGAATCTCTACTCATTTTTCCTTCCTCCACCAAACTTAAACACCCCAAATCCGAACCTTTCAAGCCATTTTCATCACTTCTTCTCCTCCAACCCACTTCAACGCCCAACTTTACTCAGATATTCCTAATGTGATAGCGAATGACTTATTTTTTAGTCCTAATGCCATTACTTCTTGTTGGACATTCGATGTCAATTCATTTTCTTGGTCAAGACAAGTGAGTCCATGATTTTGGGAGAAAAAAATCTAAATTCCGACACGTTCAAACAAATTATTGAACATTGTACTAGATTCGGTAGCTGCTCAACAATTATGAGCAGTTGGGGATTTCTGTTATATTTGTGTATTAGACTACAATTTAAGGTTGTTCCGTTCTTTGATGGGCAAAGAAATTAAACTTGGTAATTTATTAAACTGGATGGTCATGCAATTTAGAAGAAACAATTGGTGTTCTGTTAACTTCAAATGTATTATTTTTAATGAAATGTACCGTTAATTATTTCTGTACCATATAGTTATATTTTCCATTTCATATGTTGTTTGTAATTTAATATCAATTGTTAATATTTGCTAAAAAATAATTAAAACAAAACAAAAAATAATACAAATTCATACAAACAATGATTTCCCGTTTGTTGCTCCATT
Organism: Allium fistulosum; assembly: GCA_030737815.1. Lineage (NCBI taxonomy): Eukaryota > Viridiplantae > Streptophyta > Magnoliopsida > Asparagales > Amaryllidaceae > Allium > Allium fistulosum. The sequence goes on from CM060908.1 coordinate 329,487,311, forward strand.
TGCAACACAAAAAATGTATTCCACTTTCGCTGAGTTTTCCTGGTCCGTTTGGAATAATCCGATTGGATGTTCTATTCGCTTTGCAAAGAAAATGCCCAAAGAAGAATGAGCAGAAATAATAAATGTTATGTTTATATGTACCTTTTGGAAGTATAATAAATTACACAAAAGATTGTAATAATTAAATGAATTAGTCATATCGAAATTGAAAAAATGAGGATCTGTTTCGTTTAATTTTGTATTTTATGGTTTGAGTTTTCAACATTCATAACAAAATATGACGATAACGGAAGAGAAGTATAAAATTTTATGTCATTATGATGACAACGAACAGACGGCGAAAGGGTTGGAGAGACGACGGAGAAGGTCAATTGTTTCTCATTTTTTTTGTTATTTCTTAAAACACAAAAAACAAAGTAAATTTGTTTTCTATTTTAGGGGAATTTTTTTTAAAGGACAAATAATTTAAAAATTTTATTCAAAAGGACACACAAACAGTTTTCTTCCAAAGGACAGGCCCAAAGCTCATTCGCGCGTTAAAACATTTCTCAATTTTCTTCGTTCGTTTTCCTGTTCGATTTTCAAATCCGCACCCTTCTTCACGACACAAAATAAAAATTAAGAAAAAATGGCAAACGAAACCACAGCAAAATCACTACCTCCATCTCAATCGCATACGTCAGGCAGTAAAAAACAAGCAGAGTTTGAGCACGAATCTGATACCTTATCCCCTCAATCTGATATTCGACAAAAACCTAATATCCTATCACCTCATTCTGATTATCAGCTCGAATATGGAAACAAAGAACCTCAATCTGAGAATTGAGCCAAAATTGAAAACCTACCACGTGAATTTGATACCCTAGCAGCTGTATCTGATAACCTTCATGAAGCAAATATCCTAGCTGCAGTAGAGACGTAGCAGGAATCTGCAAGGTTAACACTATTAAAAAGACCAATGGAAGAAAATATAAAGCAAAAAAGGGAAAGAAGAACAAAAATGAAACATGAAGAAAACTGAACAGAAGAAAAGGTAAATGATATTATGAAATGAAGCATAACAAAACCATTCTAGATTTATTATGATACCATTGAACTTATTTACAGAAAAATGAAGAAACCATGCAAGAAAAAATAGCTGGTGACAAATCAATTGTACAACAAGTGCAAAAAAGAGAATTAAGATCGAAGATTAAAAACGAGAAAATAATTCAGCAGCAACTTCAACAGACAACTAATACCATTAAGTTATGAAACTGATACTATTAAATTATTAGATGTATTTTAATAGTGTTAATATGTTTAACGGGAAAAAGCTCAAACAAATAGCAGTTGAGGAATCTGAAGATGAACAAGCCAACACGGTAAAATTACAAGCCATATCACTTATAAAGATTTTCATGTTCAAAAAGTGATACCTATAGTTTGTTCGGTAGAAGACAAAGCTTAGTTGGTTAAAAAATAAATTTCATTGCCATTTGTTACAAAACTGATACTAATATATTGAAAATATGATATCAAACATCTGTTAGAGTTAACGTGATACTTTGTATTTAGAAAAATTAATTTCAACACACACATAAAAACTGATACCAACATCCTGCAATAGTGATACCTATTGTCTAATTGTCTGTAGCTGATTCATTTTAGTTGACAAATTATTTCACCATCTTTTTTCTAGGAAAACTGATACTAAATTCTTACGAAATGGTACCCACTGTATAATATGTTTTAGTTAATATGTCAATGTTGTAATTTTTCAATAAAATGATACCTATATTTCACAAAATGATACCCACTGTATAACAAACTAATACCTAAATTTCATAAAACGAACTTATTGTTTGTTTAGTTAAAGACAAAACTTTGTAATTTTGAAAATAATTTTTCAATAGTTTATAACAAAACCGATATAGTTATATTCATAAAATGATACCCACTATCATTGATGGAATTTACTACTCCATAATTGAAATTATTTGTATCAAATAAAATTGACACTAATGTAAGGAAAAACTGATACCTACTATCTGTTTTTATGGACATCATATCTTAAAATTAATATACTGTTTGTTTGAACCAAACTTATACATACACCTTATAAACATGATACTCACTTTATCTTTCTTTGAACTTTATACTTTTAATTATACAAATTACTTTCATTGTAATTTGTAACAAAGATAAAATAAATATAAGTTAAAAATTATACATGCAATATGTTTTTTTTGAAGTTATTATGTAGCAATTTTACAAGTATTTCAACCATAATTTTAAAAAAATTGATACCTACATTTAGCAAAAATGATACCAAATTTTGGTTAGATAAAAATACCATGTTTTATCTCATGTTTATGGAAACTGTTACCACTATATCATGTTATATATTGTTTTGTTTCAATGCTATTTTTTTCACTAACAACTTAATGCCACATTTTCATGAAATAGGACGATAATGATTTTGCCAATCCATGTCATAAAAGCATGCATGCGACATCAAAGCAATCAAATAAACAGATAGCAAAATCTGAACATGTTTAGCCAGAAACTGCTTATAGATGTGGCTTACAAGCTATCTTCAAGATATTAAAACTGGTGAAAGAAAAAAATGGATTGACCAAAAAACAATTTGACATCTTAAAGAAGACACCATTTTACAACTTCTTCAAAGTCATCTATGAAGAAAAAATAACAATAAAATAGTGCAAAAAGCATCAACACAACTTGGATGCTTTATAAAACTACTACTTTATGGAAACTGATACCTTCGTCTTAGGAGAAGACAAAATGAAGGTCACTGCCAGAGATAAAAGCTTGATGTTTGGTATGCCATTAAAAGGAATAAACATAGAACCAACAAAAAAATTGACGTGCAAAACCATTCCACCAAACTGCAAAGAATTTGCAACTAGAAACTTTGGCACATGTACTTACATAACAAGAAATGTGGTGGAAAGAAGAATTAAACAAGGAATATCAAAACGGAAAAAAGAAAATGAAGAAGGTCTGCCTTTGTTGATAATAATGCAAATACTATCGACATTTTTCTTTCCCAACAACCAACAAAAACTAAGATGGGGAATTCTACCCTATTTGATTAATAGTGAAACAATGCAGTCTGTCTCATGGCCAGAAACAATAGAGAAAACTTTTAGTAAATTTGTCAAAAAGTTTATCTCTAAACCAAGAAACATGTCTGGATGTTCCATGCTTCCATTGGTAAGTTGTGTTATGCATAATATTATTAATTGAAAAAAATGTTATATTCAACATTCTTACCTAATTATGTCTTTAAATGTTTATAGTATTGCATCTGTGAGAAAATGAACATCATCCAACCTAGAAGGCAACTTGATGAAGATTTACCCAGATTTGCACGTTGGGATGTAAGAAAACTTAAAGACATTGTTGTGAAACAATTTTTGAATGATATAAAAGTTGGCAATGTAAGTTAAAATTAAATCTTACTTACACTAGTCAATATCAGTTTACATTTTATGTTCTCTCTGTCTATAGTATCAGTTTCAACACTTAGAATAATTTTTTGTCTCTGCATAGTATTACATATGCCTCTTTGCAGTATCATTTTAGCTTCTGATTAGTATCAGTTTCAATGTGTAGCTTTAAATTTTTGTTTCCATAGTATCAATTTTTCCTTAGCATAGTACATCTTGTCATTTTGCACAGTATCAGTTATAATGTACAATAATACTTGGTATCATTTTTAACACTGCACATAATCAATTAGTACGTGTACATAGTATCAATTTCATTACCATTATATTTTCTTCTATTAAACTAATCATTTATTAATGTCAGTTATAACTTATAAGTTACAACATACTATCATAGAAGGACATTTCTATTTCTATTTTAAAACAAAATAACTATTTCAATTACACAGGTAAAAGAAATAAGCACGATTCTTCCACATGAACACAAGCTACTCCAAACAAGATCAACAAAAGGTGAATCAAGCGACAAAAGAAAAGAAAACCAACGAAAAAAAATAAAAATTGAAGAAGCTGAATAGAGTACTCGATCTTTTGAAGATTTTGTAAGCCTTAATGTTTTGCAAATGCACATTAAAAATTTGGAAGAAGAAGGTAAAAAAACAAAGAAGCAATTAGATAAAGAAAAGAAGTTGAGGATAAAGGTAGAAAAGAAAATTTGAAATTGAAAGAACAATTGAAAGAACTCAAATCAAGACTGGAAGAAAATGAAAATAAAAATTCAGAAGTTGAACTACAAAATGAAGAAAAAACATTCACAGCTGAAAATATAGAAGAAGAAAATCTAGAGTGTCAACAAGAACCTACAAAGTGTCAAGCAAAAATAACAGAAATGGACAGGTACATGATTTTTTATTATTGAAAATAACACTGTTTGATTCGAATTCATGCTTGCTTATATTATAAATAATTCTGAGTATAAGTTAAAATAAACTAATACCTAAATGTATTAAAAAAATGATACCTTTGTTCCATTTCTTATAACTTGATGGTTTGTAAATTGTACTATTTATGTTGACCATCATTTAGTAGAAAACTGATACCAAAATAATGCAGAATTTATATGTAGTAGTTGTTTGATTAGAACTCATGGTTGGTTGTTTTACAAACAATTTTCACTATTGAATAAATCAAAACTGATACCTATATGTATGAAAAACTGATACTTACTTTCTGTTTAAAAAACTGATATCAATGCAAAAATGATACCCATAAACTGCCACTATTAACATTATTATTGATACTAATAATATTATATTCATTCACCAATAACAAAAACTGACAGCTTCTTATTGTTAATATAGATTCTCAACTGAAAAAATGTAGAAGAAGTTGAAGACACAACTGCTGACACTAATACAGAACAAGTCCACCAAACAACTGAAAAAGAAAGTACATGCATGGAGACTGAAACAGCAACTCAAATGCATGAAAATGCGCTCCAACCAAATGAAGATAAAGCTATGGACACAAAAGAAAAAAGTGAAGACATGTTGAACAAAACAAATGAAACAGTGTTGCGAACAAATGAAGATAAAACGGCATAAAATGAAATAAAAGAGGCTCAAAAATTGGAAGAAGATACCAGTAAAGAGAGCAAAGTTGCACGATACAGTGATGTAGTACTAGACCTAACACCTCCATCTTTCAATCTCAATATCACACAACAGTTGCAAGAGGGAATAACAGAAAAGGACGAAGAAGACAAACCAGCAAAACCTCCTGGTCGGAAAAGGAAACAAACAGTTCATAAGCCATCTTCTTATGTGAAAAGAATAAAAACAAGAGAAAGAAAAAAAAAAGCCCCAGCTTTGAATATGGTCAGAGAATGAAAAAAAACAGCGAAAAAACAAAAACCTAAAGAAAATAAAAATAATGAAAAACTGAAGAAAAAAAATGAAAATGATGAAAAAGAAAGTAAAGAAGAGTCAATCCCAATGCCAATTCAAGTAATAGAGCCAACACTTTCAAATTTAGGACTAGGACACTGCAGCAAAACCTTGGCATACTTGAATATAGAACAACAAAATACAATCAAAACTTTCTTTGCTATGACATCATCAAAAGAGTAAGTTTACAAACATATATACTAATTTTGCTGGTTAAATAACATTGTATAATTGATATGTGCCTTATTTTCTTAAAACAGAGATATAGCATGGAAAGATAAAGACACAATTAGAGGAGGATGTACAATAACAAAAAAAGTACCACAACAACTTCTTGAAGAAAATGCCACACATGGATCGGTACACACTTTTTTTTTGCTTAATAATACTACTACAAATAAAAATAATTACAAAAAATAATGTCTAATAGCTATTTCCAATGCTATTTATACCAAAACTGATACCTATTTATAACCAAAAATGATACCTAATTACTATTTGTTATAAAGTGGTGGTCTATTAGTTGAATTATGTATTAACTGTCATGTGTGACAAAATAAATACCAAAATAGTGCAAAACTAATTCCTAGTGGCAGTTGATATAAATTCATACTTTTATTTTGTAGTAGCAATTGATTTAATAGCATGTCCAAAAATGATACTAAGTCAGTGCAAAAATGATACCTAGAAGCTGTTTCATCATATTTCATGCTTAATTATTCTTGTAATTTGTAATATATATTACCACTATTTAAACAAAAGATACTAATTATCATTGAATATTGCTTCACCAATAACAAAAACTTACATTTTCTTGTTGTTAATATATATAATTGACTGGTATTTATCTAAATGTGGGCTGAAAGAGCACAACTATGCATTCACAGCCAAGGTTTCAAATCTCGGATTTTGGCCAATATCTCGGGCAAATATCTCAGCTGTCTCGGGCGATATTTAAAAGACTTATAACTAACCAAGCTGCCAAATCTCGGATTTTGGCTAATATCTCGGATTTTCATCTCGGCTGATCTCGGGGAGATTTAAAACCTTGTTCACAGCAATAATGACGGTAAATAAAACTTTAATATACAATAATATGATAAATGCTACATATATATTGAATTCTAACTTTTTTTTATTTAACAGCAATCTATAGTTTTCAATATACATGGAATTATAAAATCTTTAGTGCTGCCTTTCCTTGAACAAATTATGGAGGATGAATACACAAATGCTATATATTTCCCATTGCATTGTGAATACCATTGGACACTAGTAACTTTGACATAACCAACAATGCAATGAAGTCATCTAGATTCTAGACGTCCAAGAAGGAATTCTAATGAAAGAAACAACCCCAGTCTAAAGCAGGCAATGATATTGGTATGATATATTTTTGTTATGAAACAAAATAATTTAATTAAACAAATCGAACATTAGCTAACTTTGTATTGTTTTGTCTTCAATAGAGAAATAAAATTGAAGAAATGCTGAAAGAACTTAGGAAAAATAAAAACATACAGGATAAGGAGGTGAAGGCAAATGAAATGCATCAGATACCATGTGCACAGAAAGGATCAGACACGTAAGTTGTTTATGTTGTTCAAAATGATACCTACTGACAGTTAAACTGACACGGTAAATTTTCTTTTAAACTAATACCTAGATACTGCAAATTACAGACAAAAACTGATACTCAATCTACTGACTGCTAAACTGATACCTAGAAACTAAAAATTACAGAAAAAAAGTAATACCTAGATACTGAAAATGATACTTAGTGACTGCTAAACTGATACTGCAAATTATAGACATAAATGAATACCTAGATACACAAAACTGATACTGCAAATATTCTTTTAAACAGGCTTGACTGTGGTATATACTTGATGATATTCATCATATCAATGAACAAAAGTCAAATACCACTCAAAATAGCCCCTGAACAAATGATGAAATCTAGAGCAAGAATTGCACATGAGATATTGACTGACAAAGAGCACTGTTGGAGCTTAGCCAAGTTCATGTCATGTTTGCAAGAAGAAGATAAATGAACAAATCAAACAGTTTGCAAAAAGTGCTACTATTTTCACATGAACTGATGTACATTTTAGATATTTTGTTATATGTAGTTGAATTTAATTTCTGTTTTAATGTTGATACAATCAATGCTTGATATTAGTACAATTTGTTCTACAAACTATGAACATATTTCTGGTGATGTAAAAATTAGATTTCATTACCTTATATCATAGTTTATATTTTGTTAACATATTTTGTTTTAAACAGCGTTGATTGCGGAATATATGTCATGATTTACATTGCATCACTGAATAGAAACATGATTCCAAAAAATATCCAACAACACATTGATATCAAAACTAGAGCAGAACTAGCAATAGACGTATTGACAGATAGAAAGCACTGTTGGAATGTAACTAATAACCAGTCAAGCAAAGAAGAAGGTGCAGAAATTGAGAATTTTATGTGTTAAAGTAAATCATTGTATTGTTTCACAATTAAATTTGATACTTATGAAGTAATGATGCTCTGTTGAAATTTGGTACTTGTGAAGTAATGATGTTCTGTTCTTAAAACAATGCCGATCTTACTTGTAAAAACAATGATGATCTGCTGGAATGATTTGTTGTAATTGATGTTCTTTTCTTTACCTGTTGTTTATATTATAACAAGATTATATATTGAATGTTCTATCATGCAACTATTGATCCTACATAATATTACCAGTTTTATGATGCAACTACCAGTTGTATAATAATATTATAAGATTTCATATCATATATCAATACAAAACAGTAACTGGGTATCTGTTCTAATAACTAATAGTATCATTTTTGCTAAAAATGACACTCAACATACTTTATGAAACAAAAATTAGTGCCAATGTCAGTTTTTGCTAACACAAGATATCATTATAATTATTTATTAGTACTAGTGTCAGTTGTAGCACGTATTATAATACACGAAACCGATACTAAAAACTAACCAAAACCGATACTAAAGTTCTTTATATCCAATCAAACAAACATTATCTCTAACCAATAGAAAGCATGTATCAATTCAATCATCTTCTTCAATCAATTACACAATGATTATCAGATCCCATATACTATGTTATCAACTTTGTTATAAATAAGTTAAATATACAAAATTGAACAAAAATGATATCACACAATGAAAAAATGATACCATATTTTATACCAACAGATTGCGTAAAATGATACTAAACACCTGATACTAACATTATGCAACAAATATTAAAACAAATGTATGAAATAAATAAATAAATAAACACCAGAACTGATACTGTAAAAACATATAACTAATACTAAAACCGATACTATCATTTATACTAAATAGATGAAATTAAAATCAATTTGATAATATGCTATACTGAATACAAATTAATAACAAGGTTCAGTTACAGTAAACCACCAAAACAAGTCACACATCCACTTATTATTCTGAACAAATTCAAAATGTAAAATCAAATCATATCCTCTTCGAAGCTTGACAATTCCGTTTATTATGACCAAACTGCTTGCACTCTCCACAACTATTTTGCTTATTCTGAAAATACGAAAATCCTCCTTTGCGCTTGATTGATGGTCTACCAACGCCACGTTTCTCTTTTGGTGGCTTGATAACATCTTGAATGCTACCATCAACAATAGGCCTATCATAATTTGGAATAGGATTTTTAGCATTGGCATAAGAACATCGATAAGCATCAACAGTGAAGTAATACTCAACAAAATCATATACACACAACTTAGACTTGTTCATACACTTTATAGCATGAACACAAGGAAATCCTGTAATTTTCCATTGGTTGCAACTACAAACTCGTTCCTTCAAATCAACACAATGAGAGTTTGGAGATTTAAATTCAAAAGAAAAATCAGAAGATTTATATACATCCCATCCAAATCCTTCTTCAATCAATTCACCTAAACGCAACTCCATAAAAGGACAAAGAGTTGTTCTCCACAAACGACACTCTTCTCTCCTTCTAGCCATTTGTTCCATAATCTTAACATATATACTATCTAAACACAAAGTAATAGGCAATGCTCGTTCATCTAAAATCCAACTGTTAAAACTTTCTCCAACATTCGAACTATATTCACCATAACGTTTTCCTGGAAAAAATAAATCCACCCATTTATCAAAAGGCTTATCCTTTAAAAAATTCACACCAGCAACACCACCAATTTGGCAAAACTTAGAATGTGCTCCTTCAAATTCATATAGATTAGAAGCTCTAGAACACAATTTGAATAGATCAACAATAGACACATTTGCATTTTTGGCTTTTACCGTTGAAAGAAGATTTTTTTCCATATGCAAATAGCAATAACTGTGATAAGCTGAAGGAAAAACTTCACGAACACTTGAAAGCAAACCTTGGTGCCGATCTGATATAAAAACCAAATTACGATCTTCTTGAAGCATTTGTTTTAAATGATTCAAAAACCATGTCCAATTATCCACATTTTCTACAGAAACTACACTCATAGCTAAAGGGAAGAAACCTGCAAATGCAAAAATAATTAGTAAAAAAATCTAAAACTAATTTTGACCATAAATCTGAAACTATTCATGAAACCGATACTAACATTAAAAAAACTAATACCGAAAACCTGATATGACCATTATAAAAATATTGATAACCAAGACATTATACACATTAATCTTCATTCTAACACAACAAAGTAATGTACATTAACATATATTATAATACAAATGAAATTCCAATACTACACAACTATATATGATACCATATATTAACATACATGAACCTGATACTAACATTTTACACAAACTAATACTAATTGCCTGCTAAGCATTATGAAATTATGATACCAAATACAAACTTACAATTCAATACAATGCAAATTCTGATACTAGAAACTTGCTAGCTATAAACTACATATCTTAAGACTGATACCAACATAATACAAATTATAATAACAAATACATATTAATGTTAATGCTAACTATTATGATGTCAATACAAATAAATCAAAACTAAAAACAAAGACATACCTTGATCACCATTTTTTGCAGTAGCACCCATCAAAACACCAGGACGTCCCTTCAAATGAGTAGCATATAAGAATATCATAGGACGACAATACTTGAATCCAAGTAAACAAGCACCAAAAGCAATAACCACCCTCTAGAATTCATTACTACAAGGGTCAACATCCATGTCAACAAAACTATTTGGATTAGACTTCTTCACTGCTTCCAAATACCAACTCAAATCATTATAAGACAAAGCATCATTACCATGCAACTCTATTAATGCAAGTTGATTCTCATGATAAGCATAACCGTAAGACAACTGAACATTGTATTCTCTTCTAAAATCAACTATAATATCTTTAGACTTTTTACTAGGACAATCACGGATCTCGTCAATAATCAACGATTTAACAAACGAACTAGATATATGTGGATTATTCACATTTCTAACACCAGCCCCAAAAGAATGATCAGCAACCATATTTCTCATAAAAAACATCTTCAATTCTCCAGAATCACAAGAAGCATGGACTTTGAAAAGACAACCATCCTTATATGAAGAGTAAATTACAGTAACTCTTGTAGCACAATTCTTTAAAAATACTAATTCATATCCCCTTTGAATTTGATATGCCATCAAAAATTCTCTAAAATGTTCAGCTCCTCCAAAACAAAAACCAACAAAATCAGAAATGCATAATGTCGACCCTCTCCTCAACATATCTTTTAAATAACTTTTACCATTAACAACAACATTTGAACAGACAGATACAGTAGAAGATGAAGCACGAACATTAGATGAATTTGAAATAGAAGCACCATCAACATATTCCAATTCAGAACCCTTAACCTTAACAGTAAAACTGAAGAAAGAACTTTTCTTGTATAACTGAAAACAAATTATACTATGAATATCAAAATCAGTATCAACCATAATAACTTTGTCCTCAAGTACATAAGAAATCTGAATGGAAGAAGGAGTTAATTGAGACCAACATTGAAATATCTCATTCTTCATATCATACAAAGAGCATTCGATAGACAATCGAGTGCTAAAAGTGTTATTATTCAACACAAACAGACAAAGAAGACTGTTATCACCATTGCCAAAAAAAATAAAAACAAAAACATAAAACATTAGTTTTTCCATTTCACAAAACTGATACCTAGTTACTGATAATATAAAAAAATGATACTAAGTAAAAATAAAAATGATACCCAGAAATTAAACCTAAACTATGATATTTTCTACTCTATCACAACTTTATATACAACCCAAGCAATCATATTTTTCCAATCATCTCAACATTAATGCAAGATTATGCAAGATAAATTAAATTTAAAGCATATTAGAATACAGCACTGCATAAAGAAACAAATAAATTAAAAAAAAAACCTGCTGCTGATGTCAAAAGTTGTCATAGAAGAACGAACAAGCAATTAGAAAAACAACACTGCATGTAATTTGTAAAAACGAACACAATTAGAAATCACAATCAATTTTTTTAACTGTAATAGAGAAAAAAAACAAAATAAATAATAATATAAGCATACCTAGTTAATACAATTTGAAGAAAAACAAGATCACAGCAGAAATATGAAAAGAACGAGATCGACAAACGCGCGTGAGGAAAATTTGATCGATGAAATATAATTTTCAGAAGAACGAAATTGAAATGACCGAACGAGGTTGATCGATATTTTGATTGCGAGAGTGAAATTGGATCGCGACAGAAAATTTGATTGAAAGGAAGAAGAAGAAGCGCGCGAAAGTGAGCCGGAAGGAAAATATGATAATTTATCCTTTAGATAAAATTATTAGTGAACTCTCCTACATTCAAAAAACCCTAAAAATTGTCCTTAATGAAAATTTTCTATCTATTTTAATACTAGTTTAAATTTTCAAATTGTTTGTTTTCGGAAAAAAAATACACCGTGTGTACTAAATATGACGAGTCATATGAGACCTAAAACCTTTGACGGCGTAATTGAATGCGTTCAGTTCGATTTTGTCATGCTTAAACAGTACTTTATACCGAAGTAAACGGAAGCATAGAGTACGTCAAAAATTAGAACAAAGGTTCAATACGTGCCACCACACCATTCAAGCTTGACCAAGATGAGATGGACAGTGGAAAAAAGAGAGTAAAATGAGTGATGTAGAGGAAGAAACAAAAAGTGCAAGTTAATAATGGAGGCGTGACACTTGATGAGATGGACAGTGGAATAGTCGTTGGCGGAACCCTCGTGTTATTGCATTACCCAACCAAGTCAGACTTGGGTTTCTGTCCCGGGACCCCTTCCGTTTTCTACTGTCGCCTTCAACTTGTTTACTTCTGTTTTGGAACTTCTCATTTTATTTCAACCATCTTTCTTACTTAATTTATCGTTTCCTCAACGAAGTATGTTAATAATTAGAATGCACATATCGCATAGCGTTATGCGACGATACCAAACATAAAGGTAGCGAGGTTGTCGTAATCGTCCTGTCAAGCTAAATGCTGTTGAAGATTTTGAGCTACACAAACATATTAGAGCACTTCCAACCCTAAGCATTCCACTTTTATTCTAGGGACATTTCACCAGAAGAATAAATTTTACAGTCCAATTAGTTTGTAGGACACACATTCAAAGAAATTATTTTCAAGGTCAAAGTCAGCAGAATAATTACTTTCAAGAATAAAATCAGCAGTCCAATTACTTTCAAGGACATAATTTCATAGGTTTTTAGACCTTAGAAACTAATTATTTTACATTTTGTCCTTTAAAGTAATTATTTCAGTTGTCTGTCGTAGAAACTAATTCCACTTAATAAAGAGGCCTTTGTGGCTAATTTCCACTTTATAATTTTATTATTAACTACACCCAACACCGGCAACAAATATTCTTTTGGAATGGAGAACGAATGCCAGAATCACTAGCTTATTCCATTCACTTCTAACCAGCATTTGAGAAGGAAAAGAAAAAAAACCCTAGTGGTTTATTGATTGTAATATTTGAATTAGGGATGACAATTGAACGGGTCTAGGGTCTAAACCCGGTAGACCCGTCCTTGTTTTGATCCGTCAAGACCAGCACCATTCGGTTTGCGGGACGAGTAGACTCATGACCCATTTTTAAGAGCTCCAGATCTATGGTCGCGTTGGGCTTGTTCATCCATCCTAACCCGACCCGCACTACAGAAATTTCATAAAATCGCTTTATTACGATAACAATGATTTGTTAATCATTTTATACATAAGCGGTTATAACATGTATTTTCTAATGTTCCATTTAATAAATTATATAATTTTTTAATATTAAGTAGCATTACTAATAATTATATAATAACATATGCATGTTTTTTTTGAACCGTTATCCTACACATCATTTTTATTACCTTATTTATTATTATAAACACATTGATATTTATATTTATTTTATCATTTAGTGACAATCCTTTTTTAAAAAAATTAAATAAATATATGTACATTAATACATAATTTTGAATGAATATGTAAGGCTTCATCGGGTCTTGAGGCGGGGCTGGTCTACCCTGACCCGTATAAGTTTCAGGTACGGAGCGAAAGTTTAGACTCGCATCGGGTCTACAGGGTGTGTCTGAAGCAGGATTTAAAAAATTCAAAACAGGTCTAAAGCATACAAAACCCGTCCCAATCCGCCCCATTGCAATCCCTAATTTGAATAATTAGATTATTCGGCATTTAAAATATTGAATAAACATGTATATGTTTGTTTTGACTTTTTTTTTTTCATCGACCTTCTTTTCTTCCTTCACAAATTTCATATTACCAAATAAATATCAAAAGGATATCCCTCCACATCCAAATTTGCTCAAAAATAAATTATTTTAAGGTCAAAAGAGAAAGGTTTAAGTTTGAGTAGCCTTCAAGGTGGGCGTAGTTGAAGGGCAACGTCGAATGTTGGAGGGGATGGTAATCATGGTGAAAGCGAACATAATGACAGTGGAGTCATAGTGCTAATTCGAACTCCAACAGACGGCGAAGAGCAGGTGACGACACTATTGCATCTTGAAGTGGGCATATGGTGATAGTTTTTGAAGACTCTGTTCTCGACCATTATGTTGATCAAAACCTAGTGTCAAATAAACAGTAAGCAAATTTCGAATTCTTCGAAACTAACAACATCATGTTAGTGCAAACGTCAACAATACTATAAATTTCTTTATAATTTAAATTAATTTATAATCCTTGGCATATCAATCAGATTAACTTAGTAAAAGTGTTACATTTAACCAGTACAAATTTGAACATGCAATTGACAATGAAAACAAAAACTTAGTTGGCACTTAATAATTTTAAAAAATGATTATGTATTAAGCAAGCTCGGGCGGATCATCTCTACGGTAACTTTGCTCTTGTGTGTCCCCCATATATGTTAATAACAAAGGTGGATACTGACCACACGATTAAGCAGTTATTAGGAGACGTGAGATTTGTATGTACTTTTATACATAGTTTACTTTATTTCACACATATTTATCTCGCAAAATAAACTCAATTTACTACTACAGAAATAAAAATATTGTTGAATTCAAACACATAAATGTGTGGTCCACTAACAGCCATTTGGTGGAAGACCCGCACACTTTTTATTTTCTCTTTTTGAAAGTTAGGTCTTACTTCGCTGGATTTTGTTACCCTCATTGGTCTTGGTGTTTGATCAAGCTCTTCCATATGATGAGCAGTCCAAATGCATTGTAATTTATGCTATGTACTTGCACATGTAGAGATATCCGCATATCGTGGGTACCCAATTGAAAGTTCGCTATAGTAAGACCACAATTAAAGGATTAGTACATCTTTACAACCCGAGTAACAACCTAGAGATTGTTGGGCTTTTTGTTCTTTAATTACATAGCGACGAGTGTTTTCTTCTCCAATCCATCGTCCACGTTACTTGTAGAACATGCTGCTATGGTTCCCCATTCACCTATCTTATTTGATTGGTTCCTTGTTATTGGCCATATCACCAAGTGGATTTTAGAAGGAACTGCATAATTGACACTATGAGTACACAATAATCTTTCATATCCAACAGTCGAGACATAGTTAGCATTATTTTACCAGCGGATTTGTGAATGGACCCTTTCCGAATTGGATAAAGTTAAGCGTATGTTCTAACGCCAATTATGTAAACATCTTGTTCGAAATAGAGTGGTTTTTTTAATGAAAAAGCAGTCCTCAACTTAAGAAGAGCACTCGTTATTTAATTAGATTAGCCAGAAACAAAAGCCATCAACACGTCTCATGCGTGAGGATACGATAATTTGCGTATATTTATATATACAAAATATAGGATAGTCACACAGATGATCAATACATAATAAAGAATAAGAGGGAATAAACAAAAATTATGTTATTCATAGCAAAAAAAGAGGAAATTTGTTACTAATATGATAAAGTGACAGCAAGAATGAACCGCTGCCCGAAAGCACTAATATTTCTGCTTCAAGTTGCAAGAGCATGCTGAAATGCAGCTGCGTGGTGGAGTGCTACGTGTAGTGAAATGCTAAAAACAGCGAATTGCATTGAAATGGGCAGTTGCGTGCACAGACATGAAGACTTGAAGGCTTGAAGGCATGTAAACAGTGAAAATAGTGAATATGATAAACAAGTTAAAGCATGTAGACTTGAAGGCATGAAGAAGCTGAAGACGGCGAAATGCATTTGAAATGGGCAATTGCGTGAACAGCAGGCTGAAATGAAACCGTGCAATTGCATGAACATGCATAGAGAGGAATAGACACTTACACTACTAGAAAGGCCTCAAAATGCGACAAAGCCTAACAACGGCTAGCGACGGCTAAAAAAAGCGGCCGTTGTCAGCCGTCGCTTATCGCGATTCAATAACCTGCAGCCGAGAACACAGTTTCATTATTCTCTCTTTCAAATCTATTCCCAAATCCCCTCAGCTCCGCCACCAGCCCCCGTCCTCCGCCGCCAGGAGCCATCGCAACCTTCCGTCGTTAATTTCAACCTCTCCAAACTCGTCGGTATTTCCTATTTTGCTTTATCTTTGTTTAATTTAGGTTTAAATTAAATTAGTTGATGATTTAGGAATTTGGAATTGGATGATTTAGGGGACTGAAATTGATGAATATATGTTATTAGTTTATGATATATAGTTTATTATTTGAATTGGGTATATAATGGTAAACCTAATTTAGAAAATTAGTTGATTATGCGTTTGAAAATGGCGATTATTGCGTAATAGGTTATGATAATTAGTGTTGATTTGGTGGTATTAATTAGTGAATTTATTGTTTACTATGTTGTTAAAAATTATAGCTAATTTAAAATCCAAAAAATAATCCATGATTATTGAATAATATGTTTATTGATAAGTTTACGAGAATGTTTGTTATACTGTTGTAAGTGCTAACTACTTATAGTTCGCATTTGCGAGATAAGGCATATTTTCCAAGTTAAAATAGTAACTCATAGTTCCCATTTGCGAGATAAGACATATTTTCCGAGTTACTGATAGTTCGCATGGATTTTGATTCATAATTAAACGAATTCTATTTGGCTACATTACTAAAAAAAATTAAGATCATTATTTCACTACAGACCACTAATACTTCAATATTAATATTTTTTTATTTGTGCTTTATTTATGTGAACCCCTTAGAGAATTTTTGGCCCCGTCTGACAAGTGTTGTATATGATCGTTATATAAATATTCGTTTTTCCACAGAACGGACATCTATATTCATCTGATACAACATTTGTTGGATTTGTCCTAGTATTTGGACAAGTTACAAACACAATAAAGTAATCATATTTTATAAATCATTTCAGTTTAAACGGTTCAGAAAATTTCGATGGCACTTCCTTTTTCCCTGTGTACACACATTTGTGTACGATACAGGGAATAAAGGAAAGTGCTGCCGAAATTTTTTAGAATCGTTTAACCTGAAATGATTTATAAAATATGATTACGTTATTGTATTTGTAATGGGAAGTAGGATAACCAGCCGTCAAAGTAAAAAAACAATAAACTTAAGAATTGAAAATTTGAATGCAATATTTATTTGAATTTGTTAAAATAGTAAAGGGTTATATATAAATACATATAGCGACGGCTAGAGACGGCTATGTTGCGACACTTTGCATCAACAACCCCGGAAAACTAACAAACCCAACGGTTGATTCCACGTGAACAATTAACCGTTACAAGCCGTTGCAAAATGAACGACGGAGCCGTCGCTTTCTTTTATTGCAACGAGATAATTAGCGACTTCATTTAGCGACGGCTAGCGACGGCCGCCAACGGCTAAAAGCCGTCGCTAAACAGTGCTTCTTTTGTAGTGTTACGTGAGCAGTCTAGAAGGCATTGAACCGTGCAAGTGCAGCCTGGTAGAACTGGGCGATAAATACTCAGGTGAAGACATAAGGTAGAGCAGCAGCAATCTCGGCAACCGAAACGATACGGACTAAGCTACGGTTTGGTGCACTAGTGCTGCAGTAGAGTGAGAAATGTCTTTGCGTATGCACATGTGAAGATGAGGCCACAATAACTGAAGCGAGAGATGGTATTGAATTAGTAGAGGGGTAATTGGATGGATCAATGTGTGGAGGAATGGGGGGTCTTCTTTGAAACGTGATAATACTCCTACGATATTCTCCCGTCTAGCCATCGATTCTGGGTTTCCTTTGCTGGACTTTGTCTAAATAAAATACAATAATGATGTATTAATTTTAAATAAGTTATTAAATACTCTTCTATTTCTCTCAATCATAGAGTCTAAATGGTAATTGTATATATACTGTCTATTGATTTTCTTTGAGAGGAACTAAAATTCGATCTAAAGTCCGTCCTGTAATCATATGAGTTAGGAATGGTATATGTTATCCGAATTTCAAAAATACCAAAAAGCTTACAATGAAGAATTAGGTGTATTGACATTCGAAGAATGGATGATTGGTGGATTCGAGGGATAAATTACGGTAATAGCACGGATTATCATTGCAATAATTAGGGTTTTTGGGTTTAGCATGTCAATTGTATTTAGTTTGTCATGTTAAACAATCCATATGTATATCAAAGCTTTAGGTGGTGCGTGTACTTTCCAAATATACTTAAAAAAATCCAGTTAATCCTAGAGAAGTTTAAAAACTTATACATTGACCTTGAGATGTAATTTTTACATTTATTCTAACTGTATTCAGCGATATTATGATGTTCATCCATGTTAATATGGTCAGTTGTGTTGAGTAGTGCTTGTAATTGTCTAAGAGTATTTCCAACAAGGTTTTGGTTAAACGTAAGATAAGAGCATCTCCAACCGTTTTGCTGTGAAAGTATACAAAATGTATAATATAAATATCGGAGTTGGTGATTTTCCCAACTAGTTTAAAGGTAGGCGTCCTAAGGGTCAGTCGTTTGTTGAACAAGCGCCTGGGGCCAGCGCCCTATATCAGGCGCTAAATCTCCCCCTCCCCCTCTCCATTTCACGTTTAGTTTAAAATTTTATAAGTTTAAAGTTTTTTAGTTTTTAGGTTTTTTTATTTAATATTGCGTCGATATGCCGCCCAGATCGGTTAGAGTTGGTAGACGGACAGTTCATTATATAACCGTTGTAGATATCGGACCAGTACATACTCCTCCGGATGCTACGATGACCGCAGACGATTTACAATCTTTGCACGACTTGCCAGCCACTATTTCACATCGTCTTACTTCAGCTATAGCGACGCCACATGTATACTTTTAAATCTTTATTATTTGATACACAACACATCACCAGTATATAAATGTTATTTGTTTATTTAGATTAATAGTTTTAGATATTATATTTAGGTTCGTCACATAGCTATGCGAGATAGTTGGTATAGGTGTATGTCTGAGTATTATGATGAGTTACCTGAGCCTATTTTGGCTAGACTTCTTGTGTCACCTTTCGGTGACTTTCTATCTTTATGTAGATTTGCCCATGTCGACCGCAACATTGTAGAGTCTCTGACTGAGAGATAGTGGCCTACTACTCATACCTTCCATTTTCCTGATTTTGAGTTAGGATTGACACCATTAGATTTTTATATGCTTACCGGTATTGAGGTTGGTCGATTGGACCGCATTCCTATTCCATTTGATTCTTTGTTTGAGGAGTTAGGGTCGCTTATGTTTATTTAACAGCTTTGGCTCCTGAGAAGGTCAGAGGAGGTGCTTGTACCCTTCCTTGTCTACAGCACGATATTACAGATTATAGGACCTCCAAGGAGATGCACACTCCAGTTATACGTGTCTTCTTATTATATCTTTTTGGGTCTACCTTTTTTAGTAATAATAAGGGTACTATCAGACTTGGTTATTTGGCTGGATTAATCGATGTGGATGGTCTACATGTTTATGATTACGGCACAACCATTCTTGGTTATTTGTACGCAGCGTTGGATACATATGTGCTACAACGGTCTCGCTAGAAGTACGGCTTTTGGTACATTCACCTTTCTGGTATTACGAGTATACAACCAACATGCATCCACGACTTATTCCAGAGGCGCACGCTACCCCATATATTTACTTCCCTCGGTTATGACGTTGGTGTCCAGATATGCATTTGCATCGTGTTGCACAGGGGGTGCACAACGAGCTGATGGAGAGTAGGCAGCAAATGGATTTGAGGCAGCGGGGTAACATTATATTTCGTCCATGGGAGCAGTATATTCATTTTATGGAGCCTGATGGTGATCATCCACTCACTTTTCAGTATGCTTTGTCGAGGCGGAGGGTTTGCTTTCAGGTTCCCACGTGTCCATTTATATGGTATTTGGGGAAGCATTGTTGGCTATAATTATATGGTATAGTTCGCATTCCCTCAGATCTGCTCCCATGGGACGATATGTATGGGGATATTAGGGTTGGCCCAGGTTATATTGCTGCTATGAGGGCCGCGGGATGGGTGGATGGCGAGGCATTTACTGTGCAGGGCCATTTTGATTCATATTGGGCTAGGGTAGCTCCGCGTGCTTTCGCGCTACCTGATTACATACGGGGTTTGAACTTCGATCACATTGGTCCGCGTTCCTTTTTCGATAGAGTCACTGTACCGCCTGGTGCCTTTGAGCCTACGTCATCTCAGTACATGCAGCCTCCCGCGTTCGACCCTCCTCCTCATTCATTTAGAGCCTACTATATGCAGGGTCAGATTGTGGAGTATCCCCTACATTTTCCTGCAAATAACGATATAGTGGGTGTACCATCTGCCGGCTTGTATCAGCCTCATCGGGTCCGTATGACTTTTAACCTTCATATTAATTGCTATTTAAAATAATCTCCATAAATGTATAATTTTTCTTCTATACATTTCAGTTTTCTCAGTACATGGATTACGATAGACGATTAATTGTTGCGTTTGAGAGTATGATGTTTCAGAACACCCAGATGATGCATCAGACTTATCAGACTTATTACCAGCAGCAGCGGACTCAGATACAGGCGTTACAGGCTCAGATTCAGCAGCTCCAGACGCAGATCTAGCCTCATGCAGGTGACCACGATGACTCCTCGGACCACGATGACTCCTCAGACAATGATAGTGGTTCACATCACATTGATTGATATGTTTCATCGATTTTATTCCGTTCATGATTTGATGGTCCGCGTTGTACATTGTATTTGTGTATTATCATTGTATGAGTGGGGGAATAAGTTGGCGCTTGTTCAACAAGCGCCTCATAATAGGCGCTTATTAAACAAGTGCCTAGGATACTGGCACTTGTTAGACAAGCGGCCATATCAATCCTGCATCCCCAAACTGTCAGCCCCCAAATCCACACTATCCTAAAATCTAAACCCAGTTGGAGAAGAAAGTCGATGCATATATCACATAATGTTACCTGTTGGAGATGCTCTAACATTTAATTTCATCAGTGGTCTAAAAATATCAATAATAAGATCGTATTTGCTTTGAGAAGCTAGAAAAAGTTTTGGGAATTCATGTTCTAGAGCGATAGGTAATATTCGTAAGTTATTCCAAAAGGAGATTTTATCGTCCAAATGAGCACAAAATTTGATACCCATTCTGGATATTGGAAGGAATTTTGAGATATCATTCCAGAAGAAAAAAATTATTACTCCGAGGATAAGAGTTTACTATATCTTTTTTCACGTTGCTTCCTTGTCATCTAAGAATTCACAGATCCATTCACATAAAGTGACGTGTTTAAGTTTTTTATGTTCACTATGCCTAAACCACCAAGATTTTTGGATTTGCAAACTTGTCCCTAGATGATAAGATGGTACATTTTATAGCATTTTGAGTTTCCATTCCAGAGAAAGTTCCTATTGGTTTTGTCTATTTTCTTATTAACCCAATCTAGAAATTTGTAAAAGGATAACCAGTAGATAATTATGTGTTATTCGGTTCTACCAGTTACCATTAGAAATTTCTTACTAACCCAATCTAGAATTTTGCATTATTTTGCAGTTAAGTGCATTAGCCACATCATTTGTGATGTTCAAAATATCATTATGAATTAATACCGAACTCTTATGGAAGTTAATAGTGGCTTAATACTAAGTCCGAAAAGGAGTACAAAGTTAGTTTAAGCATGGCTAAATGGTGTGGGATCTAGAGCTGTGAGCAAAAAAAATAGTGTCATCATATTGAATGGTCAAGACACCTTTAGAAGTAAGTGCCCCACCCAGGTAGGTAAAATACCATTGTTTCCAGCAAGTTAGAAAATTTTAGTGAATACATCTATGGTCATATTGAACGGGAGAGGAGATAAGGTGTCTCCTTGGCATAGACCTTACTTAGAAATAGGGTAAGCTTTTGATATTATTTTTTTATATGTTTTGTTATAATATGATGTAAGCAATGATATTAATACATTGAATATATGTAAGTTTATAATTCTTAGAAAAAGTATTTTACCGCTTGTAGTTATAGATGTGTTTGTAACCATGAATTTTGAATCGAATAATAAAAATACTTATCCTTAAAATGTTCCTAACCTAGTTGTATCAAGAAAAAGGGTATTGATACATCAATTGAGACTAATGTATGTAATGCTCTTCAAAAGATAAATGGTGAATTATTCATAGATGTTGGGGACACTAGTGGATTTTGTACATGTGGCTGTTTAGAACAACGTAGAACGACTCGACGAGAGTCTTCTATAGGTTAATACAAAAAAATCAAAATAGAAGATCTCATGTAACAACGTGCAATAGTCTTTAGGCTTGAGAGTACCGTTGACTTTAAATAACCAAACTATACTTTGATTATGGTCTACCACATAATATCACGATCATTTCACAACCATAATTGGGTATGGATTAAACTAAGTGAAGTGAAACATTATGCAAGAAAGAAATTTTTTCCCCTCATTGTGGAATGTTGGCATCACCGTAAAAAATTAAAGTTAAAAATTCTGACTGGAGTAGGGTTAATTGATAAAAGTTATTGGACTGAACTTGGGAGTTTAAAGCGGTGTATGTAATTAACTGCGGTTATTATTAAAGTTTTTGACCATTGATCGAACTTTAGATATTTTAGCGATACAGCAGGAACGAAAAGAAAAAATGTACTAAATTTTGTTATAAGGTGTAGCTAAATAAAGAGTAGAAATTGGACTGTTCCTACATTATATATAAGTAGCTGAACTCGTTCCCGATACAACACTTCAGTGAAGTCCATACCTTTAGTGGTTAAATTTTTTAAATATTATAAATATCAACCGAGGACCAAGTTTACACCATAGAGTCAGCACAACTGATTTTGTTAGCTATATCCAAAACAATTTATATAATTGTAAATGTTATAAACTAATAATAAAATAATAACATTTGTTGTATTGATTTTTTATGGTATTCTGATTATTTATTTGAGGCCTTAAAATTAATTAAAATAATATATAATTGATAAAATATGGAATAATATTTCAAAGACATCTATTGGAGTCAATAAACCTACTAGAACACAATAATGGTGAAGAAATACTAAAAGCTAGACGAATGGGTAGAAAAGTTAAATATTTTATTTATCAAGTCCTGATAGTTTAGATTTTTAAAACCACACAAACCATCTACGAAACTCTTCAAATTTTGACATATCATTTAGTCATTTCAAAATTTGACACATCATTCTAGACATCATAAAATATATTTCAATTTTTTTTTAAATTTGTACGAGTGGTGGAAAGTGTCAAACAATAATCATGAATTCAGAAATAACACAAAAATATATATTGAAAACTAGATCAAAAATTATATTTGATTTGGTCAATTAAGGATTGATTTGGAGAATTTGTAATTCATTTGGGGATTAGGGTTTTAGAAGTGGAGGCAAGATTGTTAGAGTAAAAAATAATAGGGTCAGAGATCAATTTATAAGCTGAAAATATAATATCTAGGCTAAAATCTCGTATTTAATGTTTATGAAAATGCCACTGAGTTTGACTTCTTCTAATTTCTAGTCCGTTTAACCGATTCAGCGAGTTATATATATTTTCTGACTATAAACGACATTCTTCATACAATGAAGTAGGTCCCTAAATCTAATTCTAACTCCTATAGAAATTTACTATTTTGCACTTTATGTTAAAATTACGACTTTACCCTTTTAATTTAATTATTTAATTTCGTAAAATTTCAAAGTGTTACACAAGGCATAATACAATAAATAAAAAGTCTTTATTTTCGCATATATCATTCATTATTAAACCTATAAAAAAGGAATACAATAGTAATACAGGAAAATAATTCATGTAAACATCTATAAATGTCTTATGTGTTTTGACCTCTTTTTCCCTCCTTTGCTTCTATCTGCCAACTTTACAAATGCATGGAAAAAAAATGCAACTATGTTTGGATAAGCCAATCTCTATACTCCTCGGCCATAAGGGAACCATGGGCAGTTGCATAGAAAAGGACTGCTGTAACACACCATATTTTTAGTAACATTATTTAGAATATTTAATTAGCTAAATAAAATAAAATAATGTAAGATGGTTAATAGATTGAGATTTGATAACCAAGGGTAGCGTGCCTATATGTAAAATGAACGAAAAAAATAAAATGGAAATAAGTGTTAGGAAATAAGGGAGGGCAAAGTAGGAAAATGATAGAACTTATACCCTAAACCCTTAGGAATTCAAACACACGTTCATTTCATTTTTCTTAAGAAAAAATACTCTAAGGTCGGCCACCATTTTTAATCTCAAGGGAAGCTAAGCTAGGATTTTCAAGAGGAAGAAGTAAATCAACTTATTCAACATCAAATCTCACATCTTTAATCATAAAGCTAAGGTGAATGATTACTACATCCCACTTTTCTTATTGTTTTTAGATTTAAGGGTAACTCGAAATGATTTTGCATGACAATGCCATGTTTTGGATGATTGAAAGTTTATATATGCTTGTTGATGATTTATACATGTTCATATTAGATTTTATGATATGTTTAATATGAAAACCCATGAAATGACATCCAATAGCCTCGAAAATTTAAATCTAGATAAAAATGATATTTTAGAGATGGGTTTCAATTTTCATAATATTTTTTTGCATTAATATGGATTTTATATTAATTTTCTAGTGAAAAAATAATTTATTGGGTTTAAATAATTTACGGTTAAATTATAATTAGTTTGGGTCCGAAATTTATATATGTTAGAAAACACATTGAAAAGGATTTTCTGGAATTTTTGTAGAATTTTCCAAAGTGTTTTGATGAATATATACAATTATTTAAGGTATGGGACTTAAATGTTTTATATATTTAATTAAAGAGAAGGGGTATTTTGCAAATGTTTTAAATTAATGAATTTTTAAATTTTGGCAGTACTTTTATAAACGAAAAATTAGCAACCAATAAGAGTTTGACAAACAAGGCAGGTTAGTTAAAAAGTTTACTTAAAAAGGTTTAAAATCATAAATTCACGTTGAAAGTATGTTTTGCCACTTTTGGTTTCGCCCAGGTAGCCTCCGACTAAGACCCTTCACCTCTTTCCTCAAACTAATGCACATAATATCAATCTCGGTACATAGTGAGTTGGACAAAGGCGGAAGGTAAGAGTCAAAATCAAGAGGTTCCAAAAGGGTCGAAGCGCCTTTTTGTTTTAAATGAGAAAAGCGCCTACTTGCTTTCGACCAAGTAGCTTTCGAATTAGTTGGCTTCCGACTATGTCAATTGATTTAAAAGAAAAGTTTTAAGGTTGCGCCATTGTTCTAAGAAATTGCTTTCGACTAAGTCTGCTTTCGACTAAGTCAATGGTTTAATAAGGTTGGTTTCGAAATAGTTGAACCATTTTTTTTAAATAATTGCTTCTGACTATGTCAAAGCCTTTACTGTCGCTTTCTACCTTTCGACAGAGCTTTCGAAGGGGGTTGTTTTGTTTTATAAAAACCCTGCCGCTTCTTCTATGCTTTAGGAAGGGGTGTTTTCAACACCATCACTTCTCTACTTAGTTATAGCTTTCGAAAGAGTAAGCTTTCGACTCTGTTGCTTGTGACTCTTAGTGATTTTTAAAAAGAATAACCCAAAAAAGGTTTCGACTAGATAGTGAATGATTTCGAAAGGTGTTTACCACATGTTTTAAATTAAACCCAAATTCTTTCGAAGAGTTTAAGGTTTTTAATACCTTCTAAAGGTTTTAAAGGAGGTTTTGAAGGGGAGGTTCCCCAATGGTTTTGAAAGGTTTAAAGGAAAGGTTTTCCAATGGTTTTGAATGGTTTAAAGGGAAGGTTTTTCCTATGGTTTCGAAAGACAATGTTTATTGATTTTAAAGAGGGATGTCTAAGCTTTTAGCTTTCGAAGGAAAAGTAATTTCAGTGGTTTCAAAATTTTTATATGAATGGTTTCAAAAGGGCTACTTTCAATAGGATCAGAAGGGGTAGTTTCAAACATTTAAAGGTTTTCATCAATAAAGATTTGAGTAAAGTTTATATAACATGGCAAGGAGATTTTGAGTAAAGCATAGAGTATATGTATTATCCTTATGTGAGTTTGATTTAAAGGTTTTAAATCAATTTGAGAAAAGGTTTTCAAGGAAAGTTTTGGGAAGATATCCCTAAGTAAAATGACTCAGATATGAGAATACCAGATGGGACTGGTATAGGGTCGTGCCCTATACATTAGCTATTAGCCCCAGGTAATTTAGTCCAAAATTCCAGTCTGTAGCGCTTTGTCATAGGTAAGAATAAAACTATGAATACACACAAAAGGGAATATATTTTTGTATACAGATAGGTTATTTGTGAGCCCGCAAAACCATTAGGATCAGGTGACCCTAGAAGATGTTAAGTTCAGGATAGACCATCCAGAAGAGAAGTATTTAACAGATAGTTAAGGACAGACCGTCCAAAAGAGGTGTGTCTAACAGATGTTAGATAAATATTGTTACTTTGTATGGTAGGCCCGAGTCACCCAAAGATTAATAGTTAGCCAAACAAAACTAAAGTGTTTGAACAGATAATTCTTTTATTACCTGTTATGTATGTTTACATAATGATTCTTTACAGTGTTTAACCAGTTTAGGTTGCAGGAAAAGATTTGCAAAAGATATGTTTTAAAAGAATGTTATTGAGGGAAAACTCGTTACGCTAGGCGGCGTGGTCTCACTTAACATTAATAACCGGGATGTATAGTATTATTCACACCAGGCTTTATGTTTGACTCGAAATTTATGTTTTCCCCTTTCTTGGGTGCTCAAATTGATTTAAGTAGGTTGAGGGTTTGGGTTCTTTCAGGTTTTAGTAGGATGATGAATAAAGCTACCAAAGGCAAGAAGCTGGCTAATAGATAGCTATTTAGGAGATTTCAGTTCTTTGTTTTGTGTTTATTTCTGCTGTGTATGTATTAAGTCAATTATGACTATATGACTCTGATCATCCAAGGGGGCATCTTCATATGTCACTCTTGGCGTATTTTGTAATAAGTTAATTTTATCATTGCTTGGGAAACGTTTGGGATTATGTAACCTGAATGTGGAACATCTGTTTTAAAATGTAATGGAAAAATGTTGTTTTGAAATCTGTGATTTATTTAAAATTAAAGTGCTTCTGATATTATATATACCATTAACATAGCCGTATTTAGTCACCGAAAGTTAATACTATAGATGACCGCAGCATATGTAGCGCTTAGCTTTGGACCACTAGATAAGAGATGTTACAACTGTCCACGTACTCAGGCTTAAGTCCATGTAGTTCTTTTCTTACTCTCCTCATGTATCTAAATACAAGTTAGCACATTACACCTATATAACATCCATGTAACCGATGCAAGCAAAAAACACAACTTCTACTAAGCCATCACAATTAACCATCATAAATAAGAGATAATAATAATAGCAACACAACCATTAAGCATCAACAATATTCAACTTCAACTCCAAACATCAAATAAATTAATCACACCAATTGTGCTCACAAATGTACTGATCATTAACTATGAGTAATACATCATCAATGAAAGTATAAATCAAACAAATGTGTACCGATTACTTCATATTTGTAACACAATATCAACACCATCCAATGCATACTAACCAATCAACATTAGTAACATAAACACCAAATTATCAAATGTGTACTATCCAATTAATATTAGTGACACATACATCAATTACCAAATGTGCACTAACCAATCAACTTTAGTATCACAAATGTCAAACCATCCAAATAAATAAAACCACAAATAACTACTCATCCAATGGTAGTAATAATGGTAAAACATCGCATGCACATCCAAATGTGAATCCATCGTCATAAAACAAACATGTGTCATAATTCAAATCAACAATTAATCACATAAATACAATGATTTAAAACATTATATTTACAATCACTATTTTCTCTTAGGCATAAAAATAATTTAATTATTGCTTATTATAAAGCATCTTTATTTATTCTATGTCAAAACAATAATAATTCTTAAAAACAATAATATACTTTAAAAATCCTTTATTATTCTTTTATTTATTCAAATACCTTAATCATATTTTTAATCAAAAATAGTAATTTACAACAAATTAATTTTCAAAACAAATAATATTCTTATTTTATGTTAAAATAATAATAAATACAAATTACTTTACTATTTTTCAAAACCAATTTAATACTATTTATCTGAAATGTAGCAATATTCCGTTTTAAAACTCAAAACTCATTTTTATTGCTAAGTATCGAAATAGTAGTAGTTCAACACAAAATACTTTTGGAAACACATCTTCGTTGTTATTGTTATCATTCTGAAAATATCTTTTATTTTATCACTCAAATAATAATTATAATAATATTTTTCCATAAACTCCATAAATTTAATTATATTGTCGTTTACTCAAAATAATACAATTTTTTTACAAAAATCATATTATTGTTTATAAAATCTCACTTTATTTTATAAATAATAATAAACTCCTAAATTCCAATTTAAAATAGATTTTATATTATTATTATTTGTGATTTCCCAAGAAATTCATAAATAATAACATTATTAAATCCCTTATATTAATTTCAGTAAAATTCTTTAAATCACGGTTGTTTACAAATGTCACTCAAAACATGTAAAAAAATATTTATCAATCTTTCCCAAAATTTCACAATTTCACCTATTTTATGTTAATTAATTATTTTCCATTTTAAATCAATAATTAATTATAATTAAACATTCATCATCCAATAACACAAGAATAAAAAATCAAATCGAAGAACAATTAAACAAAATATTGCAACAACCAAACGTGCATCGATAGAACATAACATGTATCAACAAATATAAATTTCATCTATTTTCATATTTTCAAACATCAGTATGTTAAAAAAATTCTTCATTTAAATAATTAAATCTCGTTTATATCAATATAAATTAAAGTACATAATAAATTATACGTAAGCATGCATCTCAAATGAAGATTAACACATATCTATTTCTAATCAATGAAAAATGATGGTTTTTCTTCTGCCTCCACTCAAATCGCTTCTGAAATTATACATGTTATTGAATGAATCTCTAACCTCTTTTTCTTCTTATTGCATAACCCTTCATTTTTAAAATCTTATATTTTGGTTGTGCAAGGATAAGACAAGTGGTGGAGGCTAGGAATAAATTAGGACTTTCATGAAGGCATAAAAGGGATATGAAATAATAGTGAAAATATAGAAATAAAAAGGCAAAAATAGAGAGGCGAAGATACGTTGTGGTCCTAAAAGTCCTTTTTTTCAGTTCTCAAGTGAGAAGAAATTTTATTGTATCATTTAAAGAAAGTAATAAAAATGAATATATTTTTTAAATCTTTTGGAAAGTTACCTTTAAAATGTAGAATGTTAATTTTCAATATCTATAGGGAATTAATCTCCCAAAATAAATAGATTAATTTACCTCTATATCAATCAAGCACCAGTAGTTTCTAATTTTTATAATTGGTTTCCTATAATACATGAAATTAGTATATAAACTATATATATATATATATATATATATATATATATATAAATACCATGTATATATGTATATATTTTCACTATTTCTTTTTTTCCCGTCTCTCACATGTATACATATATTTCCCTCTATGGTTATGTATCAATTTGTTAGTTTTCCATAAAATTTTAAAAAATGTGTTGTTAGCTTGGTTTTCTACTCTCTCAGCCGAATGCACTAAACATGATTTTATTTTCAAAACTAGAACATTAAAATTATTTGTCAGAGGTGCAAATCTTTTAGACTTATAATTTTAATATCTTCTAAACCGTAACTTCTAATATATCAAATTTATGGTCTAAACTGATCAACTCGGAAAGATCTATGCAATAGTTATAAATACATATCCAAAGCAAGCTTTAACTTAAAATACATTTTAATTAATTTAATATTGATACCAAATTTGCAGATCGTTACAATAAACAGTCACCGATTATTGCATAACTGGTCGACTAGTTGTGCCATCATCGGTTAGCCGGTTATGGCTCTTGTTTAATTAATTTTAATTTATCAGCTTTTCGTATATATATATATATGCGGACGAATTTTAGATTTTTTGAGTATTTATTGACAGCCTTATGTTTAATTAATTTTGCAAAAAATTTGAGGTACCGGGGTTGAAAACGTGAAACTTGAGATCTAATTTGCAACGTGTGATTGAAGTTGCTTTTGTGAGATCCATCTCCAAAATATTTGTGTCACATGTCTTCATTATACTTCAATCTTCAATTGAACATTTGAACAGCATGTTTCAATTGTTTTCATTTTAGCAATGCTTGTACTTACTTTGTGAATATAAAATACATAGCTTATGGATGTTTCTTACGGGGTAGTAGTTTTTCTTAAGATTATTATTTAGTGAATCAAAACTAATTGTCATCCGTTAATTAGTACTAAACAACAAAACAATATTCTCTGCTCATGAATATATCAAAACCTACGAGAGTGAACATACATGTACAATAGTTTCAACGTGATTTGATTGTTATTTTGAGCTGCAAAATTTGCAGGACTACGTACTATGCTAGCACGAAAATTTCCGCTCGTGTTCCTCTCTTATTTTCATTTACGACATGAATTCGAATTTTAAAAAATATGTACGAAATAGTGTTCGTCCTCTTTTGAGTTGTTCGATAATTTTTCAATTATTTGTCCGCTCTTCGCCTTCAAAAGGTGTCCGAGCTAAAACCTTATTCGGTCTCTCTGCGTCTGAATTACTCATAGAAGATAAACTGAACTCCTAGGGCTCGCTACTAATTTTTAACAAAATCCTACTGCACTGTATTCAACGCAGACCGATATGACTTTATTTACGTCGTCTAAGCAAGATAGGTTGGCCTAGATGGTCCACAAAATAGAAGCGCATCTTTTGCCTAGAACACCACGTTATCATCCAGATAGAAACACTCGCAAAAGTGCCAAATCTTACATCTCCTTCCCATGCATTCCGTCCATTCTTCACCACCATATCCATATAAGCAAACAAATTGCTACATTACATCACATCCTTCCTACTTAAACCTAACCCATTTTTTAAATCATCGCTTATTATACTCTTACTTTTCCTAATTGCATTCTTCCTTTTGTTATTTTGTTGAGATGGCATCATCCTCTTCTACCTTCCTTTTATCTTTTTCCCTGATCACGTCGAACAACTCTTTAATCTTCATTATATTTCACTCCAAACCACCACGTAATTTATATCAGAACCTCGAACGATTTAGTCATAGTTGATTTTTCTTACTGAAAAGCCTGTGTCATGCTTACTGTACGTATCAAAAATAGAAATTTACTACTCGTCGTCTTCTTCTGAAAAGCCTTTCTTCTTAAATAATGTTATCGATGGAAATTGACCTCGTAAAGAATGTAGGTTTGTAAAGTGAGAAATTTATTAAATATATGTTGCGATTTCCAAAGCACTCACGTGAAACGATTGCACAGTAGCTTAGTTTAAGCTTTGGATATACCAATTTTAAACATGATCGAATACGCTGCTAATTTGGTTTAGTCAATGCAAGGGATTGAGGTTGTCTAGGGATTCGTCCCCAAAAAAGGGTACTGGTTGCTTTCTTGACGTATTTACTCAGATGAGAACCTTTTTGCCTGAATCATTGTTTAATTTTGCTTTTGACTTACTTGCCCATGTAGGTTCAGAATGCACATGGTTTGTAAGGCCATCCTCCCACACCACTTTGAGCTTTCCAACAGTGTATTTAAGGACTATAACGTGCTTCTAAATTATTATTAAAATAAGCGTAATACCCCCAGGCGTCAACGACTGAATTATGCGTCCATTCAATATATGCTTGAAGTTGAAACCATAATCTGTCTTTCCTATTGCATGTAAAAGAGAATATGCGATCATTTGTATTTTTTAATCTCATTCAGTCTTAGGTCGCATACTAACTTCTTGTTAATTTAACCATTCTTTTGCCATTAAACTCTCTTATTTCTTTTTCTCCACATTCTAATGCATCGCGACGCAAGAACAACTCAAAGGTCATGTTTTCACTTGCTTGATTTGCTGTTAATTTACCCTTCTCCTTCTTAACAAAATGCAGTCGATACAATTTCCTTTATTCTTACTTCAATAATATTTCCTACATCTCCTTAAAAAAAAACTAAAAACAAAATTTAATTACTTGGTAAAATAAAAGCACTTTCTTCATTACTTCATGCATTAAATTCTCAAATTTCCTCAAGTAAAATATCTACTGTATTAAAAAATGTACGTCCTAGTATCTTTTCCTTTAATCTCCTTGAAAGAACTGGTCTAACCCGCGGTGGAATAAATTAGTGAATTTCAAATTTTTTTAATCTATTGGATCTTAGTTGGACCTATAAAACCTAATTTATTTAGAACATCTTTAAATTTGTTTTAAATAAAATTATTTATTTCATTTAAATTAGTTACTAGGAAGTTTTTAATTTTAAATGTATAGTGTATCAAATACACCTAACGATACACACTACATTTGCTTAATGTGTGAAACCTTTCTTTTCTTTTACTAAAACAAGAATTAATTGAGAGTATTAATTGCATTAAATGGAGAAAGAAATCTTTCAATTTTTTTTCTTTAATTTGAATTGATTGATACATTAAATGTCATTAATTAATAATTCATTCATGGCAAGATTTATTACTATGTTCATGTGTATTCTAACGGTACAAATTGTAGTTTGAGATTTATTTAATTTTGTTTTATTTATTTATACGAGTATATATGCACGTCAAGGTGAGCCTACATTTAATCACAACGTCCATGCATTTATAGTTGCACATGTGAAAGTAGATTTGATAATACCATTGCTCATAAACTGAACCTGAAGCAATAACCGAGAAGACCAAGACAATTGAAGAACACTTATAGAGCTAAATAATGAAAGCATGCATGGTTTCTTTTGTTTTGGTTTATTTTACACTACTGAAAATGGAAATAATACTTATACTTTTACATGTATATGCTCTTTTAACTAATGTGGGCTGTAAGCAAAAATGTATCTAAATACGACATCACTTCACAATTTTATTAACAGCAAGAATTCAATAAACATGATTTCCACCATGGTTTTGAAATTTCAATTTGAAAGTGATTATGATATACGATCATGTTTATATTTTGAAATTTGGAAGGTGGCTTCCAATAAATTATTATTATGGCCAGTTTGGAATGCATCACTTAAACTTAAAGATCCCATCGGAGTCGTTGGCAATTTTTATGACTGCCAATGTCTATGAAAGGTCCAAGCGGTAACTTCAAAAACAACGAAACTGTTCATGACATCATAATGCTGACATAATGCATCATGTCCCAACTGTTTCATTTCTTATCACTTCAACTAAACGGTGCAAACTTCTGGATAGGCCAGTTTCAATTCTCGATGCATCGAAAATTGAAACTCACCAGTCCAAGTCTCGAATACACCCTAGTTTATAAAAGTTATTTCTTTATATATATTGTGTTCATCCATAACGTCTCTTATTTTTTCACCCATGAAATTACATGTACACTATAAATAAAAATACTAATATTAATCTTTGATGTTGACATTCCTACTGGTTATTTATGATTTAAATAACTTATAATGATTGATTAAAATAATGAAATAAATAACATGAATTTACATTCAAACTTCATCATACCATGAGAAGTATTAAAGAGCAAAAGTTAAATTAAAACTTGTATCAACATTGGACCACTTTTCATAGCTGCAAGTTATTGCTTACTCCATAGAAAAAGAAAAAAGGGTTGTTACTCGGTTCAAGTACTGAAATAAGTTCTAACATACTGCAACTACAATATATTCACTTGGAACTATAAATTGTATACATTTATGTAAATTGTGTACATTTGCTAACATCAAAGTATATTCTTTTCAAATGTGAATTATATATATTCATTGAACATCAAATAAAGGAATCTTCTACATATATTTGACAAACGATAATTGAATGTCTATTGACACAATAAATATCATGTACCTAATAATAAACGATCCTATGAAAAAAAGGTCAGGGCATTTACATCATATGCATATATCTTACTAAACGTCGTAAGGATACATTCATGTATGTATAAGCTAAATAGTTGAAGAAGTCTTCTAATAGATGCCTACGAAGTTTGCAGCTTTCTTATTTGTTGAACATCCGTATAACAGAAAATATGAAGGTAGATGCCAAATGTTAATGTATTGTTTTTCTAGTAAATTTACATTTGTTTTTTGTTGATTTGAACTGATAAATCCAATCCAAGACCTTGATGATTCTAGAAAACCTTGAGCACTTGAAACTGATCCACTTTTTGGACAGAGCCTTGATAAAGAAAGTAAATAACAAAGAAAAAAGTCTTCTAAATTTATTAATAGCACAGTTGAACGATAATATAATAAAACTTGATTACCAAATGCATATAGTTCAAATCATAAAGCAAAGGCAAATGGTAAACCAAAAATTCATATTAGATGCAATTAAAGAATTGTATACTTCTGCCATTACAACTACGTTGATGTTCATACTGCACAAAATTACTAACGAATTGTATGCTTCTGCCATCTACATGTCCCCCAACCAACACCAGCCACATATAATTTAAAAACAAACACTGTGATCATTGCCATTATACTCTTGATCCTATTATAGAGTATTTTGGCAACAATTGAAATAAAATAAGAAATAACATTGCAGCAGTATAAATGTAATAAATTTGACAATATATCACTTGACGTCTTCACAGGGCAACAATAAATGCGATCTGCCCCATGGAAAATAACAATGAACTTCCATATTTTTGTCATCAAGCAAAGGCAAGAAGAGAACATAAATAGTGTAAAGTTCCATAACCACGGACAAAATTCAAGTTTGTAACTTAATTTACTTCTCTCAAAAGAAAACCATGGTATGCACAAATTTTATAATAATCATAATACTAAAGGTGAGAACGCATGATAGTTGCAGCAAGAACATAAAGTACAATCTTATAAGAATGACATTAAACTATTTATCTAAGCGTACAATTTTCCTTTAAAAGTAGTATTATGTCTGACATTTTAGCAAAATTGCAAGGCAGAAGCATGATTCACATTATATACTATTCGCACCAAAATTTGATTGTAGTTGACAATCGATCTTTTCGAACTATCTCCATTATAATCATTACTGCCCGCTTGTCATGTTTTGGTTGAATTCTTTTTATAGCATGAACCAACCTGTACAAATGAAAGTAGCTAGTCAAGATGACTATTTCTCTTTAATAAAATGGCCGCAGTGAAACTTATGAAGATCACTAACATAATTTTCTAAATGAAAAAAGATACAAAACTCCAATATTTTGGAGTTTTAATCCCCATGAAAAGCTAGCAAAGCATCGATAAAACACTGATTAAGACGCAAGAATCTAACTTGAAATTCTGTAGAAATCCTAGAGAATCTAACATAGACAATTGAATAATGAACATTAGTTAAGAAGATTAATAATAATTTATCTGATTTATTAACAATGAGAAGGATTAGAAGTCAAATTATCCATAATATAGGTTTTCCATGTTCAAAAGTATCGGTAACAATGATGATAAATCCCTAACTGTTTCTGCCAGTATTTGGGGATGTTAAATTGCAAAGGAAATTGTTGAAAATATATCACTATAATAAATAACAATAATAGTATTAGTAATAATAAAATCGGACCAACTATTAAATATAATTGAATTATGACAAAGAGTTAAATATCTAACCTTCATAGCTAAAGTCAATTAATAGAAAAATTGAAAAAAAAAACTATACACTACGCCATAGATGGCCTACTGCAACGAAATTACATGGTGTTGCTAGCTATAATGTAACGATAGGTATGCTGATTTTTGTCTATTACAACACTCGCTTCAAGGTGTTAGCATAGGTATCAACAAGATGTTGCAGTAGCTATAGATGTATTCAAATTAAAAAATTAATAAAATTAGCAATCCGCGTGAATACGATCCAACGGTCTACATTTAATCTGGTTGTTAAAATGGACCACCACTGCAATTTGCCCCAAAATTTCGTTTTCCCGCCTAGTTCAGAGTAGATCCCCTTTTGGTTTTCATTCCAATTCGCCTCCTCCCATTCGCCTCCTCCCATTCGCCTCCGCCACCAAATTGTCACCCTCCTCTTCTTCTGCTTCCTCATTCGCCTCCGCCACCAAATTGTCACCCTCACCCCCAGCTACCCCCTGACCCATCGCGACCATCTAGCTCCAACCAGAGCCCCGTTACGACACCAAAACCCGAAGCCAAACAAAGTTTTCCGTTCAAACCCCTTTTGCCACCACTGTCATCGCCATCAGCTCTCACCTCCAACAGAAGACTTGCTCGCCACCAACCCCTCTACCTTTCTCCTTTAGACTACTTCACCTGAAAACCCTTCTAGCGCCTTAATTTCTCCCAAAACCCGAACTGTTGCCCTTGAGATTTTGGTTCACTTCGTACTTTCCATCGCAAGTTCAGAGCAGATCCCAGGCTGATCTCTTCGTACTTTCCCCTATGATTGCGGTTGCTTCACTTGGTACTGGTAATTTCAATAAGATAATTTCAATAAGATAGTACGCCCCCATATGTTTGTGCAAATGCTCCTTTGGAACTTATTAATGTTTCAGAATCTGGCTGGGTATGTACTGCTTCTGGATGCCCTGTGCCTCCATCGCAAGTTCATAACTCGGACTAAGTGCAGAGTGATCTTATCCAAGCATTAAGGTTGGTTGGTTCACCGTTGAATCTGGATGTAGTTGTATTGGTTGAAGGTTGGTTGGTTGGTTTGGTAAGTTATGGAAGTGATGGTGGAAGTTGGTGATGCAGAGGAGTTTCAGTTGGCAGTGTGATGCCTGAATGTTGGCAGAGAGATGTAGACGGAGTTTGGAGTTTGACAATGGTAGAGTGCTGCTGTGTATTGGTTACGGAGAGAACCTAATGTGGTGATTGGAAATTGAAAAGAGTTTGCAATAGAGTTTTGGTGTTTGGCCGTAGGGGATTCAAGCAGATTTAGGCGAGGAGATGGAGGATAGGAATTAAGCTCAGTCTTCATTTGTGCATCATTTTACGTCATTTCAAAGAAGGCTCGATCTTCCGAAATCGGATGAATCGGGCGGTGCCCACTTGTTCGACCTAAGGTCGATCCCCGCCGGGACTGCGGTGCCCGGACCCCCGCCGGCGCTGCGCCCGGACCCGCTTCTCGGCTCACCTTCGGCTCGGCACTCGGCTCGTCATATATTTGTCAGTGTCAGTGTCAGTATAAATTGAAACTGCATATGTAATGAGTGAACTGAGTAATGTAGTGAGGAATATCTGTATATGTGAATATCAGTGTTATTTATCATTGAATTGTAAAATAGTGGAGTCAGGAATTTGTACTATTTTAAATGTTGAAATAAAATATTTATTTAAATAAATTACTGTTTGAATATCAAATTCTGTGCAATAGCATTTTATTAAATAAATATTTATTTCTATTAAAAAATCAAATATGCTCTACATTGTGGGCCCCACAAATTCAGAAAGTTAATATCTATAGCAATATTTTGGAATGTTGGTACAGACACCTATGGATGTTGCCATAGACCCAAATAGGGTTCTATTGCAACAATATTTCTTATGTTGCCTTAGATAGTCAAAATGTTGCCTTTGAGGTCTGCGGCAACGCGACAAAATGCATCACCGAGAAAGTGTTGCCTTTGCCCTTTTTTAGCCTACAGCAACATTTTTTGGCACTTCCTGCATCACTTCTTTGGTGTTGCAGTATGCAATCTATGGCGTAGTGATAATTTAACAAAAGAGAGTCACTTTTGAGTAGTTATAGCTGTGAAAAAATATTGTATAGAAATATTATCTGACTACCACTTTATATCCTTTTATCAAGGTTAGAAGCCTGGACCCGGTGTAGTAAACAAAGATCCAACAATGTTAAGGACAGTTGAAAATGAAATAATATTTAAACAAAAGTATGCAAGTATCTTGAGCATCGACTAAAACCTAGGTATGTTAAGGCATGTCTGATATTTAATATTTAAACAAAAGTGCGAGTAAGTTGTAGTTCACACTTTTTATAATAAGATGTCCAAAAATTATAGGCACTATGATAGATAATGGGTGATGATTGATCATTCTTCTTCCTATTATAAGATAGTACATTGCTTTTTATCAATTATACTAAAAAAGATAGAATAAAATGATTACAATAAATTTTATATCTGCATTACTACAACTTATTCCCATGGAATAGTATGTGCAACTCTACATTTAAAATCAAAGAATTCAAAATTGATTTAGTTAAGAACAAATATAATAAATTCAAAAAGTTTTCAAAAATTCAACTATGTGCATATAGCTGAGTTGATCCTTCCTAATATGAAAATCCTTTTTGTTTCATATAAATTCATGGTCTCAAATTGCAATCTAGCTAGCATACAATTTTCTTTTTTTTCTTTGCATTATTTGACTGCCTCAAATGTTTTCCAAACTGTACGCATACATAACTGGATAAGAAGCATTTTAAGGTAAAAAAAGAATACTATATGTTATTAAATTTAAATTCCACATTGACATAAATCTACATAATCTAAAAATGGGATTATTAGTAAGCTTTTTTGGTATTTCCAATTACATAATCTAAAAATGGATTTAGTACTTAGGTTATAACAATGATTTTTTTAGTAGTTCTATACAACTATCGCCCTTCCACTTTAGAAATTGTGCCAGAGAAATCACAAGTATTTCTTATGGATAATAAAAGATAGACAACATGAATGTGTATGTGTGTGTGTCTGTATGCCACCAATTCCTAGAAGAGTAATTAAGTGGTTTGTTCTTGGCACATTCTCATTCCTTCTATATTTTATAGAATCAAATCAATCCATTGATAGAACATATAATTTTATCAACTGGTGATTGCTCAGTAGAGAATAAAGGTACAACATTATATGCTAAAACAACTTCACTGGTTCTTTAAGACCGTACCATGTTCTCATTGTCCTCAAGACACATGATTTTTAAGCTAAGATGGAAGTAAATGTAATAATTCAAAAGACTAAAGAGATGTTTTTTAATAACACAAAAAATAAGTAAAATAAAAGTTAATTTTCAAAAAAAAAGCGAGATCTAGTATTTTAAAATTTTAATTAAGAAAATGTGAAATTGAATAATTAAATAGGAAAAAATAGTAAAAAAAAAAGCAAAAGAAGAAATTAAGAAAACCAAAAAGAATCTATGAATCAAAATTTTGAAATGCCATAAAAGGCTACAGTTGTGGATAATACTTTACACTTATTTATTAGTTATTATGTAATCATGATTGCATTTTTATATTATTCACAACTTGAAATTTCTAAATTATATACGAGCTTAAAGTGAAACATGTTGCCTGTATTTCTTTCAATAGGGAAGCATAATAAATGAGAAGTTTTATGTTTGTGATTTTGGAGAAATGAAATTGTATCAAAATATGTAAAATAAATCTCATACCTCTAATGTAATGACTTGAGTTCTAAGCAAACTACTTCCTCAGTGCAACTAATGACTTATTTAATTTAGTAAGCTTCCTTAACTGCATGGTCAGATCAATCTTACCTGCATGCACACATAATAAGTAAATGAATATAAAAAGTGATAAAGCAACCTAGAACAATAGTTCAAGCCATTAAACAACCACATACGACAAATAATAATTTTCCTGCATGAAATGATTTTTTTTAACAAATTGAGTATACAGGGTATGTTTATGGTAATTTATTGTATTTAACAAAAATGAAATAACACTCAGCTTAGTTTATGGTATTACAATCAAGATGAAATATCTTTGAAGATAAATAACAAATAGTTTGC
This sequence comes from Allium fistulosum, assembly GCA_030737815.1. Classification (NCBI taxonomy): domain Eukaryota; kingdom Viridiplantae; phylum Streptophyta; class Magnoliopsida; order Asparagales; family Amaryllidaceae; genus Allium; species Allium fistulosum. Next base: position 329,527,564 of record CM060908.1, read on the forward strand.
AACAAAATCTTCTTTTATTTAAAATTCAAATGGAACATATAATTTTGAACATAATGGCCTCCAAAATGGAGCATGGTTTGAACATATTCACATCAAAGTTGAGAAAATTTTGAGCATGCTCATATTCATAATGAAAAAAGGCATAGATCTGTTTACCATGAAATTTCACTCTGAGCGCCAGTAGAATATAACAACCACTTTCAATACAAAAAGCAACATCTGTTCTGATAACATTCCTGCACAAAAAGCATAATTAAATGCACGAATAAAATCATATATTCGGTTACAAAAAAAAATTTCAATGATTACCTTTACAATTCCCTTTCTCAGGAAACACAATCAGGTTACCTCCCTCGAAACTCAGGCTAAAATAATCATATCAGTTCAATCGCAGCTTGGGTAAAAAACAAAATGATGTTTCTGTAATAAAACTGACTTCAACTTGCCTAGCATTAGGTCCAGTTATGCTTCCATGTTTGAAAGAGATGAACCCGGGAAGCGAATAATTAATCTAAGAATTAACATTGGAACAATGACATTAAATAAAAGCAGTAAATCCAGTATTAATAAATCTAACCTTATCATTTCATTTCGAAGCGAACAAAGAAGTAATAATAAACAAATGAGTTTTCAAATTAATAGTTAATGAAAAAAACTTTCCAATCAAATTCAAAAACTAAGATATTGAATAACAAATATTAAAATTAATTGAATACTTAATGCATAAACCATTTCTGAGATAAAACGAATAATCACATGTAACAATCCAACGTCCACACAACCAAACATGGAATTCGTTATCTTACCCATAAAATAATTTATAAAATTAATTTCATACAGTGCATAAAGCATTGAGAAAAACTGAATGAATAAATGAATGAAAAATTGAATATTTCACATATAGTTCCAACCTAAAACAACACTTGATCAAATGAAGGTGCGTTTAACATTGAAAGCATGAAGTTTTCTCAATAAAATTCAACATATTCAATTCCAGATACACGAACCACATCCACATATGCTAGCCAAACCGATATCCTCACATTTACTGATAGGGAATGTGAAATATTTATGCAAATTTAACAATCTATCCAAACCATAGCAGTTAATTAAAAAGAAAATTACTGAGATTATACCTATCAGGAATTCTAAATCCAAATTTAAACACTGCTAATCAACCATAAATGAGGATATCTACAGAAAATGGGGATGTTTAGAAATCACCCGAGCCTCTTATTGCCATGCGGTTGTATAGATCTGCTCACAATTGCCTCTTGACGCTTTCCAGTTGATATTCGCTAAAGGGAAATTCCATTAACCTGTTTTACCTGCATTTTTTCTTTTATTACACCAATAATTTCATTACATCAATATTGTTCCCTCTCTAAAAAATGAATTCGAGTCCAGGCAGTGTCTGGTTTCCGCTTTCCTACATATCGCAAGATAGTTAGTACCTTCACTTCCAGTGGCGAGATCTAGTATTCAGGAAAACTTATCTTTCGATCACGTTGGTCATTGACTTTTTCCAACAATCGGTATCACAAACTTGTGCTCAGATCTGCATTCTCTAGAGAAAGATCTATTGATTGGTAATATTTTGGTAGCTGACTGAAGCTTGAAGTAAGATGCGGTGGGAAGAGAGAAGGATTTTCGTGCCCGCCATTAACAAATGTTTGAAGAAAAGCATCGAGACAATGAATGAAGTACTCTTCAGTTTGCACCAGTGATTCGCAAGTGGAAGAAACCAATTTTTGGAGATCGGATGATGGTGATGAATTGGATGACAGTGTTGAGGAATTGAATTCAAGAACGTAGTCGAATTTGGGGAGACAGACGGTTGTATGAATGGATAATAAAAATGGGATAGAAGCGTGAGGGCTGAGGGGAAATCCAAGGGCATTTTAGGAATTCCAGAAAGACACGGTTGAAGCATGTGTATTGAATTTTTATTATTAGTAGTAGAGATAAGTATAAATATATATGAACCCCCCCACACACACACATGTGTGTGTGCATGTATAACATCATAATCCGTGAAGGATATAAAGTGTTTGTATATAGATGCTGAGATTTACATTGCAACAGACACATTAGCTCATTTTGTGTGTATTGTAATTCGTTCAAATATGTGCTTGTATAATATGTCAAAACATGATATAAATATATGTGTATATATATATATGTATGTATGTATGTATATTTATATAAATTATTGAATAAAACAGTTTCTGCCATAATACATTAATGTAAAATAGTCACATGATAAAAATACAAGTTTTACAATTTTAGAAAATCTGGAAACATATTTTGGGCTTAGAATTAAATTATGCAATTTTTTTAATTAAAATAATATTTATTATTAAATAGTTGATAATAGCTCTTAATCAAATTAACTCTTAAAAATATTAAATTAAATTGAAAATTTTTGAAACTTTTTCTGAAGGTATATGAGATATATTTTGGGCTTAGAACAATTTTCTAGAATTTTCTCAACATGGAATATAGGCACAAAGACAAACTTTGAAGAAAAATTTAGACCGAAGGATAACAAGTTTCTTTTTTGGGCTGAAGGACAAACTTTAAATAAATTAGGCTGAAAGACAATGCTAATTATAGCCAGCATTTTGTACAGTGTAAAACTGAATATAATGCTAGTTATAACTAGCATTTTGTATAGTGTAAAAACCGAATATAATGCTAGTTATAACTAGCATTGTCTTTCAGCCTAATTTTTTTTCCAAAGTTTGCTCTTCAGCCCAAAAATTAAACTTGGTGTCCTTTAACCTATTTTTTTTTCAAAGTTTGTCTTTCTCCCTAGTGCCTTCTTTCTTAACCGAAATTATATTTTCAATTAAATAATACAGGTAAATAGGCATAAGGAACAAGTTGCAAAAAAAATTAGTCTTAGGGACAACAAGTTTGTTTTTTAGTTTGAAGGAAACTTTTAGTGTAAACTGAAAATGATAGTTACAACTATCATTCTGTGATTTACACTAAAAAGTGTCCTTCAGCCTAAAAAACAAACTTCTTGTCCTTGAAACTAAATTTTTCTCTAACTTTTTCCTTGAGCCTAAAAACCCCTAAATAATAACTGCGGTTCGAAAATAAATTATAATAAAATATTAAATTAAGTTTTAAAAATCTAAATTTTTTTCTAAAGGTACCTGCGAAACATACGATGCTTTTGAAAAATTTCCAAAATTTTATCAATTAAATTTATATTTTTAATTATATAATTAATTGCGGGCCGAAAGTAAATTAATTTTAAAAAATAATAAATTAGGTTCAAAAAATCTTAAAATTTTACAGTAAGCATCTTACATGGTGTGTAAAATATAAAAAAATATAAAATTGAAATTCTGAACCATTAATTATTTTATACATAATAAACAATTCACAAAATCATTAAATAATAATAAAATATGTATATACATATTTAATAAAATAATTTTATATTTTATGATTCAAAATAGGTATAAACATTATAAGCAAATTTTTAGATTAAATATATACAAGATATAAACATATATACAGTTGTACATATAGACAATTTGCAAATCCGTATACATTTTATCTAGATCTATTTATATATATATATATATTAATATAAATGAAAATTAAATATATTTTTTTAGAAAATTAAATTCAACAATAAATCAATAAAAAATATATTACAATAAGCACATAACCAATCCAATTGTAACATATACATGTACCCACAAAAATCTCACCTAATATAAACAATAAACAGATCTGAATACAAACAAGTGATATGGATGTAAATCAATATTCATATGATAAACTTGAATCAAAACAATAATAATAAATAAAAGTTCGCCTCCTAATAAGGCCTATAAGTCCACGTTGAACAATGAATTCTCTTCTAAGAACAATTCCCAATCCATCAGGTTGCTAATCCGGGATTGGAGACCATGTACTATAAATTAGTTTTATTTTTTAATTTAAATCGGATTTAAGAATTTTTGGGATGATTTTAAAGGAGAGTTTCTGCCATTAGAACGAAGAAGAAGAATGTGGTGGCTCAAAAATGAATTATCCTTTGACTAGGGTTTTGAGAATAGCTTTTATATGGGTAGGATAAGAGGGCAAATAATGATCTCAACCACACATCTCAAAACCCTAATCTCATGCATAGTAGCCGCCCCCTTCCTTTATCAAAACCAATGAGTTTCACATCTAAAATTCTTGGGATGTGAGCCCATTTAACCCAACTTAAATATACATAATTATATTTTACTAAATTTGTTGTTGTTATCTCATATCGGTCAACATATTTATAACTTTTTATAAATATATGCAACAAATTTATTTCTCCAATCATATCCAAATTTTATAATTAATATTTCATAAATATTAATTTAATCAATTTATAACAATTATAAACTAATTAAATCATTTGATCTTAAGATAATTCATCGATTCAGTTGTGTGACCCTTGAGTGTTAATTAGGTTTGCGATTACTGTCGAACTATTCGAACGTTAACGTTCACACTTCATTTAGCAGGTGGTGTGACATTATGGCCAAATTTATCGCTTATTCATTTTTGGAAAAATCTTATTTAATTTAATAAGCATTACCCACTTGTGATAATTATTTACACCAATTTTCTTCATTAAAACTATATCACTTTAGACTTACTGACTTTGATAATGGTCAAAATTCCAGCATCGTCCACATTCAACTCTATAGTCCAAAAACAAAGTCTCTGGTTCAATAATAATAATTATTATTAACCGAACTACTTTGACTAGAGATTTTGACTTTGGGTTGACTTGAATTGACCGTGATACTAACCCCATATAGCTGAGGACACGAATCCTCTCTTGAATAGTGCTTCACTTCCAATACTTTCACTCGACCGAACTATAGTCACTCAATGGACGTGCCATGATTTGACAATAATCAAAGTGGAGCTTTCATATTGAAGATTCACAGTATTCTCAAGTCAAAAGAACAGTGTAAATTATTCACATCGATATTTTCTGTTTGACTTTAGTTATATTAACCAATAGAAAACTATCGAAGGAGTCGTTCCATAGTTATCCAATAACTATTAGTGCGTAACCTCTAGGTGCCCCCAACAGTCATGAGTAATATACTGCCCAGCATTTAGAGAGCGTTACGTACTCTAGTCTCGGCGGATATATCAATATCTGGTCTTGATTCATCTTGACTAGGAACATTTAAAATGGTATATTTATTTTTATTGTGATAAATTACTCACGGTTACAACACTTTGTAATTACTATCACAAAACATACCGTTTATGGATTTTCTATTAAATATACTTTTAAAGAATTAATTAATTAATAGAACTACATTATATCAAGTATATAATAGAAAGGAAACACCTTTATTGCGAACAAGATTTGGCAACGAGTTAGATATATGTAACATTTTACATAATTGCCCCTAAAGCATACCCCAAACTATATTACTCCTTTTATATCATATCTTTACATTTTATGCGTACGTTTCCCTAAAAATCGAGTTAATAGTTTTTTTCTAGTTTTTTAATTATATTCTAATGCTTTTTTTATGACTTTGTTACCATCACTTTATGTTTATGAAAAAGAATTATTTTGTTGCATATTCAAAATGGTAGCTATTATTATATTTGGTGTGTAAATAAATTTAATATTTATAATTAATTTAAACGTGCTATATTTTGAATTTGTTCAAATGCTTCACTCATATTTGTTCTATATGCATCCATGTTAAAGTTAGGGAGATAACACTTCCTCTTGGTAGGTTACCAACTTATTTTATTGTATATTGATGGTCTCCAAGTCATTTTCAGTTTCTTTGTTTCTTTCACATTATTTATCATTTTAATAATTTCGTAGGACACTGACTAATAAGATCCATTAATAATCTATGTTAGGTAACTTTGCTACCAAGATCATATTTTATAAATTGTACATTATGTTTTAATTCCCTTTAATTCTCTATTTATATTATATAAGAAATTCAATATAGGACATTTTATCTCATTTCTCCACAATTGTTCTCACTCCAAATAAAGACCTCTTGATGCTTCAAAAGTAAATTTACATTTTCCCTTTTTCAATCATTTTTCTTTCAAAGGTTTAGTTTTGAGATTAGCAAGTACAGTTAATGTTTGTTATATATGGAGGATTTCTAATTTATTTTCAATTGCTTTGTTTCTATAAGCCGGGTTTTTAACCAAGCAGATTTCAACTGGAAGTAGAAGACCAAAGCGATGACAATACAACTCACAAACTTGGAAACATAATTAGAAGAAATACAAGAGGAACTCAAGAAATTACACTAAGAATTGGGCAAGTTCGACCTCTCGGTACCGAGACCTTTTCCTTGCACTTTACACTTCCTGGATCTCTTGTACTTCACGCACTACTTCAAGCAATCTTCATCAAGTGTTTTTCTCAAAGAATAGACAAGTAATACCAGGGACTGATGAGAAGAAAGCAAAGAAAGTAAGATAATACAAGCTTTATCAAAGATATTATCGGGAATTACTCAATCTCAATGGAAAAGTATTTGGAATGCACCAAATCGAAGATGAGAGAGCAAAGTAATTAAGAAGGAGAAGTTTTCACCAATACAAACCTCTCAGCACTGAGAGGAACCTCTCAGCATCAAGAAGTCCATATTAGCAAATGGGCTAGCATGCGCTCTCCTCCACCTATGGGCTTGCATCTGGACCTTGTACAGCTCGACCATGTAGACCTATAAAGTAGTTTCTCTATAAATACCAACCCTACAACAACCAAACAAGGATCTTTCTTCTTGGCTTCAAACTTTGGATCTTCTTCATCTCCTATCTCTGTACACAAAAGTCACATAGGCAGATACTTTTGGCAGTTCTAGTTTTAAAAATCTATTAATCTCTTATACTAGTGACACTAAATCTTTATCAAATCCATAATCAACAAAAATATAAAGTGGATGTAGGTCATAGATTGTTGAACCACTATAAAAGTCTTGTGTCTCTATACTTTTCTACACTTTTTTCACTTTTTTGCCATTTATGCTAGATCTAATACTACGATAGATCATATTTGGGTGTTGTGCCACTTTTGGCATCAACTTTTTGGTGCTTTCACTGAGAAATCCAACTCAAGGTTAGATCTAGATTGCTATTTTGAATTTGGAGAGGTCCAGTGGTTAGAAATAGAAGTTTTGCTTAAGAAATTTAGAAACTTGTTATTTGAAGACAATGGCGCCTAGAAGAGTAAGATCATCTAGAATAGTGGTTGGTTGAGATAAAACAGAACACTTACCAAGTTGAATTTAGTAACCACAGGTGGTACCAGGATCATCTGCTCAACATGAAGTGGTTACTAAGGGAGAGCTTGATAAGATGCTATAGGAATTGAACCAAAAGATGTGGATAGTCAAAAAGCTTTGATGGACAAGATAGATTCTCTACTAAACCAACAACCACAAAGGACTAGGAGAAACAGGAGAGAAACTTCTCCTTCCAAATATGAAGAAGAGGATTCATCCAATTATGATTAGGACAGGTGAAAGGGGAAGAGAAAATAGCAGGAAGTAGTTGTTGGAGTTGTAGAAGGAGCTACAGAAGGAAACAAAAGTCCCCCCAAGAAACAACTCGACGTCGAGAGGATTTCTCTCGGTACCAAGAGGAATTTTAGAGAAGAGAAGGGTAGGAAGTATATGCTATGGATTTATCTGATTCTGAAGACGACCTACAATGTGATGACGATGTTTGCAAGCTGGCACTGAAGCTAATGGAGTTAGAGTTCAAACGCCTGCAGTAGAACCAACTGGATGCCAACGTAATATAGGAGGAGTGGTTCTTCCAAAGACTGGAGAACCTAGATACGTCAGTAATTATATACTTTCGACCCATCTTGCTTCTAAAAGAAAATGATAACTTTATATTGTATAACATCACTTCTATTACCCTCTTAAACATGTGTCGTGGCCTTCACTTGACGTTTAAATGGTTATTTAACTTGTGTGTTAAATTGAAGAAAATTTGAAAGTGTTTGAAGCGAGAATAGTCGTTACAAGTGCAATTTCGAATTCTTTGTTTTTGGGAGTTTTTTTAACTAAATGGAAAGATATTCTTAGGAATTTATTTTCATGGTTTTTAAGTACCCTAATGGTAGTATTTACGATAAAAATTTCAAGTATGAAATCATTTATTTGTTAAAACTAGTCGTAATGATGAAGCTTTTTAATGTTGTTTTAATATGGATTTTTTAACAACATTTATGAGTGCTGTAGTAAGTCGTTTATTGTTTTAAGTGTTTAAAATGCGATGTTTTGGCAAGTTTTTCGTAATTTAAATGGTTTCTAAATTTTTTTCTATAACGACCCGTAATTTTACCACTTTGAAAATGGAATATTTAATTAATTTTCAATATAGCTTTATAAGTTAAATGAACTTATTTTAATTAGTTAAAGATGATAAGAAATTTATTTTCAAGTTTTCCTTACATAAATAAATAGTTGAATTAAAAACTAAAAATATGACTTGAAATTGGATCCCGAAATCTCAACGGTTTGACAAAGGGAAATTGTTTTAAGTTGTTGCAACATTGTTTGTACATGCACACACATACACATACACATACACACACATATGTGTATCATAATTAGTCAAATCAAAGCTAAAGAAAATATCTAACATATTTTTACAAAAATTAAGTGAAAAAGGTAACATCTAATCACCATTAAAACATGGAAAGCAAACATCAAATCCATCATTAATGCATGTCATTCCCTGCTTAAGATATTTTTGCAATATGTCTTATCACATTACATCTCATTAATGCATGCACTTGAGTATGGTGACAAGGTTTGATGTCGAAGTGATGTGGTGTAAGAGATATTTTGATAATATCTAAGGGTAGTTTAGTAATTTTCCACATTTTCCTAAGGCTATAAATAAGACCTTAAGGCTTCACAAATTCACACATCTCATTCCACCTTCTTCTTTACCTCTACTTTAATGGCTTCCATCACCTCCATTCTCTCATCCATAGGCCGAGCCATCTATAAGCAATAATCCAAGTGATCGTGAGCTAAAAGTTTGAGTTAGCAAAGCTATAACCAATTTTTAGTTAGCCGTTTAAACCCGAGGTGAGTAAACTCCTAAACTATTATATTATATGCTATTGGATGTTATATATGTTTGATTGTGATTATTGACGATGGTTTTTTAATATGAATGTTGAATATATATGCAAGTCATGGAAATACATGTCGATAAGTACAAAGGAAATCACTTTCCTTTATTTAATGAATTAGTGTACATGAAATGTTAAACCTCTTTAAAATTGTTTAAAAATATGAAATAAATTCTAAAAATATTTTAAAATGTTTTAAAAGCGATCTGAGTTATAAAAATGAGTTTCCAAATGATAAAAAAAGTCGTTTTGATCAATATAGTTTGAAAAGCACTTTCCACAACACTTTTCCGCAGCCCTTTTCTATAACTTTTGAAATGTAGTTTTAAACGCAACCGTTCTTTTCCAAATCTTTTGTAAATATTTTGAAATGATTAATAAAGTATTTTAAAGATGACATGATGGATTTATGGAATGGTTAAATATTAAATGATTTAGAGTTGATCAAACTACTTGACCGCCTTATGGGTGTTAGAGAGGTGGTATCTAGGTTTGAGTTTGGGAAACCAGTTTCCTGCTCTCCCTGGCTATCCGGACTAGCCCGACGGATGTGATAGTAAATTTTATTTACTCGGATCAAAAAATTTCAAAGTTAAAGGATATAATTCTCCAAAAATAAATAACTTGAATTTTATGGAGATAATCTTCTTGTACTCGGTGTTTAAGCCCGAAGAGGGAACTCATACTATTTGTAGAATTTAAAGGGTGCTTTCACCGTTATTCCGCCCATAGTATTTGTTGAATATGGGAATTGATATTGAGTAGAATTAGATGATTTCTATAGATTCTGCTCACTTAACATTTACTGGTTTTGGATTAACATCCTAGATAACATGTTTTTATCCGAATTAAAATTATGAGTTTTGAATTAGGAAATCTTTGTTAAGATTTAAATGAAATGAATTGGAAATATTTTTCTAAGTAAAATATGAAAGGCATTGGAATTATTCCACGATTTAAAAAGTTTTAATTAACCAAAATGATTTGATAAATGAGGCTTGATAATTCCATATACTCTGAAAAAGATAAAGAAATATTTCAATGAATATATCTCTAAGATATATCTATGAATGAATAAAAATATGAATTAAATTGAATGACGGTTGATAATCATATATGAATTTAACATCTTTTTAATCGATGATTAGTTCGGAGGAACCAGGGTCGGATTTGGGTGATTCCTATCTGAAGACCACTTCGAACCAATTTGCGTATACGGAGTGAAGACATGGATATGATATTTAGGATTTTCGTATTGAAGGAATGCTTGTTGGTCATTTGGGGATAAACTCCCAATATACATATAGTTGTAGTAGTCTCTTCATTATGAAATATCCAATGCAAGGACTAATCACTACTAATCCTAGGAGTAACTCCCGATAGGATATGGTAGGAGAGTGCCTTCGGTTTGTCCTGTTCCTAGACAACTTGCATGGACAAGTGTCTAACATTGAAATTGTAATTACATTGGTTGATCTCTATGAACGTATCATCTGATTGGTGGTGGAGAAGACAACTTCTCTTAGATTAACACCCTTTCCTAAGACATACGAGCTCATGAGTTATACGTTTGTAGAAATCAGTTTTGTGATTAAGGATTGGCAATGTGGCATTCAAAGTGGAATGTGCTATGAGTAAGGTAATCGTTACCTCGAGCTTCACCATCCGGAAATGAAAAAAACAGGATAGATGCGGTAAAGCTAAGTAGGTTGCTTCCATTAGGGTATAGTCATCACCTTTCTAGATATATTTATTCCCGCTATGACGGCGGGTTTCAAATTAACATGGTGTACGCAAAGAGAGCTCTCGAATAGGTCGGGAAATACCAGGGTGATGACATATTTGGTACTATCTATGGTAAAGGTAGGCTGGTTCTGTGTTGGTAGAGGTTTGAGCCTCAGGTGCATTTTTCTAGAGATGTACTGTCGGTAGGTAGTCCCTTACCTTGTCATTGTATAGAAATCCATTCTCCAGTAAGTGCCTTCGGATTTGATTATAGAGCCTAGTATGCTGGAATTTAATAATATATCAATTTCGGCTAAGATTATGTATACTTACTTGAAAAGTGTTTTCAAAAGAATGTCATTAAAAATAATATCCACATATTCTGTGTAGCAAATGTTTTGGTTATCATAAGGTAAAAACCCGTTCCGTGTTTATGTGCAACATGGTCTTATGAGATACCTTTTGTTTTCAAATATCGTATTTTGAGTTTCTCACACCAGTCCCATGACTGACCCAGAGTTTATTTTCTTTTCCCCTTAAACTCTGGGTGCCCTATTTTCCTGGGCAGCCAACTAGTTAGGTAAGTTTAGAGCATTTTGGAATGGAGCATGGAGCATTTTGGGTCTTTTGTTGAAGTCATCTATCACTTTCCACTGTGTTTGTATTATGTATTAGTATCTGTCAGCACTGTAAGGATAGGTCGTTATAACTATCCTAGTTGGGTTAGTACCTGTCGTAACTTTGATGGAACAATTTGGAGTAATTGCATGTACTACTCATATGTATAATTATGTGTTGAATACGATGTGAGATTCTATTATTGTCTATCTTCTATCTTTATTTCTTTATCCCATGATAATCTGCCTCTTAGGCACTTGGATTTACGGCACGTGAATACGAGGATGTATTAGTGTCAATTTCTGAGGGTCGAGGAGGTGGGTCGTCACATTTTCTTTATAAAATATCTTTATGGAAGTTCTTATAAAATGTATTTGAGTATGAAAAAATAAATAGAAGTTTAAATATAGTTTTAATGATTATTTACGAATTTTGAAAGTGAAGTGCTGCAAAATGTAAAACATGTTTTTAATTAAACTTCTAAATTAGTTATTTTCAAGTAATATTTTACATAGATACTTTAAACCTATTTACAAGTATTTCTAAAGTATTATTTATATATATATAAGTTTTGACAATGGTGATAGACTAGGCTTAGCACTAAAAGCTGACGAGTAAACTTGTATATTTGTGAGATTCAAGAATGAGGTGTTTAGAAAAGGTTTGGAGCAACCAGTACCCAAACTTACCTGGCTTCACTCTAAAAGAGGAACGATATAAGTTGAAATGTCACTCTGGAATGAGGAAGGATGTAAGTTGAAATGTCAAAAACGTGTTAGACTTGTTGTTTACTTACTTGTCTAAAAAGATAACCAACTTTACCTAACGCTACAAGCCGATGAAGTAGGCTTATCTATTTCTAAGAGTTAAAGGTTGATGTCAAGTAGGGATGGAGCACTAGAGCTCTAACCTACCAGGCTTCCCTCTTGAATGAGGAATAATTAAGTCGGGAATGTCGAAACTGGTTAACAAGGTTGTTTGTTACTTGTTTACGAAAATCATTAATATTACACTTAACACTAAAAGCCAACAAAGTACGCTTCTCTATTTCTTGAAGTTAAGATTGATGTGAGTAGGGATGGAGCAATAGAGCTCTAACCTACCAGGATTCCCTCTTGAATGGGGAATAGTCAAGTTGGGAATGTCAGAAACGAGTCAAGTATAAGAACATTGATTTGTACGAGCAATGGTTTTTGACTAGATAATCGATTAGTCGATTATCGGTCTTAACCAAATACGAACTTAGATCTTTAAAACAAAGGTTTGTAAAAATATTAACAAGTATGAAAATGATTTGGCTTTGTTGTAACAATGTGTTAATCACATTCGTCTTTAACCCTTTTTGATTATACTTATAAATGTAAATAGATCAATAAGAATGTTTAAAAAATAAGAAAAAGCGAAATAGTTTTGGGTTCGTAGTGACAATGTTTGAGTAACATTACTCTTAAACCTTTGAATGGATTTGTGAAAGTACTTAGATTCTTAAAATGGATATTTTAAAGGAAATTATAAGTAAGGAATCTTTTGAAAAAGATAGAACAAACAAAGATCTAAAATAAGAAATCTTGTTGAATACTTTTTGAAGTATTGAAATAGTACAAATGAATAGTAGAAATTCATAAAGGATGTTTTATTATATAAAAGAAGTTTTACTAATAAAAGAGGTTTTAATTATTAAAAGACTAATTAAACAAAAATGGGATTAGAAGTCGCTTATGTAACTTAATCATGATTTGTATGACTTGATCGTGCTTTATATGTTTACTCGTTAATGGAGAACATTTAGTCGTATACTTAGCACTAAAAGCCAATGAAGTAGACTTGTCTATCTATTAGAATTAAGACCGATGTTCATGCAAGGATATGAGCAATAGAGCTCTAACCTACTGGCTTCACTCTTTGTCAAGGGATAATGTGAGATGAAAATATCAAAAACGTGATAAGTATATGAAACTTGGTTTCCATATACGATCACTCTCATTATCATTAAATGACCAAATTCATCGAATCAGTCTTGGAGAGACCAAGATCGGTAAGTATTTTACTTAACCAAACTACTTCAAGGCTGAGATATGTGTTCTATCTCTTGGGAGTGGATTGGTTCTAGATGCGAGAATCTATATGGAGATTCGAGATCTGTTTAAGATGCTCGAACATGTGTTATTGTTCGTGATCTATTCATGATATGGGAACCATGCATGGTTTTAGGATCTGTTGAAATATGAGAATCCATATGTGGTTTCGAGATCTGTTCAAGATGTGAGGATCCAATATGGGATTCATATTTTGTTCGAGTGATGAAGACTCATATAAAGATACCGAACGTGACCTCGACATTGGAAATGGCTAAAAAAAGAGTAGGAGCATAGCTTGGGTTTTGCTAACCCACGACAGGAAATTACCACCTCCAGATCTAAAGTATGCTTATCGCATGTTGCGCGTGGGAGTAATGGTATTCAAGATCATGTATTTAGACATGGACCGGTTATGTTTACCTTATGGAATATTCTATCTATAGGTATACGACACTCGAAGGTTGTTTCTGACCCTTGTGTAGGAGATTGGATTTCGACTTGATCGAAGGAATCTCCGTGGAAAATTCGTTATGCGAACGTTCCTTATCGGGTTTTGATTGTACCCTCTAATATGTTGTTGAATGTAACCTATGTACCATTCCTGCTATGTTATAATATTTATATTCTACACCCTATATATTATTTATTATATCACCTTATGTACCTATTAGATGGTGGTTCTTTTAAGGGGATAACCATTGTCGCATTCCATGCAATCTCAAATGTATGGTTATATGTTGGCCACATATTTCTTGAGTTTCTCATACCAGACTTATGTGTGACGCTTGGTTTTTATTTTCCCTAAATTCTCGTGCGCTCTTTCGAGTAGTCTGCGATAGGTACGTTTTCGTTGGTGTTCTTTGGAGCTCTAGATTTTCCGCTGTATTACTATATTGTACATATTGGCATTTGTAAGGACATGTTGTTATAACTGTCTAGGCTGATGATAGTACTTAGGTTTTGTAACTCCAAAATTTCTGTATCGGAGTAACTCTTTTGTACCGTTCTTTTGATATTATGTATTATCGTTCCACTATGAGATTCTGATATTATGTTCTCTTCTTCTTGTTCTTTTTATTTTTCGTTTTATTTTACTCTAATAGTTCATCCTTTCGGCACTTGGATGCTCGACACATGAATACCGTTGATGTATTAGTGTCAACATTTGGTGGTCGATAGGGTAGGTCATTACAGCTAGTATCAGAGCTGAAGGTTAAGCAAGAACCTTGATTTTGGTGGGTATGACCCATTAAGAGTTAAGGTAATAAAATGTCCTAGCATGAGTTGAGTGTATTATACATATGAGAGCGTATTTTTATTTGTTATAAACATATATCTTAATGGTAATTATAACTGTGAAAATTAAAGATCTTGTATAAGTAAGTTATATAAGTGAATTAGTTTAATTAATGTAGGGGTTAACGATGTTTATCTATTATCCCTGGTTAATTGGTTTAGTTATGCTCGACCTATTTATGGGAATTAACTACCATTTGTTGATTGTTGATTTATGCTCGACTAGTTTATGGGAACTTTCACCTTTTCACGGCATGGGTTGGGTAGACAATATTTGTAAATGCATTGAAATGAACACCTTGTGAATTTAGTTTCACAGTTTGACTATAGGCATTCAGTGATAATATCAGGTTAAAAAGTTAACTCTTATAAAAGTTTAATTTAGTAAAAGATGTTTATTTTAATATGAGAACGATAAGATATTTAGTAAATAAACATTTGTGAAAATATTTTATATAAGAAAGCGATTTTATATAAGTATGGTTTATAAAACATGATTTATAAACAAAAAGGATTAAATTTATATCTTGAGAACTTAAATCCTGGTGTCTTTGAAAATGTTTTTCAAGATTTTGGAAAAATAATAGTAGTATTATTTGAAAGTAAGTATTTGCGAAATTAGTTTATGAAGTTGAGATCATGATACTTAGTAAATATCTACGAAGTATTTGATACCATTTTGAAATGATTTTGATTAAGTTCGAAAGGCATGATTTAAATGTACTAAACTCACTTTTGTCGCTTGAAAATAATTTTGGTGATGACATCAGCATCATCGACATTCATTTTTGGTTACCTAAGTGGGGGATGCTACAAGTTTGCTTTAGTAAAACGAATTTCAATTTAGTTTCAAAAGTATTATTTGATATACAGAAGATACATGTATATAATATTATTTCAAAATGATTTGAAATAAAACCCGGGTGTTTAGTTCCTAAGTTTTTCTTTGGAAAAAAAGTTTGACATGAACTTTTTGTGTAGAAAAGTTTTATACGTATACTATGTAGGGTGCATGAGTGGTAATGGGATAGCCCAAAATAAATGTTGGAACTTTACAGGTTTTCTCTTTTTGGGTAAAGTGTGTTTAATAAATTGTTGAAATGCATTAAGCTATTATATGGACACATGTAGTCTATGCATTAGGATTGTATGATATGTGCATCATATTATGATATGTTGTTGGTACTTTTCATTTGTTACATTGAAACAAGATGCGACGACCTGCAAATCCATACCCTTTGAATTGACAATAAACCACACATGTTCGACCCAAAAAGTACAGAATGACGGAAGGTCATGGAAAAGAAGAGAGAGGGTGAGAAGAAAGAAAGAAGAAGAAATAGAAGAAACAGAAACAACACATAGAATCCCACAATCACAGCAGAACAATATGTAATAGATAATAACATATCTTTATACAAAATAACTACAACCATTATTATTCATACCATCATCAGAGTAAAATATTAACAAATCAATATGGACAGTTATTATAACTTGGCCTCACCAGTGCTGACTATACACCTTGACACACACAGCGGAATAAAATCAAGTACGTGGAATACGCCTGAGAATCCTCCAGCTCGTCTCTTGAGCTCCATAGCATCCTATCCTGAATCTGTAATACTCGGTCTGATCCGAGCATTATAATAAAATAACACCCGAGTTAGTCTGGAAAACCAGCGTGAGAAAACACACTCAATTTGAATTATTACAGCTATCAAAATCCTTTGAAAAACAAAGGTATCTCATAAGACCATGCCACACATAAATACGATGGGTTTTTACCTTACGATAAACAAAACATTTTATATCAAAATCATCTGATATTATAATATTGTCTATAGAAAATAAACTATAAAATAGCTGAAATGCTTATATCTCATGTTTCTGCATATTTGGTATATAACTAAAACCATAAAGGCATATATTGGAGATTGGATTCCATACTATGACAAGGTAAGAAACTACCTTCCAAAGGTACATCTCTAGATAAATGCACCAGGGTCTGACAAGAACATCTTGTACCCCTGCCACACAAGACTAGCCTACCACTTGACTAGTAGTATCAAATATGATCACCCCGCTTGGGCCCCGAAGCATACAATAATAGATAGCCACCGATCTAGATTAGGGATGACCATACCCTACTTGGGTGCTACCCACTTAGCCATGCTGTATGCCCGATTTTTGTCATTTCCCAGTTGATGAAGTTCGAGGCTACGTTTTACCTTTTGAATAGCAATCCCACTT
Organism: Allium fistulosum; assembly: GCA_030737815.1. Lineage (NCBI taxonomy): Eukaryota > Viridiplantae > Streptophyta > Magnoliopsida > Asparagales > Amaryllidaceae > Allium > Allium fistulosum. Next base: position 329,544,700 of record CM060908.1, read on the forward strand.
GGAATGCTAATCACTGCCTTCCAAGCAACAATGCAATGATAGCACTCATCTATACAAGTTGTTCTGGGACTGAACAAACCAATGTTTTCAAGATCACCATCTTTATTATCCTTAAGATTTCTCAATTCGCAACGCTCAAATCGGATCGAAGTGGTTTTCGGATAATTAAATTCAATATCATCTCTTCGAAACGATCAACAAATTTGGCCAGATTTGATAGTCGGTTATTTAATATCAAATTACACACATAAGCAGTCACTAGGCCCAATTTTATAAATCTTTTAAAACATTCATTTCTTATAAAGATCTATATTCAACTCTCTTCCAGCATTCCAACATTTGAAAAATAATTTCAAATACTTATATCCATAACATGATATTTTCAAATCATATCTTACTTCAACACTTAGAAATATTCCAAATTCAAATTTTAATTCATTACTTAGAAAACATTTCTAGATAAATCATTTTATTGTTAAAATAATTTCAAAACCTTTCATTTCAATATTAGGAAATATTATAAGCAAAATTTCCAAAACCCATTTATAATATCAATACTTAGAAAATTTCATAACTTATATCGATTGTACGAGTATAATTTCAAAACAAAGGGAGATTTCCCTTTCACTCACTTAATAAGACATTTCCAAATTCATTCGCAATTTCTCAACCCATTATAGCTCATTTTATAAATTTCCGGAATCAATTTCCAATTCTCTTTACAATTTCAAAAAAAACTCTATTATACATATTTATAATCTCATCTGACAATTTATAACTTCTTTTATGAATTTAAATTCATTTTCCGAAGTTCCCGTATCTAACTACTTTTGAAATTTCTTAAATTTCAAGAATTTCATTATAGGATTTCTTTTATAAAATCACATTCGTTAAATAAAACCTAGTTTACAAATCTCGAGAGTATTTATAAATAAATTTCAATCACTTTCCAAAACTATATATATATATATAGTAAGTATTTTTACAGAATAGTAATTTATTTTCAAAATACGTTTTAAATAATTATTTAAAATATCAAAACACTTTTTAGTAACAACAATATCTAATTTCCATTTCATCTAAAAATAAAATCGATTCACACAGCTTATTATAAAAATTAGAATTTATCGACTAATATATAATATTTGTAAAACCAACTTCCGGAAATATTTCAATATTTAAAACAGTTTTAAACTACATAGTTTAATAAATAAAAATCCCTTTTTAAAACAAAACTTAACTTCTCTATAAAATTTAACATAACCATTTTACATTTATAAATCTCTCTCGATTTATCACAAATCGATTTTCATTATCAATTTCACAACTATTTCAAATTCCAAAACAAGATTCACTATTCCTTTCTAAACTGATTTCTTATATCACATTTTTAAATTCACACGGTGAATTTACATTCCCAATTTATCAAATGATAATTATTAAACTTTATTTATAAACATCGTTTATAAATTTTATAAACTCATTTTCAGTCTATGAAATATTTATATTAACAAGTCCATTTATCGATTTCTATTTAAAATCCCATTTACAAATCTATTTCCCAATAAATTCCAATTGTTTCTCAAATTCATTTAAAATTCTGATTTTCAACTTCTTTGCCATATTTTGGAGAAATGCTACTTAGTATTCATTATACAAATTCTTTATAAATTATTTTAAAATCTCTATTTCCAACTCTTTCGGAAATAGTCAAGTAAAAATCCAAAATACAATCATTAATTCTATTCAAATCAATTTCCTCTTAAAAATTCCAAAATTCAATATAAATATTCCATTTCCGGAAATCGCTTTTTGAATTTCCTTTTAAAATTCAAAAATATTGTTTATGGTATTTATAATACCAAAATGAAGGCCTGTTCTACTATAGCATCCAATCAATCAAATCACACAACAATCCATAACAAATTATTCAATTACATCATATATCGCTATATATGAAAAACAATCAATATATTTGAGGAATCCAATTGGATCCCTCCAACCTGTTTCCCTGCAACCACAAATTTTATATAACATAAAATACCAATCCCGCTTCGAGGCGGGATATCGCGGTAATATAGGATCATCCGCTATTATGCGGGGCACATAGTGTCTCATCTGCTCCAATCGACGGGAAATGTATCCAACTACTAATATATATACTACTATATATAATATAACATCCAACTGATAATAATTTATCAATCCATCCAATCAACCAATAAATAATTTTAACTATTTAAAAATAAAACCAATTATCCAAAATGAGTGAGATTTACTCACCTTGATTTTTAGATTCGTCAAACGTTTTGTTTTGAATTAAAATTAAACAAGTGTTTAATTTTAATCCAAATTCCTACTAGCTCCAATCGACTCCAATCCAATTCCTATGCGTAGTATTCACTGACATGAACCCAATGCAACTTGTTTCGTTCGTTTTCGACCTTGTATGAATTAAATATAGAATTTATAAGATTCACGAATTAAATTATATATTAGTTTCACTAATCCTTCATTAGTTAATTAATTACCTTTATTAAAAAATACTCTTCTTTCCCAAATAGAAGTATATGCACAGTGATGCACGCCATTTCCATGCTCGAAGGATCACGGATACAGAGCTTTGCATCTCGAATTGACATTCCGACCATGCCATCATCTTTCTCTCCTCGATCTCCACCCGTCCATACCCACTACGTTCGACCCGAACCCTCCAATTGAAATGTGACTTCTCCTGTCCTCCCTCCAGTTCGTATGTATGTCGGACTCCACCAGAGGGCACCTCCCTCCTCCAGACTTCGGAAGCCACTGCTAAAGACGCTAACAAACTCAAATACACTCCTAGTTTAGCCAATCGATGAGCACCAGATCAAAGAAATCAAACCCTAGCCTATTTGCACCACTGACTCCACTATCGAACTCACTATATCTCCATCGCACTCCACCAAACCCATACCATCTCATAGAGCTATCTCCAGGAATTCCAAAGATGTGTATTTCATAATTTTTCCATGATTGGATTTTGAGAAATCGAATTTTAAAGGTTTGAAATCCCTTTTTTTCGTCTTTGCGTTTAAAAATGAAAAGAAACACGCTTAAAAGAAAAGAGATAGGTACGATTATAGTTAGGGTGGCTATAGGGTGGCTAATGGAGATGTTTTAAACGGCTGTGTGGTTAAATCGAATCAGAATATATTACTTAAAATTCAAAAATATCTAGTTATAATTAAGGAGTCCAATTGAGGCATGCCGCTAGGCATTTCTAATGATATACCCCTATACTAAATGCAATGGAACAAGTTTCAAGACCTAATTTGACCGTATGCAGAAGATAGCTTTTTGAATCCAATTATAATATTAAATTTTCAATATTAATTTCAACGAGTTTCTATTCCGTATGACAAAACGGTAACTCCAAGCGTTACGAAATTTCAAATCCCATAATAATACACTATTATGGATCTAATAGAACTGGTTCCGTCGAAATCCGAGACTATGCCACGGATCGCTATTTTAACGCGTTGATTAAATCGAGTATTTCAAAAATTAGCGAAATCACTTGAAATTCCAGTTAAAAAAACTTACTAACTCAATTCTAATACAAATAGAGTTTATATCAACATTAAAAATCATTTCGATTCATATTCAATTCAAATTTCATTTATTCATCATTTCTGTATTACGATAAATCGCTATATTTGAAATTTAAATTCATCCTATAATTTCAACCAAAATCTTCATTTTCATAAATCAATTTATATTCCAAATCAAACATTTAAAACTATTTGAATATTGAAAATCAAACAACAGAAAATCCGGGTCGTTACATGGTATTTTCGACAATTTTGGATAGAAACTTTGGAATTGTTATAGAACTTGAAGCTAAGTGCTTTATAAATACACAAAAGTCGAGTTTGTATAACACTTGTATTAAGAAGGTAATAAGTTCAAACAAGTTTAATTTGTAGAACATTCTTGTTAAGTAAAATTGAATTTAATGTTTTGTATATACTCTTAGGATGTAATGAAGTATTATAAGAGTATGAACTTAAGTTATAACTGTATAAACTTGAAGTTATGTTTTATGAAATGGTTCAATAAATGATTTAGTATTATGACATAATATTAGTGTAAATAAAAGTAATAAAAGGTATTGGTGCAGTTAAGAAACCAATAAATAAATACATAAGTTGTATGTAGATTGTTTTATTCGCATGACTGTTCTTGATCCAATATTTGAATATATGATTTCGAGGTGGTTTACATCAGTCCGAACAAGGATTTTTCATTAGTTTCTTAACGACAAACACTAGATACAGATTCTTGATAAGATCCTAAAGTTTTATATTATACTATATAGCTATGTAAGGAGAATGAAGGTTTCTAATTAAGAAACCCGATCAGAGTCCACACTAGAGAGGTCAAGTGATCTATACTAGTTAAAAAGTTAAATTTATACGATCGAGGAAGTGATCAAAATTGATATTGTGTATGGATGGTCCATGTGCATCGCATGGGTCTTAGTATTTGCATACTACGTTTTGTTGGCTTATGGAGTTTGGGTGATGAATTTCGATTTGTTATGAGGTAGCATGAATTATTACCCTGAGTAATAACCTGAGGCTGTTAAGCATAAGGTACGCTTAGTAGGTCATTTGTCATCCTTGCGCGATGAGAGGATTTAAACTTGAGCAAACCGTGAGTTTTGTTTGCTAAGTGATTTTGAATACTATTTAGTACTGCTATGGGATTGTTTCTTTTGCTGCTTGTGTTGGAATTTCAAGGACAAAATATTCTAAGTATGGGAGAATATAACGACCCTAAATTTTGGACACTTCGTATTTAAATATCTGAGTTATTTAAATATTTGAATCTCGGATTAAATGTTATTAAAATGATTGAATAAGCTTTTTTAACCTCCTTTTGAATCATAAGTAACGTTGGTAAACTTGTTTTGGAAAAATGTTTATGAAAATAAGTAATTTGAAAAAATATCGATAATGTGACCGAAAATTGTTTTATCATCAAACGCTTTTTAACCACCAGAAGTTGTTCAGATTTTTTTTACATATTCTTATTTTCTTAGGAGTTAAAGAAAATGAAATAAAAATATTTTTCTGTTTATGGAAATAAACTTTATAGATGATATCATGCATGAGGTAAGGGAAGATGCTTAGGAAATGTGCATAAATAGAAAGTCTTAAAAGTTAAGTAAATGATAAAGGAGAAGTGATGTTTGTAATTAATGTCATAAGGGTTTTGAGGGGTTATTGGTCTTTTCCCATCACATTCATAAGCTTATATAAGGAGGGGCATACCCTTAGGAAATAATCACACAAAATCAGATAAGCTTGAGATGAAGTAGGAGGGTTGAAAATTGTGGAAGTGCTTAAGCACTAATCCACTTATTATTCACTAAGTTTTCAAAAGTTAACCAAATCTTCCCAAATATTGCCTACCCTTTGGCTTTGGGCCCAAGACATCACGGGAAGCATGATTAGAAAGTAAGAAGTGGGAGGAGGTGAGAGGAAGAGAGGGAGTTTCAATGGGCTGTGAGCATGGAGGAGGAGGAGGACGATGGTGTTGGCTTTGATTTGGAAATGCTGAAAGTTAGACCTTTGGCCCGTGTTGATAGAAGGAGGTGGTTTTTTGGTTCTTGTAGCTTTGTGCTTGGATAAGGCAAGGATGTAAGTGAGTTATTGTAACGACCCAGAATTTTGAATGAATTAAATTGAAAATATTTAATTAATTTTAAATATTTGAACGATGATTTAATTTGAATCCCGATATAACTCTGAATTTGGCGATTTAATTATAAAATTAAATCGATTGAAGTTGAATAAAAATTTGAATATTCAATATACTTAATGCTAAAGAAGAATATTTCGAAAGGTTTTAAAATTCGTATTGATAATACTGAAGATAATTAAAACTTCAGAATCGAATTTAAAATAAATGTGATCAGTTTGAATCTATATTGTTTGAATCGACATTTAAAAATAACCGTCCGAGGCGCAGTCTCGGAATTCGACGAAACCAGTTCCATTGGGTCCGTAATATTGTATTATTACCGGGTTTCAAATTTCGTGTTAATCAGAGTTGCTATGTGAGAATACGACATGCAAACGCATTGAAATTTTATCAAATTCAATTTAAATTTTAAAATTTAAATTGGTCAACATGGGAGCACGATAAAGGTAAGGTAAGCACGATCTTCTCTCTGCAAAACCATCATGCCCCTTGCTCAAATCAATTCAAACGAAACTGTTCTCGTTCAAAATCTATAATACTCGTTCGTTCAACAAAATCATTTAATGGCCGAAGCCCCTCTCAAATTCAAAACAAACGACAGTTCTCCCCTATTCCAATTTTGTTCGAAGTCGAATTTTGAAATGTGGGGAGAGGCGATAGCAGCGCGTGAGGCACTCGAGCTCGAGCTCGCGACCACGGCGACGAAATCGGCAAGTCAATCGAGGCGATGTCGAGGCCGAAGTCGAGTAGCAGGTGAGGGTCGCGAAATCTAGGGCAAGCGAGGCTGGGGTCTCTCGGCGGCAGCGGCGAGACTGGTATCGCGAACTAGGGTTTCGCCCAGGTGGAGGTGCAGGCGTTGGTCTCGGCAGTGGGACCGCGATGATTTCATCGATGGTGAATAAGGCGACGGCAGCAGTTCGATGGTGGGTGGCGCTTGGGTGATCGTAAGGTTGCGAACTGGAAGGGAAGCTGGGCGCTCGAGCAATGGTCTTCGGTGATGGCAACGTGAGTTGTGGCAAGGCCGTGATAGCGGTGGCGTGGAGTCGCGATGGTCGTAAGCTCGAGTTCGAGCTGGTGATTTCACAGCAAGGTAATTAAATTTTTATTGTTAAAATAAGTTTAAAACTATTTGAATTCGATTGATATTATAGTGAAGTATTTATGTTTGATATTTAACAGAATATAAAAAAAAATCATCAGTTAATTTAAAATTTCTAAATGATGGTAAAAATTAAAAGCATTGGTTCAAAAATCAGAATTTGTTAGTTAATTAAAATTTATTAAAGAGAAATTAGTTCAAACCAAGATTTTTAGTTTAAAATATAATTTCTGGTTAATTAAATTTATTAAAAAGAGAAATTTAATAATTAGTTAAATAAGTTTATTTAAAAAGAAATTTGTCTGAAATAAAAATACGTTGGATAATTAAAACTATCAAATACAAATAATTTTAGAAATTTAAAGTTGTTTAAAATTTACAGTAAGGTATATGTATTATATAGCAAGAATTATTTTACAATAAAGTATCTTTGTTTTGAATCGATATGGAAATTGATTCGTTTGATAGGTTTATTTAAATTCGTTAATTACTAGAAAATAATTTATTAACGGAATTTAAAAAAAAAATTAAATGATTAGTTAATTAAATCTATTAAACGAAGATTGGTAATTCGAATTATTCGAAATTTGATAAATTGTATAATTTTTTATACAAGGTTAAAGTCGAGAAAATGAAAGAAGGATTGGGTTGGATTGCAAAATAAAAAGCTAAGGTGAGATTTTCTCACTCAAATTGAATGTGGAATTTTTGCAGTTATTGATGTTTGCTATTTGGATGTGATATTAGATATAATAGGATATATCTATATATATAGCAATATATACATATTGGCATATGTATATATTGGATTGATGATTTCCCGCCTCGTATAGCGGATGAGACCCTATTGCGCCGTTAGTAAGCGGATTATTTTTATAAAACCCATATACCGCGATATTCCACCTCGAAGTGGAATTGGTATTGTGCTAACGTCTTTGGATGCAGGGAAACAGGTTGGAGGGATCCAACTGGACCCCTCACATTGATTGATTTTATTTATACTGTGATATGAATCTGTGAATGATTATATTGATGTTATTGATCATATCGATGTCTGGAAATTGTTTGAAAGCTATAGATTTAGCTGAATGGATGTTTGATATCATTGGATTCCAAAAATAAACGAAATTGAATTTTTGGAATTCAAGTAAATTTTTTTTAAGTGAATTAATTATAGAAATTGAATAAATTCGAAGAAATGAATTTAAAAGTATAAAAGCTAATTTTTATAATCTTATCGAATAAATTCCAGAATAAAGTGAAAATGCTAAATAAATGGATTTCATAAAACAGTGATTATAAATTGAAGAATTTAATTTAAATTTGGATTTTTAAATAGATTGAAAGAGATAAAGAAATTTATTTTCTTTAAAAGGAATTTATTTAAAAAAAAGAAATAAGTGGGAAGTCCAATTAGAAATTAAATTGGCAAATTGAAACGAATTTGGAAAATCGATATGAAATTTATAGATTTATAAATTGTGAAGTTAAAATGAATGAAATTGTAGAATGGAAGATTTATAAGAAATTAACTTATAAATTGGATTTTTGCCTTCAAATGGAATATTGATCGAACTGTTATTAAAGAAGATTTATAAATCAGAGTTGTTAAAAAAATAGAAATAGAATTTATAAACGTTGTTTTATAAATTCGAAATCGGTTGAATTTGATAAATTGAATATAGAAGATTATTAAAGAAGATATATTCGCGATTTTGGATAGCGAATTTTTATTGAAATAAAAAATGTGTAGAAATGATTGAAATTGGGTTAAGTGAATTATATTCACGATTTTGGACAGTGAATATATTATTGAATAAAATAGATTCATTTTTGAAGAAGTGATATTTTAAAATAAAGATTGTTTTAAAGATGTTTTTAAAACGTGTTAAATATCGAAACATAGATTTCAACATTTATTGTTGAGATAGACGTTTTCGAGAAATTTAAGGAAATGATGGACTATAACATTGTTGTTATAGTAAATGATTTTCGAAAGAAAATGTTTTATATAGTATTGGGATTTATATATCTATCTTAATTCCGAATCCCTATACTATTGATTTCGAGTCGTCGTAACGATGTTTTACACAACATTCGTTTTGACTCAAATAGATGTTAAAATTTATGACTTCCTTAAAGAATGAATTTATACTTAATTTGATTTAAGTATATCGAATATTTTCCAAGTGTTGAAAATAAATAGATTTGTGAAATACTTATTATTTAATAAGTATGGAAATGCTTTTCCAATATGAAATGAACTGTTTTGAGATTTTATCTTTTAAAGATAAATTGAAATGTGGAAGTTGATTTGAAATTGTTTTCAAAACGGTTAAGTGTGGAAATTATATATCTAGTAAAGATATTTTTTGGAAGATTAAATAATTTGGAAAATTATTTGGAATCTGATGATGTTGCGCATCTTTATTGATAGTTAAATAACCGACTATCAATAATTACCTTGAATGGTATTTGTTGTGAATTGGATGAATTTGAATGCCACACTTATTTTTGAATAAGCGCTCACTATTCGGGTTAGCCGGGAAAGGACCATGGGGTCGTATAACCCATTCCGAATATGTGATACGTCGTTATGAATTGCATTCGAAGACCGGTGTTGAAGACCGGATATTTTTGAAAACGGAAGGATTACCGTCGAGTTACTCTACATCGGCTGATCTCCGGTTTAGAGGTTTTATCACCCTTAGTGACAGGAAGTCCGGACGTGATTAGAAAATTATCCGGAAATGCAAGGGCTTCGTGAGAAGTGCCTTCGGTTCTGTTCGATCCCGGAACAGACTTGTATGGATTGTGTGTTTGACGTTACAATTTGAGATATAAAGCTGATTTCTTTCAAATACATTTCTGTTGGTGGCGGAGAATTTATTCTCTTAGCTTAACACCCTTCTCTGAGACGTACGAGCTCAGAGGTTATGTAGTTGAAATTTATCAGCGATATACTCCCAATTTGGTAACGTGGCATACTGAGTGTTGCTGTGAAATGATCAGTGTTTGATCATTTACGATATGATCATTTGTTTGATCTTATATCTTTGTGATCATAGGTTGATCATTTTTGTTTGACCCGAAGCAGGGCTTTGTAGAAAGCGTAGCTTTGTGGACGAGACTTCGTCGAGCCTCACACCCCGGAAATGGTCGAAACAGGAAGGATGCGGCAAGGTTCTAGGGAGTAGCGCCCCTTAGTGTATGTCATTCCTTCTGGATAAAGGTGGTATCATGGTATGGAGCCCAGATACTTAACCTCTGTGGTTGCTGCAAATTTATTACTTTGTGGTTGTTGCGAATCGGGGATCCTCGGGAAGATCGGTGACGATCGGGGGATGGCATACGCGTGTCAGTAGTTACCTATTTTTGCAGAGGTAACCCGGCCTTGTGTTGGCAGAGATCCGGTTAGGTTCTCGGGTCGTCTATTCCAGGGACGTACCCATCGTGGATAGGAAGTTCCTTAGCCTGACCATTTGTTGGAAATCCAAAGAAACAATACGATCTTGTACGGTTTTAGTTGTAGAACCTATCATTCACTTATGGTGGTCACCACTGTTTGGATGGTAGCTATAGTAGGCATAAGTGCGGAATGCCTATGCTGGCTAAGATTAATATTATACTTTCGAAATGTTTCCAACACTATGCACTAATAATAATATCAAAAATGATTTGATTTTGCGTAGTAAGCATCTTTGACTATCATAAGAAGAAATCTCCTCCAATTCTGCGTTTGCATTGTGTGTGTGGTGGGAGGTCTTATGGTAGTTTCATTTTCCAAAAAGCATTTCGAATTGACTTTAAAATTATTTTGTTGTTTTAAAGATAAACTGTTTTACGATCTCACACCAGTCACCATGACTGACTCGGAGTTTATTGTTCCCTTCTAAACTCTGGGTGCCCACCAATTTCCACACGGGCAGTCTAGAGTTGTGTTATCAGGATATTCTGGATATTCTGGAGCTTTGGAAGCAAGCTGGATGGCGAAACGTATCACCTATATTTTTGTATTATTCCGCTGTGTATTCTGTATGAGGACAAGTTATATAACTGTCCACTGTTGTATATGACTCTGATTGATGTATGTATAAACTGATATAGTTCTTTGTTTTAAAAGACTAGTGTTATCTATTATATATTGTTCCGCTGCGATGTGTAAGATTCTGATATCTGTTTCTGTATCTGATGTTGTTCTGTTGTTCTTCTTTCTTCTATCTTTCTTCTTCTACTCTTTTCTTCTTCTTCTACCTTTTTCTTCTTTTTAAAACCATAACTTTTCGGGTTTCCGGCATTCGATGGCTCGGCAGTCGATAAAGTGAGTATCGAGGTCGAATTTTCGAAAGTCGAAAATTTCGGGATGTTACATTTGGTATCAGAGCATATGGTTAAGCGACAACCCTGCTCTGTTGGGTGTTACTCATTAGAGATAGAGTCAGTAGTACTCTAGAATGAGTTTGAGTGTAATAATAGATACGAGTGCGTATTTGTTAGTGAATATAAAAATGTTTTATATTGTGTTTGCTTATCCGTTGAGATGTTTATGAATTTTGGTCGGTATGTGGGACGCCATATTATCGATAGGGATTTCTAAACACTTAAACGAGGCAAGACGACACAGTATTGTTTTAAATAGGGTGAATGAAATAATTTTGCCCAAAACTATTTTTGTATATAAAGGAAATAATTTTCAATGAATTATCATAGTATATGGATGTTTGGATGTTAGGAAGTAATAATAGTGAATTATCATCACTGGAATTGAATAAGAAACTGAAATCGTAACTCCAAAGTTAAGAAATAAATTCACATACAAATGAAATGTAAGAATGTAAATTATAAATGTGATTTGTAATTTAAAATGGAATCCCAGAGAAGTTTTTGGAAATGTTTTGAAAAGAATTTGAAAATTTTGGAGATTTGGAAAGTTTAAATCTTTTTGGAGTTGAAAATGAATTTCGAAGGTTTTGAAAAGTATTTTGAAGAAATGAAAAGCTCTAAACTCTTTTCGGTCGCTGGAAAATAACTTCGATGATGATCGCGACATCACCGGTGTTCATTTTCGGGTTTCCAAAAGAGGAATTGCTGCCAAATTGTTTTAAATGGAAGTGGTTTGGAAAATTTGGGTTTTGTTTTGGAAATTCAAAGGATAATTTGAATTGTTTTCAAAATGGCTTTGAAATGATGGTAAGACACTGGAATGCTATGTAAAGATATAACTTATACAATTTAAATTTTGATAGAATAAATTTAACTTAAAAGATAGAGTTAAATTAAAGAAGTATAAGTGAATAAATTTGAAGTTGTAAGCAATGAATTGAAATTGAAAAATGAAATGAGACTTGAATCAAGTGGAATAAAATCCAAACCTGAGAAAAATGAATAAGGATTGAATCCGAATAAACTACTTTGATAATTAATTGATTCATGAAATGGAAGTTGAATTAGTTAAATTGAAACTTGAATTGTGACTAAATAAAAGAATGGTTCGAATTTGCAGATAAATTCAAGTAAGTAGAAATAAATTTCTGAATGAATGGAATTTACAATTGCAAGTAAATGAAATTAAAGATGAATGTTAAACTTTGTTTTGAATTTGTTAGCAAATGTAATTCAAGCTGAATATTGGAATTTGTAACGAATTAGTAACTGAAACTAATCTAAAATAATGTAGTTATGAATGAAAGATAATTGATAAAATTTAATATTCAGAAGTGAAACTGAATCCAAATTGAATTGAAATGGTAAATTTAATTCAAATGAGAACGTGAAATGCAAAAAAAAAAATGAACGAAACTGAATGATGTAACTTCAATAGTGAAGTAAAAATGATACAAGTAGTTTATATCGAAATTTTGTAATAGAATTTGCAAAATGGTTTGAATGTGTAACTAGATATTATGGCTAGTAGGATATACAAGTGTAAAGGAATTGGAAATTTGATTTCAAAGATAATTTGAATTGCTCGAAAAAGGTAAGTATTTAAATTTGAATATGAGATTTGATGACTTATTTCTCTAGCCGCTTGGATTTTTCTTTTTCTTTTTGAAATCTGAGAGTCCGTAGGGACGTTTTGTAGTCGTACCGTATTAGCCGCGCAAAGGAGACGCTGGCGAAATTTTTCGAAAATTTCGGGCGTTAGAAAAATTTTGAGAAAATTTTGAAAGTTTAAAATTTGAATTTAAACTTAAAATTAAATTGTTAAGAAACAATGTTGTCGAAACTTATAATTGAAGTTGAAAAACTAGTTGAAATGATAACGAATCTTTAGTAGAGAGATTTGTTTTGATGAATTGATAAAACTATTGGACTGTGAAAAATGATAGACGAGTTAAGGACCACTTTTCCTAACTTGTAATTTCGAGGACGAAATTCTTTTAAGGAGGGAAGTTTGTAACGACCCAGAATTTTGAACGAATTAAATTGAAAATATTTAATTAATTTTAAATATTTGAACGATGATTTAATTTGAATCCCGATATAACTCTGAATTTGGCGATTTAATTATAAAATTAAATCGATTGAAGTTGAATAAAAATTTGAATATTCAATATACTTAAAGCTAAAGAAGAATATTTCGAAAGGTTTTAAAATTCGTATTGATAATACTGAAGATAATTAAAACTTCAGAATCGAATTTAAAATAAATGTGATCAGTTTGAATCTATATTGTTTGAATCGACATTTAAAAATAGCCGTCCGAGGCGCAGTCTCGGAATTCGACGAAACCAGTTCCATTGGGTCCGTAATATTGTATTATTACCGGGTTTCAAATTTCGTGTTAATCAGAGTTGCTATGTGAGAATACGACACGCAAACGCATTGAAATTTTATCAAATTCAATTTAAATTTTAAAATTTAAATTGGTCAACATGGGAGCACGATAAAGGTAAGGTAAGCACGATCTTCTCTCTGCAAAACCATCACGCCCCTTGCTCAAATCAATTCAAATGAAACTGTTCTCGTTCAAAATCTATAATACTCGTTCGTTCAACAAAATCATTTAATGGCCGAAGCCCCTCTCAAATTCAAAACAAACGACAGTTCTCCCCTATTCCAATTTTTTTCGAAGTCGAATTTTGAAATGTGGGGAGAGGCGATAGCAGCGCGTGAGGCACTCGAGCTCGAGCTCGCGACCACGGCGACGAAATCGGCAAGTCAATCGAGGCGATGTCGAGGCCGAAGTCGAGTAGCAGGTGGGGGTCGCGAAATCTAGGGCAAGCGAGGCTGGGGTCTCTCGGCGGCAGCGGCGAGACTGGTATCGCGAACTAGGGTTTCGCCCAGGTGGAGGCGCAGGCGTTGGTCTCGGCAGTGGGACCGCGATGATTTCATCGATGGTGAATAAGGCGACGGCAGCAGTTCGATGGTGGGTGGCGCTTGGGTGATCGTAAGGTTGCGAACTGGAAGGGAAGCTGGGCGCTCGAGCAATGGTCTTCGGTGATGGCAGCGTGAGTTGTGGCAAGGCCGTGATAGCGGCGGCGTGGAGTCGCGATGGTCGTAAGCTCGAGTTCGAGCTGGTGATTTCACAGCAAGGTAATTAAATTTTTATTGTTAAAATAAGTTTAAAACTATTTGAATTCGATTGATATTATAGTGAAGTATTTATGTTTGATATTTAACAGAATATAAAAATAAATCATCAGTTAATTTAAAATTTCTAAATGATGGTAAAAATTAAAAGCATTGGTTCAAAAATCAGAATTTGTTAGTTAATTAAAATTTATTTAACGAGAAATTAGTTCAAACCAAGATTTTTAGTTTAAAATATAATTTCTGGTTAATTAAATTTATTAAAAAGAGAAATTTAATAATTAGTTAAATAAGTTTATTTAAAAGAAATTTGTCTGAAATAAAAATACGTTGGATAATTAAAACTATCAAATACAAATAATTTTAGAAATTTAAAGTTGTTTAAAATTTACAGTAAGGTATATGTATTATATAGCAAGAATTATTTTACAATAAAGTATCTTTGTTTTGAATCGATATGGAAATTGATTCGTTTGATAGGTTTATTTAAATTCGTTAATTACTAGAAAATAATTTATTAACGGAATTTAAATAAAAAAATTAAATGATTAGTTAATTAAATCTATTAAACGAAAATTGGTAATTCGAATTATTCGAAATTTGATAAATTGTATAATTTTTTATACAAGGTTAAAGTCGAGAAAATGAAAGAAGGATTGGGTTGGATTGCAAAATAAAAAGCTAAGGTGAGATTTTCTCACTCAAATTGAATGTGGAATTTTTGCAGTTATTGATGTTTGCTATTTGGATGTGATATTAGATATAATAGGATATATATATATATAGCAATATATACATATTGGCATATGTATATATTGGATTGATGATTTCCTGCCTCGTATAGCGGATGAGACCCTATTGCGCCGTTAGTAAGCGGATTATTTTTATAAAACCCATATACCGCGATATTCCACCTCGAAGTGGAATTGGTATTATGCTAACGTCTTTGGATGCAGGGAAACAGGTTGGAGGGATCCAACTGGACCCCTCACATTGATTGATTTTATTTATACTGTGATATGAATCTGTGAATGATTATATTGATGTTATTGATCATATCGATGTCTGGAAATTGTTTGAAAGCTATAGATTTAGCTGAATGGATGTTTGATATCATTGGATTCCAAAAATAAACGAAATTGAATTTTTGGAATTCAAGTAAATTTTTTTTAAGTGAATTAATTTTAGAAATTGAATAAATTCGAAGAAAAGAATTTAAAAGTATAAAAGCTAATTTTTATAATCTTATCGAATAAATTCCAGAATAAAGTGAAAATGCTAAATAAATGGATTTCATAAAACAGTGATTATAAATTGAAGAATTTAATTTAAATTTGGATTTTTAAATAGATTGAAAGAGATAAAGAAATTTATTTTCTTTAAAAGGAATTTATTTAAAAAAAAAGAAATAAGTGGGAAGTCCAATTAGAAATTAAATTGGCAAATTGAAACGAATTTGGAAAATCGATATGAAATTTATAGATTTATAAATTGTGAAGTTAAAATGAATGAAATTGTAGAATGGAAGATTTATAAGAAATTAACTTATAAATTGGATTTTTGCCTTCAAATGGAATATTGATCGAACTGTTATTAAAGAAGATTTATAAATCAGAGTTGTTAAAAAAATAGAAATAGAATTTATAAACATTGTTTTATAAATTCGAAATCGGTTGAATTTGATAAATTGAATATAGAAGATTATTAAAGAAGATATATTCGCGATTTTGGATAGCGAATTTTTATTGAAATAAAAAATGTGTAGAAATGATTGAAATTGGGTTAAGTGAATTATATTCACGATTTTGGACAGTGAATATATTATTGAATAAAATAGATTCATTTTTGAAGAAGTGATATTTTAAAATAAAGATTGTTTTAAAGATGTTTTTAAAACGTGTTAAATATTGAAACATAGATTTCAACATTTATTGTTGAGATAGACGTTTTCGAGAAATTTAAGGAAATGATGGACTATAACATTGTTGTTATAGTAAATGATTTTCGAAAGAAAATGTTTTATATAGTATTGGGATTTATATATCTATCTTAATTCCGAATCCCTATACTATTGATTTCGAGTCGTCGTAACGATGTTTTACACAACAATCGTTTTGACTCAAATAGATGTTAAAATTTATGACTTCCTTAAAGAATGAATTTATACTTAATTTGATTTAAGTATATCGAATATTTTCCAAGTGTTGAAAATAAATAGATTTGTGAAATACTTATTATTTAATAAGTATGGAAATGCTTTTCCAATATGAAATGAACTGTTTTGAGATTTTATCTTTTAAAGATAAATTGAAATGTGGAAGTTGATTTGAAATTGTTTTCAAAACGGTTAAGTGTGGAAATTATATATCTAGTAAAGATATTTTTTGGAAGATTAAATAATTTGGAAAATTATTTGGAATCTGATGATGTTGCGCATCTTTATTGATAGTTAAATAACCGACTATCAATAATTACCTTGAATGGAATTTGTTGTGAATTGGATGAATTTGAATGCCACACTTATTTTTGAATAAGCGCTCACTATTCGGGTTAGCCGGGAAAGGACCATGGGGTCGTATAACCCATTCCGAATATGTGATACGTCGTTATGAATTGCATTCGAAGATCGGTGTTGAAGACCGGATATTTTTGAAAACGGAAGGATTACCGTCGAGTTACTCTACATCGGCTGATCTCCGGTTTAGAGGTTTTATCACCCTTAGTGACAGGAAGTCCGGACGTGATTAGAAAATTATCTGGAAATGCAAGGGCTTCGTGAGAAGTGCCTTCGGTTCTGTTCGATCCCGGAACAGACTTGTATGGATTGTGTGTTTGACGTTACAATTTGAGATATAAAGCTGATTTCTTTCAAATACATTTCTGTTGGTGGCGGAGAATTTATTCTCTTAGCTTAACACCCTTCTCTGAGACGTACGAGCTCAGAGGTTATGTAGTTGAAATTTATCAGCGATATACTCCCAATTTGGTAACGTGGCATACTGAGTGTTGCTGTGAAATGATCAGTGTTTGATCATTTACGATATGATCATTTGTTTGATCTTATATCTTTGTGATCATAGGTTGATCATTTTTGTTTGACCCGAAGCAGGGCTTTGTAGAAAGCGTAGCTTTGTGGACGAGACTTCGTCGAGCCTCACACCCCGGAAATGGTCGAAACAGGAAGGATGCGGCAAGGTTCTAGGGAGTAGCGCCCCTTAGTGTATGTCATTCCTTCTGGATAAAGGTGGTATCATGGTATGGAGCCCAGATACTTAACCTCTGTGGTTGCTGCAAATTTATTACTTTGTGGTTGTTGCGAATCGGGGATCCTCGGGAAGATCGGTGACGATCGGGGGATGGCATACGCGTGTCAGTAGTTACCTATTTTTGCAGAGGTAACCCGGCCTTGTGTTGGCAGAGATCCGGTTAGGTTCTCGGGTCGTCTATTCCAGGGACGTACCCATCGTGGATAGGAAGTTCCTTAGCCTGACCATTTGTTGGAAATCCAAAGAAACAATACGATCTTGTACGGTTTTAGTTGTAGAACCTATCATTCACTTATGGTGGTCACCACTGTTTGGATGGTAGCTATAGTAGGCATAAGTGCGGAATGCCTATGCTGGCTAAGATTAATATTATACTTTCGAAATGTTTCCAACACTATGCACTAATAATAATATCAAAAATGATTTGATTTTGCGTAGTAAGCATCTTTGACTATCATAAGAAGAAATCTCCTCCAATTCTGCGTTTGCATTGTGTGTGTGGTGGGAGGTCTTATGGTAGTTTCATTTTCCAAAAAGCATTTCGAATTGACTTTAAAATTATTTTGTTGTTTTAAAGATAAACTGTTTTACGATCTCACACCAGTCACCATGACTGACTCGGAGTTTATTGTTCCCTTCTAAACTCTGGGTGCCCACCAATTTCCACACGGGCAGTCTAGAGTTGTGTTATCAGGATATTCTGGATATTCTGGAGCTTTGGAAGCAAGCTGGATGGCGAAACGTATCACCTATATTTTTGTATTATTCCGCTGTGTATTCTGTATGAGGACAAGTTATATAACTGTCCACTGTTGTATATGACTCTGATTGATGTATGTATAAACTGATATAGTTCTTTGTTTTAAAAGACTAGTGTTATCTATTATATATTGTTCCGCTGCGATGTGTAAGATTCTGATATCTGTTTCTGTATCTGATGTTGTTCTGTTGTTCTTCTTTCTTCTATCTTTCTTCTTCTACTCTTTTCTTCTTCTTCTACCTTTTTCTTCTTTTTAAAACCATAACTTTTCGGGTTTCCGGCATTCAATGGCTCTGCAGTCGATAAAGTGAGTATCAAGGTCGAATTTTCGAAAGTCGAAAATTTCGGGATGTTACAGTTATCTCGCTATCTCTTAAGTATATATTGTGTATATTTATGCTGTGTGCAAAGTATAATAGTTAAAGTGACATTAACTAAGTGAAGTTATAAACTTTCGACCGCTCTTGCTTTTGAAAGCAAATGATAACTTTATATTGTATAACTTCACTTTTATTGCCCTCTTAAATATGTGGCATGGCCTTGACTTGATGTTTAAATGGTTGTTTAACTTGTTTGTTAAATTGAAGAAAGTTTGAAAGTATTTAAACAAGAATAATCGTTATAAGTGCACTTCCGAAACCTTTGTTTTTGGGAATTTTTATAAATAAATTAAGAGATTCCATGGTTTTTAAATACCCTAATGGTAGTACTTTTTATAACAATTTCAAGTCTAAAATTATTTTTTATGTGGTTAAAACTAGTCGCAAAGATGGTGCTTTTCAATGTTGTTTTAACAAAGGACTTTTAACAATATTTATAACTGCTGTAGTAAGTCGCTTATAGTTTTAAGTATTTAAAATGCGACATTTTGGCTAGTTTTTCATGATTTAAATGGTTTCTAAATTATTTTTTTATAAAATCTTCTTATGGAAGTTCTTATAAAATTTATTTGAGAATGAAAAAAAGAATATAAGTTTAAATATAGTTTTAATGATTATTTACGAATTTTAAAATTAAAGTGCTGCAAAATGTAAAACATGTTTTTAATCAAACTTCTAAATTAGTTATTTTCAAGTAATATTTTACTTAGATATTTAAAATCTATTTACAAGTATTTCTAAAGTATTATTTTATACATATAAGTTTTGACAAAGGTGATTGACTAGGCTTAACATTAAAAGGCGATGAGTAAACTTGTCTTTTTATGAGATTTAAGAATGAGGTTTCTAAGTAAAGCTTGGAGAAACTAGTGCCCAAGCTTACCTAGCTTCACTCTTGAACGAGGAATAGTATAAGTTGAAATGTCAGAAATATGTTAAACTTATTTTTTACTTACTTATCTAAAAAGGTAGCTAAATTTGTTTAACGCTAAAAGCCGACGAAATAGGCCATATCTATTTCTTAGAGTTAAAGATTAATGTTGAGTAGAGATGGAGCAATAGAGCTCTAACCTACTGGGCTTCCCTCTTGAATGAAGAATAGTTAAGTCCGGAATGTCGAAAACGGGTTAACAAGGTTTTTTGTTACTCGTTTACGGAAATCATTAATATTACTCTTAACAATAAAAGCCGACGATGTAGGCTTTGCTATTTGTGGTAGTTAAGATTAATGTCGAGTAGGGATGGAACAATAAAGCTTTAACCTACCAAACTTCCCTCTTAACCGAAGAATAGTTAAGTCAGGAATGTCGAAAATGAGTTAAGTATATGAACATTGATTTGTATAAGCAATGTTTTTTGACTAGATAATCAATTAGTCGATTATCGATCTTAACTGAATACGAACTTAGATCTTTAAAACAAAGGTTTGTAAACAATAATAACAAGTAGGAAAATGATTTGGGTTTGGTGTGACAATGTGTTAATTGCATTCATCTTTAACCCTTTTTGATTATACATAAATGTAAATAGATCTTTAAAAGAATTTTTTAAAGATAATCAAAAATGAAATGTTTTTGGGTTTGTAGTGATAATGTTTGAGTAACATTAGTCTTAAACCATTTGAATGGATTTGTGAAAGTACTTAGATCCTTAAAATGGATATTTTGAAGGAAATTATAAGGAAGGACTTTTTTTGAAAAAGATAGAAAAACAAAGATTTAAAGTAAGAAATCTTGTTAATAATTTGTGAATATACTTATACCATTTGAGATAAGTATATGAATACTTCTTGAAATGTTTAAAAAGTACAAATGAATAGTAGAAATTCATAAAGGGTGTTTTATTAGATAAAAGAAGTTTTACTAATAAAAGAGATTTTAATTAATAAAAGATTAATTAAACAAAAAAGGGATTATAAGTCGCTTATGTGACTTAATCATGCTTTGTATGACTTGACCGTGATTTATATATTTACTCATTTATGGAAAACATTTAGCCGTATACTTAGCACTAAAAGCCGATGAAGTAGGCTTGTTTATCTATTGGAATTAAGACTAATGTTCATGTAGGGATATGAGAATAGAGCTCTAACCTACCGGCTTCACTCTTGATCGAAGGATAGTGTGAGATGAAACTATTAAAAAAATAATAAGTATATGAAACTTGGTTTCCACATGCAATTGCTCTCATTATCATTGAATAACCAAATTCGTCGATTCAGTCTTGGAGAGAAAGGGATCGGTAAGTGTTTTACTTGTTGAAAACAACTTCAAGGATGAGATATGTGTTCTATCTCTTTAGGGTGGATTGATTCTAGATGTGGGAATCTATGTGGGGATTGGAGATTAGTTTAAGATGCTCGAATACATGTAGCTATTCGTGATCTATTCAAGATGTGGGAATTAATTTGTGATTCTGAAATCTATTGAGATATAGAAATTCGTGTGTGGTTTCGAGATTTGTTCAAGACGTGAGGATCCAATTTCGGATTCATGTTCTGTTCGAGGGATAAAGACTCGTGTGAAAGATGCCGAAAGTGACCTCGACATCAGAAATGGCTAAATATGGATTAGGAGCACAACTTGAGGTTTTGCTAACCCACGATAGGATATTATCACTACAGATCTAGAGTATGCTTATTAATGTTACAAGCGGGAGTGATGGTATTCGGGATCACATATTTAGACGTAGACCAGTTATTTTTACCTTATGGTATATTCTATCTAGAGATATACGACGCTTGATGGTAGTTTATGATCCTTGTGCAGGGGATTGGATTTCGGCTCGACTGAAGGGATTTCCATGGAAAATCCATTATGCGAACGTTCCTTATCGAGTTTTCATTGTACCCTCTAATATGCTATTGAATGTTACCAATGTAACCATTCCAGCTATGTTATAATATTTATATTCTACACCCTAGGCATTGTTTATTATATCACCTTATATACTATTAGATGGTGGTTCTTTTGAGGGAATAACCATTATGGCACTCCATGCGGTCTCAAAAGTACTATTATATATTGGCCGCATATTTCTTGAGTTTCTCATACCAGACTTATCTCTAATACTTGGTTTTTGTTTTCCCTAGATTCCTCGCGTGCTCTTTTGAGTAGTTTGAGAAAGACAAGTTTTCGCTAGTGTTCTTTGGAGCTCAAGAAGACGAAATGGAGTTTCCCCTACCGTAATATGCTTATTTCCACTGCATTATTATATCGTACATATCAGCATTTGTAGGGATAGGTTGTTATAACTGTCCAGGCTGATATTGGTATTTAAGTTTTGTAACTCCGAAAAATCTGTATCGGAGTAACCCATTTGTACAGTTCTTTTGATATTATATATTACCATTCCGTTGTGAGATTCTGAGATTGTGTTCTCTTCTTCTTGTTCGTTTTATTTTCCTTTTTATTTTACCCTAACAATTCATTCTTCCAACATTTTGATGCTCGGCGCATGAATACCGTGGATGTATCAGTGTCGACATTTAGGGTCGAAAGGGCGAGTCATTACAGTAATATACCTTTTTATTCAATTTATAAAACAATCCATTTTAAAAAAAATGTTATAATCCCAAAACTCATTTATATCCTTTTACACAATATTAAACTTCCTTTTTAAAAGTTCTAAATATACTAAAATACCTTTAAAAAAATAGATATTTACATATACTAATTTATTTATAGAACAAAGGTATTTAATAAAATACTATAAACCATTTGTAAAATATTATACTATAAAATCCTTTTATTCCTTAAATAAATCTTTAATAACTTTTAAAACCACACACACATATATATATATATATATATATATTAAAAATTTACTTTTAAAATACTTTATACATATTTTAAAACCTTTGTTTAAAACACCACTTTAAAACCTGCTTTATAATTTAAAACCATCCCTTATAAATCCATAAATGATTTTCAAAAATATATACAAACCTTGCTATTTTCCCGATAATAAGTATGCTAATAGTACTTATTAACCAATATAAAGAAGGCCTAGGATGTCTTCTAAGGTTCACTTTAAAATCATAGATCACAGCGATTTCAAAGTGCATCCATCACGAGCTTTTCACTTCTAATGTTTTTCAATTTCCATTT
Source organism: Allium fistulosum (assembly GCA_030737815.1). NCBI lineage: Eukaryota > Viridiplantae > Streptophyta > Magnoliopsida > Asparagales > Amaryllidaceae > Allium > Allium fistulosum. The sequence goes on from CM060908.1 coordinate 329,567,598, forward strand.
CTAGTTTCCCATAAATGTCCATCCCAATCCATTTATGTCAAATACACCAAAACATGTGTAACCAAATATATTTACATAATATATCACATTTTATCCAATCTAACATATGTCAAATATCAGAATTACAAACGTGTTTATACCGACTATATAGTTTCAAACATTTATAATGCGCTATCACTTTTCACAAAGCAATATCAAACATGTAAATAGTAAGTCCAGGCCATAATACATGTTTTAGACAATCACATAGAGATTATACTTCATAATAATGTTCTCGCTTGTTTTACAAAATAAGGCAAGGTCTAAAAGTAATTCTTGCATTGTTCGTTATATAGTTTATATTTTCAATACAACAACTATTATATACACAACACTATTCAATCAACTGGTGAGTAAAACTTACCCAAATTCCAGCCAACACTTTTGCATTTTGAATAGTCCAAAATTAAATTCCATTTGGTTTTTATTAAAATTCCCACTAGCTCTAAACCCGACGAATCTAACTCCAAAATGTAGATATCATCGATACGAACACAATGGCAAAAACGGTGCCTCAATCAGACCTTGTATGAACACGATACGATTTTTATAAGAATTAGGATTATAAATTAAATAAAGTAACTTAATTATAATTAACTCACCACTAATCCACCTCTAACCTTTCTTCCATCATCTCCTCTAATTCAGATGGATGTGCATGAATATTGGCACCACCATGCATGAACTCTAATGATATGACAAACCATCCCATGAAACGACTAATCGACCTCGCCAATCAACTTCCCATCCTATGCTCGATGCGTTGGCACCACTTTCAGCACCTTCAAAACCCCATCCCCGACCGTGACCCGATGTCCTAATCTCTACCTCGCCTATGTCGCAAATCAATTTCCTCCATCCTAGAACGTCAAATGTCCACTAATTGACTCTCCATGCTCCCATGAACTCGACCGCATACTTGATTTCATCTACGACCACCCAAATCAACTCATGACCCATCATCCAACAAGGAGATGGAGAACATGTCCCGATTTCAAATCAGGTGACGCACCCCCTTATCTTACCTCCATGCACTCACCTTCGCACATGCTACTCAATGCAACAAACCCCTTCGACAATTGCTACCCTAAACTTCGACAAGGTCAAGCCCTAGTCACCGCTGCAACCAGTCGAAAATGACAACCCATTACCGCAACCAAAACAAAGCACACTAAAATGAAGCTCCACCTTACACGAGGCCAATGGATCAAACATCACTCCATTTCATGAACTACAACTTGCGATTTAATTGATGGAAGTAATTTGATGTTGGCAGCTGAGTTTTAAAAGAAGAGAAGGTGGGAAGTGAATATTAGGTTAGAGTTGATGATTATTTATAGGAAAATAGTAATAATATTTTATTCTGTTAGATTTACGCTATGTGTTTCGAGCATGCATGACCACATAGCATGTCTGATTGTTACGAAACTCATCGGGGTACAAAAATTCATTATTCCGGATCCAATGGCACTAGTTTCGTCAAAATCCAAGATCGTGCACCAAAATGATAATTTCATATGTTAATTAAAAAAAATATTTTTGAAACAATTTAAATCACTTTTAATTCTAAATTAAAAGTTTACTATCATCATTCTTATTTTAAAAAATTTAAATAAGCTTGCGAGACCATTTTTATTCACATTAAATCCAAGATTTAAATAATTCCAATATTTAGTTATAAACCATACAAAAATCTGGTTCGTTACAGTTTTTTTAAAGGATAAGCAAGGTATTATACTGGCCCTTCTAGATTATTATTAAAAAAAAAGGAAAATAGAAATGCAAACATGCTTGAAAATCTACCCAAAAAAGGGAAAAAACAGAAAAGAAAACAATGTTACACTGGAACAAGGAAAAAACATTGAGAAACAAAAGAAAAAGCAACCAACATAGACATAGGAAGCACACCTTCACCACTTCTTAAGCTAATCGGGGCTGAATGCGAAGGCAGAATTGGTTAGAGCTTTCTTGATACTTTTCATAATAGGTGCAATCATGCTAGCTTTGCTGACCTCCTTACCTTTAAAATACCTATTATTACGTTCATTCCAAACTTGATATATGAAAACCTTCAGGACAGTAAGTAGGGCAGAGCCATATTCATCCTTCCATCTAGTTGCTTTAAATATACAATTCCATTCATTTTTACTGTCTCTACTAGGGTTGTGCAAATTACCAGTCAATAAAGTACCCTTTCATAATTCATAGATAAAGTTATAATTGAAAAATAGATGGTCTATGTCCTCCTCATCAGTTTTACAAAAATAACACCCACTGCTAGTTATAACACCTCTCCGCCTTATGTTCCTTTGAGTGTGCAGGCCATTTCTAATCACTTTCCATAATAAGAAAATTTTCTTTTGGCTATTAATATTATTCCATATTCTCTTGGACTAGTAGAAGTGGCCAACCAGGTTAGAGCTTTCCAAAGCTTTATAGACTAAAGAGATAAAGTGATTCTTCTTTTTGCTAGACCAAACATAATTACGAGCATATAAAGAGATAGTGGAGTGGTTTAAAAATATTCTTGACTTGCCTAACCTTCGGTTTACCGCAATACAGCAGTGAGGTGACACCTTCATGCATGTAATCATTTTCCTTTGTTTGAAGAGGGATCCCTGTTTGCTAAATATCACTATAACCAAGAAGGAAAGAACTTTGGACAAAATGAAATACTATTGGAGCCAAGGTTCATTCCAAAAGCTAACTTCTAGACTACTAATAACATTACATGTTAACAAAGGTAAGGTCCTCTCTCTCAAGCTAAGGATCCTTCTCCACACTAAACTAAATAAAGAAGAAGGCTCCAAAAACCATAAACTCGTGTTAGCTAAGTGGTATTTAGAAGCCCACCTGACCCATATGCTTTATTTTTTATTCAACAAGTCATCTAAATGTTTAGCATGAGCTTCTTTATTCCATGTAGTTATGTTAGTAATCCCCAAGCCTCCCTTACTATATATCTTTTCTCCACTTTGCAAAAGGCTATTGGAACAAGCTTCCTCAAGAACATGTCCCCGTCCAAAGATAATGATTTATTGCTCTTTTGACTTGAGATATTAAATTTGCTGGGAGTTAGTAGGAGTGATTCCAATAAACTATTATAGTTGAGATAATCAATTTAATAATTGTAACCCTTCCTGCCTGAGAAATGTACTTATTTGGCCACTGATTTATAACTGCAGTGATTTTTTCACAAAAGGGTAGATAGTTAGAATATCTTGGCTTATTTGCAATGAGTGGAATACCTAAGTATGATAAACTACCTTGGACTAGTTGGACCTTACTAATCTGAAGAAGAGAGGGGTGCAATTGGCTGGGCAACCCAGCTATTATTATGTCAGATTTCTCATAGTTCACCTGAAGGCTAGAGAAGCTTTTGAAGATTACAAGCACTTCAACCAATATTTGGAGAGACTTGATAGTGAGTTTTGTGAAAATAATCAAGTCATCGGCAAAAGTTAAGCTAGTAATTTTGGGGTTGCTACATTTAGGATGCAATTCAAATTCTCTGCTACTAGCTGCAAGATCTATTAACTGAGTGAGAAATTCCATGATAAGGAGAAAAATATAGGAGTACATGGGGTCTCCTACATTATATCCCTAGTGCCTTCAAAAAAACCTACCATGTTTGAATTTACAACCGAAGAAAATATGACAGAGGAAATACATGAGTAAACCCAGCTAGCAAAATGGCTAGGAAAGTTCATTTTGGCCATGACTCGAATAATAGCTTCCTAATGAACAAAATCATAGACCTTTATGATATCAAGTTTCTGTTAGTTTGCATAAGTAAGGATCTTAAGACTAATTTAACAATAGAGGGAGGGTAAATATTGTTTATTAAATTTTATGAATCCTATTGAATTCTTTTAAGATAATAATTTAAACAGTGCAAATTGACAATCACAGATGCAAACACAAATAGATATAAATATAGTAAAAGTGAAAAGCAAATAGTTGGAGAGATCACACTAGGATTTTTATACTAGTTTGGAGTTACCCTACATCCAGTCCCATATAATTTCTTGTACATATTTCTTTTCAAATATCAAAGTTTATACAATCTCGATTTCAAGGCTACGAGACACACCCACCAGATTTTTCGAGCTCTGGGTACTCATTTGATTCATATAGGACACCAGGATGCCCATTTGGAATCAAACATGACACCAAGCACACCTACTTGATTCAGACGGGACACAAGCATACCCACTTGGATTTCAGGAACACCAAGCACATCCAAGAGTATAAGAGTATGATTTAATAGAGTTTACAAAATCAATTTCTTGATCTTGGGTATAAATGATCCTATAACCTCTTGAATAGCAATTTTTTCGTGATTTGAGTGAGAAATATGAGAGATATCAGAGAGTAAACAGTAGAGAATCAACCAATAGAGTATGAATTTGATTCTGATTGAATTTGAGAAGATTCTGAGTAGAATATCTTTTATAAATCAAGAGAGTGAAAGAATTTCTTCTTAATCAACACCTGTTTAATATCCTGCACTATATACTATATATAACTTGATAAAAACATTAGTATCTATATTTTATATAATGTCATATGGTTGTTGTCGTCAAAACCAATGCCTAAGGTACTTACAATCTCCCCCGTTTTGATAATGATAACCATGTACATAAATTATGATATAACTCCCCCTGATTTACAAAACTCCCCCTTAATCTATGCCTGGATATTTTATATATTTCTCTCTTATTGTCATCAGTAAAAATATAACCAAAACTCCCCCTAGCTAAAATACTGCATTATATTTGTATGTGATATATAAGAATAATTAGTGATAACACAAATTAATTTTATTAATCACCCCAATCCAATACATACATATTGTCAATCCAAACCAAAGTTAATACAATCCAATCCAATCATAAATTAAGTAAATCAATGCAAACCAACAAGTTCATACACACCAATCCATACTTCTTATTCTAGTGTAATCTATTAATATGCAAATTTAAATTAAATCTTATATATATTATATATAAAGCTAACCAATTAACTTAAAATTCACTAGGAACTTCAACCCAACCATCGAAACTAAAAATTGGATCTGCTTTGATGGCATCCTAATTTTCACTGTCTTTTTGATGGCATAATCTGGATTGTTGGTTGGTTCCTCTTTGATAAGGGAAGAAATCATCCATCGAATAGCGTCAAAATGCTTTTCTTGTTCTTTTATCATCTACATTTGACTTAATTCTAAGTGTCTTTGATTTCTAAGGATAAAAGTAAGGATATTCTTGAATGATCGAAAGGTTTGTTCAAGATTTTCAAACGGTTTTTTAGCGTGGAGAGCCATTTTAAGTTTATAATTTAAAAGGAGAAGAGATGAAAATGGTATTTTTTGGAGCGAATAGGTTTATATAGGGTGAAAAGTCGTTTGGATAAGTTGAATAGATGGTAGTTATTTTATTTTGAATTTAACTTTTTTTGTAAATTGCCCGTTATATGTCGACATATAGGGTATACATATGTCGACATATATACCAATTTTTGCAAAATCAATTTATTTGCTATATATTTGTAATTAGCCTAAACTTTTGCACTTTTATGACTTTCCAGAGATTAATAGCAATGTATAACAACAAGGAACATTATTTTATTAATAACCATAGATGATTACATGGAATTTTAAAGATAAACATAAAAGATACATGGAGTAAAACTAGAATAATCCAAAATAAAAACTAGAAAATCAAAGGAAATACAACTAGGAAGAAGTGGATGAAGATGAGAACTTTCCACTAAGCTTGCGATAGACCTTTCCAAAGTACTTATCAACTTTGTTGGAAAGAGTAGAGAATGATTTCTTAAGCTTCTTTTAGTTATTAAGAAGCTTCTCTTGATTCTTAAGAATTTCCTTAGTGGATGGATGAGATGGCTTTTTGAAACTCTCCAAAGAGGTGCCTTCCTCCTCTTCTTGTTCTTCCTCCTCTTCAACTTCCATTCCTTCTTCCTCTTCCTCCTCTTCTCTAATTTCATGCTCCTCTTCCCAAGTCAATCTTGCTTCCTTCTCTAAAAGATATTCATAAGGCTCAAAGATGGGTGAAATGTGCATGAGAGAGATGTTTGCCTCGTCGAAGAGTTTTCGAGGATTGGTTTCCTCTTCTTTTAGGTCAGCACCAAAATCTGTGAACATTCTAGTAAGATACATGCTATGAAAGAGTGTATTCTCATGCCTAAAGATGTTCTTAGGAAATAATTGATCCAAAATAACTTGTGCTCAATTTATGTCGTAATTACCATAAATTGCAAAAAGTGCTTTGAAAATCTTTTGAGTCGAGTTATTATAATTTCTTGTTCTTAGATTTTTGCTTTGCTATAAAATGAGACTTAAAATTCTTGCTTTAGGATGCAAATTCTTTTTTTAAACTCATAATCATCACCACTTTCAAAAATATCATGAATAAATTTATGATTTTGATTTTTAGTTTTAAAAGACAGAAGGTCCATTGCGCTAGATTTGCATCCAAGAATGTTATCTAAAATTTCACAATTCAAAACAATTTGAGTGCCTTTGACACTACTCCAAACATCACCTTTATTTCCTTCATAAAATTTCCTTTCAAATTCACATAAAATATTTTTACTAAGCTTGGAAAACACAAAAAATCAATTTGGGGATCATCAATCAAACCAAGAATTCCATTTTGATTACAAAGAGCATCAAGCTTATAAGAAGGAAAATCATCAAATTTGGCGAATCTTCCGGAAGGGACTTTTCCGAAAGAAACATAATCCATATAGGCTTCAATGACCACTTTATCATGAAAGAGACAACCTTTTGTTTTCTTTGAAAGCCTTATGGTTTTTAGAGAGTTGCTTGAGGGTACCATTGATGAATTATTTAAAGAGATAATGGATTTTTTAATTTTGAAAATGAGAGTGAAATGAATAGACGGGGATAGAATAATTAAATAAAGAACCAATAGAAATGTTCTTTGGTCAAGAGACACCTTTTTAGGACATTGGAGTTGGTGAAAAGATGGGGGGAATTTCAAATTTTGAATTTGAAATGAAAATTCAAATTCTAAATTCATGTGCATCTGCCGACATATGCATAGTGGGTATGTTGATGTATAACCCATGAATTTCAAAACAAGGAATTGAATAAATTATTCCTTTACTTATATATGTATATATAATTATCCTATAATTATTACTAATCTATATACTTAATAAACATTCTAAAAATTATTTTAAATATATATTTTATATTATTTTTATTCAATGTTATATTTTTATTAAAATTATTTATATATAATTTTCTTTATATATATATTATATTCATCCAACATTATTAGTCTAAAGGTTATTCCTAACAATCAAAAGCAAACCAAAAATCCAATCAAAAATTTAAATTTTAAATGCGTGCCTATTTTTGCTCCATTTCTTCAAACTTTTCTCAATTTAGTTGATTATTACTATGAAGCACGTATTGGCATCTTCCGTGTTTGGTTCATTATCATTTGAGGAAGTATTTGAATCGTCTAATGTTGCAGTGTAAGCCTTTCTCTGTTTTTTGGACGAATCAGTATTCAGTGAGAATTTTGGTTTTTCCGATTGTGGACAGTCTCTCTGCATATGGCCAAATTCATTGTGGTTAAAGCTATTTAACATCATTTCCACTTCTTGGATTTTTGTTATCATTTCTCATAAGATCATTCATTTTTTTGTATTTTAAAAATCTTCTGAAATTTCTTGTCATGAAAGCAATTTTCTTATCATCGTTGTTGTCTAAATCTAGATCATCTATTGCTGCATTGAAAGCGATGGATTTCTTTTCTATTGCCTTGCCTTCTTTTCTGTCCTGCATTTGTGCTTCAAATGACAATAAATTGCCAATTAATTCTTCAATTTTCAAAGTGCTAAGTCATTAGCCTCTTCGATTGCAAGAGTCTTTTGGTCCCACTCCGAAGTAAGTGAATTGAGGATTTTTTTAACTTGATCCTCTTTGAAAAACTTTTACCTAATGCAATTAGTGAATGTACTATATCTTGAAATCTATTATACATATCGGAAATGGGCTCATTTTAAATAATTAACACTGATTAATTAACATAGAGGTTTTGGTCCGTTTGACTTTACTAGCGCCCTCATGTGTAACTTGTGTTTTCCATACTTCATACGCAGACGTACAAATAAGCACTCTATCGAATTCACTCTTATCTAATGAACAAAACAAAATAGTCATGGTTTTAGAGCTACTTTGTGCAAGTGCTTTTTGGTCAACGGTCCATTGTGAAAAGTTTGTCTAGGGCTTAGTGCACTCATTTTGTATGACATTCTAAATATCTAAACCAGTTGACTGTAAATAGATTTTCATTATACATGACCAATATGTGTAATTACTGCCAGTAAAAAAGGGAGGGTCTAGCAGTAGATTGTCCTTTTTCAAAGGTGTTATCAATGTTACTAATAGTGTTGTTAGCCATTTAAACTTTTCTAAAATCAAAATTATGAATACTTTGAAAACCACTGCACTGATACCAAATGTTAGTTTGTAGAAGTAAGGATCTTGATGCTAATTTAACACTAGGCAGGAGTGAATAGTGTTTAATAACTTTTATGAATCTTTTTGGATTCTTTTAACTCGGGTCAGACCGAGTATTACAGATTTCAGGTAAGGACGTTCTGGAGCTCAGGAGGCGAGTTGGATGGCAGGAACGTATGGAATATATTCCGCTGTGATATATTATAGTTGTTAGAGACATGTTAATTCTAACTATCTAGTAATTGTGAATGTTGTAACTCTGATGTATAAAAATGTAATTAACAAATACAGTTTTCTTTGTATAACTGATATTATTATTTGATATTGTATTTTGATCCGCTGCGAATGTGAGAATCTGTGTCTTGTTTTGTTTCTTTCTTCTATCTCTTTTCTTTTTCTTCTAACTATCAGGAAATTTCGGGTTCGAAATTTCCGGGTCGTTACAGTTGGATTATAATTTAAACAGTGCAAATTGACAATCGTAGATGCAAACTTAAACAGGTATAAATGTAGTAAAAGTAAAAAGTAAAGAGTTGGAGAGACCATTCCTAGATTTTTATACTGGTTTAGAGTTACCCTACATCAAGTCCCGTATAATTTTTTGTATATATTTATTTTCAAATATCAAAGTTTACAAGATCTCGATTTCAAAGCTACGAGACACACTCCAGATTTTATGAACTCTGGGTACACTCACTGAATTCAGACGGGACACTAGTACACCTACTTAGATACAGACGGGACACTAAGCATACCTACTTGATTCAAACGAGACACAAGCACACCCCTTGGATTTCAAGGACACCAAGCACATCCAAGAGTATAAAAGTATGATTTGATAGAGTTTACAAATTCAATTTCTTGATCTTGAGTATAAATGGTCCTACAACCTCTTGAATAGCACTTTGATCTTTATTTGAGTGGGAGAGATGAGATAAATCAGGGAGTAAATAGTAGAGAATCAAATCAATAGAGTTTGAGTGTGATTCTGATTGAATTTTAGAAGATTTTAAGTAAAATTTCTTTTAGAAATCAAGAGAGTATAAGAGGAGAAAAAATACGAGAAAGTAGTTAATCAAATTTCGTTGGAAAAACCAATATTTATAGAGAAATAATAGTCCATTCGTGAAGGGATATGACGAAAATACACTTCCATTCAAAATTTGAATTTTCAAAATATCGGACTATATGTCGCCATATAGGGTATATATATGCCGACATATCCTTTGTATTTATAAAAATTGTTTTGAAAATATTAAGCTTTGTAAATTGTTTTGATGCTTTGTAAATTATTCAAGCATAGTTTATACACATTTTAATCGTAATAAAACTTAAGAAAGCTTTATAATTATTCTAAAATATTTTAATATCTAAAGGTTTCTTTTGAAAATAAAATAATATATGTAAAGTATAAGTGAATATATATTTAAAATCAAAGTTTTAACGAATGTCAAAATATACTTTTGAATATCATAAACATTTAAGAAATATAAAACCAAAAACTATATCTAAATACAATAAATATAAAAGTATATATTAGAAAAAATACTTAAAAACTTAATTTAATAATTTTTGTAAATAACTAAAAGGTCAAGAATCATTTGAAAGTTATTTTGAAAAGACATTTGGGAAGATCATTTTGAAAACAGGGATATTTGAAAATCATTAAAACCAGAGAATAGATTTTAAAACCTTTTTAAAAAAAATGAAGAGAGCTCAAAGAAGTGCAACCAAGGTTTTTACAAAATAATCTAAGACTCTATAACTTATCTTGATATCTTGAATCTTCAAAACTCATAAGTCTTCAATCTCTAACGCTTGAATCTCTATATCAGCATCTTGAATCTGCTCTTGATACCATACAGTCTTCTTAATCAACACCTATCTAATATCATGCACTATATATTATATATAACTTGATAAAAACATTAGTATCTATATTATATATAATGTCATATGGTTGTTGTCATCAAAACTAATGCCTAAGGTACTAAGAATTTAAACATAGTTTTGGGAGATACGTTCACTCTATTATTACCATTTAAAGTCCATGTGTCATTAGGAAATTATCAAGTGTATTCCTAGAAGGTGGGAACCCAGCCAGATATTGAGAGATAATGTTGGGAAGGACATGTTTCAACCTAGAGGCAATAATCTTAGAGATGCACTTGTAAATAGAATTGCAATAAGCAATGGGTATGAATTTGCAAACTAAGTTAGCACCCTTAGTCTTAAGGATTAGTACCAGTTTTGTAGCATTAAAGCATTTTAGCATCTTTGCATGATTGAATTTTTTTAATTGCTTTTATTTAAACAACTGAAATGATATTCCAGCAAGCTATGTAGAAGGTGGCATTGAAGCAGTCAGGTCCTTCATAAGATTCTTTGTTCATAGTAAAAACTGCCTCCTTAATTTCCTTCTTAGTAACAGATGCTGATAGGAAATCATGCTCTTTTTCCTTGAGCTTAGGTAGTTGCACATTATCAATTATGTCAAGGTCAGGTCTTCCATGATTGGTGGAGCTAAGGAGATTTTGACAATAATCAAGAAAAGCTTTTTCAATAGTTAGAGGGTCAGAGTGCAAAGAGCCTTCCTGATTAAAAATCAGGGAGATAGAGGTATGCAATTTTTAATATTAAGCGAGTTATGAAATACCCAAGAGTCCCTATCACCATTGTTTTCCCATTCTTTTCTTAACTTTAGCTTTTGCATGTCTATCTCCATTATAATTGCTTTGTCTAGCTCTTTAGAGACACTATGCTCCATCTCAGATAGGCCACAACTTCCAGGGTCTTGCAAGAGTGCCAGTTGAATATCTTTAACTTTTATAGATTTTTGAGAAGATAGTCTATCCCCCCTACCAAATTTGCTTCTAGCCCATTAAGTTAAAGCATCCTTAGTAGCCTTTAGTTTTTGCTAAAATACAAAACTATCATTACCAAAAAAAGTGTTAGCCTTGGTTTAAATCCTTTGGGACAGAGAGGGTCTTATTGGAGTTCATATTTGATGGATGGTGAGAAGGTGATAAGGGGATGTTTGACTGGTGAGAAGGGGGTTGTTTGACAGGTCTGAAGAGGTGGTTGAGACAAAGTTCAGTTGCACCTGCCAACCAGAAGCATGTGGCAAGTGAAGGTAAGGATGATTTATTGAGGAGGAAGGATCAGAGGGAGAAAACTGGATTGATTAAGTAGAGGGGTGCTAACTTGGAAGGTGATAATGAAATTTAAGGGATCAAAGAATTAAAATTGCCTTGGGAGGAAACTTGCATGGCTAGGGCACTGATGTGCATGGAATCATGGGATTCTTACATGGCTTGGGAAGAGTCTTCAAGGCTATCATTTAATAGAGTGGTTGAGATATCACTCAGCACACAGAACATTTGGTGCACAACCATGTGCATTTATGGTGCATGTATCGGTCACATTTCTAGAGGAGGCTTCAGTAGAATCAACCTCTACATTAAAAGCATTACTCACAACATCTTTAACACCAATCTCCATCATACTAGCACCATTCTTACTTGGGATTTTACCTAAATCTTCATCATCATTATGTCCATTACATTCCTCAATGTTCTTTTCTGCATATTCCTCATCTTCAGCTGATTATAAAATTTGAAAACTATATGCCAAGTGTACCTTCCCTTTATCAATATGTCTATTTTCCTTTTCAAAACTCTAAACATCCGTTTCCTCAGTTGACTTGAATTTCAAGACATCCTCATTTGGAATCTCACCATCATCTATGTCTTCTTCTATTTGAATGCAGTCAGCTTTTTGTTCCTTATTCTTGGGATGCATTTGCTTTTAATTAATCTCTCTATATAATGCATTTAAACATGTTATATTTTGAATTTGCTTAAGTGTTGCACTTAGATTTGTTTTATATGTGTCCATGTTAAAGTTAAAATTGACTGGATTGACCCTTGTTCTTGATAAGTCACTAATTTATTATCATTGTATATGGACGGTATCTAATTTATTTTTAGTTTCTTTATTTCTTTTTAACTATCATTTTCAAACGAATAATTCCATAAGACATTGACTAATGAATTAGAGATCCATTAATTAATCTATTCCAAAAGGTACCTCTACACCTTCATGCTTTGAAATTATACTCAAATTCATAATGATGCAGATTCAGTGATTCTGCTATCAATTTTTTTTTAAAATTATACATTATGTTTTAATCCTCTTTAGTTCTCTATTTCTATTATATATATATATATATATATATGAATTAAGTGTTGTCAACCATTAAAGATCTACAATTTACTATTAGTCCTTCACATTATTTATAATTTCATAAGTATAACAAAGTCAGATATTGAACTTCTAATATAGTGGAATAAATTTTACATTTAACCCCTTTCCTTAAATAATATTGATTTTCTTCTATATATTATCATTTTTTGATGAATTCTATTATATATAAAGTTCAACAATTAACCTTTTGTTACTTAATACTTCATTCAGTGTAAACTCATATACTGAACCCCAGTTCATTTGAAGAAACTTTTGAAGTTATCTCCTACACATATTCCTTTTTCACTTGTCACCCGCTTTAAAGTTTAAACTCCAATTATTTATTTCAATCCATCATCTTCATGCATGTAATTTATTCCTTTAACCGAGTAAATTAATCACATATTAACTTTTTTACTTCCAATGCATCTTCGTTATAATTCTCAATAATTCAAAGGTAAGATAATTTTATATAAAATGAGCTCTTATAATTCTCTCTCTAATAATAAGCATACTATCAAGAATAGGAGAAGCTTTTATTTTATCACTTTGGTTCAAGGTATTTGACACTTTTACTTTTTCAGTTTAGCATTTTGATTTATGATTAGATAAATACACTTCTCCCTATTTGTCATTTTCTATCTTTTACATCTATGTATTACTATCATCTTCGTCGATATAAATATATCAACATTTGACTTTGCAAAATCTTTCTATGATTTTAGATTTCATTAAATCAATTGAGAAAATTGTGATTTTATGGGATTTTTAAGCTTTTTGTTTATTTATTACATGTTACCTATTATATTATATAAAAAGTTCAACATCACCTTTTGTTTTTTAATTTTTCATTCAATGTGAAGTCATATGTTTAGTATAATAACCTCTTATACCTGTTCTTTTTTCACTTCTCATCTCCGTTGAAATTTAAAATTCAACCATTTAGTTCATCCCTTCATTTTCACGCACATAATTTGTTAATTTAGTTGAGGTAAATAATTATCATCTTAGCTTTTTATTTTTCATTGCGTCTTCATTATTATTGTCATTAATTCAAAGGTGAAATATTCTTTTTTTTAAACGATGTTATATAATTCTCCCATTAAAAATAAAATACTATTTTATAAAATGATCTTTTATCGTACTGCCGTTTTTTTCGCTTCTCATCTCTATTAAAATTTAAATTCCGACCATTTAATTCAACCCTTTATTTCTAATTTGTTATTTTGATTGAGGTAAATGAATACGATTTAAACCTTTTATTTTCCATTGCATCTTCATTATTATTCTGGTTAATTCAAATGTGATTTTGTTGTAAAATGATCTTCTATTATTCTCCCAACAATCAAATACCTTTTTATAAAATGATCTTTTATAATACTCCCACTAAGAATTAAAAAACGAATTAAAAATAAGAGAACCTTCTAATGTATCACTTTAATTCAAGGCATTATCATTTTTTCTTTTTATAATTTAGTTACTTGATTTATAATTATATGTTTGCTCTTTTCCATGTTATAATTTTCTATCTTTTATTATTATATATATTACTTTCATCTTCGTTACAATGAATCCACCAACATTTGGATTTGCAAAATCATTTTTTACTTTAGGATTGTGTCAAATTTTTAAATCATTAATTTTAAAAATATTATGCTTTAATAGGAGTTTTGATCTTTTATTTTATTTTTTCATGTTATAGCAGAGAACAATAAATGTATTTGGTTCTACGAGGATGGATGTTGATTAATTTCGCTATAATGGGTTTATTTCTGATAAATGTTTATAATTTTGTGTTAATATATATATGAGTTGGTAGTATTAATAAGAATGAAAGTTTATTATCACTTTTGTAAGTATAAACATATCGTTATTGCTTTCATCATTAATTTGTGCTTTTTTTCATTTGTTGATTTTATATTAAAAATTACTGAGTAAGAGTACAATATTACTTTTAATTATGTATTTCCAATCCTTCATAAGATCATAATATTGTAAATGAGATCACATCTTACTTTGACCGATTAAAGGTAACAATCTTATTATATTTCACAAACTATGACCTATTTTTGTTTCTTCTTAAGTGAAAATATGCAAAAATATAATCGTATTATGGTTTAATTGATGCACATAAAAAAAGGAATTGCATGTAAAATATTATAGAAAGAAATGAAAGGAAAATTTATGAAAAAATGGAAATTTATTTTATGTAATTAGCCAAATAAATTATAAGAGGAACAAATATATGTTTATTTGATAATATGAATCACGTGCAAACATCCATAAGAAGATAGTAAACAAAATTTAAGCAAGAAAAGCTACCAAGATTAATAAAGAAAGGGTGGTTTATAGTTTCAAACTCAAGGTTAAGGAATAAGCCATTTGGTATTTATAACTTCCACAATTTTATATATAGAAATATCTACAATAAAAACTTCATATTTGACCTTTTGTATCTTCATTCGTCATGCAATCCAAAGTCATATACTAACTATCATTCATTTGCTAAAACTTTTTATTATAATCCCTTTCATCTATTCCTTTGTTCATTTTAGTCCCCGTTAAAATTTAAAGTATGACAAGTTATTTCAACTCTTCAACTTTATACATATTTTTTATTTCTTTGATTGAGGTAAATAATTTTTTCCCACCTTTTATTTTCTATCACTTCTTCATTACAATCCTGTACAATTTAAAGGTAAAATAATAAGTTCACAAAAATAACCTCTTATCATTCTTCAACCAACAATAAAAAAATTTAAATAATGAGAAAACTTCTATTTGTATTACTTTTGTTTAGAGTATTTAATGTTTTTACTTCTATTACTTTAGTATTTTCCATTAATTGAATATAGGTAACACCTCTTATTGTCTAATTTTTACCCTTCTTAAAGGAAAACATGAAGACATGTAACAACCCACATATTTTACGATTGTATATTTAAATATAGCATCGTTAGTCGGATTAAAGTCTAAAATGTCACTTTTTGCAAACGGTCGAATTGGGACTCGAGACCACTTCCATTGAGTCCAAAATGGCATTTGCGACTTTTTTGAGTATAAGCATCGATATGTTTGAAGTAAGTTGAATTTTGCTGTTTTCTAAGTAGGCTTTTGGGTTTGGGTTTAGGTTTCACCCAACTCATTCTATAACCAAACTCAGCCCCTCTCTTCATCCATTCATTCTCATTTCATTTCTTTAAACTCAAGCTCAACTGAAAATGAGGGAAGAGAATAGGAATTAGAAATTCCAAGCCCTATCTTCCATTTACAAACTCAAGTCTAGCTCCAAACTCTTGGAAAAGCTTTGGTAAGCCTCCTCTTCATCTTCTCCATCTCATTTCCTCTTCAATTTAAGAAATTCCTAAACCCTAATTTAGGAAATACTTGTTTTGATCTTATATTGGAGTATCTAGAGTTGAATTGGAAGAATAGTTGATCTTCTTTTGTTTTCAAGCTTCTCCTTTGTTGTTTTGGAGTAAAAAGGTGAGTTTTGAACTCATATCTACTTCTCTTGATATCATTGATGTTAAGTATGAATTCCTAACACTTATTTATATTCATTTGCCTTTGGTTTGAATTGATTTGGTGAACATTTCCATTTTTGGTGTTTTGAAGTCTAAAACTCTAAAAATCATAGCTTTGATGTTTGAACATGTTTTTCGGAGGTGTCTTGGAGAGCCAATGAGGCTGGGTTGTCGATTGGCAAAAACCCCTAAAGCCCATTGCTCGTCCAATTGCTAATGGTGAGAGTTTGCTCTTCATTTGATAGGCTGGAAAACAGTTCCAGTGCCAGCCAGTCGACTGGCCTCTGTAGTCAGTCGACTGACTGCAGGGTCTGAAACTTTCGGGTTTCTGGATCAGTCGACTGACTGTAGAGGCCAGTCGACTGACCTGCTTGACTCACCCTAATTTGCCTATTTTGTTGGTTTCCAATTTTAATCGATTCGTGTCAATTCCAAGTAGTTGTTATTGCATATTTGACTTTGATAATTCCTTTTTGATTCGGTACACGGGTTTTATAAAGTGATCTTTTTAAATTGTATTAAAAGCTCGTTCCAACTTATAATTTCTATTTAAAACACATACACAATTTTGAACTCCGAGCGAAGAGGGAGGAGAATTAAATGATTAGATAAAACGCGTGCTATGAACACGTGCGTTCATCTTTTCAGTTAATTCCTAATCTATTCGTTTGACCGTTTTGACCTTTGGGTCTGGTTTACTGATGAGATGACGTAAACTTTGTACTGCTTTGAGTGTGAAATTGACTGACGGATAGTAAACTGTTTAGTGCGAACGTGGGGTATGGGACTTACGTTAACATTTTCCGGGTTCTTTACTGAGAGTTATGACACATTCCGCCGGACAGTGGTGTCTAGTACCGCCACTACGGTTTGTTGCCTTCGGGGTTTGTTGCCTTCGGGCTTGAGCCTTCGGGGTTTGTTGCCTTTGGGAATTGCCTTTTGGCGTTGCCTTCGGGGTTTGTCGCCTTCGGGCTTAAGCCTTCAGGGTTTGTTGCCTTCGGGCTTTGCCTTCGGGGTTTGTTGCCTTCGGGCTTGAGCCTTCGGTGTTTGTTTCCTTTGGGCGTTGCCTTCGGGCGTATGGATCCTTTTTACAATATTGGGCTCGAGCATCTTTTGTTTCTTTGACCATTATATTTCCGTAGTGTATCGCCCTTCGGTGTAGGTTCTTTGAACCACACGATATATAGCGATTACCTTGTGGAAACTTGTGTTACCTTTATTGGTATTTGTTATTTGCCTTTTGGCTTGTTTTGGGATATGATATCCTTTGTGTATTTGAGTTGCCGTTGAGATGAGGCTTGTTTTGATTCATCTTATGTTAGATGATTTGGTTATCTCTTTTGGAGATATTTGTGGTACTTTATGATCATATATGTTCATTATCATTTAGTTTATCTAACTGATTTGTTTAGCTAGATTGACCCGGGTATTTTATACTCGGGTCAGACCGAGATGTTTCAGGTTAGGTACATTGGACTTAGCCTATTTTGCTTCCACATGGACTATTCTGCTAGCTCCGTTTTGTTATAGCTTTTTGTGTAGTCCTTTTTGGCTGTAACTCTGATATGTATTCTTTTGACTCGCATGTATATTGTGGTTTGCTTTACCACTTGACATGTATCATTTTGTAAACTCTGTGATGTATCTGTATATGTGAAAATGTATGTGATGATCTACTGTTCTGTGATGTGTATTACATTTGAGTTGTTATATTTTATTCTGATATATCCTCAGCCACCTATGGCTTTGTATTAATTATTTATTGGACACAATCGATCCATTTATGTAAGAAGTGGCATTGTCAGCGTATTCAATAGATAATTAAGACAAGGATATAGATTGTCGCTCCTAATCAGCTCTATTCTCCGCATTAGCAGACGGTGTTACCTTGTAATACTCTTTGCTAATGTAGGTCTCGGAGTGGGGCGTTACAAGACCCATAAGCGTTTCATATTTTATTTGATGCACATAAAAAGCTGAAATTATATGAGAAATATCATGAAGAGAAATGAAAGAGAAAATTATGGAAAAATTGAAAAATGATTTGTATAATCAAAAAAATAATTTATAGGGAGAAACAATAAACATTTGGTATCAATGAAATACGAACTTCCATGTGGAACGAGTAAGCATAATTTAGCTAAGAACAGTTGCCAACAATTATAAAGAATAAAAAGAACATCGGAGTTTCAAACACAAAGTTAAGAAACTCCTATTGTAGCATATGTAACCTTCAAAAGTTTGGATATGGAATTCTTTATGACTTATATTACGGGTGGATTGTCCTATATGTTGGTATGTTTTCATGCCAATGGTTTTGAACTACTTAAAAATTTTCTTCCTATCTCTTTTAACTCTAATGATATACTTGATAGTTGGTTCAAAATAATTCTCTTAATCATAGTTAATTTTTTATTTGTCAATAATGCTATACTAAGTTTTAACCAATAAAATCACTTTGAAATAAAGATGGCTAAATTTAACTTCAAACTGATAAAAAAAAGCTTGTAAGTGGAATTAATACATGACATTCTATATGGTACCTATAAACCCTCGAGGAATGAGTTGAGAGTTAGAAAATAGGCTATTTTGTATAATTTACAAAGTAATACTAAATGTAACTGTAGATTCAATTATCCCTAATTAACCATTTCAATATCTTAACAAAACAATTGCCATAAAATTACATGTTCCTATCTTAAAAAAGTTGTGCATTCTATGCTTCCTTATTCATCGTCACGGTACTTCAACACCGTAATTGTTACTTAATTATTTAATCTCATTCAATATTCTTAGAGCTATAATAATCCATTTTTGTTTTAATTCTACAAATTTTTACATATTTTGATTTTTGTATAGTATTATACTTCTTCAATCTTTCTAATGATTTAGATTTTACATATACATGTACTCTATATATATTTTATGTTAAAGGAAGATGTATTCTATATATCTTATGAAATATTATGATTATCTTGTTATTCACGTGAAAGAGTTAAGAGTTTCTTTGAATTGTACCGTCTATTAATCTTCAATTTGATATAGATACGTGTCATTCAAACGAAACATCTCTTAAATTTCCAGCTAATATCTTTTTAACAATATATGGACAACATTTTCAAATTGTTTGTTTTATTTCGTTCATATAAATATTTTTTTTGTTTTTTGCTAACTTACTAAAATGTTAAAGTACTATAGCAACTTGATATTCATTTTTTGTTATAGTATACTTAAAGCAACAACCTTGAAAACTTCTGCCTAAATTTAACATTTCTACATATACAAATTGGGTTTCAACTATTCCGTGACCCTGTGTACGTAACACGGGTTTACACTAGTTGTATATAAAAGATAATATGTGATCATGTGTATTCTCTAATCTCATTCAATCTTAAGCTGCATACTAATTTCTTGTTTATTTAACCATTCTTTTACCAATAAACTCTCAAACTTCTTTTTCTATATGCTAATGCATCGGGAAGCAAGAACAACTCAAAGGTCATGATTTCACTTGATTTGCTATTAATTTACCTTTCTCCTTCTTAATAAAATGCAATCATTCTAATTTCCTTTATTCTTACTTCAATAATATTCCTATATCTCCTCAATTCTTTGACAACCTTTCTTTCCTAATAGATCTCTAATGCTTGATTCCTTGGAAAAAAAATTAATTCCTTTGTAAAATAAAAGCACCTTCTTCATAGTTGGCATCTCACGTTCCATCATAACTGGCACAACAAGTCCGTATGACTCCTATTGGAGAAGGATTCCATCAATGACAAGGCACTGGGGTACCATTTACCACAATAAACCTCAATAAAATGTACCGAGACCACACATGGACTCACTGCAAACACAAGACTGGCCTAGCCCTTACTGGATAGTACCGAATATTTCGTCACCCCGATTACCTTTGCAACCTTTTCTAAAGCTCTCATACAAACCAAAATCCAGAAATGAATATGTCTAGAAAGGCGATGACAATACCCTAATGGGTGCGATCCACTTAGCCCTGCTGCATCTCCCCTGATTTTAGTCATTCCCGGTTGATGAGGCTTGGGGCTACATTTCTTACCTTTTAGCAATTCCCACTAGGAATGCTAACACAACCCTCCAGGAAGAAATGCAATGCCAACATTCATTCATACAAGTTTGTTCTGGGTCTGAATGAAACCAAAGGCACTACTCTGCCACATCCATTTTGGAATCACCCTTAGGATTTAGAGCAGGTAGCCCTTGCTCTTCAAAGACTCCGTCTACAAACAACTTCAAGATGTCTTCCATTCGAACACATATATTGGTTCAAAGTGGTTTTAGATTAATATATCCAATCCTGGTCTATCCGAAACAACAACCGATAATTTCTAGTTGACCCATTCTCGATTCATTTGAAAGTAAACAGACAATACCAGAGTCCCAAAAGGATCTCTAATATAACCTATAAAGCTAGAGACATTGCACCCAAACGATTTCTCCAGAATGAACTCAAACCATATGAACGGGTGAAGCTCTTATTTACTTTCTAAGTCAGAGCTGGCCATGACTTGATAGTCGGTTATAAAACTATCAAAATCACAATCAAACAACAATCCAGAGATTTAATATTTCCATTGCGACAACTAAGCCTCAAAATAAATCTTTCATTTATTTAAATCTCTGTCCAAATTATTTATCAAAATATTCATATACTTACCTCACTAGCATAAGTATATTAACAAAACATTGTGAAAAATTTCTTATTACAAAATCATATTAAAGGGTCAAACAAAAGTTATTTAAAAAGAAAAGGAGATATGGATAACCCTAAAGACTATTCCTTTGGTGTTAAGTGTAGAACGAGTGTTCCATACCATTATAATTACGAAGGTCAATTTAAGGAAATCAAATCTCAATTTCTTTTATATACCTATAAATCCTTTTTAAATAAATCTATTTCATTTATGAAATCTCCCGTACTAAAATTTCAAATCCATTTATGCACACTCTTTACAAATCTCCAAATTTATTTATAAAACTCCTTTATAAATATCCAAACCATTTATAAATCTTCCTTCCAAATTTAAAAAACTCTTTTTAATTTATAAACAAATTTCATACATGGAACAACCCACATATTTTACAATTGTATATTTAAATATTTTATTTAAATATAGCATCGTTAATCAGATTAAAGTCCGAAAAGCTACTTTTTGTAAACAGTCGAATTGGGATTCGAGACCACTTCCATTGAGTCCAAAATGACGTTTATAATTTTTTTGAGTATAAACATTGATATGTTTGGAGTTGAGAGAAATTTTGATATTTTCGTTTAGGGCTTTGGGTTTGGGTTTGGGTTTCAGCCCAATAACCTAACACCCAACCCATCAAATACCCTAACTCCCACTCCACTCCTCTTTATTCCTTCATAACATTTCCTAACACTCTAGCTCAAGAGAAAATGGGGGAATAGAAATTCCAAACCCTAGTTTGATTTTGAAACTCAAGTTCTTGCTCCAAAATCAAAGAGAAGCTTAGGTAAACATCCTCTTCATCTTCTCCATCTCAATCCCTCTTCTATTTTCAGAATTTCCAATAACCTAACTTAGGAAATATTCTTCTTATGAGCTTAGATTGAAGCTTCTTGAGTTGTTGTTGAAGAGGAATTGATATTAGCTTGTTTTAGAGCTTCTCACTTGAGTTTTTGAGTTAAAGGTGAGTTTTTGAACCCACATCTATGTCTATATCTTTGATAGTTGTTTGGTAGTAATTCCTAACATCTATTCCTTGTCCATTTGCCTTTGAATTGAATTGGTTTGATGAATATTCCAATTTTTGGTGTTTTGAAGTCAAATCTTTAAAAATCCTATCTTTGATGTTTGAACACGTTTTTGGGGTGTTTCGAAGAGCCATATAAGGCTGGGTTGTCGCTTGGCGTAAATCCTTAGTCTCCATTGCTCGTCCGTTGGCCTCTGGGTAGGATTTTGTCCCACTTGGAGGCTAGGCTGATAATGCTGTAGAAGCAGGTTCAGTCGACTGAACCAGGAGGTCAGTCGACTGAACCAGGGGACAGAAAATACTCTGTACCTGTATCAGTCGACTGACCTTATGGTTCAGTCGACTGACCTTATGGTTCAGTCGACTGACCTGGAAATCGAAAGTTTCTAGGCATAGTATCAGTCGACTGACCACCTGGTTCAATCGACTGATCTGCTTGTCTCAACCCAATTTGCCTACTTTACGTGGGTTTCCAATTTTAATCGATTCGTGTTGATCCGATTTGTTGTTATCATTTATTATCGACTTTGATGACTTCTTTTTCGAGATTTTTGGGAATATCCGTTTTGATGGATTCAGTATCGATTTCTATGGATTTGATTCACATCTTCGAATGTGGATTTTGGTGATTGATTGTTTCTACAATCATTTCTGTGATTTGTCACTTTAAAATACAAAGGTTTCTATACTAGTAGTAAATATTCAAACTCTTTCACAAAGATGATTCCAACTCTATTATTAATACAAATCTCGTTTATAAAACCATTTTCCAATCTATTAGAATATACAAACCTTTACCTCATTCGTACGAGAAATTCAATTAATCGACTTAGCAAAACAAGTGGTATGGAACGCTTGCATTTACTTTGTCAGTCAATTCTTAGACTTGCTCGATTGAAATCTTGTGACAATTTTTGAGTGGAAATCTACAATTTGTTCGTATATATTTAAGTTAAGCCAGTGGTTATGGGACATGAAGCTAAACTCATTTATTTACTAGCTTAGTGTAATCGACACTTCTTGATGATCGATGATGATCATTTTATGGTTTAGACTAGCGATGTGCGATGTCTCTTTGTCCACGTGGGGGACTGTACCCCGATTTATGGAGCTTCGTCTCATTTTTATAGGCTAGCGACCTATGGTTTTATGGAGTTCGATTCATCGGGCATAACGTTGTATTACGTTGTTGTTCCGACTTATTGGAGATTCGGTTCATCGGGCGTTCACTGTACTACGTCGATGTTCCATATTATTTGTGTTCAGGTTCATCGGGCGTTCGCTGTACTACGTCGATGTTTCGGATTATATGTGTTTAGGTTCATCGGGTGTTCGCTGTACTACGTCGATGTTCCGGATTATTTGTGTTCAGGTTCATCGGGTGTTCACTGTACTATGTCGTTGTGCCTGATTATTTGAGTTTGGTTCATCGGGAGTAACGCTGTACTACGTCGATGTTCTGGATTATTTGAGTTTCTGGTTCCTCGGGCGTTCGCTGTACTACGTCGTGGCACCGGCTCTATGGTTAGCGACCATGGGATAGCAACCCATTTGTGATACACGTGTTGGTGAGTTTTCATGCTCCCATTTGTGATAGGCCTTCCCCCTTTTGTGATTTCTGGATTTCTAGTTGATGATTTCTAGAATTTGTGTTTCACCAATTTTCGTGGATTGAATTGATAAGCTCTATCAATATTTGTGTATTGGTGAATAATTTAAAGAATGTGATTCTTTTTGGTGTTTCGAGTTTATTTGAGATATTGTATGATTTTTGTTGTTATTTGATGTATACTTGTCACAGTATGGCATTATTGTTATCATACATTTTTGTCATATCTCTCATCCTATCTCATTTTATCTGATATTTATAGCTAGACTGATCCGTTTATTATTTTTTCTTAAATAATACTCGGGTCAGACCGAGGTATTTTAGGTGCTCCTGCTTGACTTCTTATCAGGGTCCTTCACCTGACTTTTGGGCTAACCACTTTAGCATAGTAGTTTTTGTTAGTATACATTTGAGATAGGACTCCTTGTTGTATACTTATTCTTTTGTCTAGCACTTGTACCTATTCTTTTGGGATGTAGTGGATCTTGTATGACCCTACTTTGATGTACACTTTTATGTGATATATTCATATCTAATTTCGCCTTTGTGATATGAATATCTGTGACTGATTTGTGTTATGCTTATTTCTATATTTGTTTCCGAAGTCCACATAGCCACTATGTGATAGCTTTGAGTTTGTATTTGATATGTCGGATTTCCTCTTGAAATGAAATGTAAGTTATATTATCTGACATACCGGTACTCGCACAAAGCAATTTCACAGATGGTCGCTCCTCAACAGCCTTATTTTCATGCTAGTCGATGGCATTACTCCGTAGTGTCCTTGGCTAGTGCGAGTATAGAGGTGGGGTGTCACAGCTTGGTATCAGAGCCAAACTTCGGAACAATGTAGAATAATCTAGCAAGGATCATTGTCCTAAGTCTTTCTTAGGAATCGTGCCATAGGATTTAGTTCGAGTCTTCGTACCGTTCTATCCTATATTCTTTTGTGATGCCTTGTTTTATCAATCAAGTTTGTTTGATATTCATTCTAAGAATAACCTTTTTCCTCTTCTTTCTTTCTTTCTTAAAGAAGAGAAATGGTTAGACCAGGCCGTCCCAGCACCGGTCAATCTAGTGCTACTCCTCAGGATGGAGTATTTATGTCTGCTCAACAACTTTTAGATCTTGTGTACAATGCCCAAGCTGCCGGACTCATTCCAGCGCCTACCCACCCTAAATCCGGGTTTGCACGCTTGTGCAGAGTTTATACCGCTTTGGGTGGAAGGCCATTCAAGGGTTCCGAAAACATTATAGAAATCCAAGCTTGGCTTAGATCATGCAATCGCATCTTTTCCCGCATAAATCTTATTGATCTACATCGAGTCTAAGTGGCTTCTAGCATGCTCCAAGAAAGAGTATTAGATTGGTACGAGCTTTTGATTTCGGAAATTATTGAAGCGGATCTTACTTGGGAGCAATTTCGGGAAAGGATCAAATTGAAGTTTGTGCCGGAAGCTAAAAAAGTAACTTTAGCTCGACGCTTTATTGACCTTGTTCAAGGTGAATCTTCTGTGACCGACTACGTCGCATCTTTTGAATCTCTCTCTAAATATGGGGTCAAATATATTAATACCCCATTGAAGAAAAATCAGAGATTTGTTTATGGGTTGAATAAGAACCTCAAAAAGCCCTTACTTCTGAAACTATAAGTTTCTTTCGATCAGCTTGTAGATATCGCTCTTCGGCTTGAAGAGGCCGATAGAGAAAGTGATGTTGAAGTTGTGCGTGCCAAACAGAACTTCAACAATAACTTGAAAAGGCATATTAAGTTCAAAGGCCCCAATCCCAGCAAGAAAGGGAAGCAAGAAACTTCGATAGCAAAGACTCCTACCTCTAGTCGTGGACGATGCTACAATTGTGGGTCTACGGACCACTATGCAAATGAGTGCCCAAAACCATTTTTTTGTCGTTATTGCAAAAGTTCGGGCCATCTTATATCTACATGTCCCATACTCCAAAGTAGGAGAAAGGGAGAGTTGAATGTTGTGCAAGCTCCTTGTGACACTTCTCTTGGTCAAGGTATTTTTCATTCTACCCTTGATGACATTAATTTGTTTTGCGATTATCCTATTCGAGTTCTTTTTGATACGGGTTCATCTCATTATTTTATATCAAAAGAACTTGTTGATTCTTTTTCTTTAAATATTATGAACTTGATGACTTCATTGAGAATTGCGAATCTGATTGGTAGATCCACAACACTCAGTTTACTTTGTGGAGATGTCGAGATTATTTTATGAGATTATTCTTTTCGAGCCGATTTGCATGTTATGCATTACTTAGGCTTCGAAATTGATTTTTGGGAAAGGATTGGCTTAATCATTATAAAGCCTATATCCTTTGTCCTGAGAGGACTATCCATCTTCGACATTCTCAATCTGTTAAGCATATTTCTATTGATTTTAATGATTTTGATTTGCAAATTCGGTGGCACCATTTTATTCTTTAAACCCACTTGATGTGGAGAATGTTATTTCTCTCATTCAAGTAGTTTTTGAATTTTCTGGTATATTTGAGCTTGTCTTAGGATTATCACCTACGCAATCTATTGAGTGGTGCTAAGGTCTTTTCAACTCGACCTTGCCACCGGTTTTTACCAGCTACGAGTTGCGGAGGGTAGCATTCCACTTACCGCATTCCGGACTCGTTGGGATTCTTGTGAGTGGTTCGTTATGTCATTCGGTTTGACGAACCTTCTACCTTATCTCATCCATCTTATGAATCGAGTATTCTATGAATATCTCGATGAGTTTATCCTTATATTCATTGATTGTGGATGAAAACAACAATTTAAAATTTGCAAATCTTTTTAATAAGATATTTATAAGCATAAATGGATTTTGTTCTTAAAACAAGCAAAAAATATTCGTAAAACTTATAAGAGACATGTTTATCATATAGAAGATGATTTTGTGTTGTTTTGACCATTGAGTGCTTTAAGAATTCTGGTCGATGCGCTTGATCAACGTTATCGATAGGAATCTCCTAACGCTATGATGATACAGTCAGACATAGTAAATTGACTTGTAATAAGTAAATTTTTCTAAAAAGATAATTACATAAAGTTAATTGTAATTTTGAATGTCTTAGCTTTTCGGGAAAGAGGATAAGAACTCTTTTCCGATGTTTTTATTCTTGCGATTCCCGAAGGGAATCAAGACTTTATTGTTTATACCGATACTAGTCGTATTGGTTTGGGTGCCGTTCTCATGCAAAGGGAATGTGTTATCACATATGCTTCTTGACAATTAAAGCTTGTCGAGACTAGATATGCCATCCATGATCTAGTGCTCGCAGCCATTGTTTTTGCTCTTAGAATTTGGTGACATTATCTTTTAGGAGAGAAATTTTTTCTCTACACCGATCGTAAATCTTTGAAGTATTTATTTTCTCAAAAGGAACTTAATTTGCATCAACAACGTTGGCTCGAGTTCCTTGCATCTTATGATTTTGATATTCTTTATACTCCCGGAAAGGGCAATCGAGTTGCCGATGCCCTTAGTCGTAAGCAACAAGCAGTTGTTTCCATAATGATATCCGGATGGAATGATCTCGAGACTTTATCCACTTGTGAGATTCGAGATCGTGAATCCAATTTATGTTCATCTCTTGTTTTGTGTAGCCTTGAGGCTCATCCTTCTCTTTTGGACCGTACCTCTTTTGGCTAAACTCTATGTCAAAGAAATTGTTAAATTGCATGGAGTTCATACTTCTATTGTTAGAGATTGTGATCCATTATTTTACTAGTGGATTTTGGTAAGGTTTTCAAAAACTTTGGGAACAAAGCTTAATTCTAGCTCCGCTTATCGTCCTTAATCCGATGGACAAATAGAGCGTGTGAATCAAACTCTTGAAGATCTCCTTTGTGCATGTGTTCTTGATTTTGGTAGAAGTTGGGAAGATCATATTTCTCTTGTTGAGTTTTCCTATAATAATAGCTTCCAATCTAGTATTGGTATGGCTCTTTTTGAGGCACTCTACGGAAGGCCATGCTGATCTCCTTCGTATTGGCTTGAAGCCGGTGAGAGGCTGGTTTTAGGTCCAAATTTTATTGGTATTCATTTTTGTTTCGCTTATGAGGGGTGTTGAGCGTTTCAGTCGATGGGGAAAGTTAGCACCTCGATATGTTGGTCCATTTCTCATCACCGAACGTATTGGTTCTGTGGTCTATCGCCTTTTATTACCGGCTCAGTTTTCTGTTATTCATGACGTATTCCACGTCTCTCAACTATGGAAATGCCTTCGTGATTCCGATTCTATTCTTGAGCCCGGCGTAATTGAAGAAATTGATGTTTCACTAAATTTGAATTATGAGCTAACACATCCGGACTTACTCTTTTGTGCTTTTTATGGTGAACTTCTCATTTCAAAATTTCTTCTTTTGTGTTGATATGATTTTATGGTTGTTACTTTTTATTTTCCTCTTAATTATTATGAGGACGCAATTTCTTTAAGGAGGGGAGTCTGTAACAACCCGCATATTTTACGATTGTATATTTAAATGTTTTATTTAAATATAACATCGTTAATCGAATTAAAGTCCGAAAAGCTACTTTTTGTAAACAGTCCAATTGGGACTCGAGACCACTTCCATTGAGTCCAAAATGACGTTTACAACTTTTTTGAGTATAAACATCGATATGTTTGGAGTTGAGAGAAATTTTGATATTTTCGTTTAGGGCTTTGGGTTTGGGTTTCAGCCCAATAACCTAACACCCAACCCATCTAATACCCTAACTCCCACTCCACTCCTCTTCATTCCTTCATAACATTTCCTAACACTCTAGCTCAAGAGAAAATGGGGGAAAAGAATGGGAAATAGAAATTCCAATTCCTAGTTTGATTTGGAAACTCAAGTTCATGCTCCAAAATCAAAGAGAAGCTTAGGTAAGCATCCTCTTCATCTTCTCCATCTCAATCCCTCTTCTATTTTCAGAATTTCCTATAACCTAACTTAGGAAATATTCTTCTTATGAGCTTAGATTGAAGCTTCCTGAGTTGTTGTTGAAGAGGAATTGATCTTAGCTTGTTTAAGATCTTCTAACTTGAGTTTTTGAGTTAAAGGTGAGTTTTTGAGCTCACATCTATGTCTGTATCTTTGATAGTTGTTTTGTAGTAATTCCTAACATCTATTCCCTGTCCATTTGCCTTTAAATTGAATTGGTTTGATGAATATTCCAATTTTTGGTGTTTTGAAGTCAAATCTTTAAAAATCATATCTTTGATGTTTGAACATGTTTTTGGGGTGTTTCGAAGAGCCATACAAGGCTGGGTTGCCACTTGGCGTAAATCCTTAGTCTCCGTTGCTCGTCCGTTGGCCTCCGGGTAGGATTTTGCCCCACTTGGGGACTAGACTGATAATGCTGTAGAAGCAGGTTCAGTCGACTGAACCAGGAGGTCAGTCGACTAAACCAGGGGACAGAAAATACTCTATACCTGTATCAGTCGACTGACCTTATGGTTCAGTCGACTGACCTGGAAATCGAATGTTTCCAGGCATAGTATTGAAAGTACACGTGTAGTACTAAGGATCGTGTAATATGGTATGTTAATGCGGAAACTAGTAATAACAGTAAAGTACAAATTAAAGTAAGCACACCAGGAATTTTTATACTGGTTCGAACTTCCCGTTCTACGTCCAGTCCCAGAATACCCTCTGGATTTAAACTAAACCCCTCACTTAACCCGGAGGAATATGTATACGACACCTGAGCAGCCGAACAGGAATTTTTCCGCCTCAACAGCCGAAGAGGACTTCAACTTAATACAAATAGTTTGTTGACGAATGTGTTCTGAATAACACTGATTGTCTTTTGATAGTACAGCTTTCCTATAATCAAATCCTCAAGAGTATATATGTGTGTGAAGATTTAGAAGGAAGATAATCACGTAGAATCGAAGTATATGAATAAATTCAAGGATTCTAGTGATATTAAATAAAAATAAATGCTTTTATTTGCAGAAATGAATAGAGATTAGATTCAGAAATATAAAGAAGAATCGGTGATTATAGAAGTGAATTGAATATGTTTATATAGTTGTAGAAGAGTTGTAATCTTTCATGAAGAGTTTTAGTTAACAGTTGTGTCCATACCTCTTGAAATAGAGGACATTCCTCTTCATGAAATGATCGCGTCTCTTCAGAAAACTAGCTGTTTTTCTCTGGTCGGTCGACCGGAAAACCTGGCCGGTCAGCTGAGTTTAAAACGTATACAAAACAGAAAGTCACTATGCACATGATACAGGGTCGGTCAACCGAGGATCCTGGTCGGTCGGCCGACCTGGTGTTATATGCACAGTGAACATAGTTTTTGCTATAAAATGTTTTGTGTGCGTGTGTGACTATTTAAGGAATGATTTTAACATTGTTCTAAGACTCAAATAAAATAAAATATCCATACTAATCTCTGGATTGTAAGATTATCTCCTTTGTAGTGCACGGTATGCACTTATTCTCTTTTTGTCGCTTTCATATAGTATTCTCGTCGTATGATCTCTGAAGCTTGTGTCATGAATCAAAACTCATGAATCAACATTCTCCCCCTTTTTGATTGATGACAATACTAATGTGACGAAGTAATATTGACATATATATTATAGTTCTCCCCCTGAATAGATGGCGACTTTTCTGCAAAAATTTGTTAGTTTGCATACATTTCTCCCCCTTTGTCATCGACAAAAAGGAATACTTATAACAGATTAAAGTAATGCAAAACATTTAAATTTACATGGTACATTCTTGAGCTTAATTAGAAATAATTTAAAGATGTTTGCATAGAACATAACAAAACAATTAATTAAAAAACAAATAAAGTACAAGAAATTCTTGAAAGTAAAAAAAATACTACAATTACTCCTCATCATCGTCGGTATCCCACTGTTCTGGATGAAGATTTTCATCGAGAGGAGCCGGTTCCTTACCCCGTCTTTGAGTGGTAGGTGCGGGAGTTGCCGATGTGCTGGAACTTGTGTTCTCGGATGTAGACCAAGAGAAATCTGGTGCTGGTCTTTTTCCAGGAGCAACAAATGAAGCACCGGCTTCAGAAGAGCATGATAAGGCATCCCATAAATTTACGAAGAAGCCTTTGATCTTCTTGAAACGTCCATCAATTTTTTGAAGGCGAGAATCCAAAGCTAGTTGATTTTGGGCCAAAATATCAATGGCAGCCGCTGTGCTAGTACCGGGAGGTGGTCTTTGGATAGATGTCTGACGAGTTATACGTTCTGTAGAGTGAGTGGATGGTTGAGGTGTAGAATAGCTGCGACGTAGTTGTTCTCGTGGAATGGTACGCCATTGCTGAAAGGTGGTGATTTGGGATGGTGCATCGGGTAACTTCATTAATTTTATTGTTCGTGAGTCAAAGGTACGAACTTTGGATGTTTCGGATTCCGGAGCATGGGTGACAAAATTATTAATCAACCGCATTATGTATTCTCCATAATAAATATGGAGCATTTTCCCTTGGTTGAACGTAAGGAATTCATCCATGAGAAGTTGTGTCCAATTTACCCGAATATTTTCACACATAGCATATAACGCTTTGAAGTTTTCGGGATATACTAAGTGGTATGACCCTCCTCGTGGAACAATAGACTTCATCATGAATCGATGAAAAAGTCGTGCTTTAGGTCGGAGAGATGAAGTTTGCCTTAAATCGGTAGCATCATCTTCAAAGAATAGATGACTTAGGCGATCACGAGTTGATGTATTACAGTCTACATCATGTAATGATATTCCACCCGGTCGAGCATTTAAAATATGATTCATTCGATCAATGGAGAGAAAAATCGAAGTGCCACAAACCGATGTCCAAACACAATTTTCAGTGTTTCTCGGTGGATTTACAAGATTGAGATTTGCTAGGAATAACTTTACCATTATATGATTAATTTTCAAGTTGTTTTTCCTATGGTCAAGAAAAGCATCAAGACCACTTTCAAGTGCGGCATTTTCAACACCGTAGGCGGTAAAATCAGGATAACTTACAAAAGACTCCTCAAAGATTTTTGCATCTTGAAGCCTTATCCGTCTTTCTAAAGCTTTTTCACTTACTAGCCAATAAGCAATTTGAGAGTCTACAGGAGTTGAGGAAGATTGGCCAGCAGTAGTCTTAGATCTCTTCTTGGGAGCCATTTTTCTTTGAAGAATTTGAAGAAATTTAGGAAGGTAGTAATGGGGGCTAGGGTTAAAATCTGTTGTGGGAGAGTAAAGTGAAGAGGTGAGATAAAAAGGTGAATGGTTGGGTTAAAATATGTAGGCAATTTCAGCAGAAAAAGTTCGTTCGGTCGGCTGAAATCCCTGGGTCGGTCGACCGAGTTGAGGTTCAGAATAGTGCTGAAACTTTCGGGAAGAACTTCGGTCGACTGGTGCAGGGTATTCGGTTGACTGAGTTAAAAAATGTTATGATGTCATTCTGGAAACAAGTTCGGCTGACCGAGACAGGTTGTTCGGTCGACCGACTTGTAAGAAATCTGTTTTTAAAAACCTCTCGGGACAGCTTCGGTTGACCGATTCAGATTTTTCGGTCGACCGAGGCATGTGAACAGACTAGTTTATGCTGTCTTTCAAACAAGAATTATAGAAGTATAATTATATTATTACATTATATATATCTATACATCTTATTCAAAATAATAACATATATATAGTAA
The DNA here is from genome assembly GCA_030737815.1 of Allium fistulosum. Classification (NCBI taxonomy): domain Eukaryota; kingdom Viridiplantae; phylum Streptophyta; class Magnoliopsida; order Asparagales; family Amaryllidaceae; genus Allium; species Allium fistulosum. The sequence goes on from CM060908.1 coordinate 329,599,948, forward strand.
ATTATAGCCATGGTGCATCAGCATCGACGTTCCCATGAATTTGGAGATGGAACGTTTTCTACCGGTGACCATATTGGAGCTATTGGAGATTGAACATGGTTAGAAGGAGATGGAGTTCTGTAAGAAGGTTCAGCAACATCATCCTTCTTAGATGAACAAAATTTCATGGCAATCTTTTCAAGGAAGCTTAAACGTCTTGCCGTGACTTTCTGTTCGTAATAAAGTTCCCTTTGCATATTCATCTGTTGTTGTTGGTAGTGATGAATTTCATCAATCTTTTGTTTGGTTGATGGAGATACTACCATTTCCTTTTTCCCTTTCTTTTTATCAGGTGTATAACCTGTATGGGAGTCTTCCCATGGTTTCCACCTGTGTCGGGGGTCATTATCTGGAGAGGGAAATTCTAAAACACGATTAGGCATTGGAAAAGTAGGTTGGGGACCATTTTCAGTGATGTGATCAGAATAGTCATCGTCCGGGGATGTATAAGAAAGATGAGAATTTTCAGAATTGTAGACATCATTGTTAGAAGACATTTTTGTTTCAAGTTTTTGTTTTGTAAGTAGATTTTTTGTATCTTATGTTCTATTCAATAAACATATGTATGTATATATAACCATTTATTTCTAAAAAAATAGTGGTTTAAAATCAAATTTTGGTTTTAATCACAGAACTTTTTAAACAAAAACTGTTTGTAAATGAATGACATACAATGCTTTAGAGTCAAAAATAGTATATTTTGAAATTAAGTTTTAATGGTACAAATTAGAAATAGAGCTGGAACAAGAAACACCCATAGCTCAAGTGGCTATACTACAACATCTAGCATATAAGTCAGAAGTCATGAGTTCGAGTGCCGCTTTGGTCAGAAATAAAATAATTTTTGTTTCCATATTTTTGCATATTTTTATTCATAAGTCTTTAAACGACATTATACCTAAATCACGTCTTAGTTTTATAAAAGTATTCTCATTTAGTGGTTTAGTAAAAATGTCAGCTATTTGATTTTCAGTGTTGATAAATTCTAGATTAATTAATCCTTTTTCCAAACAATCACGAAGAAAATGATGTCGAATATCAATGTGTTTTGTTCGTGAGTGATTGACCGGATTTTTAGAAAGATTTATTGCACTGGTATTATCACAATAAATTATTGATTTTTCAAGATGACAATTAAAATCTTGTAATGTTTGTTGCATATATACGACTTGTGCACATGCCAAAGCAGCAGATATATATTCTGCTTCACATGTTGATAAAGAAACACAGTTTTGTTTCTTACTAAACCAAGAAACTAAGGAACGTCCAATGAAGTGACACGTTCCGCTCGTACTTTTTCGATCCGTCCGACTTCCTCCAAAATCAGCATCACTATAGGAAACTAATTCGAAAGGACATTCTTTCGGATAAAATAGTCCAAAATCTTTGGTTTTAGTTAGATATCGAATAATGCGTTTAACTGCTCTCATATGTGATTCTTTGGGATTTGCTTGAAATCGAGCACACAAACAGACACTCATCATAATATCGGGGCGACTCGCTGTTAAATAGAGTAAAGAACCTATCATACTACGATATAACTTTTGATCAACACTTTTGCCATCTTCATCTCTATCGAGATGAACCGTTGTACTCATGGGAGTTGGTTTGGCAGCAGTGTTTTCAAGACCAAAACGTTTGATTAAATTATAGCAATATTTCTCTTGATTAATAAAAATTCCATTTTCAATTTGTTTAATTTGTAATCCAAGAAAATATGACAATTCTCCCATATGAGACATTTCAAATTCATTTGTCATTATAGTTGAAAATTCTTGACATAATTTTTCATTTGTCGAGCCGAAAATAATATCGTCAACATATATTTGAATTATTAAAATATCTTTATTAGTTTTCTTAATAAAAAGTGTTTGATCTACTTTACCGATTTCAAAACCAGATTCTAATAAATAACCTTTAAGACGATCATACCAAGCACGTGGTGCTTGTTTTAAACCGTATAACGCCTTTTTAAGTTTATATACATGATCTGGAAATTTTTCATGATTGAACAAAGGTGGTTGTTCAACAAAAACATTTTCTTTTATGAATCCATTTAAAAATGCACTTTTAACATCCATTTGATATAGTTTAAAATTATGAAAACACGCATAAGCTAATAGTATTCGTATTGCTTCAAGTCGGGCGACTGGAGCAAACGTCTCTTCGTAATCAATACCTTCTTCTTGATTATATCCTTGTGCAAATAATCTAGCTTTATTCCTTGTTATATTTCCTAGTTCATCTGCTTTATTTTTGAAAACCCATTTAGTACCGATGACTGATTGGTCACTGGGTCTAGGAACGAGTTCCCAAACTTCGTTTCGTTCGAATTGATTTAATTCTTCTTGCATGGCAAGTATCTAGTAGTCATCAGTTGAAGCTTCTTTTATATTCTTAGGTTCTATGTTAGAAAGAAAAGCTACATGACCAACTTGATTTAATTGAAGTCTGGTTTTAACATTCGTATTAACTTCTCCAATTATATTTTGCACAGGATGATCTCTTAAAATTCTAGGTGGAGATTTTATTATATTAGACGTCACGTTTGTATTAGTTTCATGAATATCAAAATTTTCATTTGCATTATTATTTTCATTCTGAGTAGATTCATCATCAGAATCAATAGTAACACTTGGATTTATATTTTTAAAATTTTCGTTGAAAGAAACATGTAAACTTTCTTCAATAATTTGAGTTCGTTTATTATAAATTCGATAAGCCTTGCTTCGTTCCGAATATCCAACGAATATACCTTCATCGGATTTTGGATCGAATTTACCTAGTTGATCTTTAGTATTTAAAATAAAACATTTCGAACCAAAAACTTTTAGATATGAAATATTTGGTTTTCTTCCATTTAGAAGTTCATATGGCGTATTTTTAGTTAATGGACGAATAGAAACGCGATTTAGTATGTAACAAGCAGTGGCTACAGCTTCTGCCCAAAAATGTTTCGATAAAGTTGTTCCATTTAGTAAAGTTCTTGCACATTCTTGTAACGTTCTATTTTTCCTTTTTACAACTCCATTTTGTTGTGGTGTTCTAGGAAAAGAGAAATTATGGTTAATACCTTTCTTGTTACAAAATTGTTCAAAAACTTCATTTTCAAATTCGTCTCCATGATCACTTCTTATATTTTTAATCTTCAATGTTTTAATATTTTGAATTCTTTTAACAAAAACTTTAAAATTATCAAAAGTATCACTTTTATTTTTCAAAAAGAAAATCCAAGTATATCTTGAGAAATCGTCTACAATAACAAAAACATATCTATTATGGTTAATAGATTGTACTTGAGTTGGACCAAAAAGATCCATGTGTAAAAGTTCAAGTGGTTGTTCTGTAGATATTACTTTCTTTGATTTAAAAGAAGATTTTGTTAATTTTCCTAATTTACATGCATCACAAAATATGTTAGTTTCGAATTTTATATTGGGTAATCCTTTAACTAATTTATTTTTCGCAAGTTTGTTGATGGTATTAAAATTTATGTGACAAAATCTTTTGTGCCAAAGACAAGAATCATTTTCTTTAGCTACTAGACACAAATTTGAATCATTCTTAACATTCATATTTAGGATATAAATATTTTTATCTCTATTTCCTTCGAAAATGATATTGTGATTTTTATCAAAAATGTTACATTTATTTTCTGAAAAAGTTATATTAAAACCTTTATCGCATAGTAGACTAATACTTAATAAATTATGTTTTAAATTTTTAACTAATAAAACATCAGTAATGATAGGTAAATTAGATGTACCGTTGCTATTAACATTGCCTTTGCCGATGATATATCCTTTTGAGTTATCTCCAAAGGTGACTGCTCCTCCATTTGAGTATATAATGTTTGATAACATTTCTTTGTTTCCAGTCATGTGTTTTGAGCAACCGCTATCTAAAATCCATTTTCCTCTCTTCTTATGTGGTACATGTAAAATTTATAAAAAGTTGGTACCCAATCTTTTTAGGGTCCTAAGAGTTAGATCTTAGGAAGCCAAACCCATACGGGTTTAGAATTCCCTTTATAGACATAATTTTTGTTATTATGAACAGTTTCCATAAAACTTTTGATATGTTTATTCCTTATCAATGTATTATTTGTTTTTGGAATCCATATCTTAATAGTTTTAGTATTTGAATAAACTGTTTTCCTAATATCTTTCTTAATTTTATTATTAGTTTTACTTTTAGCAAAATTATTTTGTTTCTTAAATCCTAGTCCAGATTTATTGTTAGGAGTTTGAGAGTTTTCTAATATACTAGAAAGATTTTCTCTTCCTTTATTGAAATTAGAAACATTTTTAGAAATATCATCAAATTTTATTTTAAGACTAGATTTTTCTAACTCTAAATCCTTAATCTTAGATATTAAACTATTATTTTCAAAAAGTAAAACATCATTTTTATTTTTCTGAATTTCTAGTTCCTCAGAAATTGACGTAATTTGAGAAGATAAGTTAGAATTCGATTGTTGAGAGATTTCAAGTTCTTCTTCCAATATTACCTTCTCATCTTTTAACATATCTACTTCTAAAGCTGTTCTATCTAACTTTCTTTGCAACTCCTTATTTTTCTTTTTAAGTTGTTTTGTTAAATTTACTAATTCAGAATTTATTTCAATTAAATCTTCAAAAGTAAAATCACTTACATCGTCTGATGAAGCCATGAAGCATACATTTGCTTGTTCTTTATCACTTTCGCTCTCTGATGAGGATGATGAGTCAGTGTCGTCCCAAGTGACTGAAAAAGCTTTTCGTTTGGTTTTGTCCTTCTTGAAATTATTCTTTTTACGATCTGGACAATCTTTCTTCATGTGTCCTTTCTTATGACATTCATAACATTCCATTGTTGAAGATGATGGTTTGCTGCTATTGGAATTGTTGTTGGAATTATTTTTGTTTCCCTTGAATTTGTTTCTGTTGAATTTCAAAAACTTTTTGAAATTTTTAGCGATCATGGCCATATCTTCATTATCTGAGTCGGAATCATCTTTTTCTGCTTGGAATGCTACATTTTTCTTTTCTTGTGCTCCATTTCGTTTTGCCTGCAAATTTACTTCGTAGGACATTAAATTACCTATCAACTCTTCTGGTTTTAATGTTGACAAATCAGTTGCTTCTTCAATAGCTAGGACTTTTCGTTCCCATTCATCCGTTAAAGAATTCAAGATTTTTGTGACAACATCAAAATTAGTAAACTTTTGTTCTAGTGATAATAAAGCATGATAAATATCCTGAAATCTAGAGTACATGTCATTTATAGATTCATTTGGCCTCATTTTAAAATTTTCAAATTGATGTTTCAACATAGAAATTTTGCTCAATTTAACTTTGTTCGTTCCTTCAAGTGAAACTTTAAGTGTTCTCCAAATCTCATAACCGGAAGTGCACATACTAACTCTATTGAATTCATTTCTATCTAATGCACAAAATAAAATATTCATTGCTTTTGCATTTGAAGTAGCATCTAGTTTTTGTGTGTTACTCCAAGTTGAGTATTCTCCAGTAGGAGTTATATACTCTCTTTGTATAATATTCCAGATATCAAATCCACTTGATTGCATATAGATTCTCATTCTAGTTGACCAATAATTGTAATTTATACCATTGAAAAGTGGAGGTCGTGAAGTCGATTGACCTTCTGTGAAACTAGAATTAGTATGAGTGTTAACATCATTAATTTGTGTGGTTGCCATATTACTAAAAGTAAATATCAAATAACTTTGTGATGGTTATAGGATGACCTTGCTCTGATACCAAATGAAAGTACACGTGTAGTACTAAGGATCGTGTAATATGGTATGTTAATGCGGAAACTAGTAATAACAGTAAAGTACAAATTAAAGTAAGCACACCAGGAATTTTTATACTGGTTCGAACTTCCCGTTCTACGTCCAGTCCCAGAATACCCTCTGGATTTAAACTAAACCCCTCACTTAACCCGGAGGAATATGTATACGACACCTGAGCAGCCGAACAGGAATTTTTCCGCCTCAACAGCCGAAGAGGACTTCAACTTAATACAAATAGTTTGTTGACGATTGTGTTCTGAATAACATTGATTGTCTTTTGATAGTACAGCTTTCCTATAATCAAATCCTCAAGAGTATATATGTGTGTGAAGATTTAGAAGGAAGATAATCACGTAGAATCGAAGTATATGAATAAATTCAAGGATTCTAGTGATATTAAATAAAAATAAATGCTTTTATTTGCAGAAATGAATAGAGATTAGATTTCAGAAATATAAACAAGAATCGGTGATTGTAGAAGTGAATTGAATATGTTTATATAGTTGTAGAAGAGTTGTAATCTTTCATGAAGAGTTTTAGTTAACAGTTGTGTCCATACCTCTTGAAATAGAGGACATTCCTCTTCATGAAATGATCGCGTCTCTTCAGAAAACTAGCCGTTTTTCTCTGGTCGGTCGACCGGAAAACCTGGCCGGTCAGCTGAGTTTAAAACGTATACAAAACAGAAAGTCACTGTGCACATGATACAGGGTCGGTCGACCGAGGATCCTGGTCGGTCGGCCGACCTGGTGTTATATGCACAGTGAACATAGTTTTTGCTATAAAATGTTTTGTGTGCGTGTGTGACTATTTGAGGAATGATTTTAACATTGTTCTAAGACTCAAATAAAATAAAATATCCATACTAATCTCTGGATTGTAAGATTATCTCCTTTGTAGTGCACGGTATGCACTTATTCTCTTTTTGTCGCTTTCATATAGTATTCTCGTCATATGATCTCTGAAGCTTGTGTCATGAATCAAAACTCATGAATCAACAAGTATCAGTCGACTGACCACCTGGTTCAGTCGACTGATCTGCTTATCTCAGCCCAATTTGCCTACTTTACGTGGGTTTCCAATTTTAATTGATTCGTGTGGATCTGATTTGTTGTTATCATTTATTATCGACTTTGATGACTTCTTTTTCGGGATTTTTGGGAATATCCATTTTGATGGATTCGGTATCGATTTCTATGGATTTGATTCACATCTTCGAATGTGGATTTTGGTGATTGATTATTTCTGCAATCATTTCTATGATTTGTCACTTTAAAATACAAAGGTTTCTATACTAGTAGTAAATATTCAAACTCTTTCACAAAGATGATTCCAACTCTATTTTTAATACAAATCTCGTTTATAAAAACCGTTTTCCAATCTATTAGTATATACAAACCTTTACCTCATTCGTACGAGAAATCCAATTAAACTTAGCAAAACAAGTGGTATGAAACGCTTGCGTTTACTTTGTCGGTTAATTCTTAGACTTTCTCGATTGAAATCTTGTGACAATTTTTGAGTGGAAATCTACAATTTGTTCGTAAATATTTAAGTTAAGCCAGTGGTTATGGGACATGAAGCTGAACTCATTTATTTACTAGCTTAGTGTGATCGACACTTCTTGATGATCGATGATGATCATTTTATGGTTTAGACTAGTGATGTGCGATGTCTCTTTGTCCACGTGGGGTACTGTACCCCGATTTATGGAGCTTCGTCTCATTTTTATAGGCCAGCGACCTATGGTTTTATGGAGTTTGGTTCATCGGGCGTAACGTTGTATTACGTTGTTGTTCCAGCTTATTAGAGATTCGGTTCATCGGGCGTTCACTGTACTACGTTGATGTTCCGGATTATTTGTGTTCAGGTTCATCGGGCGTTCACTGTACTACGTCGATGCTCTGGATTATTTGTGTTTAGGTTCATCGGGCTATCGTTGTACTACGTCGATGTTCCGAATTATATGTGTTCAGGTTCATCGGGCGATCGCTATACTACGTCGATGTTCCGGATTATTTGTGTTCAGGTTCATCGGGCATTCGCTGTACTACGTCATTGTGCCTGATTATTTGAGTTTGGTTCATCGGGCGTAACACTGTACTACATTGATGTTCTGGATTATTTGAGTTTCTGGTTCCTCGGGCGTTCGCTGTACTACGTCGTAGCACCGGCTCTATGGTTAGCGACCATGGGATAACGACCCATTTGTGATACACGTGTTGGTGAGTTTTCATGCTCCCGTTTGTGATAGGCCTTCCCCCTTTTGTGATTTTTGGATTTCTAGTTGATCATTTCTAGAATTTGTGTTTCACCAATTTTCGTGGATTGAATTGATAAGCTCTATCAATATTTGTGTGTTGGTGAATGATTTAAAGAATGTGATTCTTTTTGGTGTTTCGAGTTGATTTGAGATATTGTGTGATTTTTGTTGTTATTTGATGTATACTTGTCATAGTATGGCATTATTGTTATCTTACGTTTTTGTCATATCTCTCATCCTATCTCATTTTATTTGATATTTATAGCTAGACTGATCCGTTTATTATTTTCTTCTTAAATAATAATCGAGTCAGACCTAGGCATTTCAGGTGCTCCTGCTTGACTTCTTATTAGGGCCCTTCAACTGACTTTTGGGCTAACCACTTTAGCATAGTAGTTTTTGTTAGTATACATTTGAGATAGAGACTCCTTGTTGTATACTTATTCTTTTGTCTAGCACTTGTAGCTATTCTTTTGTGACGTAGTGGATCTTATATGACCACTATTTTGATGTACACTTTTATGTGATATATTCATATCTGATTCCGCCTATGTGATATGAATATTTGTGACTGATTTGTGTTATGCTTATTTCTATATTTGTTTCCGAAGTCCACATAGCCACTGTGTGGTAGCTTTGAGTTTGTATTTGATATGTCGAAGTCCCTCTTGAAATGAAATGTAAGTTATATTATCTGACATATCGGTACTCGCACAAAGCAATTACATAGATGGTCGCTCCTCAACAGCCTTATTCTTCGTGCTAGTCGACGGCATTACTCCGTAGTGTCCTTGGCTAGTGCGAGTATAGAGGTGGAGCGTCAAAATACATTTCCTTATTTAAAACGAAACTCCTTTCATAAATCTTAATCGTAAAGTTCCTGTGATAAATAAAGCAATTATTTAAAACACCTTTAAATAAACAAGTTATTATTCAAAACATCCTTTATTATATTTATCTTTAAACCTTATTAGCAAAATAATGACTTTAAACAATTATTTAAAAAGTATTAAATTACTTCAAAACACCCTTAATAAAATGATTAATTAATTATCCTTTAAATATCATATTTAAAAGGGTAATAAACTTTGAACATTATGAGTAAGTAATAAATTTACTTAAAACCCTTTGAATAATATAATAATTAACTTAAAAACCATTATCGCAAAACAAATATTTAAAATGATTGATTTATCAAAATCAGAAAGAGACTTAGTGACCATAATAATTCTCATCTAAATAAGTTCAACTTTCCAAGTTATAACACGAGTATTTACATAACAAGTAGATATGTAAAAGGAATCAACAAGCAACAATCACCCATCATATAGGTAAATGTCCAAGTTACCAAAATAGCAGAACTAGGATTTGATTCTGCATAATAGATGTCAAACATAATATATTTGGTGAATTATAGTAGAACAATGATTTATTCTACTAAACAGATGTCGTTGGGTTTCATACTCATTTAGGTTCACTTAATGATAATCGACAAAGAGATCCCTTGGAATTAAACATCCTTTAAAAAAGAGTTACTTTACAAACAAAACCAATCTTTTGAAATAAAGTAGTTAAAACTTAAAAACTTTTATTTGAAATTTTAAATAACATTTAAACTCCTTATTTTGATAATATTTAAACCTTTAATTAGTAATTAAGCAATAATTAACTATTAAATAAATAATAAAATAATCATTATTCTTTAAATAAATAATTAAATAATAGTTAATCTTTAAATAAATAATTAAATATTAATTAATCCCATTTAATAATTAAATAATGCTTAATCCTTAATTAATACTAAAATAAAGAATTGACCCTTCGTTTAATAATGATTAAACCTTAGTTAAGTCTTAATTAAATTTTAACTTAATTAGAAATCTAAATAAATATTTAAACCTTTTCTTAAATAACAATATAATAATAATTAACCTTTAATTATTATATGAATAATAATTAATCCATAAATAAATTAATAATTAATAATTAATCTTTAATCAATTAACTAATTAAAATTTACTTAATTAATACTTAAGTGATACTTACCCTTAGTTAACAAATGATTAAGTACTAATTAACTTACTTAATTAATTAAATAAATAATCATATAATTAAATAAATGACAATTACATTTAAATACACATAATATGTTTTGAAACACTTTTCAAAAAGATACTTAAGTAAATACATTTTTAGATTTCAAAAAATGTTCGTTTCCACGAACAGCACTCATAGTGACTATTGTTATATGGCCCGTAATTTCCAAGACTTGTTTTACGCACAAATAGCTTTCAAAACTCTATATTTTATAGTTTAGTTTTCTTTTTAAAATTTTGAATAATTTTTTGAAAACCAAACGAAGTAAAGTTAAAACCTAAGTGTAAACAGGTTTTTAAAAAGTAAGGGATTTCAATGCCGCAACATAACCATAAGCTCAAATGCTAACTTCTCTTTAGCATATACCTCACATTCACAACCATAACTTAAATCTGTATCATTATATATATGTTTACAACATATATATATAGCTCATAACATCGTAACATAAGCAAAGACCTTACTTGCGACCTAACTTGACTTTTAACTTCATTTTTCAAGTCTATAATCAACATGTCAAACAAGCATGCATGTGTACACATACAAATCAACATCGACTTCATCCAACCAAGTACCATATTTAGCAACCAAGATACATAATAATTAAAGCTATTAGATAAAAAGTTACCTTTACTCACGAAAAGCTAGCAAAACGAACCAAGCTTCCACTATGGTTTGCATATGACCTAGACTTTTGATTTTTCCTAAACAAAATAGATTTTTGGAGGCCTTAAGGGCCAAGGTGGTTTGGCTATGATTAGAGGAGTGCTTGGCCTAGGGTGGCTTAGGGGATTCCATTCTATGTTTAACACCTCATCAACCTTGTCCCCCTCATGTTCCCTATGAAATTCCTTTTCCCCCTTCATTTTTTGACCCAACATGCATTAATACTCAATGTACTTATGTTTCTTAATTATTTAACACCTTTTCATTTTAATTTTAAGTATTTTTTAACTTTTACATAACAAGTCTCATCCTACTTTACATACTTAAGTACATTTATAATATAATTCTAACTTATATGAAAATGTATGCGAATATTTATACTAAAATGTTCACATGGATTCTGACAACTTTTAGATGACAAAAAGTCAAAAATTCGGAAAACGATTTCCGATCAAATTTTCGATTTTTCTTTGAACTAAATGTTTTTGTAAATAAATTTAGAAAACCATTTCACCACAACTTGTTATTATTTAAAAGATTTTCATTTTAATAATAAAGTCCATTATTTGAATATTTAAAATTTAGTAAATATTCACAAATCAAAGTACTGAAATTTCAAGTCGTTACACTCTCCCTCCTTTTAAGAATTTTGACCTTGAAATTTTACCTCAACCCTTATCCAGACAAACCTAACACTATTCATCAATCCGTAAGATGTACATAGATCATTCCTATGTAAAATCTGATTCAATCACTCACTCGAATACATAACTTTACTTTCAAACTAGTATTTCTCGTCTGACTTCCTAGTGCGGACTCCGATCAGGCTTCTTAACTAGAAATCTCCATTCTTCTTACATAGCCATATATTATTTAAAATGTTTAGTTCCACATTAAGAATCCTCACCAAGTGTTCACCGTAAAAAATCGAGTGATAGATCCTTTTACGGAAAGGTGTGAAACACCTTAAGTAATATACTCGAATCTTGGATCAAGAATTATGTGTAAAGGAGGAAGGATATAAGTACAACTTATGTACTCATCTAAAGGTTCCTATTTACCCAATTACCTTTTACCTTTCCAAAAATATTTATGAAAACATTTCATAAAAATTTCAGCTTAGATTCAAACATTTTAAAATGATACGACTTTATTTATGAAACCCTTTTCATAAAATCATTTTAATTTATTAACTTGTATAATACTCTCCTACATCCTAAGAGTATATACAAAACATCTGATTTTAAATCCTATTTTATTTTCTATCAGATGTAGATCCAAAATAATTTTGGGTCTTAAAACTAAGTTGACCAATACAACTTCTTTACCCATTCGGTCTGGCAGTAGCTAAGAAGAGTAGGATGCTGATATCCCAACTTCGTCCTAAAGTCTACTTTTTCCTAGACACCTCTAAGGTAAAGGTGTTTATTAGCCGGCCTAATGACATCAAATAATATTTCACTTCTAGATGTTAAATCCAAAGTCGTTTAATAAATAAATTTTATTAAACCTCTTTGTCAAATTTAATCCAATTAAAACTTCATTTATTAACCCGCTCTTTTATCAAAATACATTAATATTTTAAAACCTTAAGAGCTAAATACCCGGGTTTTATTCAAGAACTTTTTGAAATGATACTTTATATTTAACTCATAGAAAACATACATATAGCCCAAGTAACTCCAAAATGATATCTAGGAACTGGGCACTAACAAATAGTATCATATACCCATTTATCAAGAAGGGTAATACTCAAGAGAAGTGTTTACCATCCGAACACATCTTCTGCCCATTTTTAATCAATTTCGAGTCACTCGAACTGGTTGCCTGTAAAATACTTCTCCTTTTCAAATCTTTTTTGAAATAATTATTTGTATCTATTTCCCACTAAATACTTTTTAACAAAATATTTATCATCTACTTGCTTTGGAGCATTTGGATTCAAACTCATTTTGATCGTATAATGACAAATAGAATAATTTACTAAGTGCACTAGCATATCCTCCTAAGCAAACATCCGATTGTCAATTAGAAGATTATTCAGATCACCACAAAATAGATTAATACTCATTCCCCAAACCGTCCAAAGAAAAATCGTACTCTCAACTTCCTTTTCAAAATATTTGTACCTTAAAATATTTTTAGGTAAAATTACTATTACTTCCAAGAATCATTTGAAAACTTTATCAAAGCCAACAGGATTTAAATTCTCTAAAAATCCATCTTATTTTCAAAATATATTTTATAATCATGATTTATAAAATTAACCTTTTATAAAATTAACCTTTTATAAAATTATCTGAAGTATTTCTTTTTACAAACACCTTTTATTAAAACCCAATTTTGACCCAACATTATCAATGAATGCCTTATAGTCAAATTATGAAACTTAATTCACAAAGTGTTCATTTCAATATTCCAACAAATTCTATCTACCCAACCCATGGTTTAAAAAAGAGTTGCGGATGAATCTACAACCCATAGCCAATGCTCAAGACTGGGCGAGCATGACTAGTCAATACCTATAAGATAATAATTAAATATTATCAATTCCTAACAAACAAGCATATCAACAAAACTATATTAATTTTTGAAAATTCTTCCTTTATATATAAAATATAGTCCTAGGTAAAATTATTTCATTTACCAATTTTAAAATTTGTAGGTCGAATTTTTTTCAAGTGTTTAGGAATCCTTATCGATAATAGTGATCGAGCGGATAAATCAAAATCCCAAAAGCCAAACTTAATAGACCAATTAACACAAATTTTTTTATATCACTAACAAATACACACTCTATATATACACTCAAACTCATTTTAGGATATTACTAATCCTATCTCTAATGAGCTTTCCCTGCCAAGGCTTAGGTGTTCGCTCAACCTAAGATCTGATACCATGTTGTAACGATCTACCTTTCTTACATCTAAAGACGACCCTTAATACACCCTTGATATTTGTGTGTCGATCATTTAAGTGTCCGAAAGACAAGTCATTTGCTGTTAAAGAAAGAAAAGACAGAACAAAATCTCACAAATATGGAAAGAAATGTATAATATAACAACGATCTTTACAAAAGAAAAGAACTTCAATATGCAATCATCAGAGTATACTCACCTATTATAAGCCTGAACAGTTATAATAGTCTGTCCTTACAATTGTTAATAAATACATACAAAAATAAAAAATTTAAAAAAACAGTGGAAGATAGAAGATACGGGAATATGTCGTCGAGGATCTATCCCGTCTCCTGAAAACTCCAAAGAATCGAGCTGAATCTAGAAAGTATGCCTGGGTCGATCCGAGCATTATAAGAAAATAACGCCCGGATCAGTTTGGTAGACCAACATGAGACAATCAAATCAATCATATTGATTTCTACATTTAAAAACATTTTTTTTAAAAAGGTATCTCGTAAGACCACGCCGCACAAAAACACCATTGGGTTTTTACCTAACGATAACCAAAACATTTTATATTATAAAATCCATTGATATTATAATAATATCTATGGGTTTAAATTAAATAATGAATATAGTCGGAATGCTTGCATCTTATGTTCCAGCATAGTTGGGCATAACTAAGTCCATATAGTACTTATTGGAGAATGGATTCCAATAATGATAAGGCACCAAGGTACCACTTACCATAGCACACCTCTAGAAAATGTACCGAGAGCCACACATAGACTCCCTACCAACACAGGACTGGCCTACCCCTTAATCAATTGTACCGAATATTTCAACACTCTTGTTGCTTTTGCAACCTTTCCAAGAGCTCTCATGCACAACCAAATCCATAAATGAATATATCTAGAAAGGGGATGGCAATACCTAATGGGTGCGACCCAATTGGCCCGGCTGCTTCTCCCTTAATTTTAGTCATTCCCAATTGATGAGGCTTGATGCTTCGTTTCTTACCTTGTAGCAATTCACACATGGAATGCTAACACCGCCCTTTAGGAAGAAATGCAATGCCAGCATTCAGCCATACAAATTCGTTCTTGGTCTGAATAAAACCGAAGGCACTACCTCTACTACATCCATTTTGGAATCACACTCAGGGTTAGTAGTAGGTAGCCCATGCACTTTAAAGATTCTGTCTTCAAACATCTTCAAGATGTCTTCCATTCGAATACATGTGTTGGTTCGAAGCAGTTTTTGGATAATATATCCGACCACGGTCTCTCCGAACCAACAACCGATAATTTCCGGTTAACTCATTCCCAATACTTTCGAAAGTAAGTAGACAATAACAGTCCCAAAGTGTGACGACCCGGAATTTTCGAATATTTGAAAGTAGAATATTTAATTAATTTTAAATATTCAGAGATTAATTATTAACTTAAATTTCAAATATCGTTGTTTATTGGGTGATTTAATTATTAAATTAAATTATTTGAAGTTGGATAAAATAGTAAATCTGGTATTCTAAGCTAATTAAAAATATTTTGGAAGCTTGTAAAATTCATACTAATAATACTGAAGATGATAGAACTTTCAAAATGGAATTTCAAGGTATTTTGTTCAGTTTTAAAAATATATCGTTTAAATTGAATTTAAAAATAGCCTTCCGAGGCACAGTCTCGGAATTCGACGAAACCAGTTCCATTGGATCCGTAATATTGTATTATTATCGGATTTCAAGTTTCGTATTTTTCGGAGTTGTTATGTGAGCACACGGTGAGTAAACGCGTTGAAAATTAAATCGAATTCAATTTAAATTTAATTTTTAAATTTGTCAACATCAGCTGAAAATCCTTCTCCATCAACACGTTTCAAAACACTGCTTCAACACTCAACCCATCCTTCTCCCTTCTTTCCGCCAGGAATCACGATACGAAATCGTGCAAGCTTGTCTCAGTTCATTTTTAAATACCTTTCCCCTTTTCTTCATTTTGTCAATTCAAAACCAGTTTCGAAAAATGGCCGAGCATTTCACTTGAGCACTCGAAGTCGACTTCCCTTTCCTCCTCTATTTGAAATCAGCAAACGAAAATTCCAACTCGTTCAAATAAAAAAAAATATGGCAACGATAGTTCTTCCCAATTCTTTTCGTTCGAAAGCAGAGTCACTCGTGATGGAGTAGACGAAGAGATGATGGCGACGCGTTCTTGACCTGGAGCTCGCGCGCGTAGAGTTGAAGGGCTCGCGATTTTTGGGTGGAAATTGCGACGTCGAGGTTCGATGGTAGCCGTGTCAGATCGCAAACGGCGACTCGCGTAGGTGGTGTCTGACTCTCGATCGATGGCGCTGTCAATGTATAGGGGAAAGTGCCTTTGTCTAGTAAAGCTAGGGCTTCTGGTTCATGATAGCAGCAGCGAACGGGAAGTCACGTTCTCGAGCATAGGGTTGAGCAGTAAGGTATAGGATTTATATTTATGGACAAATCTATTTCAATTCATAGATATAGCATTTCACCCTTAGTTTAATTTAAGAAGGAAATAAAATACTTGTTTGCCCTGCGGTTTAATATTAACAGGAAACAGACTAAAGGTGGTGTGAAGAAGAAATTTAATGATAATAAGGAATTTAAAGCATTTGAAAGTTTAGATAAATTAGATGTTTTTTTAGGAACTCTATATAGACTATTTTATATACATATATATGTGGTTCTTAGGGAAGGAAAATACATAGCCACAATTTTAAATAATATATTAAGAAGACTAATTTGGTTTAACTTATTAAATTTATTTAGTTATTGAGAACATGGTTTATTATGGGAAGATTGGATTAAAATTTAAATCATTAGTAAAAATTTAAATTCTTGGGTAAAGTTAAATTTATTTACCGGCAATTGATTTCTCGATTAGTTCGAATATTAATAAAATAATCTAATATTTGTTCAAGGTCATGAAAACAAGTCGAGATGGATAGGATGGCAAATTAAAAAGCAAAGGTGAGTTAATCTCACTCAGCTGAATTTTTAATTTAAATTTAAATGGTTAAATTTAAATAATTGATTGGATGATTGCATTGATTGATGTGCTATATATATATAGTAGTATATAGCAATATACACATATTGGCATATGTGTATATTGGAATTGTTGATATTCCCGCATTTTATAGCGGATGAGACCCTATGCGCCGCATAATAGCGGATGATTTTATATAAAACCCATATACCGCGATATTCCACTTTGAAGTGGAATTGGTATTGTGCTAACATTTGTGGATGCAGGGAAACAGGTTGGAGGGATCCAACTGGATTCCTCAAAATATTTAATTTTGTTTAAATATTCTGTGATATGATTGTCGATATCCTGTGATGATTTATATTGGATAATCTGGTTGGATTGAATTTCCCAGTATAATGAGTTATCAAAAGCAATTGAATTGGATTTTTGGAAAGAAATAAAAGAGTAAAATTTAAGTTAAGTAATTCTAGTGAATTCGAATAAATTAAATATGGAAAAGAAGAATTTTAAATAAACAGAGAATATTGAATCTAAAGAAAACTTATGTGATGTTATTTAAAAGGGATAAATAATTTATTTTAATTCAATGTTTGAATGTAATTAAAAAGAAAGAAAGAATTTGGAAAATCTGAAACTTGTGTCGGTTTAAAGATTTTAAATCATAATGAGAAATAAAACTGGAAGTTAATGAATTTGGAAATAAATGGATTAAGTAAGGAAATTTATTTCAAAGTAAAATAAATTGGGAAATCAATTATAAATTTGATTTAAATACTTTGGGATTTGGAATTTAAAAGAGAAGTGATATTTTGAAATTTATAAACTGGGTTTATAAAGTGAAATGGAATATCAGGGAATATTTGAGAATATAAATTCAAGGTGGGAATTTATAAAAGAATATGAATTGGTTTAAAAATAAATGTTGATTTATTTTTAAAAGATGGAAATGAGAAGTGTATTTCTCTGGATAGCCAAGTACGTTTTCAAAGCAAATTTTAATATAAGTTAAAAGTTCTAATTGTGTTTTTAAAAGCATGTTTTAGAAAATTGATTATTTCTAAAGGTTAATTTCCAAAGTAAGTATTTTCAAAAATCTATTATTGTAGTAATTATATAAAAGTGATTTGGTAATATGTTTAAAGAGAAATTTAGTTTATATTTATAAATGGTTTTATTTTAATAAAGTATTAAAGTAGTTTTAAAATTTCAATGTTATAAAGTATATTTATAGTAAAGTCTTTTAATTTATTTTTAAATCTAAAATATTTTGTACTTGGTGATTCAGTGGAAATAATTATTTGGGAAATGTATTCCGTAAGCGGAAACTGTTTGAAATTGTTTTCAAAAGGAGTTTGAAAATAGAAATATATCTTGGAAAGATATTTGGACAAATAAATAATGTGGGGAATTATTTATTGTGTGATGGTTGCTTGTGGATGTTAATTGATAGTTAAATAACCGACTATCAATATTGGTCAAATGCGCTGATCGTTTCGAAGAGACCGGGATCGAGTTTCCGTATACCGGGATTCTAGGTCTGGAGACTCGAATACCACTTCGATCCGGTTTGTACGTTTCGTGTAACGTGTTCGGAGTCAAAGATTGGAGCAGTGAAGTGCAAGGGCTAGTCGCTACTAATCCTGAGGATATTTCCAAAATGGATGTAGTAGGAATAGTGCCTTCGGTTCCGTTCGGACCCGGGACGGACTTGTATGGACGAATGCTTTCGTGACATCGTCAGGTGGACGATGGGCATTCTAAGGGATATGTGCTATAAAGGTATCGTTTAGCCTCGAACCTCATCAACCGGGAATGACTGAAAATCAGGGGTTATGCAGCAAGGCTTCGTGGGTAGCCCCCACTTGAGAGTAAAGTCATCCCTGTCTAGATGTCCCTTTTATTTCGGCTTAGTGGTGCGGTTGCTGATCCCAACCGTAGGGTGATTTTATTTGGAATTATCCAGTAAGGGATGATTCCGGCTTTGTGTTGCAGGGGAGCGGGCGTACTCCTCGGTACTGTGATCTAGGCCACGTACTATGACAGGTGGTACCCCAGTGCCTAGTCATTCGTTGGAAATCCATTCTCCCTACGTGCCTGTACGGTTTTGATTGTGCCCAACTATTGTTGAAATGTGAGATGCAAGCATTTCAGCTAGATTCTATTTTACTTTCTGTAGACACTATTATAATATCAGAGGATTTTGATATAAAGTGTTTTAGCTATCGTAAGGTAAAAACCCGACATGTTTATTTGTGGCGTGGTCTTACGAGATGCTTTTATTTTCAAAAGGATTTTAAAACTTTAATAATCAATTGAGTGTGATTTTCTCACGCTGGTATTCCAGACTGACTCGGGTATTATTTTATATGATGCTCGGGTCAGACCGAGTATATTTACAGGATAGGTATCTATGGAGCTCAGGAGAGGAGCTGGAGTCCGAGACGTATTTCTCGTACTTGTGTATATATATATTCCACTGTGTTGATTGTTGTACTCTGTTGTATTGAGGACATGATATGGTTATTGTCCAGTTGTATGTTATGTGTTCTCTGGTGTATACTCTGATGCTATATTATATAAAACTGATATAGTTTTGATTTGTGTAAAGATCTGTTAATATATATTATATTTTATTCCGCTGCGATGGTTAGATTCTGATTTTGTTTTCTATTTTTCTTCTTCTACCTCTTCTTCTTAGCTAAAATGGTTCGATTTTTTGTGTTAGAAAAACTCGGGCTGTTACACAAAGGGACCTCTAATATATCCTTTAAAGTTAGATATGTTTCACCCAAATGAGTTCTTCAGTGGTAACTCAAACCGTATGAATATATGAAGCTCTTATTTACTTCCTAAGTCATAGCCATGATTTGATAGTCTGTTATTTCACTATCAAATACACAACCAAACAATAATTTAGAGATTTAATATTTTCACAACAACCACTACTATGCCTCAAAATAAATCTTTCATTTATTTAAATCTCTTTCCAAATTATTTATCAAAATATTCATTTACTTATCTCACTAGCATAAGTATATTCACAAAACATTATGAAAGATTTCTTGTTTCGATATCATATTAAAGGATCAAACAAAAGTTATTTAAAAAGAAATAAAGACGTGGATAACCCTAAATACTATTTCTTCGGTGTTAAGTGTAGAACGAATGTTCCATACCACCATAATTAAGAAGTCCAGTTTAAGAAAATCAAATCTCAATTTCTATTATAAACTTTTTCTATAAATCCTTTTTAAATAAATCTCTTTCATTAATGAAATCTCTTATACTAAAATTCTAAATCCATTTATCAAAACTCTTTATAAATCTCCAAGTTTATTTACATAACTCCTTTGTAAATATCAAAAACCATTTATAAAACTTCTTTCCAAATTTTAAAAACTCTTTTCAATTTAAAATTTCATAATTTTCCTTATTCAAAACAAAACTCCTTTAATAAACCTTAATCGATAAAGTTCCTTTTATAAACAAAGCAATTATTTAAAACATCATTAAATAAACAAGTTATTATTCAAAACATTCTTTATTAAATTTATCTTTAAATTGCATTAACAAAATAATGACACTAAACATCTATTTAAAAAGTATTAAATTATTTCAAAATACGTTTAATAGAATAATTGCTTAATTATACTTTAAATATCGTATTTAAAAGGGTAGTAAACTTTGAACATTATGAGTAAGTAATAATTTTACTTAAAACCCTTTAAATAATATAATAATTAACTTTAAAACCATTATCATAATATATTTTTAAATGATTGATTTATCAAAATCAAAAAAAGGCTTAGTAACCACGATGGTTCTAATTTAATTAAGCTTAACTTTTCAAGTTATAACATAGGTATTTACATAAAAAGCAGTTATGTGAAAGGAATCAACAAGTAACAATAGACCATCATATACGTAAATGTCCAAGTTACTAAAATAGCAGAATTAGGATTTTATTCCACTTAATAGATGGCAAACATAATCTATTAGGTGAATTATAGCTGAACGGTGATTTGTTCTACTAAGAAGAAGTTGTTGAGTTTCATACTTATTTGGGGTCACTTAAAGGTAATCGACAAAGAAATATCTTGGATTTAAACATCCTTTAAAAGAGAGTTGCTTTAAAAACAAAACCGATCATTAGAAATAAAGTAGTTAAAAATTTAAAATTTGATTTGAAAATTTAAATAACTTTTAAATTTTTTATTTAAATAATAATTAAACCTTTAATTAATAATTAAAAAATAATTAACTATTAAATAAATAATTAAACAATAATTATCCATTAAATACGTAATTAAATAATGGTTATTCTTTAAATAATTAATTAAATATTAATCTCAATTACTAATTAAATAATACTTAATCCTTAATTAATATCTAAACAAAGAATTAAATCTTCATTTAATAATAATTAAACCTTAATTAAATCTTAATTAAATTTTAACTTAATTAGAAATTTAAATAAATATTTAAACTCTTTCTTAAATAATAATATAATAATAATTAACCTTTAATTATTAATTAAATTATAATTACTCCTTATATAAATTGATAATGAATAATTAATTTTTATTTAGTTAAAAAATTCAATTTACTTAGTTAATTAATACTTAAGTGCTATTTACCCTTAGTTAACTAATGATTAATTACTAATTAATTTACTTACTGTTTAATTAAATAACCATTAAATTAATAAATAAAGAAATAAATAATAATTACCTTTAAATACTTATAATATGTTTTGAAACCACTTTTCAAAAAATACATAAGTAACTACACTTTTAGATTTCAAAAATAGTTCGTTTTTTTGAACTGCACCTATAGCGACTATCACCATATGACTCGTAATTCCAAAACTTGTTTTATAACCAAATAGCTTTCAAAACTCTATCTTTTATTGTTTAATTTACTTTTTTAAACTTTGAATGAATTTTTTGAAAACCAAATAAAGTAATGTTAAAACCTAAGTGTAAACAAGTTTTTACAAACTAAGAGATATTAATGCCGCAACATTATCATAAGCTCAAATGCTAACTTTTATTTAGTATATACATCACACACATAACCATAACATAAACCTATAACATTATATGTATGTTTTGAACATATATAGAGGTTGTAACATCATAACATAAGCAAAGGTCTTAACTTGCAATCTTACATGACTTTTAACTTCGTTTCTCAAGTCTATAATCAACATGTCAAACAAGCATGCATATGTATACATACAAATTAACATCGATTTCATCCAACTAAATACCATGTTTAGCAACCAAGAGACACATTAATTAAAGCTAAAACTTTTAGATAAAAAGTTATCTTTACTCATGAAAAGCTACCAAAACGAACCAAGCTTCCACTATGGTTTGCATACGACCTAGACCTTAAATTCTTCGTAACAAAAATAGATTTTTGGAGGACTTAGGGGCCAAGGTGGTTCAACCATGATGAGAGAAGTGCTTGGCCTAGGGTGGCTTGAGGGATTCTTAAACTTACTTCTGAAGGAGGAAGGTGTAGGAAGGAAGAGGCTTTAAACAATGTTTTAAGGATTTAAAAGTGATAAAACTTAGGTTTTCAAACTTTAGAAATGCTATGGAAGCCATGGAAGCCATGGAAGTTTTTATGGAGCTTAAAGAAGTTATAGAAAAGTAAGAATGGAGTGGAAATATGAGAACAAAAATTTAGGATTTTGTATATATGTAAGTTGTATTAGTTAAATTACCAATTTAACCTTAAGTACATACAACCATTCTATGTTTGCCACCTCATTAAACTTGTCCCCCTCATGTTCCCCACGAAATTCATTGTCCCCCTTCACTTGTTGACCCAAAATGCAATAATACTCAATGTACTTATGTTTCTTAATTATTTAACACCTTGTCATTTTAATTTTAAGTATATTTGAACTTTTACATAATAAGTCACAACCTACTTTACATACTTAAGTATATATACATATATAATATACAAGAAATTATTGTCAAGGGCAAAATTTCTCAGCGTTTTAGCCTCAAGGACAGACCTTCAGTGTTTTAGCCTGAAGGACAACTTTCTTTAGGTATCAGTGTTTAGTTATTGATAGCGGTTTTTAGGTATCAGTTTGTAGTTATCGGTAGCAATTTTTAGGTATCAGTTTTAGTTCGGTAGTAGTTTTGCAAGAATGTTTGTCCTTATGAATAATTTTGGAAGAATGTTTGTCCTTATGAATAATTTTTAGAAAAATGTTTGTCCTTGTGGATAAAATATTGAGGTCGTGTCCTTGAGGCTAAAAATATACAAATTTTTGTCCTTTAAATTAATTTCCCCTATAATATAATTCTAACTTATTTGGTAATGTATGTGAATATTTATGCTTAAATGTTCACAATGATTCTGATAACTTTAAGACGATGAAAAGTCGAAAATTTGAAAATGGTTTCTAGTCTCATTTTCGATTTTTCTTCGAACTAAATAGTTTTGTAAATAAATTTGAAAAACCATTTCACCATCACCGGTTATTATTTAAAAGAATTTATTTTAATTATAAAGTCCTTTATTTTAATATTTAAAAATTAATTAAATATTTGTAAATCAAAGTAGTGTAATTCCGTACCGTTACACTTTATGTTTAGAAAAAAGAATTATTTTGTTACCTATTCAAAATGGTTTCTATTATTATATATGGCATGTAAATAAATTTAATATTTATAATTAATTTAAACATGCTATATTTTGAATATGTTCAAGTGCTTCACTCATATTTTTTCTATACGCATCCATGTTAAAGTTAGAATTAATAGAGATAACAATTCCTCTTGGTGGGTTACCAATTTATTATTATTGTATATTGATGGTCTCCAAATCATTTTTAGTTTCTTTGTTTCTTTCACGTTATTTATCATTTTAATAATTTCATAGAATGTTGACTAATGAGATCCATTAATTATTCCATGTTAGGTAAATTTGCTATCAAGATTATATTTTATAAATTATATATTATGTTTTAATTCCCTTTAATTCTCTATTTATATTATATAAGAAATTCAATATAGGACTTTTATCTCATTTCCTCATAATTTTTCTCACTCCAAATAAAGACCTCTTAGTGCTTTCAAATTTAAATTTACATTTGACCCTTTTCAATAATTTCACTTTCAAAGTTTTAGTTTAGCGATTAGCGAGTACATTTAATGTCCGTTATGTATGGAGGATCTCTAATTTATTTTTAGTTACTTTGTTCTTTTGTTGTATTTATCATTTTCCAATTAAAAATTCCATAAGACATTGATTAAGAAATCAGGTATTCATTAATTAAATGATTCTGGATATATCTCTTCACCTCCATGCCTCTGATTATACCCCAGTTTAGAATGATTGTATCAGGCTAATTTTGCTATCAATTTTTTTTTAATTTACAATATGTTTTAATTTCATTAGTTCTCTCTTTCATTTATATAGGAAGTTCAATAACAGACTTTTTATCTCATTTCTCCGTAAATATTCTCACTCCAAATAAAGAACTCTCAACACTTTTAGATATAATTTTATATTTGACTCCTTTTCTTAATTTCACTTTTGAAGTTTTAGTTCAGAGAATGGCAAGTACATTTGTGGTTGTTGTATATTGAGGGTTCTCCAATTTGTTATCACTCTTTAACATTACTTATAATTTCCCAACAATAAAAAGTTAGATGTTGAACTTTAGAAATAATATAATAGATTGCATTTGATCCCTTTCCATAATTTTAATTTCAAAGTTTTAATTTAGAGATTAGCACGTACAATTAACCTTTTTTGTATATAGAGGCCTATAATTTATTATTGGAAAATTCTATTTATACACCAAAAATCAACTACCATTCACCATTATTTCGCTAAAAAATTTATTGCTAAATTAACCTTCCTTTTAGTTGCAGTATTAGTTTACTTCTTATAACTCATCAAACTAGAACATTAAAATAATGATATTTGATCAAATCGACAAATTTTTAATGAAAAGTTAAGGAATTTTTACTATGAAACCCGAAAAATATCAATTAAGATAACTTCTGTAACTATTTGTTTCGATTTGAATGTATTTTTTTTTCTAAAATTAAGTTGATTTTGAAATAGAGAATTTAAAAAAAAGTCAAAGAAGTTACCTGTTTAATGCTAAAAATTAAAGTTTATTTTACTGAATTTAACTTAATTAATTGCTACAAATTTATAGTTTGTGTAAACGAGTTTTTAGTTCTATAGAGAGAAGATGAAAATAAGGATTATTTTTTAAAAGAGATAGTGTATGAAGAGTAATTTTTGGTGTATATTAGTTTATTACATTTTATGTTGTATGTTAATAGATTTTTTTTGACAAAGCCAGTGGGGTTAACTAGTCCCCTCCCAGTTTATTGAAGCACACAAGAGAAACAAAATCCAACCTAAACAAGCTTAGGTCAGTAGAAAAAAAACAAATAAAGGATTACAAGGGCATTAGAAAGGAAAATGAAAACCTTGAAACAAGGAGCTCCAATCAAACAAGGGAAAAGAACAGAACACAATAGTAAGAAGAACACATAAGGAAATCAGAAGGGACTATGTTAGCACCAAAATTGGTCACTAACACCCAAGAGTAGATTTATGTAGAGAGATTAATGAAGATAGTAAATTTAAACAAAGGAATATATGCAATAGTAACTGCAGAAACAAGAACACCAGAATTATAGTGGTTCGGCGTAACTACCTACGTCCACTGTTATGTAATCTTTATTGCTTTTCTCCAAGACTTGAATACAGATTCAATCCGTAAACGAACAACTCGTATATAAGTTTGAACTAAAAGAAACGAGTACGAAAAATGGCAGAGTGTGCCCGGAGTTCTCGAAAAAGGGTCCATTTTCACTGCACCCCTGCCCCTCTACTTATAGGCGAAAATAAGCTGGTTCACCTGCGCAAGCCCAAGAATAAGGTAGCTCGGCCCATAGTTGTAAGTCAGGTTGGCCGAACAAGTCAGGCCGAGCCACTTCCACCGGACCAGTAACCCCCGAGCCTCTCTGGCCGAACCACGAGTTCCTCGTGTGTGACTTGAAGTGAAGTCTTCCATAACTCGGAGCAGCTAATAATGCAACCCAAAGTAAAGAAAAGTTGACCACATTGAACTGTTGGAAACCTGCTAACTCCCTAGGCCAGACGATGAATGGCCGACCCACACTAGTTTTCCCACTATGACTGAGCGATAAGTGGCCGGTCCATCTTGTCCTCCCCTCCAAAACCGAGCGACACCTGCCAACCTATCCAAGCCGAACGGCGCATACTGGGCAAATCAGACCGAACCGCTTTGTCTTCATGTGCCTTGGCCGAACCATGTTATAACCGAACCACACGAAGTGAAACTCGCGAGGCCAACCAGAGAACGCCGAGCCATTCTTCCTTGAGCATCTAGACCGAACTGCCTTGGCCATCCTCCCTCGACCGAGCGACGAGTTTCTCTTCCAGGCCGAGCGATGAACAACTGATCCACTGGGTCCGAACTGCTCTATCATGATCATCTTGGCCGAACCACTCTGTGCCGAGCGATTGGGGCCGAACCATACTTGTATACTTGGTTATCTTGGCTTTTTGTATACTATTGTGTTTAAAACAATCTAGCTTCTCATTCTAAGACAATTATATGGCCATGGAAAGAAGGGGTTTTACATTTGGTATCAGAGCTGTAGGTTAGGATATATGGAGAGAGCGTACTTGTATATTTTTATATAATATATAGGTGTACATATGTTAGTTAAAATAAATGGGTGTATGATGTTTAAATTTTGGGATTAGGTTTACCATCTCTTTTTATTACTTTAGGAGGATCTAATATTGAATCCAATTTTACAAATAGTAGATATGAGTAACCCGACGGAAACTGGCACTAGAAATAACGCTATGGAGTACCAGGTATGAGCATTCCACTTTGGTTCCGTCGTTATCTTCAAGCTAGAAACCATGATACCATTTGTGAAGATACATCTATAACTGAGGTACAAAATGGAGATATTGTTCTTATACCAGGGCCAAATTTTCTGAAACATTTTTAACTTTTTATGAATATGGGTGGCAAGCCGTAAAAGGGAACAGAAACTTTTGTGGACACGAAAGCTTGGTTGTGTACATGTTTTAGGATTTATAGTTTGTTGAAATTTAATGATGAGGTAAAAAGGCAGCTTGCTTCTTGGTACCTTTAAGGGTAAGCAATTATAACGACCCCTATTTTACGTATCAGAGGATCGTAAAATATTATTATTTATTTCATATGAGGTCATTGACTCTAAAACTTTGGAAAAGACTACTAGAGACATTTTTCATACTTCGAATGTATATCGAACAGTTTAGATCCATAAATTCTTATAAGGTCTATAACTTTTGATAGGTATTGAATTAGGGTTTGAAACCACTTCCTTCATATTGGCCTTGTGATTTTTCTTTCCATAGAGTGGTCATAATAGGAAATAGACTTACCATTTAGGAGATATGGCCATTTAAGTTCTACTTGTCATTGGACAGTTTAGTGGACAATTAAACTAAGCCTATACTTAGACCCACAAATGAATTTCAGGAATTATGCCTAATTAGGGGAGATGGGACAAATCTAAGTTATTTTCCACTTTGCAAAATAATTCCTAACCTTTATTAACTCTAATTTCATCAAAAAGCACATATACTGTTTACTAATGTTAGCTAAATCCATCATTAGAAAGGCAATTAGAGAAGGGTATTGTAGATCTATCATCTTAGCGCTTTGGAATTTGTATTCTTGGCTGTTCATATTTGATTTAGGCATCTAAAGTGGTAATTTGGGTATTAGGTGGCTGATTGTTGATCTCTCACTATCGTATACTTTCCATATAGTTAAATGTGATGCTTTTGATATGATTTTTATGCTAAAACAATTTTAAACTTTAGCTAAACCTCAAAAATATTTATGGCTAAAATTAATAAGATTAGATTTGATTGTAGATGTTTTTACAACCTCTTTTGGATTATATTGTCATTTTGGTACAAAACTAGATCTAGGCTAAATCATATATGTTAATCTTGTTTGGATGGATTGTGTATAGTTGATGAATGTTTATTAACGATATGTATGCTTGGATAAATTGTTTAGATATTTTGCTAGTGTTTTAGTGAAGTTAAGAAAGAGGTTGTTGATTTGGGAAACATGAAGGCTAGAGTGATCGGAATTGGATGAAAATTGAAGGAGGGGTTCTGAAGAAGGTGAAATGCCTAAGATTCCAGTTGTAGGTTGTTTGAAGTTAGTTTGGATGACTAACCAGTGGTTGGTGACAAGATGAATATTGTTCAGTGGAGTTAGTTCCAACTCTAGTCGGCATGGGGTGGTTTCTTCATGGAAAAAGCTAAGGAATTTCAGGAAAAGCTTCAGGTTGGTGCAAGAAATGAGTTACACGAGAAAAAGTGGAAAATTTGGCCAAGTATGGAGATCGATACCAACCTCTGTTGGTCTATATCAAGTTCTTTTCTCTGTAAGAGGTTAATGCTAAAGACATGGGAGCTCAAGGCATGAAGGAAGGTGGTCCTAGGCATACAATATAGGAATTAGGAAAGTACTTAGCCAAAATTTGGCATAGTACTGGGTGGAAAATTCATATCGGTGCTGACCACTTTTGGTCAGTACCGACATGAATTTATGATAGCAGGGTCAGTGAAACGTCTTGGGGGATATGGGGACTCTTCAGTTTGTGCTGAAGGTGTTTGTTTCTTCGCTTTGGGTTCGATGGAGATGTAATAACACGATGAAGGATGATAGCTTCGGTACTTTAGTGGTGGTAACTTGATGGTGAATGGAGTTAGGAACCGACGATGGTAGCTCGATGTGGAAAGGAGCAATGAGAATGATTGTCCATAATGAGTGGGTGCTAGGAAGAGTGACCTATGGATAAAGTGTTGAATGGTTCTATCATGGAGAAAGGAATGTGGAATGATTCCTTGAGAATGAATGGAATGGAAACTATATGGAGCAAGGAACGGGCTCAGATATGTATGCTATGGGATTGTTGATACTCAAAGTGTTTTATGTTGTACTCTAAAGGAAGGATACCACAAGGATGCTCATTGGGTACTTGGAATGGCTACCCTGAATCGGTGGAATGGATCGGTATACTTTGGGCCGATGAAATGGGTCTAGTGTCAGCTTCAGGCTACGAGTGAGTATACTGAAAACCGAAATTTTTCCATTAATCCTTAGTAGAGGAATGGTCATATAACTTATCATATATCTAGGGTAATTGAGTGAAAGAGAGGATTGTTTGATGAATGTCATGTTTTCTTTGATTGCTTTTCTAGTAGGTCGTTACTCTAAGGATGTCATATAATGTAGGTATTGTTGATGTGGATACATGGACACCCAATATTGTGCTTAGGATTTATTACACATGATGATAGCAAAGTAGCATATTATGTTTGTTATGTGCTAACTCTTTGGTTGCAAGGACATGTTAGGTATTATTCGTATACTCATGTTCCGTACTATATGACTTGTATAGTATTTTGAGATTTCTTATCGCTCATACCAGACTATTGTCTATCTCGAGGTTTTATGCTCTGCTTCTTATTATCTTAGGTGTTATTTAATGAGTAGATTAGACGGCAGGTCTAGGTGGTACACAGTGGAAGTGCATAGGAGCAGGATTGGGCTTTCTCATATTATATATTGATACTTATGCTTATTTCGTTATGCGACACTATGGAACTTAGACAATGTTCGTCTCTTATGTTAAAGACAATTTTATTTTATTTTTCAATTGTATAAATTATGTATTTCATTTTTTATTACTTTATGAACCTATAATCTTTGATATTGTGGTTCATCTTAGTTATTACTCTCTCGTCTATTTCATATTTATGATAAATATTATATTTTATTCGGTGCACTATAAGATATATGACATGCTCTATGTTGTTTTATTTTTCTTTTCAATCCTTGACAGTTGTCCTACATCGCTCGAGCACTACAACAATGCATTATTTAGTTATATTAGGTACCAGTGGTGTAGGGTGGTTTTTATAACGATGAATTGGTGGGACGTTGATATAGGAGAAGTCAGTGAAAATGGAATCTTCTTGGCTTATTTTAAGAAAAGATTTGAGACAAAAAATTTCTCTAGAGATGAAAAGGAAGTGATGTTTGAGAAGTTTATTAATCTCAAACAAGGAAATTCCAATGTGAAGGAGTTTATTAATAGTTTTAACGAGTTGGTGAAATCTGGTATTGAATTGATAGACATGGCATCCCAAAAGGCGATGAATTTTGCGAAAGGGTTGAGTTTTCCACTTAGAGAATTAGCTCTTAGTCAGATTCCTATGGGAGTGACATTCAAAAGTTTACTTGAAGCAACGTTGTTGAATACCGCTATAGTGGAGGCTTCTAAAAGACAACCGATGAATAATGTTAATCAAGGCAAGCACAAAGAGCTTGGAGGTCCAAGTGGACATGGTGACAAGCAAGATAAGAGGTGTAGAAGGTGCAATATGTGTGGACATGAATAGAAGGACAATGGAGTGAAGGTCTCAAAGATTAAGTGTAACGACCCAGATTTTTCCGACATTTGATTTTTAGTATTTAAATGGTTTTAAATATTGATTTGGAATATAAGTTGACTTTTGAATATGAAGATTTTGGTTGAAAGTATAGAATGAATTTAAAATTTCAAATATAGTGATTTATCGTAATACAGAATTGGTGAATAATTGAAATTTGAATTGAATATGAATTGAAACGATTTATAATGTTATTATACAATTATATTTGAATTAGGATTGAGTTAGTAAATTTTTATAATGGGAATTTCAAGTGATTTCGAAAATCTTTGAAATCGTCGATTTAATCGACTCATTAATATATCGATCCAAGGCACAGTCTCGGAATTCGAAGAAACCAGATCCATTAGATCTTTAATAGTGTATTATTACTTGATTTCAAATTTCGTAGCGTTAGGAGTTACCATTTGGTCGTTCGAGCTGAAAACGCTCGGAATTAATTTAATTTAAAATTGTCGATATTAAAAAGCAGCTATCTTCCACATACGATCGAATTAGGCCTCGAGACTAGTTCCATTGCATTCGGAATTGGGATATAACATTAGAAACGCTAGGCGGCATGACTAAATAGGAGTTCGAGATTTCCTTGTATATAATACGAGATATTTTGAATATAAATTAAAAATAAAAAGTCAAACCCTACACCAGCCAACATACCCTTCTCGAGCCAACCTACATCTGAAATGCACCGTCTCCCTAGTTTTTTTAAACATGCGAGTTCTCTTTTTCCATTATTCATCAATTCGAGACTTAAAAAAATGAAAACGAAATGAAAAAAAATCGCGAGCAAGGGGTAGAGGGTCGCGGAGCTTAGCAAGGCGAAGGCGGAGTCGAACATTTGGGTTTGCTCGTCGATCGAGCATCAGGAAGGTCGCGATCTTGAATCGTGCTAACAAGCGGAGATGTGGCGATCTCGATGGGTTGAGGCAGTCGCGATGGGAAATGGATTCGAGCTCAATGGAGGCGCGACATGGTTTTACATGGAAGCACGGTCGATGGTTGAAGTCAAAAGTTGAAACGCAACCTGGAAGCTTATCTCGAACGAGAGGGTTGTTAAGGTTAAGGTAATTTCTTAGTTAAGGATGTAATTAAATTTAGATAATTATATTATTAAAAATCAAATGCTTATTAATGTGATAACTTATCTATACGAGGTCCAAAAATCACGGAATCAGTCACGTTGGATTCGTAGATGCGAAATATAGAAATCTAGAATTATTTTGGAATTTTTTGGAGTCAGTTGGGATTTTAGATAATTTAAAATCTGGATGTTCGACAAATTAAAAGTCAAGGTGAGTTAATCTCACTCTTCTTGGATTTATATTCTTAATTTAAATTATTAAAAATTAATTATTGAATGATTAGATGAATTTATAAATTATTATCAATTTGATGTTGTTTGCACAAAAAATGGACAAACACCTCAAAGTCGTTTGATTTAATTGATTTTATGTCGTTCTTAGTGATTTGGGTGATTTATGCAAATATATGAAAAGCAGGGACTAAACTGTAAAAGACACGCAGATTTATAGTGGTTCAGCCAGAATGTGCCTACGTCCACTTTATATATTATTTCTCTTTTCTTGTTTAGATTACAAGTACAAAGCTTTGATACAAGTATCTGAAAGTTGTTTGAAAGTTCTCTCCGTGCTTGAGCTCTCAAACTTGTCCTTTTTTGTAGTACCCCTGCCCCTCTATTTATAGAGTGAGGTTGGGGGCAGGGGTCTTCGATGTATACAGCAGCTGGCGGGCCTGGGCTGATGTAATCTGGCCTGGTGGAGTTGGTCTGGTTTTACTTTGGTTCGGTGGTAGGAGCATGGTGGACCGGTGGAGCTCGTGTACTTTGGTTCGGTGGTAGGAGCATGGTGGACCGGTGGAGCTCGTGTACTTTGGTTCGGTGGTGCTACTTCGAGTTGGTTCGGCAGGGATGAATGAAGGTTGGTTCGGTAGAATCTCGCCCAACACTTGCCCCCCAAAGTAGGGCATGTGCATGCACATGTCATGCTTTGTTTTAGGTTATCCGATTTTTTCATTCCCATCCGGTTCCTAGTGCCGAACCAGTTGGTCGGTGGTTCACCTTTGCCTATAAGTAAGGGCCTAGGGCTTCCGTTACTTCCTACCGAACGAGACAGCCGAATCGGTTCTTCTTGCCAAATCAGTCATATCGCCGAATCAGACGTGTTGCCGAATCAGGTGATTGTCGGATGGCCTTTTTTGATTTTCTTTGTCGTACCGAACGAACATAAAGTTTTAATACCGAATGGACCTTATACTGAGGAAGCCGAATGAATCTTATACTGAGAATGCCGAACGAATCTCATACTGAGAATGCCGAACGAACCCTTGGTTGATCCTTACTGAATGAATTCGGGGATTCCGAGTGTTGAATGAACCCTTTACCGGATGGACTTTTTGAAAGTGTATATGGATCGATAATATAGTTAAACTACGACTAGCAAGTGCGGAATTATAAATAATAGTAAATGGCAGTAATAAAAATGACACCAAGGATTTTTATACTGGTTCGAACTTCTCGTTCTACGTCCAATCCCAGACTCCTTCTGGAATTTCTCGAATAACCCTCACTTAACCCGGAGGAACAGGTATTACACCGCCTGAGCAACCGAACAAGACTTTTCCGCCTAAGCAACCGAATAGGACTTTTCCGCCTAAGCAACCGAATAGGACTTCAAATACAATTTGGTAAATTGTTTCTCGACTTTGTGTGTTCTTTGAATAACACGAATATTGTCAATGTAGTACACCCTTCCTATAATCTTCTTGATATGATGATTTGAATGTGCAAAAGATAGGAAGTAGAGAATTGAAAATCACTTGATATTATAACAATATAAGATCAGAATAGATAGAAAGAATTAGTTGTTAAAATAGTGAATTTTCATCTCTATTTATAGTATTGAATAGTCTTAATTTAATAGTTGCAACTATTTGAAGAAGTGCAACTCTTGGTGAAGAAGACAACTCTTCAGATTTTGATATTTCATGAAGAGATGCTTCAGTTCGTCAAGTTCAGATGTCTGAGATAAAAGTGACAGATGTCTGAATAAATTTTGAAATTCAAAAAATAAAAGAAAGACAAAAATAGTCAATTTAGACATCTGTCTTTTAATTCAGACGTCTGTCTAGGATGACAGACGTCTGTTATTAAATTGACAGACGTCTATTTCATATAAAAATAGAGGCACTCAAAGCATAGAGTTCAAACTTCTGTTATATTACTTTTAGACGTCTGATATTGATGTCAGACGTCTGAAATAATATACAGACGTCTAATTCTGTACTGTTTTGTTCCTTCCTTTATTTTAGCACTTTTGAACTTGAGATAATATATAATTTTAAAAATACCATTTTATATCTTTTAAATAATAAAAGATATTTTATTTTAAAACATGATTTTCAAAAGTATATTTGTGTGTGTGTGTGTTTCATCATCATATCAGAGATTGTACATAGATATCTAAATAGAATTTTGAGAACTTTTAATCTTGTAGATGATATGATAATAGCTTCTTTTGTAGATTCCTGCAAGAGTATTTGACATTATAGTATATAGATTGAAATATATAGTTGTCGCATTAAAATCGAAGAAAGCAGGTTCCAACATTCTCCCCCTTTTTGATGATGACAACTATATAATTCAACGATTAATATAACCATACCTTTTGCTCCCCCTGTCAATATGACCACAATATATAGCAGAAATGTTATTATTTCTCCCCCTTTGTCATTAACAAAAAGAATTGTTGGGGTTGGTTAGATAAAAAGAAGTAACAAAGCCGTGAATAACAAAATAATTAAGAAATGTAAACAAACCAAGCATGTACCAAAATGATAATAACAAATCAATGTTTAAGACACAGCATTTGTTTACCCAACATAGTTGACTAAGAAAGACAGATAAAATTATACAATCAACTTAGAAGTTTTAAACACAACCAAAAAAAAATTTTATGACAGAAAATTTGTTTGAACCCAAAAGACAAACCAAAAGAAAACCATCTTCATTCACCATTCTCCCCAAGTTGGAGAAGAAGGAGGAAAAGATCCATGAGACTTTTTCCATAATTGACGTAGAATTGTCTTGATATTTTTCAATTCTTGTGCATTTTCTTCGACTTTGGCATCTAAAACATCGAATCTAGAATTGATGGAAGAAAAGCCTTGTGCTATTTGTTCAGAAATTTTCTTTTGATTTTTAGAAATAGTGATGTCGGATTTGAGCTTTTCATTTTTAGTATAAGTGCGTGAAGTACCAGAAATTAGTTCAATTTCGTAATTTTCGGAGTTTGAACTTTGGATAAAAGCTTGCTCAAAAGCTTCATCTTCTTCTTCTTCTTCATCTTCCCTTTCTTCATCATCCCTTTCAGATAGAATTCGAGTAATATAAGGAGCATAGACAATTGAACGTTTCTTGGAGTCATGATAAGTACGAAAAGCATCATAAAAGTATTGAGCCTAATTGATCTGAGTATTTGATAAAATTGATTGAAGCGCCTTATCTTCATCATCGTAAATGACCTCATGGCTTCCTTGCCGGGGAAAAATTGTTTTTATAAGCATTCTCAGCAATAGTCGAGGTCGAGGACGAAGATGATTTGATCTATCTGTGGACTTTTCAGGTTCAAAAAGATAATATTCTATTTGTTTAAGTTCCTCCCCTTCTAACTTAAAGTCGTCTAAGTCAACCCCATCCGAGCTACATTTCAAAACTCATCCAATGTCAGAGGGAGTTATTTGCAGAATGTTTCCAAATACGCTTGTCCAAAGCGTTCCTTTATCTCGATGAAGTCTAATTTTTGGATTATTAACATTTGCAAGAAATAATAAGACACTAAGTTTACAAATGTTGACTTGATTATCTTTGAAATCAATAAGACTTGTAATCTAAGATCTATCAGTATAGAGCCTAAGTTTGTACGTATGAAAATGATCAAGATCATGAAAGATACCATGAAAAGATGGTAGAGAAGATAAATGCTTGTAACGAGCCATACTTCGGGGTTCGTGGTATAACCAAGTTGCAATTTGATCTTCCGAAGGAAGAATATGAGGAGGTTGTTGAGTTGAATCTCCTTTTTGTTTCTTTGATTTGGGCGCCATTTGTTTAATTTGAAGAAGGCTAGGGTTTTGAGTTTGAGAGAAAATAGACGTGAAGAAAAGAATAAACCGTTGGTATAATTTAAATAGTTTTCTTCTTAACAGGGTTTCAGACGTCTAAAAATATACAGACGTCTGAGGTTCCGTAGAGTAGATTCGAAGACGAGAAGATTAGACGTCTAAATATTTATAACAGACGGCTAAGACATATGACAGACGTCTAAAAAATATTTACAGATGGCTCAGAAGGTTTAAATTGAAATAGAGAGTAAAAAACATTTTGAACTAAATTCAAACGTCTGAAAATTTTATGTTTAGACGTCTATATTAAATAACAGACGTCTGTTATTTTTAAACAGATGGCTAATTGAAGCAGAAAATATATACTTTGATTTAGACGTCTGTGATAAATGATTCAGACGTCTGTGTGGCTGAAAACAGTAAAAGTGGTTCTTTTTACAGATGTCTGTTAAAAAAATGTAGACGTCTGTATGTCTGATGATGAATATTTTTGCTTAGGCTTAGTAAAAAAATATTTAATTATTTATTTATTTTGATAAGAACAAAGAAAATATGAATAACCAAATCAACATACAGTCATATATATTATCTACTTAGGAGTCTTTGGAGTTTTTGGAGACTTCGAAGACTTCCCTTTGGATGATTCGTGTTGATTTTGTTCATCAGACTGTTTAATGGGAGACCATTGAGGTTGACGATCCCATGAGTTTGGGGAAACATGAGGACGTTGAGGTGAAAGGATATGTGCATTTGTGTTGATCGGAGATGAACCACATATTTTTGCAGCACACCGTTCAAGAAAACTGAGTCGTCTTCCATGACTCTTTTGCTCAAAATACATTTCTCGCTGAAGATTAAGTGTTTCCTTCTGATAGTGATGTAAGTCATCTATCTTTTCTTTAGTAGTTGGAGATGGAAATAAACTTCTTCGTGTGCGTTTATTTTCCGGCGTATACCCCGTATGATGACTTTGTGGTGGACATATCGGAATATAAGCTGGAGTTGGAGTCGGAAGTTCGGAATACCCAGAACTAAGTGTTTCAAAATTAATTGACGAATATTCAGATGAATAGGAAGGCTTATCTGAGGATGAACCAGCCATGGTATATATGAATAATGCAAAGTAAAAAAGCATATTTGAATTTTTGCTTTCACCTTTTAAAAAAATAGATAAGCTGAATGACAATTTTCTTCGGAAAGAAGGAATTTATAGAAAACTGAAGGCTAAAAAATAAATGGTTAAGATTAAAAGAAGGAAAAAAATTTAATGTTAACCAGAAACAATATATGTGGATAGAAACAAGTTAAAAAACATAATAGTTGAAGTAAACTTCATAAATTTTTGAGAGAGATAATTCCAAGTTCTCGTCTCAATTTTACAAAAGTGTTTTCATTTAATGGTTTTGTTCTGCTAATTGATTTTCCGAAGATACGAATTCTAGATTGATTATATCTTTTTCAATATTATCACGAAGAAAATGATGACGAATATCAATATGTTTTG
Organism: Allium fistulosum; assembly: GCA_030737815.1. Classification (NCBI taxonomy): domain Eukaryota; kingdom Viridiplantae; phylum Streptophyta; class Magnoliopsida; order Asparagales; family Amaryllidaceae; genus Allium; species Allium fistulosum. The sequence goes on from CM060908.1 coordinate 329,636,936, forward strand.
TCCGTGAATGATTTACTGGATTTTTAGATAAATTAATAGCACTAGAGTTATCACAGAAGATTGTAGATTTGGATAAGTTAAAACCAAAATCTTGAAGAGTTTGTTGCATATAAATTACTTGAGCACATGCTAAAGCTGCAGATATATATTCTGCTTCACAAGTAGAAAGTGATACGCAATTTTGTTTCTTACCGAACCAAGATACTAGAGACCGTCCAAGTATATCTAGAGAAGTCATCAACTATTACAAAGACATATCTATTTTGATTAATAGATTGAATCTGAGTTGGTCCAAATAAGTCTAGATGCAACAATTCAAGAGGTTGCAAAGTTGAGATGATCTTCTTGGATTTAAAAGTAGATTTAGTTAGCTTTCCTAGTTGACAAGAATCACAAATGCTATTTACCTTAAAATTCATTTTAGGTAATCCTTTTACCAAATTATTTTTGGATAATTTATTAATAGCTTTGAAATTTATATGACAAAATCTTTTATGCCATAGCCAAGGATCATTTTCTTTGACTAATAAGCACATATTTGTATTATGATTTATTTTCATATTTAAAATATAAATGTTATGATCTCTTACTCCTTCGAAAATAATATTTTTGTTATGATAAAAAATATTGCATTTATTTTCAAAAAATACTATGTTAAAACCTTTATCACATAATTGACTAATACTTAGTAAGTTATGTTTTAAATTTTTAACTAATAAGACATTTGTAATAAGAGGTAATTTAGATGTACCATCATTGCTCACATCGCCTTTGCCGATGATGTAACCTTTTGAATTATCTCCAAAAGTGACAGATCCTCCATCTGAGTAGATAATGTTAGTTAACATATTTTTGTTGCCTGTCATGTGTTTTGAGCAACCACTGTCTAGAATCCATTTTCCTCTTTTCTTAATCGGTACCTCCAAAAAATATTTAAATTCTGTTGGTACCCACTTCCTCCGTTAGGGTCCAAAGGGTTAAATCTTAGGAAGCCAAACCCAGTTGGGTTTAGAGTTCCCTTTAAAAATAAAATTTTCATTCTTATGTACAGACATAATGAAAGATTTAATGTAATTTTTCTTAATCAAATTATTATTAGTTTTTGGAACCCAAATCATAATTGATTTTGGATGAATAACTTTTGAAGAAGTTTTTTGAGTAGATATAGATTCCTTTTTCTTAAAATTAGTATATAAAGAACCATTATTTTTAGAATGCTTTTGTATTGGTTTTTTATATCCTAACCCCTTTTTATTTGAACAAGTTTGAGAATTCTCAATTATTTTAGAGAGACTCTCTCTTCCACTGTTAAATTTAGAAACATTTTTAGAAATATTTTCCAGTTTTGTTTTAAGATTTGATACTTCTATATCAAGTGTTTTAATATTAGAGTTTAAATCATAATTCTCTTTTGCTAATTTAACATTCTCATATTTCTGTCTTTCTATTTCACTGCTTAAATCAGTGAATTGAGATGTTATATTAACATAAGATTCTTGAGATTTTACTAACTCTTCCTCTAATATTTTCTTTTCATCTTTTAACATGTCAGTTTCTATTTCAGTTCTATTTAATTTTCCTAAAGCATCTTTATATTTACTCTTTAGGATTCTAAGTTTATCTAACAATTCAGAGTTTATTTCTATTAAATCGTCAAAAGTTAGATCACTTACATCATCATTTGTTGCCATAAAACAAACGTTGGCTTGTTCTGAATCACTGTCATTATCACTGTCTGATGAAGAAGATTCTGTATCATCCCATGTAACTGAGAAGGCTTATTTCTTTTTATATTTGTACTTTTTAAGATTATTCTCTTTCTTCCGATCAGGACAATCTTTCTTTATGTGGCCCTTCTTGTGACATTCGTAGCATTCAAGAGATGAGCTTGATGGCTTATTAAAACCCTTGTTATTTCCAAATTTATTACCCTTTTTGAATTTTAAAAACTTTTTGAAATTCTTAGCTATAAATGCCATATCATCTTCTGATTCAGAGTCTTCTTTTTCTGCTTGAAAAGCGATAGTTTTCTTGTCCTGTGCTTGTGCTCGTCTTGCCTGTAAATTTACTTCATAGGACATTAGATTTCCTATTAACTCTTCTGTTTTTATGGTTGAAATATCATTAGCTTCCTCGATAGCTAAGACTTTTCGTTCCCATTCATCAGTTAAAGAGTTAAGGATTTTTGATACAACATCAGATTCAGTAAATGTGACTTCTAAAGCTAAAAGTGAGTGATAAATATCCTGGAATCTAGAGTAAATTTCACTAATACTTTCTCCTTGTTTCATCCTAAAATTTTGAAATTGGTTTTTAAGCATAGAGATCTTGCTTTGTTTTACTTTATTTGTTCCTTCGTGTGTAACCTTAAGAGAATTCCAAATTTCATATCCAGTTTTACAGATACTGACTCGATTGAATTCATTTTTGTCTAAAGCACAAAATAACATGTTCATTGCTTTTGCATTTGCAGTAGCATCTAGTTTTTGGGTATTAGACCATGTAGCATACTCTGTAGTAGGAATATGATATTCAGTTTGAATGATATTCCAGGTTTCAAATCCACTTGCTTACATAAAAATTCTCATTCTAGTTGACCAATAACTATAATTTAATCCGTTAAACAATGGTGGTCGTGTAGTGGCTTGTCCCTCAGTGAAACTGTTGCTAGTGTTATTGTCCATATTAAAAAAATATCAGATAACTATGTTATAGTTATGTGATGACCTTGCTCTGATACCAAATGAAAGTGTATATGGATCGATAATATAGTTAAACTACGACTAGCAAGTGCGGAATTATAAATAATAGTAAATGGCAGTAATAAAAATGACACCAGGGATTTTTATACTGGTTCGAACTTCTCGTTCTACGTCCAGTCCCAGACTCCTTCTGGAATTTCTCGAATAACCCTCACTTAACCCGGAGGAACAGGTATTACACCGCCTGAGCAACCGAACAAGACTTTTCCGCCTAAGCAACCGAATAGGACTTTTCCGCCTAAGCAACCGAATAGGACTTCAAATACAATTTGGTAAATTGTTTCTCGACTTTGTGTGTTCTTTGAATAACACGAATATAGTCAATGTTGTACACCCTTCCTATAATCTTCTTGATATGATGATTTGAATGTGCAAAAGATAGGAAGTAGAGAATTGAAAATCACTTGATATTATAACAATATAAGATCAGAATAGATAGAAAGAATTAGTTGTTAAAATAGTGAATTTTCGTCTCTATTTATAGTATTGAATAGTCTTAATTTAATAGTTGCAACTATTTGAAGAAGTGCAACTCTTGGTGAAGAAGACAACTCTTCAGATTTTGATATTTCATGAAGAGATGCTTCAGTTCGTCAAGTTCAGATGTCTGAGATAAAAGTGACAGAAGTCTGAATAAATTTTGAAATTCAAAAAATAAAAGAAAGACAAAAACAGTCAATTTAGACGTCTGTCTTTTAATTCAGACGTCTGTCTAGGATGACAGACGTTTGTTATTAAATTGACAGACGTCTATTTCATATAAAAATAGAGGCACTCAAAGCATAGAGTTCAGACGTCTGTTATATTACTTTTAGACGTCTGATATTGATGTCAGACGTTTGAAATAATATACAGACGTCTAATTCTGTACTGTTTTGTTCCTTCCTTTATTTTAGCACTTTTGAACTTGAGATAATATATAATTTTAAAAATACCTTTTTATATCTTTTAAATAATAAAAGATATTTTATTTTAAAACATGATTTTCAAAAGTATATTTGTGTGTGTGTGTGTTTCATCATCATATCAGAGATTGTACATAGATATCTAAATAGAATTTTGAGAACTTTTAATCTTGTAGATGATATGATAATAGCTTCTTTTGTAGATTCCTGCAAGAGTATTTGACATTATAGTATATAGATTGAAATATATAGTTGTCGCATTAAAATCGAAGAAAGCAGGTTCCAACACTTTTGTACCTGAATCACCAGTGAAACTCTAGATTACATAGTTTATGTGTCTTAACGATATACTTTCTTGTGTCTGTAGAAAAATGTCTCAAAGAGTGGAAACCCGATCAGAGAAGAAGAGATCTCAGGACAGAGAAGGGCCTCCCGCCGTGCCCCCAACCCAGTCAGGACCGGGACGTTATGGGCCTACCTCGAGATCATTGGTGGATGGATACGGTCCTCAGGAGCTTTTGAACTCACCTCCTGACTGCTTCCCTAGCTCACTTAAAGAGGAGCAACTTGATGTTATTTCTCGCTCTTTTGGGATTGACAGAGCACGCATGCTATTGCCGGGGGAAGGAGTTATGCCGTATGACCCCCCTGAAGGCTACTTTGCTTACAGCAGGTATCACTGTATGTGTGGTGCCATCCCGCCTCTCAATGCCTGGATAGTTAGCTTCGTCACATACCTGAAGGTGGCTCCACTTCAGCTTCAGCCTAACTCCTATGCCATTCTGGTGAGCCTTTTTGTCATTTTCCAGAGGAGATACGGGCGTCCTCCTTCCAACCGGGAGATCTGGTATTTGTACAACTTGAGAGGCTATAAGAGGGGATCTCCATACATCAGCTTTGAATCGGCCGTATCCTTCAAGCCAGTCCTGGACTTGTACTCGAAGTACATCATGTTAAAAAGGGAATGGTTTTTTGTCAAGGATGACTCCGTTCCTATCCGTCGCTTCACCTCCGGATGTAAGTCAAAGCTTATTTACAATTTCCGCTCTGGTTGCAATGCTTCTTCTTATGTGTTTTTATTTCTTGCCAGTGACAGGTGGTTTTGCGGTCGTGGAGAATGATCGCCTGGTTCAGACGGCAGCAGAAATAGAAGCTATTACTGGAAGCGATAGGTCGGCTGCTTACCTGATCAGGAACGCTACACTTTCGGAGCACAACTTGATCCTTCCACAGCAGTCCATGGTTAAGCAAAGGGACACGGCCGAAGAGAGGGCTGCCCAAGCTAAAGAAGGGGCCGAGTCGAAGAGCAGCAAAAGGAGGCCCTTTTCGAAACATCTGGTTGCCGGGGGGAAGAAGCTCAAAAAGTCTGACGGTCCCTCTCCCAGCACATGTCCAGATATCCCGGAGGAGGGAGATATAGAGGAGGAGCAAGGCGGAGATGGAGGAGAAGGCGCTGGAGGTGGCGATGGTGTCGGGGCTTTGTCTACTGGGCAAGTAGGCGAGATGCAAGAGTGGACGAATAACGCTTTCCGCCAAGCCTTCGAAGGTTTGGAGGGAATGGAGAAGTCCAGGAAAGCTGAGAAAGTTAGGACCGGCGTCGATTTATCTTCCGGGAGCGCCTCTATTGAAGCAACTTCGGTGGTTCAAGGTGAATTTCTCTTTACTCTTTTTAGTTCTTGAATGATGGTTCAATACATGTTGGTGACACTTGGTTTTCATATCAGGAGCGGGCAAAATGGCCAAGACCTCAGATCTTCGGCACAGGCTTGAACAATACAAACTCTTCAAAGCTTCCGCCAAGCCGAAGCCTCTTACTAACCGTCCTGGAGACGTAGTCGGTTATCGTCCTCTTCTTGGAGTTATTGAAGAAGATATACAAAAGAAGAAGAGGAGCCGGTCTACATTTGAATCTCTTCCTGGTCCTCCGGCCCCACTCCAGCCTATTCATGATATTGAGGAGGACACCGAGTTTATACCTTCCCCCATCCGTTTGAGAACCCAACCATCATCCCAATAGATCATCCTGGCTCAGTTCGCAATCCATTTGCGGGTCATCCGGACCTGGACCCAACATCTCACGACATCTCCTTCGATGAGGTTACTGGTGAGCATCTCCTTCCTCGTAACCCTATGGTATGGGTGCTTGACGAAGCTAAGTCCGTGAACCTTGATCTGCTTACTACCCGGGTTGTAACTCTGGGAGACGAGGCTAAGGCAAATATTGACCGGGTTGCTGAGGAGACCAGGAAATTGATGGGGCACCATGCTTGATTGGTCAAGGCTGGGGAAGAGATAGGAAGCGCCAACATTCGGCTGCGGTTGATGGTTTCCGACCAGGCTAAACAACTTGCCGACCAAGCCATCCAAATCTCCCAGCATGAGGTCGCATCCCGACAATTGAGGAAGACTATTGAAGAGGCCAGTAGGGTGGAGTTGCGGAGGATGGAGGCCGTCTGTAAGGAGCGGATTGACATGGCCATTGCCACGGTGGATGAGGTTCGACAAGCAGACCTCGAGCGGGTAGAGGAACTATCGGGGAGACTTGAGGCTGCGGAGCTTGCTCAGGCCAAGTCGAAGGAGGAGATGGAGGCGATGAGGATGTCCCTTCAGGCCGACCGTTTACGGTATCGATCGGAGAGGGATGCTGTTGTTGCAAAGCTGCGGGCTTCTGAGGTCCGAATGAGGGAGTTTGAAGAGAACGAGGGGATGATGGATGGGATGCTCCAGGATATGTACTTTCGTACTTGGAGGCAGGGTAACTTGTCCTGGATGGATGACTACCCCCAGGTTATGGCTAGGATCTATCTCAGGGCTCTAGAGGAGGCCAAGGCTGAGGCGGATAAGGAGGGTGGTGTGGTCTTCAGGATGGATGTGGTTACCGCCCAGTTTACCAAGGGGGAGAAGGTGGCGGTGAAGGAGGGCTTGCGGTTGCTTGCAGCTGAGGAGGCAGGTGTGGAAGTGGAGGATGATGATCAAGATGATCAAGGAGCAGATGCTAGTAAGTCTTCCTTTCTAGTCTTTCCGTTAACTTGGTTGCTTATTACTAATGAATTCTTTCTCTGACCGGACAGGTGGGCAACAGGACAAGGATAAGACTCCGACGCAGCCGGCTCCTTGATTGGACCTGGAAATCTTTTTGTGGACTTGACATTATTGTATATGTTAGTCTTAAAACAGTAACGTAACTCTTAGGTTGTAATTATGCTACTTGTAATAAATAGCACTATTCTTGACGTGTAATTCTTTAACTTAAGCTGATTCTGTCGTCTTTTGAATGTTTTTGCTATTTTGACATATTGTATGAGAAATATAGCTATGCATATTCTTGTAATTAAATTGTGTTTGACGTCAGGTTCTTTTTAAAACATAATTTCATGACTTGCAATGTTAGCGTGAGGTGTGAATAAATTATAGTCACGTGTTTTCACATGAAAGAAGGAAATACCGCCCTTTATATTTTGCTTGTAGATGGCAGCTTTGAATGTCTTGTGTGACCGAGTATGGAATGCGGTCCAGTATCTTGCTGTGAGTATCCGCTTCCATTAGCGAATGTCTCTTGTTCTGTGTCCTGTACTTCAGGGATTGTTACAGAGGATAGGAGAAAAGTTTCTTAAATAAAATTTAAATATGTGAAATAGTAAAACTTCCAATCACGGAAGGCCTTCAATGTGCTTAAGTTCGTGGCAAACGGGCTTTGTAGTCACTTTCCCTAGCTGTGGGTCTTGGAGACATTTGTCACCCATCTTACGCCTCCGCGGGGAGTTAATTCTTTTTTACCACAGCCGCACTTAAGACACATCGGAGCCGAGATCGCGCACAATAACTACCCGGGCCATTATGGCCCGTAATCGTGGGTATTATTCGATTTACTGTGGCCGGCTAGCGTGGGTGCCGATCGTCAACCGTGAACTGCCCCTGGCTGGCCACACCTTATGTTGGGGCTTATAGTCGGTTCACAGTTGCCGGCGAGCCGAACGCCGTAATGAGCTGCCTCGGCTATAGTCGACCTTCTCGGTGGCTTATAATTGGCTCATTACAGTTGGCTTTAAGGGCCGTCGCGAGCAATGAGTTAACCCGCAGCAGAGGGATGCCGGAGCAAAAGTGTCTCATTGGCGAGGGCATAGATTCGCATAGTACCTGTTAGGTCTTGTCCAGGTGAAGTTGCGTTGTGGAGTGCTTTGAATGGAAATGCTACATGCATAGGATTTTGTTCAACAGAAAAGGATAAAGTTAACAAGCAGCCAAAATAAAAAGGGACAAGTTAAAAAAGAGACAAGGTTTTTTAAAGTGGTTCGGCACGAAAATGCCTACGTCCACTGATTCTCTTTGTTAATTCACTTCATATGGGCAGTACAAGTTAAGAAAAGTATCGACGGAGGTGTTGGATGTTCCATGCCCTCTGGAACACCTCTCCGTCCACTGTTGACAAAATATAAGCTCCATTGTGGAGATGTTTATGAATTACATATGGTCCATCCCAGATTGGATCTAGCGCTCCGGGGCGAGGGAAGATTCGCTTGAGGACAAGATCCCCTTCTTGTAAGGTACGATGCTTGACTTTGGAGTTGTATTGTGCTGCCACTTTTTGCTTGTGGGCTGCTGCTTTGAGGACTGCATCATTTCTTCTCTCCTCAATTAGATCCAAAGACATGTGAAGGAGTTCTTCGTTCTCTTCTGGGTTATAGTGAATCCTACGGTGGGAAGGCACGATGGTTTCAACTGGGAGCATAGCCTCCGATCCGTATGCCAAAGAGAAAGGAGTATGCCCTGTTGATGTTCTGAAAGATGTGCGATAGGCCCACAGTGCCGTAGGGAGTTCATCCACCCAAGCGCCCTTTGACTTTTCGAGTTTCTTTTTTATTAGAGTTTTCAGAATTTTGTTGACGGCTTCGACTTGTCCGTTTGCCTGGGGATACGCTACGGATGAGAAGCTTTTGTGAATTCCGTGCTCTCGGCACCAGTTGGCGAATTCCTCGCTGTCAAACTGAAGTCCATTGTCTGATATGATTTTGAATGGGGCTCCGTACCTGCACAGAACATTTTTGATCAAGAAGTTAATAACCTTTGCTGAGGATACTTTATTCAGAGGTTCTGCATCCACCCATTTGGTGAAATAGTCGACTGCCACTATAGCATATTTGGCCCCGCCTCGGCCCATTGGTAGTTCCCCGATTAAGTCAATTCCCCATACTGCGAAGGGCCAAGGGCTGGTCATTTGAGTAATCTCAGTTGTTGGCAGCCGCGGAATCTTAGCAAACTTCTGGCATCTGTCACATTTTTTGACGAAATCTAAGGCGTCCTTGCTTAAGGTGGGCCAGAAATATCCATATCGGAGTATCTTTTTTGCTAAAGTTTGCCCTCCGGTGTGATCTCCGCAGCTTCCTTGATGAATGTTGGATAAGATTTCCTTGGCTTCCCTTCCAGCGACACACCTTAATAAGGGGTTAGAGAATCCGCGCCGATAGAGGATGTCCTCTTGTATTATGTAGCGGGAAGCTTTCCTCAAGATTTTCTTGACTTCGTTACGCCTGTTGGGTAGTGTGCCGCTTTGTAAGTAGTCTCGGATGGGAGTCATCCAAGTTGCTTCTTCGATTGCAGCTATCAGATTCACTTGCTCAAAACTTGGGGTCAGTTGCTTTGAGATGGCTACTGCTCCGGAAATAGTGCCGTCTCTCATGCTTGCTTGCTTCGCCAATTCGTCGGCCTCTCGGTTCTCTTCCCGAGGGATGTGTTTGACTAAGTAGTGGTCCAATCGATTGAGAAGTAACTTGGTCTTCTTTAAATATGCTATTAGTCGTTCTTCTCGAGCCTGGAATTCTCCTAGTATTTGATTAACAATAAGTTGAGAATCGCTATGAAGACACAAAGAATTGGCTCTGATTTCTAAGGCAAGTTCTAATCCAGCTATCACTGCTTCATACTCTGCATCGTTGTTAGTGGCAGCGAACTCCAACCTTATAGCATAGTGCAGCTTATTTCCCCTAGGAGTGACTATCACCACACCTGCCCCTGAGCCTTGATCGTTTGACGCCCCATCCACGAAGAGATTCCACTTGATGTCTTCTGCTATTTCCGATTGCTCCTTACCTTCGTTGGTAGTGAATTCTGCAATGAAATCGGCCATGGCTTGTCCCTTGATGGCGGTGCGTGGGTGATAGGTGATATCATACCGACTCAGTTCAATGCACCATTTAAGTAGTCGCCCAGAAGTGTCGGGACGATGGAGTACCTGCCTCAGTGGTTGATCGGTCAGAACTTTGATGGAATGGGACTGGAAGTAGTGACGCAGTTTCCGTGACGTGATCAGTAAACAGTATGCTAACTTCTCAAGTTTAGGATATCTAACTTCTGCCCCCGTAAACCTCTTACTTACAAAGTAAACTAGCCGCTGCGTGCGGTTGTCTTCCCTTACCAAAGCAGCGCTTAGGGCGTGAGATGACACAGCAAGGTATAGGTATAACTCTTCGCCTTCGCTTGGAGTCGAGAGTACCAGCGGTTTCTGGAGGTGTTTGATTAAGTTAAGGAAAGCGGTTAAGCATTCGTTAGTCCATTCGAACTTTCCTTTGTCTTTCTTTAGAGCTTCGAAGAAGGGGACACACTTGTCCGTTGCTTTGGAGATGAATCGGCTTAGGGCGGCTACTTTCCCATTCAAGCTTTGCATTTCCTTTCGAGTGGAAGGTATCTTGATATCTTTTAGAGCTCGGACTTGTTCAGGGTTTGCTTCAATCCCCCTGGCATGGATGATGAATCCCAAGAACTTTCCTGATGATACTCCGAAGGACCATTTTAGAGGATTAAGTTTCATTTCATATTGGCGAAGTACTTGAAACATCTCGCCCAGGTGGCTTACGTGATCGTCGTCTTTCCTTGACTTTACCAGCATGTCATCCACATACACTTCCATAGTTTGTCATATTAGCCCTGCAAACATCTTGTTGACGAGGCGCTGGTAGGTGGCTCCTGCGTTTTTAAGTCCGAAAGGCATTATCTTGTAGGAGTACAGCCCCCGGTTAGTGATGAAACTAGTGTGGTCTTGATCGGGAGCGTGCATAGGAATTTGGTTGTATCCCGAGTATGCGTCCATAAAAGATAAGAGTTCGTGCCCAGCTGTGCTGTCTACAAGTTGATCGATTCAGGGAAGTGGGAAGCAATCTTTCGGGCAGGCGTCATTTAAGTTGGAGAAGTCAATGCATGTTCGCCACTTCCCATTAGCCTTCTTACCAGCACCGGGTTGGCGATCCACTCTGGGTAGATGGCTTCCCGTATAAAGTCGTTGGCAAGTAGATTCTTTACTTCTTCATCGAGGGCTGCTGATCGTTCCGCCCCCATACTTCTCTTTCTTTGTTTTACGGGCGCCTTGGTAGGATCAATGTTTAGTACGTGGCATGCTATGTCAGGGGAGATTCCGGTCATGTCAGCATGTGACCATGCGAATACATCCAAGTTGTGGCGGAGAAAGTCAATGAGTTGCTCCTTCAACTCAGCTTTTAGTTGGGACCCGATTTTCAATAGTCTACTCGAGTCATGCTTGTCTACAGATACAAATTTCATAGCCTCTACGGGCTCGGCGGTGGCCTCCTCCTCTTTGTCCCTGGGGTCTAATTCATTGAAAGGGTCGCTGGTATATCGAAGAGGAGGGGCTTTCTTTAGTTGCTATGCTTCCAAACTTTTTGCGCAGAGGGCAACCTCTACACTTTTCCCTTTATCCTTCCTGTGGTTGTTGCGAAGTTCAGTCACATAGCAGTCTCGAGCAACGTCCTGGTCTCCTTCTACTTCCCCTACTCCATTGTCCGTTGGAAATTTCATCTTTAGGCACCATGGGGCTAGGACAATTTGGAAGTCAGACAAGGCTGGCCTTCCTAAGAAGGCGTTGTAGGCCGAGTGGTTTTCTATTAGCACAAATGTCTGTTTCTGTACAACGGAGCGGGGATGGCTTCCAATTTCAACAAAGAGATCCAGTTGCCCGAGGGGCATCTTCGCATCTCCGGTGAAACTGTGTAGTGGTTTATTGCAAGGAGATACATCCTTCATTGATAGTTTCATTTTGTCGAATGCATGTTTGAACAGGATATTTACTGAGCTTCCAGTGTCTACTAGAATTCGGAAAACTTCGGCGGGACCGAGCCGGGCAGAGATAACCATGGGATCCATGTGAGGGCATTGCCTTCCTTCTAGGTCACACCTACCGAATGTGATGTTATCACTTTCTTTCCGCTTTGGGTGGCGTTCTTCTATAACCGAATTGACACAGTCTTCATTGTTTCTAAGCGACTTTCCATATCTTTCCATCTCTTTCCAGCTTCTGTCGGCGATGTGCGGTCCTCCCGAGATGGTATGGACCACTATCTTCTCTTGACTAGAGTCGCTAGTGTTGCGATTTCCTCTTCCTATCTCTGGTGAGGGTAGCCTTCGGTTCTCATTGGCAGGAGCTGGAGTCCTGTTCTGACCTCTTACATAGCGTTCCAGTCTTTTCCTTCTGATGTGTTCTTCAATCAAGTCCCGGACATGATGGCATTCATTGGTATCATGCCCATGAGATTCGTGGAAGCGGTAGAACTTTCCAGACTTCTGTGCGTTATATGATTCCTTCTTGTATAGTGGGCGTTTGTATCTAACTTCGCCTTGAGTAGCAAGGAAGATGTTTTCAATAGTTCCGTTCAAAGGAGTGTAAGTGTCGAACCTTGGTCCTGGCCTATATAGGCATTTTTCTCCTTTCTTCCCCCAGCGTTGTCTCTAGAATCATTTCTTCGAACGTCCCTCGCTGCAGTGGACGTGTTGCCGTGAGCTGCCTTATTTTGTTGCCCTGACTGCCCCTCAGTGGCAGCATCTTCCAGCCTCATATATTTCCCGGCTTCATGGAAGAAGTCGGGTAAAGTAGCGGGTTTTTTTTTGTCAACCTCCTAGCAAATTTAGTATCCGGATGCACACCACTACAGAGGGCCATTAAGATAAGCTTCTCATCGGCATATTGGACTGCGGCCGCTGCGGCATTGAATCGGGTTAGGTATTGCTGCAGTTTCTCTCCAGGTTTCTGTTTGATACTGGATAAGGAATAAGCGTCCGTGGGTTGTTCCACATGAATGCGGAACTGACTGATAAACTTTTCTTTCAACATTTCCCACGAGCTGATGGATCCCTGGGGTAAATGACAGAACCAGGAGGTAGCTAGATCTGCTAAGAATAGTGGAAAGCATTTGCACAGTACTCCCTCTGTTGCTCCACTCATGAGCATATGCTGTGTGTATCTCTGTAAGTGTACAACGGGGTCGGAGGGTGATAGCGATTTCCATTCTCGGGGGGTGATACTGAGCATTTCCATTCTCGGGGGGTGATAGCGATTTCGATATTGCGGGCGAAAGGGCTGGTTACCCTAGCGCCTATCCCTCGATCTCTTTGATCCCGTTGGACGCACTCTCTGAACAAGCGTGCCATCCTTTCATCAGAATTTGGAGCAGATAGAAATGAGTTTGGTTCTGTTCTGTGGGATTGATTCCGTCCCGATGACCTGTAGGGATGGTATCGTCTATCATTCCTGATATTTTCCAATGGCTGTCTTTGGTCATCTGGGAGCATGCTAGGGTCAGCTACAGTTGGCCCCTGCCTTGATCTTCCCCTACCGGGTTCTGATCTAAGCACTTCCTCGGGTTCAACTTCGGGCTGGACTATAGCTCGGCCCCGTTCATTGGCGTTTCCGTGGTTAGGCAGTACAACCGGCTCAGCTACAGTTGACCTCCGCCCGGTACCTCCCCCGTTGGGTTCGGTTCCAAGCGTTTCCTCGGGCCTAACTTCGGGTTGTGCTCGATCTCGGCTCCTACCATGGCCGCTTCTGTTGTTAGGTCCTTCGAAGAAGGAAGATCTTTGTTGTCTCTGAGTTCCTCCAGACTTGGACTCACCCCATGATTCAGTGTTGCGGTTGGACTCTTCAGCATCCCTTAAGCGTGACATGAGATGGTCCACCAAGGCTTCCTGCTGGGACATGAAACGGTTGGTCACTTCAGCCACAACCCTATCTAGATCTGCCCTAGTAATTGCCGCCGGCTGTTCTGCGGCAGGGGTGGTCGGATTTGCCTGACCTTCATTTGGTACTGCTACTAGAGGGGGACGATTTACTTGATCTGTGACCACTGGATCTGGAAGACTGCTGGTTGCGATGTTTTTTCCTTTGTTAACATCTTTCTTCTGCTTGGGAGGCATGTTTTCCAAGCAATGAACGATGTTGTTAGGGAGAAGTTTAAGTGGAAGAAGCTGAAGCTTCGAGCTTCTAGTTCTCAATGAAAGCACCAAAAATGTTTGCACAAAAAATGGACAAACACCTCAAAGTCGTTTGATTTAATTGATTTTATGTCGTTCTTAGTGATTTGGGTGATTTATGCAAATATATGAAAAGCAAGGACTAAACTGTAAAAGACACGCAAATTTATAGTGGTTCAGCCAGAATGTGCCTACGTCCACTTTATATATTATTTCTCTTTTCTTGTTTAGATTACAAGTACAAAGCTTTGATACAAGTATCTGAAAGTTGTTTGAAAGTTCTCTCCATGCTTGAGCTCTCAAACTTGTCCTTTTTTGTTGTACCCCTGCCCCTCTATTTATAGAGTGAGGTTGGGGGCAGGGGTCTTGGATGTATACAGCAGCTGGCAGGCCTGGGCTGATGTAATCTGGCCTAGTGGAGTTGGTCCGGTTTTACTTTGGTTCGGTGGTAGGAGCATGGTGGACCGGTGGAGCTCGTGTACTTTGGTTCGGTGGTAGGAGCATGGTGGACCGGTGGAGCTCGTGTACTTTGGTTCGGTGGTGCTACTTCGAGTTGGTTCGACAGGGATGAATGAAGGTTGTTTCGGCAGAATCTCTCCCAACAGATGTTATATTATATATAGTAGTATATATATTAGTAGTTGGTTATATATCCCACCGATTGGAGCGGGTGAGAGACCATGCGCCCCGTATAATAGCGGATGACTCTATATTACCGCGATATCCCGCCTCGAAGCGGGATTGGTATTTTATATTATAGAACATCTGTGGATGTAGGGAAACTGGTTGGAGGGATCCAACTGGATTCCTCAAAATTATATTGATGATTTCATATATAGTGATATATGATGTGATTGAATAATCTTTTATGGATTGTGTGTGATTTGATATATTGGATGCTATAGTAGCACTGGCCCTAATTTTGGTATTTTAAATACCATAAATAATATTTTTGAATTTTAAAAAAGAAATTCATAGGTAATTTTTGGAAATAAAAATATTTATATGGAAGTTGGAATATTGAATAAGAAATGGGTTTGGATTAAATAAAAGATTTGATTTGGAATTCACTTAACTATTTTGTAAAGTGGTTCAGATAAATATTTATGAAATTAATTCATACAAGAAATTTGGAACAACAGATTTTATTTATATGTCGTAAATTATAAATGGAAGTTGAAATCGAGTTTTGAATAGATTTCGAATTATAATTGGATTTATTGAGAAATAGATTTCCAATTGGAATTTTAATTAGAAATCGTTTTATAAATGGAGTTTAGTAATATAAATTGCTTAAAACTAGGAATGAGTTATTAAGTTACGGACAATGTTTATAAATAAAGTGGAATGGTTATCATTTGATAAATTGGTAATATAAATTCACAGCGTGAATTTAAAATGTAATATGGAAATCAGTTTAGAAAGAAATAGTGGATTCTAATTTGGAATTTGGAAATGGCTATGAAATTGGAAATGAAAATCAATCTATGATAAATCGAGGGAGATTTATAGATATAAAAATGGTTATGTTAAATTTTAAAATAAATTATTATCAAGAAGTTAAGTTTTGTAAAATAAAACAAAAAGGATTTTTTATTTATTAAACTATGTAGTGTTAAAAACTATTAATTAGAGTAAAATATTTCAGGAAGTTAGTTATTTAAATATTTAAATTTGTTGAAAAAAATTCTTAGTTTATAAACAAGTTTTGGAAATCGATTAGAAATTTTATATAGGAATTGGAATTAGTTATTTCCGTTTATTTTAAAAGTGCTTTGATATTTTTAATAATTATTTAACCATACTTTTGAAATGTATTATTATATATATAGAATTTAAAAGTAAGTCATGGGATTTATATTTATAAATTCTCTCGAGATTGTGACTGGAGTTTATCAAACGAATGTGATTTTATAAAAGAAATCTTATAACAAAATTTTTGGAAACTTATGGGATTTCCGAAATGGTTAGATTTGTGAACTTCCAAAAAATGAATTTGAATACATAAAAGAAGTTATAAATTGGTAAATGAGATTTTAAATAAGTGAAATTGATTTTGGAAATCGTAGAAGGGATTTTTAAAAATTTCGGAGATTTATGAAATGAGTTTTAATGAGTTGTGACTTTACAAAAAGGGTTGTAAATGGTTGTATGAAGTTGGAATAAGAGTAGATTTCCTCGTTTGTGAATATACCTATAAAATCGATAAGTTATCAATAATTCCCTAAGTATTGGATTGTAAGGTTTTGGAAATATTTTAACAATGGATTAGTTTATATAGAAATATTTCCTAAGTAATGAGTTATAAAATGGAATTTGGAAATATTTCTAAGTATTAGGATGGTTCGAAAATATCCTGTTATGGATTTGAATTTGTTTTCGAATATTGAAATATTGGAAGTGATTTGGATATATATCTTTGTTAAGATATTTTGAAATAAATATTTTGGAAAATTTATAATATGGGCCTAGTGACTGCTTATGTGTGTTATTTGATAGTTAAATAACCGACTATCAAATCTGGCCAAATTTGTTAATCGTCTCGAAGAGACCGGGATCAGATTTAATTATCCGAAAATCATTTATTTGTGCGTTACGAATTATGATATCATGAAATAATGAAGACAGTGATTTTGGAGATTCAGTTTGTTCAGACCCAGAACAACGAGTATGGATGAATGCTATCATTTGCATCGTATCCAGGAAGGCAGTGTTAGCATTCCAAGTATGAATGCTAATCTAGTGGTAAAACATAACCTCAAGCCTCATCAATCAGGAATGACTAAAACAGGGGAAATGCAGCAGGGCTAAGTGGGTCGCACCCAAGTAGGGCATGTTATCACTTTTCTAGATACCCTCGGATATATTATAATGATGGATATGGTTGTGCATGGAAAAGAGAGCGCTCGATTAGGTTGGGAACACCCGAGGTGATAACATATTCGGTACTAACCTGTAAGGGGTAGGCCGGTCCTGTGTTGGCAGGGATCGTTAGGTACGATCTCATACATTTTTCTAGAGGTGTACTGTGGTAGGATTGTATGGAATCCAATATCCACTACGAGCCTGTACGGTTGTAGATGTGCCTAACTATGCTGAAAAATGAGATGCAAGCATTTCAGCTATTTTATAGTTTACATTCTATAGACCCTATTATAATATCAGATGATTTTGATATTAACTGTTTTGGTTATCGTAAGGTAAAAACCTGTCGTATTTATATGTGGCGTGGTCTTACGAAATACTTTGGTTTCAAAAAGTATTTTTGACAATAGTAATAATTCAAATTGAGTATGTTTTCTCACGTTGGTTTCCTAAATTGACTCGGGTGTTATTTTATTATAATGCTCGGGTCAGACCAAGTATTACAGATTCAAATTAGGATGCTATGGAGCTCAGGAGATGAGCTGGAGGATTTCAGTCGTATACTATGTACTTGATTATATTCCGCTGTGTGTGTCAAGCTGTATAGTCAGCACTGGTGAGGACAAGTTATTATAACTGTTCAGATTGATTTGTTGATTGTTGCACTCTGATGATGGTATGTATAAAAATAGTTATAGTTCTTTTTGTATAAAAATCTGTTATTATATATTATATTTTGTTGCTACGATTGTGAGATTCTGTATTTGGTTTCTGTTCTTCTTCCATCTCTTTTCTTCTCCATCCCTAATGATCTGGTATTTTCGGCACTCGATTGCTCGTCATGTTATATACTATGAATGTATTGATGTCGATTTCGAGGGTTGAAAATCCCGGTTCGTTATAGTGGTATCAGAGCTGAAGGTTAAGCGAGAACCTTGGCTTTGGTGCGGATTACTCGTTAGAGATAGGGTCAGTAGTACCCAAGAATGAGTTTGAGTGTATTATAGATATGAGCGTGTATTTGTTAGTGAATATAAATTGTTTTGTATTGTGTTGGTTGATTTATTGAGTGGCTTATGAATTCTGATCGGCACAGTCCATACAACTGTATCGATAAGGGTTTCTAAACACTCGAACAGAGCAATTCGACACAGTATTGTTTTAAAATGGGGTAAATGAAATAATTTTACCCAAATCATATTTTGATATAAAAGAAATATCTTTATGAAATTATTATAGTATATTGATGTGTTTGGATGTTATTATTATAATCAAACAAGATTTTAAAATTTAAACAGTTTATATAACCAATTTAAAAGGCACAAGTATGAATTATACAAATGAGTTAAAACTAAAATTTGATTCAAAACATAATTTGGAAATTTAAATCCTGGAAATTTTGAAAATGTTTTCCAAGTGTTTTGAAATAAATAATGGTAATATTATTGTGGAAATGAATTTGAAGAGAAAATGTTTTTAAATGGATTTTGGAAGTGATAAAGCACTGAACTCACTTCAGTCGCTGGAAAATAATTCTGGTGATGACGGTCACATCATCAGTCTTCATTTTCGAGCATCATCAGTCTTCATTTTCGAGTTTCTAAGTGACGGATTGCTACCAAGGGTTGATTTTCTATGGAAGTTGTTTTGGGAAAACAAATTTGGTTTGAATTGAAAGGTATGATTTGATATACAAAGGAGTTATGTATGTATAAATGATTTCAAAATGATTTTTGAAATAAAACGTGTTTTGAATTCTGGGAATTGGCAATAAACCAATTATCTAATTAGTGGTATGAATTTTAAATTTTAACCTTGGATTTTGAAATTTAACTTAAGATAATTTAAATAAGGATTCGAAGGAAATCAGATTTATTTTGTAATGAATTAAAAGGAATAGATGTGGACTTGAGTCATAAATAGAATTCGACTTAAGTGGCTAGTAACTGGATATGTTTTGAATGTGTTAATGAAATGATATTGGTGGTGAATCGAGATGAATAGATTGAGTGAACTAATAATATAAAATGGGTGAAATAGGAATTGAATACAAGCGAATTGAATGTGAATCAATTGAAATTGAATAAGTGGTATATGAATCACTTGAAAGTGAATAAACGAAATGGAAATCGTTAAATCGTGAATGGACTTAAGTAAGATTTATGAATTTGACGTAAATAAGTTGTATAACTTATAAATTGAATAGATGGAAAGCAAACCAAATTGAATAAATGGTTAAACATTTGTGTGAAGCATACTAAATATGGAATTGGGTTATGAGGTAAGTAGTTAAATGAAGTTGAATTTGCTTTGGGATAAAAAATAAAAATAAGTGGAAATTAGCCACAAGGGCCTCTTTAGCAAATGGAATTAGTTTCTAGGACACACAACTGAAATAATTACTTTCAAGGACAAAACGTAAAATAATTCGTTTCTAGGGTCTAAAAACCTATGAAATTATGTCCTTGAAAGTAATTGGACTATTGACTTTGTTCTTGAAAGTAATTATTCTGCTGATTTTGGCCTTGAGAGTAATTTTTTTGAATGTGTGTCCTAGAAACAAATTGGACTGCAAAGTTTGTCCTTCTGGTGAAATGCCCCTAAAAATAAACTAAATATAAAAATTGAGTTGTAAAATGATTTTATAACTATAAGCTATAAATTTTGAATGGACTTAAATTTAAGTGAAAAATTATGGAATTTTGAATAAATATGTTTAAATAACTTATAAATCTGAGGGAATGGAAAAGAAAACCCGATTAAATGGGTTGATTGATTTGTTGAAGGAATGGAAACTTGAATTTGAATTAGTAAATGGAAATGAACCAATTGGATAAATTAACTAGTGAATTGAATATTGAAATTGTAACGACCCGAAATTTTCGATAATTAAATTTGTTAGTTAAATAAGTTTTGAAATTTAATGTTGTGAATAATTAAAAATTTAATATTTATTAATAAGGAAAATAACTAGAATGTTATTTTAATAATGTTAATTTAAAGATGACAGCCGCTTCAATCGCATCAGTCGCTTCATTGCCTCTCTCCTCATTGAAACTCCCGCCATGTCAAATCACCCCTCAACCTCCTCCTTCACTTGACTTCCCGCTGCTCTCATGCGCTCCTCCCGATCCTGACCTCCCTCCTCTACCCAGCTTTACCCCACCAGTTTCCTCCTCCTCCAGCTTCCAATCAAGTTTTTGCGCCTTCAGATCCATCCTTACCTTCCCCAAGGCCACAGTGGTTCGCTCTTTTCAAGTCCAAGCCGAGGAATGCCGATTGTTACATATCAACAGAAGTTCCTCTTATTTTCTCTAGTGATACTCTTCTACCCACTAAAGAGATTTTGCAAGCGGGAAAGGAGGTATGGCACAATCATCTGGTGGGCTTCTTCCTCGATGATCCTCTGCCATACTCCACAGCTATCTTCCTTCTGAAACGGATCTGGAAGCTAAAGGGATCCATCAAAGTGAAATTGAATGGCTATCTAGTTTTCTTCTTTCTTTCTAGTGATGAAGACTGAAGAAAAATCATTGAATCAGACCCAGTCATCTTGAGGAATAAGCTCTTCATCGTAAAGCCTTAGGACTCTACAATAAGTAATAGTTGTATTAGTATTAAAAAAGTTCCTGTTTGGATTAAACTGTATAATATTCCTATGTATGCGTGGTCCCTGATGGGTATTAGCTGGTTAGCTTCTAGAATAGGAAATTTTCTTTATATGGATGAAGCTACAGAAAAATTAGATAGACTGGAGTATGCCAAATGCATGGTTGAAGTCTCCCTTGAACATGCTCTGCCTGATGAGTTTCCCGTACAAATGGTTGACGGTGCGGTACAATTTGTTCGAGTGAACTATCTGTGGAAGCCTCTGATATGTAGTCACTGTAATGTCTTCGGCCATGATCTATTTGGTTGTATTAGACACAGTAAGGAGAAGGAATGTGGTAATGTAGGGGATGATAAATTAGTTGTTCAGAAGGTGATTAAATCCAAGGAAGATGTAGAGTTCAAAGTTGATAATATGAGTCTAAAAGGAAATGCAACAATACCTCAAATGAAAAAGGAAAAGAAAGTTTGGACTAAAGTTAAAAAACGAAACTTGAAATCCACTACCTCTGGAAATAGAGACAGAATTAATCTCGTAGATTGTCAGGTTGAATTAAGTTGCATAGATAAAAATGGTGATGATCAAGGAGATAAGACTGCTTTAGATGTTGTGATTGTTCCTAATCATGTCAACATTATGTTTTCTCTAGGAGATGGAATGATTAAATTGCAAGAAAAAGATCAAGAAGCTAAAAACACTACTAACATTCTAAGCGTATTGAATGTGGATTTAGAGAATAAGAAAAAGGAAGCTAGAGTTGTGGAAAATGAATCAATACTTAACATATATGAGAACACAAGCGTAGAGAATGAAAACATGCTCAGCACGATGATGTGTAGCTATAATCGAAGTAATGATCAGTCTACTGAATTTCATCATGTCACTAACGAGAAGGAGGAGGGAGAAATAGGCGATGGAAGTGACAAATTAAATGCTGAGGGGTGTGGCATGTCGTGCACTAGTAACTTTGTGCATGTATCTGCACTTACGCGTGACAACAAAACTCAATGTTCAGACATCACCATAAGTGACACAGCTACTTGCTCCACCTCATCTGATCTAGATAGTCGTGGTAGAGTCAATGCCTCCTTACATTCTTCCATGATACTCTCTCGACAGTCTACTAGCGGTGAGCCTTTTGCTTCATCTAGCCGCAAGGTTAAGCTCAATGCTTCCTCCTTCGAACCTATTAAGCTCTCCCTATCATCAACCAAAGCTAAGTCATCGTCCAAGCCTCCTAAGAAAACTCAGATGAATCGCTATGATCACATTCCTCCGCCTGCGGCGTATAAAGCTCCTCCTCCTCTTGATGAGCATAACATCACCTCCTCGCCTACTGTTTCAGCTTCGATTAGCTCTGGGCGAGTTACTAGATGCATGAAGGTGGAGATGTTGTACTATTCGGGCCTCCCCACATAGCTCGTGTTATGCAGTAGGTGATGCGAAGACATAGTCTCGAGTACGATAGGTTTTGTATGATATAGTTGGCTCTTGGTTATATGGTCCTTAAGATTTGTGCTTTCCGGTTTCTTTTTTGGACTTGCTATGCTCAGTGATCTATTGCTTCTATTTGGCCCTCTTGGTGTATTGTGTGTAGCGTTAACAATTTTGTTCATGGGATGTAATATTAGTTGCTGAGATGCTCTGTCTCTCACCTGTTTTCTGCTCTTGTTTTCTTTGGATCTTTTTCCAGTTATGTTTTTGATTGTCAATCCATCAATCTCCTGTAATGCTTGTTTTTATTATTTGTTATAATAAAATGGAAGGGGTCCATTCAACCCCGTCGGCTTTTCCAAAATAATGTTAATTTAAGGTAATTGCTAATTATTTTAATGTAATCTCAGGTAATTGAAAGAATTGCAAAGTTAAATTGGTTAGAAATTGTAAATAAGGAAATAAATTAAATATTATATTAAATGGTGAGATAATATGTAATTAATTGAAATTGAGTATAATCAGTGCTGCGTAAGTAGCTATAACATTTGTTTGTAGATAATAAACTTACAAATGTGATCAAATTATGTAAAAGGTAACAATTGTTATTTATCACCTATTTATTTAGTCTATTGAATTTAATTTGGAAATCGATAAAAATTTAGTATAATTGAAATATTGCAATTAACATGGTAAAAGATGATAACCGTAGACTATTGAGGTAATGAAATGTAACCAATGTTAATTTTATCCGTAAGATGATAGTTGAGTGAATAATAAGATATAAAATCAAAATAAAAGAATTTATTTGAAATTAAAATATAATTAATTGGATTTTTATTACAATTGAAATTGAACACCGTCATTAGTGCAATATTTAACATTGGTTCTGACATGGGAAATTGGTTTTAAAAAGATTGTTAATTTCTGTGTAATTAGAAATGATAAAAATTGTTAGTTATTAAATTTTAATTTAAAAAGGTGATAAATTAATTTAATAACAATTTATTTAGTTAACGTGAAAATAGCCATTTTGGCCACTATTTCGGATTGACGAAACCAATTTCATCGGATCTGTAACTGTGAATTATTGTAGGATTTCAAGTTTTGTAGCGATCAGACTTGTTGGTTGATCGTGTGGGCTCGAAATGCGTAGAAATCAATTTAATGAATTCAATTGGAATAGGCTGATTTTAAAAGCTAACTTCTTCATACAATGGAATTAGGACTCGAAACCTATTCCATTGAGTTTAAAAATATCGAAAACATCTATTTTGATATATGGGATGACCTACTTTCGTTTCGGAGACGGAACGGGCTTTTCGGGTCATTATTGTCGTTTCAAACCAATTCGATATGTTCATTCATTCTTATCGGGATTTATCAATATAATTAGATTTTGTTTCTCAAACCCTAGCAGCCATTCTGTAATGACCCGCTTTTCCGTACCCCTTGAATAGACACTAATCTCCATCTATTTACTCAAGGTGAACGAAAAACCGAACCATTAGGGTTTTAAAAGAAGAGGTAGAAGAAAAGATAGAAGAAAAAGAAAGAAGAACAACAACAGATACAGAACAGAGACAATATCAGAATCTCACATATCGCAGCGGAACAATATATAATAGATAATCACTAGTCTTTTAAAACAAAGAACTATATCAGTTTATACATACATCAATCATCAGAGTCAATATACAACAATGGACAGTTATATAACTTGTCCTCATACAGAATACACAGCGGAATAAATATATCAGATACAAATACTACGTCTCGTCATCCAGCTTATCTCCAAAGCTCCAGAATATCCAGAATATCCTGATAATATAACTCTAGGCTGCCCGTGTGGAAATTGGTGGGCACCCAGAGTTTAGAAGGGAACAATAAACTCCGAGTCAGTCATGGTGACTGGTGTGAGATCGTAAAACAGTTATTTTTCACAAAGAAAATAAAACAAATTCGCAATGCTTTTGGAAAATGAAACTACCATAAGACCTCCCACCACACACACAATGCAAACGCAGGATTGGAGGAGATTTCTTCTTATGATAGTCAAAGATGCTTACTACGCAAAATCAAATCATTTTTGATATTATTATTAGTGCATAGTGTAGAAAACATTTCGAAAGTATAGTATTAATCTTAGCCAACATACGACCAGTATCGTATGCCTACTATAGCTACTATGTTCAATAGCAGGTTACCGC
The DNA here is from genome assembly GCA_030737815.1 of Allium fistulosum. NCBI lineage: Eukaryota > Viridiplantae > Streptophyta > Magnoliopsida > Asparagales > Amaryllidaceae > Allium > Allium fistulosum. The sequence continues at coordinate 329,660,973 of CM060908.1, forward strand.
CACATTCCATAGCAGGTAATACAACTAAAACCGTACAGGGTTCGTATTGTTTCTTTGGATTTTCCAACAAATGGTCAGGCTAAGGAACTTCCTTTCCTCCTGCCGATTGGGATCGCCTCTGGCTGGACGTCCCGAGAGACAAACTGCTCTCTGCCAAACAAGGCCGGGTTACCCCTGTAACAGGTAACTCACGAATATGTCATCACCCGGTCCTTTGGGACCTTTATCCGAGCGCTCGATATCCAACATCACACATCATAAAGAAAGTGTATCCACATGAGTAAGTATCTGGGCTCCATACCATGATACCACCCCTTTCCAGAAGGAAATGACATACCCTAAAGGGCGCGACCCTCATAACCTTGCCGCAACATTCCTGTTTCGACCATTTCCGGGGTGTGAGGCTCGACGAAGTCTCGTCCACAAAGCTACGCTTTCTCAAAAAGCCCTGCTTCGGGTCCAACAAAATGATCAACCTATGATCACAAAGATATAAGATCAAACAAATGATCATATCACAAATGATCAAACACTGATCATTTTACCGCAACACTCAGTATGCCACGTTACCAAATTGGGATATATCGCTGATAAATTTCAACTACATAACCTCTGAGCTCGTACGTCTCAGAGAAGGGTGTTAAGCTAAGAGAATAAATTCTCCGCCACCAACAGATATGTATTTGAAAGAAATCAGCTTTATATCTCAAATTGTAACGTCAGACACACAATCCATACAAGTCTGTTCCGGGATCGAACAGAACCGAAGGCACTTCTCACGAAGCCCTTGCACATCCGGATAATTTTCAATCACGTCGGGACTTCCCGTCACTAAGGATGATAAAACCTCTAAACCGGAGATCAGCCGATGTAGAGTAACTCGACGGTAATCCTTCCGTTTTCAAAAATATCCGGTCTTCAACACCGGTCTTCGAATGCAATTCATAACGACGTATCACATATTCGGAATGGGTTATACGACCCCATGGTCCTTTCCCGGCTAACCCGAATAGTGAGCGCTTATTCAAAAATAAGTGTGGCATTCAAATTCATCCAATCACAACAAATACCTACTCAAGGTAATTATTGATAGTCGGTGATTTAACTATCAATAAAGATGCGCAACATCATCAGATTCCAAATAATTTTCCCAAATTATTTTATCTTCCAAAATATCTTTTACTAGATATAAAATTTCCACACTTAATCATTTGAAAACAATTTCAAATCAATTTCCACATTTCATTTTATCTTTGAAGATAAAATCTCAAAACAGTTTATTTCATATTGGAAAAGCATTTCCATACTTATTTAATAATAAGTATTTCACAAATCTATTTATTTTCAACATTTGAAAATATTCGATATACTTAAATCAAATTAAGTATATACTCAATCTTTAAGGAAATCATTCTCTTTAAACACATTTATTTGAGTCAAAACGAATGTTGCGTAAAACATCGTTACGACGACTCAAAATCACTAGTATAGGGATTCAGATTTTAATAGATATGTAAATCCCAATACTAGATAAAAACATTTCCTTTCGGAAATCATTTACCATAACAACAGTGTTATAGTCCACCATTTCCTTATTTCTCGAAAACGTCTATTTCAACAAGAACTGTGGAAATCTATGCTTTCGATTCATAATACATTTTAAAACATCCTTAAAATGTTTAACTTCATTTTTAATATCACTTCTTCAAAAATAAATCCATTTTATTTAATAATATATTCACTGTCCAAAATCGTGAATATAATTCACTTAACCCAATTTCAATCATTTCTACACATTTTTATCTCAATAAAAATTCGCTATCCAAAATCGCGAATATACCTTCTTTAAAAATCTTCTATTTTTAATTTCTCAAATTCAACTGATTTTGAATTTATAAACACGTTTATAAATTCTATTCCTATTTTAGTAACAACTCGACTTATAAATCTTCTTTTTATCAACTTCTATACTTAACTTATCAAAATAAGTGACTTTGGGTTCATGAACAACTTTTATAAATTTTAATTCCATTTATAAAAGCTTCAATACCAAATCAATTTCAATGTTGATTTCTAATTTTATTTTCAACGTTCGAATAAAATTTCCACATTGATTTCTCAAAAATTCATTTCTAAATATTAAATCAATTACAGATTGATTTCAAATTTTATTTATCACTACTAAAATAAATTCCTTATTTTTCTTTCAAATTATTCAATATCCTGTTTTCAAATGGATTCTTCAAATTGAAATCATTTTACATTGATCTCACAACTTATTTCAATTTACCAATTAAATTTTAAACTGAATTTCCAACTTATCTTCTTTTAAATAAATTCCTTTTTAAGAAAATAAATTTCAATCGTTTCTTTCAATCTATTTAAAAATTCAAATTTAAATTAATTTCTTCAATTTAAAATCACTGTTTTATGAAATCCATTTATTTAGCATTTTCACTTGATTCTGGAATTTATTCGATAAGATTATAAAAACAGCTTTTATACTTTAAAAATTCTTTTCTTCAAAATTTATTCAATTTCTAAAATTAATCCACTTAAAAATTTCTACTTTGATTCCAAAAATTCAATTTCATTTATTTTTGGAATCCAATGATATCAAACATCCGTTCAGCTAAATTTTAGCTTTCAAACAATTTCCAGACATCAATATGATTAATAACATCAATAATCATTCACAGATTCATACCACAGTATAAATAAAATCAATCAATGTGAGGGGTCCAGTTGGATCCCTCCAACCTGTTTCCCTGCATCCAAAGACGTTAGCACAATACCAATTCCGCTCCAGTACGGAATTATCGCGGTATATAGGTTTTTATAAATCCGCTTACTAACGGCGCAATAGGGTCTCATCCGCTATACGAGGCGGGAAATCATCAATCCAATATATACATATACCAATATGTATATATTGCTATATATATAATATATATATCCTATCATATCTAATATCACAATCAATAGCAATCATCAATAACTGCAAAAATTCCACTTCGAAATTTTGAGTGAGAAAAATCTCACCTTAGCTTTTATTTTTGCAATCCCATTCCAATTCTTCTTTCGTTTTCTCGACTTTAACCTTGTATAAACAATTTCATACAATTTATTAATATTCGAATTTAATCGAACAAAAATTTTCATTTGATAATTTCAACTCATCGGTGATTTCGTTTTAAACAGTTGATTTTAAATTTTAACTGATTCCCTTTTTAAAATAAACTTATTTCCTAATTACCAATATAATCACCTAGGTTAGCAAAATAAATTTATATTCCCAGTTAAAACTCCAGTTAATTCAACCTCTAATAAATTCTTCGGACAATTTTAAAACCCCTATAATTCCTTTTAAATTTTGTCTTAAGTAAAATTACTGTATAAAATTTTCCTCTATTCATATTAAAATTCTTCTATTTCACTGTTTAACTATTAAATAAACAGAAATCTTTTACCTTATTATTTTCATAAATTTCCTATTTCTATACTATCTATGTATAAATTATTTTCAAATTAAAATAAAGATAAAAATCAAAATACCTTACTGCTTAGAATCGCGACCACCTACATTGCCAATGCCGAATCGAAACCATCTCCAATCAGTCTGACATCGCAACAGCCCAACGAACATCGTGATGTCTCGACTCGCCTTCGACTGCCCATCAACGCGCGTATTCACACGTGCCTCCTTACTGCGACAACGCTGCCGTGAGTACTCAAAATTGAACATCGCCGAGTGCCAGGTCACCACCTCCAGATGAGCTCGCACGCCCTAGCTTCGTACGCGACACTGCCCCATCGCGAGCCCTAATTCCATACCACGACTACGGTCGTCGCCTTCCTCCAACGAGCGCCGCATCACTGCCTCACCGACTCCACGCGTATGCGACCGCCGCCCACTCGAGAATACTCTCTGACGTCGCGATTCCCAGCCTTTGCGAAACCCTTGTTCGACATCGCGACTCCAGATCTCGACCATTATCGAGCTTCGCTTCCCCTCGTCGATGAACTCCGGTCGAACTGCCCTTGTAACTCGCGACATTTTTCTCTTTTAAAGCAATTTGAATTGGAGGAAACGGTTTCGAACTTGAGGGAGGAGGCTATGTTTTTTTCCTATCTGAGGAAAGGGGCTTCTAATTTCTAAGTTACAGAGGGGAATTGTTTTAAACTCGGTCGCCATTTTTTTTCTACTTTGAACGAGAAGTTTTTAAAATGTAGAGGGGCGTGATTTCTGGCGAAAAGAAGGGAGAAGGATGGGTTGAGTGTCGAAGCAGTGTTTTGAAAACGTGTTGATGGAGAAAGATTTTCAGCTGATGTTGACAATTGTTAAAAATAAATTTAGATCAAATTTGATTTAATTTCAACGCGTTTGTGTGCCGTCCGTTCACATAACAGCTTCGATAAATACGAAATCTGAAAATCCGGTAATAATTCAATATTACGGACCCAATGGAACCGGTTTCGTCGAATTCCGAGACTGTTTGAAAAATGACTATTTTATAAATATCGGTTCGAACGATCAAATTTCAAACTGAACACTTTACTCCTAAATTCGATTCTGAAGCTTCTGTTATCTTCAGAAATATCAATACGAATTTTAAAAGCTTTCAAAATATTTTTAATAAGCTTAAAATTGAAGATTCGAATTTCTATTCACCTAACAATAGATTAAATTTTAAAATTAAATCGTCAAATTCACGGTTATATCGGGGATTCAAATTAAATCATCGTTCAAATATTTAAAATAAATTAAATATTCTCAATTTAATTCGTTCAAAATTCAGGGTCGTTACACATTCGGTTTATTCTGTACGTACACCAACTTCTTGTCAGTTCCTTCCTTCCAATGGTAGAACCCCTAAATCCCAATTCAATTTCAAATCAAAATCAATTCCAAAAAACTTAAAATCTCCAAACCCTATAGTATTATATATCGTTGGAAAGCTCTCGATGAGCGTAATCTACTGCTACAATTCGTTTTTGAGATCGAATCGCGGTTTGGCCAGAAATTGGCAATTTATTCTTGGCCGTCCATGCTAGGGTTTCGCGAACTACGGCGGATCTTCGACCAATCGACGAACGGATGGTGCTTCGTCAAAGAGGAGGCTTAGGGGAGTCAATCCATATGGTTACTTCGCCTCAGCAGTTCATCAAATTGTCGCAAATTGTTGATCTTTGGGTCGTTCTCGAGCGGCGGCGCGAGTCGTTTCCGGTGGCCTGGATGTGTGCATGTGGGTGTCAAGGTGGTCGGCAAGTGATGGAAGGGCTGGCGGCGCTGTCTGATTTGAGTGAAGTGGCAAGGAGGCACGTGCATTTGTGGGGTCCAAGTGGCGGCGGGCTTCGTGAATGATGGGGTAGGGTTTCGTTGATTACAGAAGGAAGGTGACATGTATTCTTTTTATTATTATTTAATTTTAATTTTAATTTTAATTTAATTTTGAACGTTCTAACTCGAATATCTTTTGCACACGAGCTCGGATTCACACACGGTTTTCTATTTTGCGATCATATTGAAATTCCAGACATTATGGAAACGGTTTGGACAAATTCTGAGGCTTTTAGAATTTTGGGCTATTTTTGGATTTTGAATCGACGAAAAATCAAAGATGAGTGTTTTGACACACGCACAACTACTAGATTTTCTTATGTTAGTTAAATTGAATTTATGATGTGATTAGAATTTGATTTGTTTATGTTTGGTATATTTAAATTGTCATTCCAGTAAAATCTGACTTTTATTGAATTTAATCACCATTTAATTTAATATTAAATTTCAAATTGCCTATTAATACCTGTTATTAATAATCAGTCGATTGTTGTTATTTATTTGTTGATTTTGATTGGTGATTGTGATGGATGTTTGAATTATTGATATTGGATGACTAGATGTTATATTTTATATTGTTATAACACTACAAGTTCCCTTAGTTATTGCTAGGAAAATCACTATGGGTTGAAATGATACATACCCGAATGATCTATAGTTGAGGGAAAAATCATTATGGGTTGAAATGATAAACCTAAGCAATTTTATGGATTTTGACTGTTAATTTGGGATTGTGAGTTTAAATGATATATACCCGTAAATTTAAATTATTGCGGGTTGAAACGATATACATTTGTATCACTTGACCATAGGGTATAAAATTACCAAATTGGTTAAATTAAATGATTTATTAAATCCTTAAATTTTAAATTCAGTAAAATGATATTTTAAAATAAAATTTGATTTATATCAACTGAAATCCAAGTTTAAATACTGAATTTGGAGTTGGTTCAATGAATTGTTTAAAGAACAAAAATAGAAATTTCAAAGTTGAATTTTGAAATATAAATGAAATTTATCAAAATTGAGTTATTGAAAATGTTTGAATATTTAAACTTTAACATCTATGAGATTGAAGTACTTTAAAATTTTAGTTCAAATATGAGTTTGAAATCGATATAAATTGAAATGATTTTATGGGAATTTGAATAGAAAGAAAAATTTAGTTTGTTGAAATATGGATATGGTCCAGATTTGTTGAAATGAAAGAAAAATCCTAATTGTGATATACATTTCAAATTAATTATTTTAATATAAACTGTTTATAGATTTATTATTTCAAAATCCTGATTATTAAGATTTTCAAACTATTAAACTATTTAAACTATTTTGACCTATTTTAAAACCATTAAACTATTTTAATATATTTTAAAACTATTAAACTATTTTAATCTAATTTGAACTATTTTAATCTATTTTAAACCAATTAAACTATTTTAAAGTATTTTAAACTACTTTAAACTATATATGACTATCTAAACTATATTTCTAAATTTCAAACAGTGCGAGGTTGAATTGGTTATATTTATATCCTTGATTTAAAGCGAATATGGTTAAATGATGTTATAATCCAAGTTAGGATTTGAAATGATATTTTCTAGTGAAATAACATATTCTAAGTAAATATGATGATTTTAAAATGAGGGTTTAACCTATTTTGGAAATATGATTTCAAGTGTGATATGATTTTGAAACTGAATATTTTTTCGAAAGGGATATGGTTAGAATTGAATATGATATATTAATATCAAGTACGAAATGGTTTGGAAATGTAAAAGAACCATCCGGTGTGAAATAAGCGTTTGGTTGTTAAAAAGACCGGGATCGGATATTGTCATACTCTCTGCCAATACCGAAAACTACTTTAACAACTGTGTACGTGGTGGAGATTCTAGAATGAAGTAGGATGGTTTGAGAAACGATTCTGTATGAGGTATTTACGTAGCCCTGACTCCCATGAGTCAGCTTGATGTGGCTAAAACAGAAGCCATGCTGGGGTATGTGAGGTCGCTCCTCTTATTGGGTACATTTCTTCGATATCATATTATGACTTTTTGATTGATTTGGTGGCCACCCCTCAATTTGATTATGGGAGTGTGTTCTGAGGTGGGCAGTACTAGCTGCTATGCGTTAGCACCAGTGCGGATCTGCAAAACGGTAGTATTCTACCGGGCATTGCCTCACGTTCCTTGTCACATGCCTTATCATACCTATTACGAGTTTGGTTTGTACCGTACCTATGGAGTGCTCATGAGTATCCCATTAGTTTGGTGGTGCTTATAGTATCTGTATTGACTACAGAAATATATAAAAATGTGTTAAGGGGGATATGGGTAACGCCTTAACTCTATTTTAATACTTTACTTTACTGTAGACACTATTCTAATAGCGTATTGTACTATGTATGTAGATAGTTTAACGGATCATTAGGAGATGGAATCTCGAACATCTCTTAAGTTATTGCACTCACATTAGACAATGGATAAGAGATATCAAACCCCGTAAACATCTCTGAAGCCATCACACTCATATTTATTTAATGTTGATTTAACTTACATAAGATCTTTTAGTTCTGACTCGAGTGTTTTGTCTTTTCAATTCGCCCGGGTCAGTTTGAGCTTTTCAATGTATCAAAGACCGCTTTTCCGTAAGACGAAGACAAAGATTTAGTACTATTAATATTTATTATCTTTATTCCACTGCATAATGTTGTTCCGCTGCATTATTTATTATTTCTTACTGTAACTCTGACTGTATTGTAAAAGTGTAATCTAATGCTATTTGTAAAACAACTTCATGAACTGTTATTTGATTACTATATTTTGTCATTCCGCTGTGAGATTCTATGTTTGTTTTATTTCTTTCTCTTCTTTTCTTATTTACCCTATAAAAATTCTTCCTTTTGAATGGTTTAAGTTTGACATATTTGGTTTATTGTCTATTTAAACCGTCCAAAAAGGTGGGTCATTACAGTTGGTATCAGAGCTTTGGTTTAGCGATAACCTTAGCTTTGAGGGGTCTGACTCATTTGAGATAGGGTAAAAATACCCTAGAATGAGTTTGTTTGAGTGTATATATGAGAGAGCGTATTTGTTAGTGTTATAAAAATGTTTTTATATTGTGTTAGTTTATTCTATTTAGTATTTATAAATTCTGGTCAGTACATAGGACGCTGTGTCATTGATAGGGATTTCTAAACACTTAATAGGGCAGACTGACACAATATTGGTTTTGAAATATAGGTAATGAAATAATTTTACCTAGTATTATATTTTGTATAGAAAAGAATGATTTTTATAAATGATATGGTTGAATGTGATATGTTGTTTGTTAGGTAGTAAAATTTTATAAATATTGATTGTAAAATAGGATTTACAAGTAAAGTAAATAAGAACTGAAATTTGAGAACGTAAGTTCTGGGGTTTTGGAATTTGTTTTCAAAAGATTTTGGAATATGATATTAGTTTTATTTGTAAGTATTTCAAAAAAAAATATTTCAAAGTGATTTAAAAGAAATGTTTCTAAAAGAATTTTAAAGGAAATTCGTTCTGTACTCCCCTCTTTGTCGCTGGAAAATAATTTCGGTGATGAGTGCACGCATCATCGACATTCATTTTCGAGTTTCAAAGTGGAAAGATTATTGTAGTAGCTTCACTACACATTTGTTTTGATAAACAAACCTTAATTTTCTATAAAAGATATGAATATATATTATTTTAAAATGGTTTGAAAATGGAACCCGGTATTTGGTTCTTAAGTTTCTGTAAATTAGAAATTTTAATTATTATAATGGATAAAATCTTGACTATATTAATAATTGGAAACTACTGAAATGAGAAAAATAAGAAATTGTAGGCTAAGTGATTAATGAAATATAAAAGAAATGGAAATTTGTAGCTTGTAAATTTAAAAGATAGTAAGAATTTAGAAGATGTAATTATTGAACATTTTGTCAATTAAAGTGAATATGATAAACTTGTGTAACATTCAATTTCGTTCTTAAAACGTATATAAATAACTTACTAGAAATTTTTAAAAAGTGGTAATGTTAAATAGGATATGTAATAGAATATTATACAAGTAAAACTTAAGTAATGGAAGTGTTCAATGGAATTATTTCTATAGATTTATAATGAATGTTATAAGCATAAGTTAATGTTTTGAAATGCTAGTAATTAGATTTAATAGTAAAGGAGAACATCACTTAAGCTGAATGATTCATTAAATTAAAGTCAAACTCTATAAACAATGAATGTGAATAAAGGGTAGAGAAACTTAAGTAGGAATTTGTTCACAATGAATAATTATATTACATGGAAATCGAGTTATATAAGTAAATAATAAATGTGAATAAATGAATGTAAACTAATAAGAGACAACCTTTTATGAATAAATTGGAAATAAATGAAATGTATGTAATACTTTAACAATGTATTCAATGATGATTTCAAGCCTTGAATGGGAAAACAAAATATTATATGAATGAATGAAAATAAATAAAAAGTAAACAATGATTCAGGAATAAACTAAATGTTCAATAATAATATATATGAAAGAGAAATGTGAAAAAGAAATAAATAATAATTGTGAATTAAATTTGTAAAGAGACTTACATAATATTTTAAGAACTAATTATGGATGATTTAATAACTAAATGGAAAAACAACATATATAAGTAAATGAATGTAAATAAACGGGAAATTGTTGTACGAATGAATGATAAATGAATTTTTGTAAGTAATGGATGTAAATTAATGAAAATAAGCATTGTGTGAATAAATGAAACTGAAGAACAGTAAATAACGTGAAAGGAGATTTATAAGAATAAACTTAAACGATATTTGAAATTCTTTTTTATTTTGGCTTATGGAATGGTTTGGAAAGGATACTTCTAACTGTATAAAGATGTATAAATAATCTATTAAGTTTTATCTAAGACTATTGAGTGTATGATATACTCCGTAGTTTATTTATCATTTTATACGATTAAAAGTTTCTGAACCCGAGCAAACCGTTTGTTTTGGTTGCTATGGATGGATGGTTGATTACTTTGATTTCATGTGATGACCGTATGGTTTTGTTTGCAAGTGACTATTGTATGTTGTGTTGATTTGTTTGTTATTAATTAAAACAACTTAAATATCTCCCTTATACATAATTCTCACTATTTTGGATTATATAAGTGAAATACAGGTTATGGAAGCAATAACAACTGCTTTTTGTTTCAAAAATAAACGTTGTTCGCCAGACAAATAGGTACGTTTTCGGATTATGGTTCATAGAGATATTATATTGTTTTCCCGTAGTTTATAATATATTATTTTGAAATATGATATATATTGTTATTATTGATATTATTATTTCTCCCGGACCACTCCGTACAAAGGAGACTCTGTGGAAATTTTCCTTGAAATTTTGACTTAGAAAATTTTGTGAGAATGGAAATGTTTTTCAAACTTTTATTGAACTTGAATATGAAAAGATTTAATTGTTTATTAATTGCTTAAATTATTTAATTATGTAAATTAATTGTTTATAAATTGAATACTTTGAATAAAATATACTAATTCTTTAATTCCTTCTTTTTCCTTTTCGAGGACGAAAAATCTTGAGTGGGGGTGAGTGCAACGACCCGTAATTTTCGATAATTAAATTTATTAGTTAAATAAGTTTTGGAATTTAATGTTGGGAAAAATTAAAAATTTAAGATTCATTAATGAGGAAAATAACTAGAATGTATTTTAATAATGTTAATTTAAGGTAATTGCTAATTATTTTAATGTAATCTCAGGTAATTGAAAGAATTGCAAAGTTAAATTGGTTAGAAATTGTAAATAATGAAATAAATTAAATATTATATTAAATGGTGAGATAATATGTAATTAATTGAAATTGAGTATAATCAGTGTTGTGTAAGTAGCTATAACATTTGTTTATAGATAATAAACTTACAAATGTGATCAAATTAAGTAAAAGGTAACAATTGTTATTTATCACTATTTATTTAGTCTGTTGAATTTAATTTGAAAATCGATAAAAATTTAGTATAATTGAAATATTGTAATTAATATGGTAAAAGATGATAACTGTAAACTATTGAGGTAATGAAATGTAACCAATGTTAATTTTATCCGTAAGATGATGGTAGAGTGAATAATAAGATATAAAATCAAAATAAAAGAATTTATTTGAAATTAAAATATAATTTATTGGATTTTTATTACAATTGAAATTGAACACCGTCATTAGTGCAATATTTAACATTGGTTCTGAGATAGGAAATTGGTTTTAAAAGGATTGTTAATTTCTGTGTAATTAGAAATGATAAAAATTGTTAGTTATTAAATTTGAATTTAAAATGGTGATAAATTAATTTAATAATAATTTATTTAGTTAACATAAAAATAGCCATTTTAGGCACTATCTCAGATTTTGAAGAAACTAATTTCATCGAATCTGTAACGATGGATTATTGTTAGATTTCAAGTTTCGTAGCGATCGGACTTGTCGTTTGATCGTGCGGGCTCGAAACGCATAGAAATCAATTTAATGAATTCAATTGAAATAGGCTGATTTTAAAAGCTAACTTCTTCATACAATGGAATTAGGACTCGAAACCTGTTCCATTGAGTTTAAAAAAATCAAAAACGTCTATTTTGATATATGAGATGACCTACTTTCGTTTCAGAGACGGAACGGGCTTTTCGGGTCGTTATTATCGTTTCAAACCAATTCGAAATGTTCATTCATTCTTATCGAGCTTAATTTATATAAATAGATTTTTTTTCTCAAACCCTAGCAGCCATTCAGTTTATTCTATACGTACATCAATTTCTTATCAGTTCCTTCCTTCCAATGGCAGAAACCCTAAATCCCAATTCAATTTCAAATCAAAATCAATTCCAAAAAAAATTAAACTCTCCAAACTTTATCGTATTATATATCGTTGGAAAGCTCTCGATGAGCGCAATCTACTGCTGCAATTCATTTTTGCGATCGGATCGCGATTTGGCCAGAAATTGGCGATTTATTCTCGGTCCATGCTAGGGTTTTGCGATCGACGACGGATCGTCGACCAATCGATGATCGGATGGTGCTGCGTCGAAGAGGAGGCTTAGGGGAGTCAATCCATATGGTTACTTCACCTCAGCAGTTCATCAAATCGCCGGAAATTGATGATCTTTGGGTCGTTCTCAAGCAGCGGCACGAGTTGTTTCCGGTGGCCTGGAGGCATGTGCATGGGTGTCAGGGTGGTCGGCAAGTGATGGAGCGACTGGCGGCGCTATCTGATTGGAGTGAAGTGGCGCGGAGGCATGTGTGCTCATGGAGTCCAAGTGGCGATGGCCTTCGTGAACGATGGGGTAGGGTTTCACTAATTGTAGAAGGAAGGTGACGTGTATTTTATTTTATTTTATTTTTAATTTAATTTTGAACATTCTAACTCGAATATCTTTTGCATACGATCTTGGATTCACACACGGTTTTCTCCTTTGCGATCATATCGAAATTTCGGACATTATGGAACTAGTTTGGATGAATTCTGAGACTTTTAGAATTTTGGGCTATTTTTGGATTTTAAATCGACGAAAAATCAAAGGTGAGTGTTTTGACCCACTCACAACTACTAGATTTTCTTATTTTAGTTAAATTGAATTTATGATCTGATTAGAATTTGATTTGTTGATGTTTGGTATATTTAAATTGTCATTCCAATAAAATCTAACTTTTATTGAATTTAATCACCATTTAATTAAATATTGAATTTTAAATTGCCTGTTAATACCTGTTATTGATAATCAGTCGATTGTTGTTATTTATTTGTTGATTCTGAATGGTGATTGTGATGGATGTTAGAATTGTTGATATTGGATGACTGGATGTTGTATTTTATATTGTTATAACACTGCAAGTTCCCTTAGTTATTGCTAAGAAAATCACTATGGGTTGAAATGATACATACCCAAACAATCTATAGTTTAAGGAAAAAATTGTTATGGGTTGAAATGATAAACCAGAGCGATTTTATGTATTTTGAATGTTAATTCGGGATTGAAGGTTAAAATGATATATACCCGTATAATTAAATTATTGCGGGTTTGACGCAGCGGATTAAACAAAACAATCTTCAATCGGTGAAAGTAGTAATCGGTGGATTGGAAGATACTGAAATGCCCAAATTCGTTGATCCGAAGATACCGAATTCTAGCTATCCTGAACTCGTTGATCGCGCACGATACCGGGTTCAAAGATCTTCAATTCTTCAAGCGTTGATCAAGCGCATTTGATTCTGCGAATCGGCTTCTACAATCGTTGAATCGAGCGCACTCGATTAACCGAAAGAGGAGATAGGAGATTACACTCAACTACCAATTTAGATGAAAGCACACAACAATCAAAAGAGAATTTTATTCAAAAATCAACAACCTTTACAAATGGCACCACCGGCCTATTTATAGCATTTTACAACTCACACGAAAAAACAACAAAATTATAACATCTCCTAAGTCGGTTCCGACTTACGACCTACGACATAACTCGGTGACGACTTATCCACAAAAGAGTAGACGACTTAAGAAAATAGTTACAACACCGACATAACAACATATTACAACAGAAAATTACAAGTCTTAAGTCGGTGGCGACTTATCACTTCTCCGACTCACGACTCATCACATTTATACAACACAACCGACTTACGACTTATAAACGACACGACTTAACCATATGTACAGAAACAATATAACACGTTACAACGCACAACCCTTAACTCGGCTCCGACTTAAGATATCCCTCGACTTAGCATATATACCGACTTACCTAGTACACGAGTTACGACTCAAACAACAAACGATTTAACCCAGTTCAGGCGACTCATCTTAAGTCGTAACTCGGCGACGACTCATCCCTTCTCTTAAGTCGTAGACGACTTACCCCTTGTTTGTTCTCAACTCGTGCTGCTCCTCCTGAATCTTTCTTCTTAAGTTGTGGATGACTTATGTCAGCCTCTTCCTTGAGTCGTGGACGACTCGTGCCTTCCGCTTCAATAACTCGTCTTTCCGCTTCGATAACTCGTGGACGACTCATGCCAGTTTTGTTAAGTCGGTCACGACTTAGACCTTCAATTTCCTTAAGTCGGAAACGACTTAGTACTTGGCCTGCATCATCCTCCCTAGGTTGAGAAAAATTCATCCTCTAATTTGCGCCATCCTTTTCCACTATAAGTTCATCCCCATGATATGGTACTAGAAGCTTAACATTGAATACGTCCGACGTGTACACATCATTTGGCAGCTTCAATTTATAAGCATTTTCATTGATTTTCTTTAAAATTTCCACTGGACCAATCTTTCATGCTTTCAATTTATTGTACGTTCCCACCGGAAAACGATCTTTTGTTAACACTGCATAAACCATATCTCCTTCATTAAACTCAACATTTCTTCGCTTCAAGTCTGTAGAGTATTTATACTTCTCATTTGCTTTCTCCAATCGCTCCTGAACGATTTTATGACATTCCACCAATCCAAAAACAAAATCAGTAGCTTTCTTAACTGTCTTCTTTGATTGTGGCACTACCGTCAAGTCCAACGGTCCCTTCGGTAAGCTTGAATATACTATCTGAAATGGACTGAACCCTGTACTACGATTCACTGCATGATTATGAGCAAACTCTACCTGGCATAACTTCATGTCCCAACTCTTCAGATTATCTTGCACAAGACACCTCAACAAATTTCCCAACGATCTGTTAACAACCTCGGTCTGTCCATCCGTCTGCGGATGATAAGCACTACTGAATTTCAATTTCGTTCCCACCATCTTCCACAAACTTAACCAAAAGTGACTCAGAAATCGAGTATCTCTATCCGACACAATAGATCCTGGCAGTCCATGAAGTCGATAGATCTCCTTGAAAAACAATTGAGCAACATGAACAGCATCCGCCGTCTTCTTACACGCAATAAAATGTGCCATCTTCGAAAATCTGTCCACCACAACGAATATAGAATCATTTCCCCTCTGAGTTCTAGGCAATCCCAAAACAAAATCCATACTGATATCCACCCATGGTTTTACAGGCACGGGTAACAGCATATATAAACCAGCATTAGTCGCAGTTCCTTTCAAAACCTGACAAATATGACAACGCTCCACAAACCTCTCCACCTCTTTCCTCATCGATGGCCAAAAATAAGATTGTGAAATCAACTGTAATGTACGGTCTCTCCCAACATGTCCTTCTTCATGTAGCTCCTTCACAATTTTCATTCTTAAACTGCAATCAGGTATGCACAATCGATTTCCTTTGAACAGAAAACCATCTACCATCACGAATTCATTCGTCTCCCCATTCTTGACTTTATCAACAAACTTCATAAAGTAAGGATCTTCCACAAATAATTCCGGTAACATGTCAAATCCCGTCACTTCAACCTTCATTGTTGTCAACAAATGATTTCTTCTACTCAAAGCATCAGCCACACGATTCGTCACCCCTGACTTGTGTTTAACAACAAAAGTAAACTGTTGCAGATATGCAATCCACGATGCATGTCTTGCTGAAATCTTGTCTTGCCCTTGTAAATGCTTCAACGCCTCATGATCAGTATACAGAACAAACTCTTTCTAAAATAGATAATGTCTCCAGTGTTTGATAGCTTGCACAACAGCATAGAACTCCACATCATATGTACTGTATCGCTTCTTTACTCCTGACAATTTCTCACTGAAATAGGCAATAGGACGACCCCTTTGACTCAACACTCCTCCAATCCCAACCTTTGACGCATCAGTATGTAATTCAAACAACAACTGAAAATCAGGTAATGCTAGGATTGGTGCTGTCGTCAACAACTCCTTGATTCGTTCAAAAGCAACTCCTGCTTCCTCCGTCCATGTAAACTGTTTACCCTTCATACAATCAGTCACAGGCGCCATCACACTACTAAAGTGTGGAATAAACCTTCGATAAAATGAAGCCAACCCGTGAAAACTACGAACTTCCGTTATCGTCTTGGGCTGTGGCCAATCTCTAATTGCTTCAACTTTACTTTGGTCAACCTGTATTCCTTTCTCTGAAACAACATACCCTAAAAATAACACACTGTGCGTCATGAACACGCATTTCTTTGTAGCAGCATAAAATTGTTCTTCACGTAGAATAATCAGCACTTCCCTCAAGTTTTGAACATGCTCTTCCATACTCCTGCTATATATCAGAATATCATCGAAATACACCACCACAGACTTTCCAATGAATGGTCTAAAAATCTGGTTCATCACCCTCATGAAAGTACTCGGTGCATTTGATAAGCCAAATGGCATAACCAACCATTCGTATAGACCCTCCCTGGTTTTAAAAGCAGTCTTCCACTCATCACCTGGTCTAATACGAATCTGATGATATCCGCTCTTCAAATCAATCTTCGAAAAGATAGTAGCTCCGCTTAATTGATCCAACAAATCATCAAGCCTTGGCATTGGAAACCTGTATCTTACAGTAATCTTATTCAATGCTCGGCTGTCAGTGCACATCCTCCACGTCCCATCCTTCTTGGGTACCAATAAAGCTGGTACAGCACAAGGACTCAGACTCTCCTACACACGCCCCTGTTCAAGTAATTCTTCCACTTGCCTTCTCAATTCTTCATGTTCCTTCGGACTCATTCGATAATGTGGTCTGTGTGGCAATACAGCACCTGGAACAAGATCTATCTGATGTTGTATATCCCTCAACGGTGGTAACTCCGTTGGTAACTCCTCTGGAAATACATCGTCAAATTCTTTCAAAACTGGTTTAACTTCTTCTGGAATTTCAACTTCTTCACTGCTCTCACGCCCAATCAATAAAAATACTTCAGGCTCCTCCTCTACTTCCTTCACAAACTCCTTCAAAGATAACAAAGTTTTGAGCTCTTCAATCTCCTCCAACTTGTTTTCCTCCTGTTGTCGCTTCTTTGGAACTAGAGTAATCTTTGTGCCTTCAAACATGAAACTATAACTGTTGGTACGCCCATCATGTTGTACTGCTCTATCATACTGCCACGGTCTTCCCAGCAACAAATGACAAACGTCCATATCTACCACATCGCACCAGATTTCATCTTTGTATTTCTTTCCAATTGAAAAATTCACACGAGCCCTTCGTCCAACCTTCACCTCCCCGCCTTTCCTCAACCAAGCTAGCTTGTACGGTTTCGGATGTTTCTCAGTCTTCAATGCCAATTTCCTCATAGCTTCGGAAGAAATTATATTATCATAGCTTCCAGCATCAATAACAAATTTGTAAACCTTTCCCAAAATGGTACATGTTGACTGAAAAATATTGCTCCTAAACCAACTACAATCCTCCTCTTGCTTTGGTGTTAAACAGGACCTCTTCATCATGAGATTATAACCTTCGTCTCCCGACACTTTTTCTTCCTCCTCATCAGGTGGTGAATTGGAACATTCAGCTTCTTCATCCTCAACCTCTGCTATCATCGCTCTCTTCTTCGGTTTTGGACATTCGCTACTCTTGTGACCCATTTCTTGGCAATTCTAACATTTGAAACCGTTGTTAACCTTTGTCTTCTCAGCCTCCTTCACTACTGGTCTACTGATAGGTTTAGAAACATTAGAACTCCCACCAACACCCTTCGCTTGGTTGTTAGAATTAGTAAACACACCACTTCCTCGTCGTCCCTGTTTCTCCCAGGCCAACGCTTTCTGATGTGCTTCCGCTACAGATCTGGGATCAAACATATTAACCATATCCTGAATCTGCATTCGCAATCCTCCAACAAATCTGGCTGTTAACTGTTCTTCTGTCTCCATAATATCGTTCCTTGCAATCAGTTGATAAAATTCATCAGCATAGTCATTCACAGATTTCGTTCCTTGTCTCAAGTTTTGCAATCTTTGATACATATGCGACTGATAGTTATAAGGTAAGAATGTCGCTTTCATCAATTTCTTCATATTCTCCCAAGATTCAACTTTTGACTTCCCCATCCGCTCACGTGTAAGTTTGGTTTGCTGCCACCATGCCAAAGCTCTACCCCTCAGCCTCGTAGCAACCAACTTCACTCTACGATGTTCTGGAACTTCTTTGAAGTCAAAAATCTCCTCAACATTAGCTACCCAATCTAGAAACTCCTCCGCTTGCATACCACCTTTGAATTCAGGAATTTCAGTCTTCATCCCCGACTCCCACTTGTGATCATACTCAGAGTAATTTCTTCCTTGTCCTCGTCCTTGTCCTCGAACACTACCACCATCATACTCCTCTTCAAAATCAGATGTATATCGTTGTCTATCTCGTCCACCCACATCTCTACTACCATCACGCCTACCACCATCATCCCTTCTATCTACATTCCTCCATTCACGATCATTCACGTTCCTCCCACACCTTTGATCATTGTCAACACTTCTTTCTCGATTGGATTGTGGTGAGACTCTACTTCCCCCATGGTTAGATTCAGGTGAAACCCTTCTCCGATTTTGATTCATCTCCGTCATAAGCTTCTCTAACCGGCCAATTCCTTCGTTAAGCTTTTCACTAAAGTTTTCATTGATTCTTTGCTCCATCTCATCAGCTTCTTCTCTTCGATACAAAGCTTCTACGTTTTGGTGGCGATTAGCTCTTCTTGGCGGCATACTTGAAATCTTCCAAACTCTTCAACACTTCAAAATTCAAACACTTTTCGGACTTTGATCCAAAATGAAATGGATCGAAAACTTCCACTTTGATGCAAATCGCGATGAACACGATGGACAAAGTTTCGGCCTCCCACTCAAATCCGATCAAACAACTTCAATATAAAGTCGAACACTTCAACTTGATTTCGGCCGTGATAACAAAACTCAAATCTTCAAAATGATTAGGCTCCAAGTCTCGATCTAGCTATGATTGGCTAGAACAGGCTCTGATACCAAAACTGACGCAGCGGATTAAACAAAACAATCTTCAATCGGTGAAAGTAGTAATCAGTGGATTGGAAGATACTGAAATGCCCAAATTTGTTGATCCGAAGATACCGAATTCTAGCTATCCTGAACTCATTGATCGCGCACGATACCGGGTTCAAAGATCTTCAATTCTTCAAGCGTTGATCAAGCGCACTTGATTTTGCGAATCGGCTTCTACAATCATTGAATCGAGCGCACTCGATTAACCGAAAAAGGAGATAGGAGATTACACTCAACTACCAATTTAGATGAAAGCACACAGCAATCAAAAGAGAATTTTATTCAAAAATCAACAACCTTTACAAATGGCACCACCGGCCTATTTATAGCATTTTACAACTCACACGAAAAAACAACAAAATTACAACATCTCCTAAGTCGGTTCCGACTTACGACCTACGACATAACTCGGCGATGACTTATCCACAAAAGAGTAGCCGACTTAAGAAAACAGTTACAACACCGACATAACAACATATTACAACAGAAAATTACAAGTCTTAAGTCGGTGGCGACTTATCACTTCTCCGACTCATGACTCATCACATTTATACAACACAACCGACTTACGACTTATAAACGACACGACTTAACCATATGTATAGAAACAATATAACACGTTACAATGCACAACCCTTAACTCGGCTCCAACTTAAGATATCCCTCGACTTAGCATATATACCGACTTACCTAGTACACGAGTTACGACTCAAACAACAAACGATTTAACCCAGTTCAGGCGACTCATCTTAAGTCGTAACTCGGCGGTGACTCATCCCTTCTCTTAAGTCGTAGACGACTTACCCCTTGTTTGTTCTCAACTCGTGCTGCTCCTCCTGAATCTTTCTTCTTAAGTCGTGGATGACTTATGTCAGCCTCTTCCTTGAGTCGTGGACGACTCGTGCCTTCCGCTTCAATAACTCGTCTTTCCGCTTCGATAACTCGTGGACGACTCATGCCAGTTTTGTTAAGTCGGTCACGACTTAGACCTTCAATTTCCTTAAGTCGGTAACGACTTGGTACTTGGCCTGCATCAGGGTTGAAATGATATACATCCGTATCACTTGATCATGGGGTATAAAATTATATACGGACACCGGATTGGTAAAATTAAATGATTTTTAAATCCTTAAATTTTAAATTCAGTAAAATGATATTGTGAAATAAAATTTGATTTATATCAACTAACTTATTTTCAAAAATCCAAGTTTAAATGTTGAAATTGGAGTTGGTTTAATGAATTGTTTAAAGAATAAAAATAGAAATTTCAAAATTGAATTTTGAAATATAAATTTAATTTATCGAAATTGAGTTATTGAAAATGTTTGAATATTTAAACTTTGAAATCTATGAGATTGAAGAACTTTAAAATTTTAGTTCAAACATGAGCTTGAAATCGATATAAATTTAAATGAATTTATGGGAATTTGAGTTGAAAGAAAAATTTAGTTTGTTGAAACCTGGATATGGTCCAGATTTGTTGGAATGAAAGAAATATCCTAATTTTGATATCAATTTCAAATTAATTATTTTAATATAAACTGTTTAAAGATTTATTATTTTAAAAATCCCGATTATTAAGAGTTTCAAACTATTAAACTATTTTGACCTATTTTAAAACCATTAAACTACTTTAATCTATTTTAAAACTATTAAACTACTTTAATCTATTTTAAACCATTTAAACTATTTTAAAGTATTTTAAACTACTTCAACTTATTTAAACTATTTATGACTGTCTAAACTATATTTCTAAATTTCAAACGGTGCAAGGTTGAATTGGTTATATTAAAATCCTTGATTTAAAGTGAATATGGTTAAATGATGTTAGGATCTGAAATGATATTTTCTAGTGAAATAACATATTCTGAGTAAATATGATGATTTTAAAATAAGGGTTTAACCTATTTTGGAAATATGATTTCAGGTGTGATATGATTTTGAAAGTGAATATGTTTCGAAAGGGATATGGTTATAATTGAATATGATATTTTGATATCAATTATGAAACGGTTTTGGAAATGTAAAAGAACCATCCGGTGTGAAATAAGCTTTTGGTTGCTAAAGAGACCGGGATCGGATATTGTCATACTCTCTGCCAATACCGAACAATTCTATATGAGGTATTTATGTAGCCCTGACTCCCGTGAGTCAGCTTGATGTGGCTAAAACAGGAGCCATGCCGGGCCAAGTGAGGTCGCTCCTCCTATCGGGCACATTTCTTTGATACCATATTATGACTTTGTGATTGATTTAGTGGCCACACCTCGATTTGATTATAGGAGTGTGTTTCGAGGTGGACGGTAGTAGCTGCTATGTGTTACCACTAGTTTGGATCCACAAAACAGTAGTATCCTACCCTGGGCATTGCCTCACATGCCTTGTCACATGCCTTATCGTGCCCATTATGAGTTTGGTTTATATCGTACCTATGGAGTGCTCCCTGAGTATCCCATCAGTTTGGTGGGGCTTACAGTATCTGTATAGACTACAGGAATATATAAAAATGTGTTAAGGAGGATATGGGTAATGCCTTAACACTATTTTAATACTTTTCTTTACTATAGACACTATTATAATAGCGTATTGTACTATATATGTAGATAGTTTAACGGATCCTTAGGAGATGGAATCTCGAACATCTCTTAAGTTATTGCACTCACGTTAGACACTGGATAAGAGATGTCAAACCCCGTAAACATCTCTGAAGCCGTCACACTTATATTTATTTACTGTTGATTTACTTACATAAAATCTTTTAGTTCTGACTCGAGTGTTTTGTCTTTTCAATTCGCTCGGGTCAGTCTGAGCTTTTCAGTGTATCGAAGACTGCTTTTCCGGAGGACGAAGACGAAGATTTAGTACTATTATTATTTATTATCTTTATTCCACTTCATCATGTTGTTATGCTGCATTATTTATTATTTCTTAATGTGTGTAACTCTGATCTGTATTGTAAAAGTGAAACCAAATGCTATTTGTAAAACAGCTTCATGACTTGTTATTTGGTTATTATATTTTGTTATTCCACTGTGAGATTCCGTGTTTGTTTTATTTCTTTCTCTTCTTTTCTTATTTACCCCATAACAATCCTCCGCTTTAAATGGTTTGAGTTTGGCATGTGTGGTTTATTGTCGATTTAAACCATCCAAAAAGGTGGGTCGTTACAGAAATGGAGTTGGAGCCAAATGGAATTGAATTGTAATTGTTATAACTCCATGGAATAAATATAGACTTGGGTTATGGAAACCCAATCGATGATAATCGGAAATGGATTAATTGAATGAACTAATTTAATAAATTAGTGAATGGAGTGGAATTTGATTTACAATGACTTGGTGTTAAAAATAGAATTAGATTTAATTTGTGTGTAATTTGAATATATTATATGTAAATATGAATTGAAGGCTAATAAATTGTTTGAGAATCGTTCAAATTGAATGAAAGGGTATTTAAATTGATTGGAAGCGACTAATTGAATGTTTGAACCTTGTATTTGTTTATGCATTCAAAATATACATACCATAACATGTTGTGTAATGAAACATATGTGTTTAGTTAGTGAAATGAATGAAATGTTATTAAATTTCATGTTTTGGGACTTTCGTGTTTAAATTTAGTAAGTACAGGTACAAGAAGACCATTTGGCTATATTTTGGTTGTGCGATTGCATGTAAATTGAGCGAGCTTGCTTAATAATGCTAAAATAAGGTACGCTTAAGAATTAGCGCGCGAAAAATAAAAGTATTGTTATATATTGTGTTCCGGCCATGAAAGCCGGTGTATATCTTTTTATCATATTTGTGATATTGTAAAATGCTCTCCATACAAGGGAGACTCTACCAAAAAATTTCGAAAATCTAGGGTGTTAGAAAAAAAATTTGAAAACTTTTGGAATTTTTTTTAACTAAAAGGTTGATTTTTGAATTGAAATTGTAATAAGGGACTTTGGTTTAGGAATGAAAACTAATTGTTTTGAATGGAACTAAAAAAATTGGGAAAATGAAATATCAAGTTTTAACTAAGTGGATTTTGATAAGATAATGGGTTTGGTGCATTTTTCCTACATTAGCAATTTCGGGGACGAAATTCTTTTAAGAAGGGAGGAATGTAACGACCCGGATTTTTCCGACGTTTGATTTGGAATAGTTAAATGGTTTTAAATATTGATTTGGAATATAAGTTAATTTTTGAATATGAAGATTTTGGTTGAAAGTATAGAATGAATTTAAAATTTCAAATATAGCGATTTATCGTAATACGGAATTGGTGAATAATTGAAATTTGGATTGATTATGAATTGGAACGATTTCTAATGTTATTATAAAATTCTATTTGAATTAGAATTGAGTTAGTAAGTTTTTAAAACTTGAATTTCAAGTGATTTCGAAAGTCTTTTAGATCGTCGATTTAATCGACGCGTTAATATAGCGATCCGAGGCACCATCTCGAAATTTGACGAAACCAGGTCCATTAGATCCATAATAGTGTATTATTATAGGATTTCAAATTTCGTATTGGTTGGAGTTATCGTTTGTTCGTTCGAGCTGAAAACGCTCAGAATTAATTTAATTTAAAATCGTTGATATTAAAAAGCTATCTTCCACATACGATCGAACTAGGCCTCGAGACTAGTTCCATTGCGTTCGAAATAGGGATATAACATTAGGAATGCCAGACGGCATGTCTAAATAGGAGTTCGAGATTTCCCTGTATATAATACGTGATATTTTGAATATAAATTAAAAACAAAATGTCAAACTTTACATCAGTCGAATTACCCTTCTCGAGCCAACCTACATATGAAACGCGCCATCTCCCTCGTTTTTTTAAAACACGCGAGTTCTCTCTTCCATTATTCTGCAGTTTGAGACTTAAAATAAAAAAATAAAATGAAATGAAAAAAATTCGCGAGCAAGGGGGAGAGGGTCGCAGCAGCGTGCGTGGTCGCGGAGCTTGGCAAGGCGAAAGCGGAGTCGCACGTTAGGGTTTTCTCGTCGATCGAGCATTAGGAAGGCCGCGATCTTGAATTGCTCTGATAGGCGGAGGTGTGGCGATCTCGATGGGGAGAGGCAGTCGCAATTGGGAATGGATTCGAGCACGCTGGAGGCACGGCTTGGTTTTTCATGGAAGCACGATCGATGGTTGAAGTCAGAAGTTGAGACGTGGCCTGGAAGCTTATAACGAACGAGGGGGTTGTTAGGGTTAAGGTAATTTCTTAGTTAATGATGTAATTAAATTTAGTTAATGATATTATTAAAAATCAAATGCTTATTAATGTGATAAATTATCCATACGAGGTCCAAAAATCACGGTATCAGTCACATTGGATTCGTAGATGTGAAATATAAAAATCTAGAATTATTTTGGAATTTTTGGAGTCAGCTAGGATTTTAGATAATTTAAAATCTGGATGTTCGGAGTGGAACAAAATATAATATATAATAATAGATTTTTATACAAAAGAATTAGTAGCTGTTAATATACACACAATCATCAGAGTACAACAATCAACAATCAATCTGGACAGTTATAGTAACTTGTCCTCTTAAATACTTAATATACAATATAACACACATGGTGGAATATAATCAAGTACGGGAAATACGCCTGAGAATTCTCCAGCTCGTCTCCTGAGCTCCATAGCATCCTAACCTGAATCTGTAATACTCGATCTGACCCGAGCATTATAATGAAATAACACCCGAGTCAGTCTGGAAAACCAGTGTGAGAAAACACACTCAAGTTGAATTATTACCGTTATCAAAATCTTTTGGAAACAAAGATATCTCGTAAGACCACGCCACACATAAATACGACGGGTTTTTACCTTACGATAACCAAAACACTTTATATAAAAATCCTCTGATATTATAATAGTGTCTATAGAAGATAAACTATAAAGTAGCTAAAATGCTTGCATCTCACGTTTTAGCATATTTGATATACAACTAAAACCGTACAGGCTCGTAGTGAATATTGGATTTCATACAATGATTGGGCTACTTGGGTACCGCCTGCCGTAGTACATCTCTAGAAAAATGTACCGAGATCATACCTAACGATCCCTGCCAGCACAGGACCGGCCTGCCCCTTGTTGGATAGTACCGAATATGTTATCACCCCGGTTGTTCCCACCCTATTGAGCGCTCTCTTTTCCATGCACTACCATATCCATAATTATAATATATCCGAGGGTATCTAGAAAAGTGATAACATACCCTACTTGGGTGCGACCCACTTAGCCCTGCTGCATCTACCCTGTTTTAATCATCCTCGGTTGATGAGGCTTGAGGCTACGTTTTACCTTTAACATGTCATTCATACTAGGAATGCTAACACTGCTTTCCATACCACGGTGCAAATGATAGCATTCATCCATACAAGTTGTTATGGGTCTGAACAAACCGAATCTCCAAATCACTGTCTTCATTACTTTCACGACATCACAATTCGTAATGCACAAATCAAATCGAAGTGGTTTTCGGGAAATCCGATCCCGATCTCTTCGAAACGATTAACCAATTTGGCCAAATTTGATAGTCAGTTATTTAACTATCAAATAACATCCATAAACAGTTACTAGGCCCATATTATAAATTGTCCAAATATTTATTTCAAAATATCTTTACAAAGATATATATCCAAATCTCTTCCAATATTTCAATATTCGAAAAAAAATTCAAATACTTATATCCATAACCGGATATTTTTGTACCGTCTCAATACTTAAAAATATTTTCTTCCAATTCCATTTATAATTCAACACTTCGAAAATATTTCTATAATAATA
Source organism: Allium fistulosum (assembly GCA_030737815.1). NCBI lineage: Eukaryota > Viridiplantae > Streptophyta > Magnoliopsida > Asparagales > Amaryllidaceae > Allium > Allium fistulosum. The sequence goes on from CM060908.1 coordinate 329,687,060, forward strand.
ATCTCGTAGTTAAAATATTTCAAACCCTTCCAGCCCAATACTTAGGAAATATTTATTAGTATATTTTCCTAAAACCATGTTATTTCCAATACTTAGGAAATGATGCTATTTATTTCCTATTTCTCAAAATTTTTACAATTTATTTGTAAATCCTTTAACTCACTTGTAACAAAATCTATTAGTTTTTGGAATTTCATTAATTAATTTCCTTTAAAAATTTCCAAATCGATTATACTTGTCTATAATTCCAACTACCCATTTCTAATTTCCTTTTACGAATTCTAATTCATTTTCGAAGTTCTCATATTTCGACATTCCAGAAGTCTTCCTTAAGTTCCATAATTCCATTACAAGATTTCTCTTATACAAATCATATCCGTTAAATTACCCAATTAATAAATCTCGAGAGGATTTATAAATAAATTTCAATCATTACAAAACTCTATCTATATGATAATTATTTTTAAAGAATAATAATTTATTTTAAAACATGTTTAAGTAATTATTTAAAATATAAAACACTTTAAATAAAGATTGGTAGCTCATTTCCAATTCATTTCTGAATAAAACTAATCGATTTACAAAGCTGATTTTAAAAATTAGAATTTAATTTCAATTAATCTTAGATATTTGAAAAATCCACTTTCCGAAGCATTTCAATACTAAAACAGCTTTATATTACATAGTTTAATAAATAAAATTTTACCTTTTAAACAAAACTTAAATTCTTGATAATTTTTTTTAAATTCCAATTGCCAGTTTCAATTTATAAATCCCTCTCGATTCATAACACATCGATTTCATTCTGATTCCCTAAACATTCTCACATTTTGAAAATAGAATCCACTATTTTTCCCAAACCCGATTTCCATATCTCGATATAAATTCACAATGTGAATTTATATTCTCAATTTATCAACTGATATCCTTTTCCATTATTTATAAACATCGTTTATAAATTTATAAACTCCTTTGAGTTTCCCTTGTTTATAAAACTAATCTCATTTGTAAAATCTCATTTTTGAATCCGTTCCTTAATAAATCCCATTTATTTTTCAAATCTATTTTTAATATCGATTTCAACTTCTTTTCCATAAATCCAGAAATATCACTTAAAAATCCATTGTTAAAAATCCTTTATATAAATTATTTTTAAATCTTTAATTAAAACATTTTATGAACAGTTGAGTACAAATCCAAAATCAAGTCATTGTTTTATCCAAATCAATTTCCTTTAAAATAATCCAAATTTCGATATAAATATTTTTATGTCCAAAATTTCCTTTTAATTCCTTCAAATTCTAAAATAATATTTATGGTATTTAAATTACCATAATTAAGGCCGATGCTACTATAACATCCAATAAATCAAATCACACAACAATCCATAACAGATTATTCAATCACATCATATATCGCTATATATGAAAAAAATTTAATATATTTGAGGAATCCAGTTGGATCCCTCCAACCTGTTTCCCTACAGCCATAGCGGTTATATAACATAAAGTACCAATCCCGCTTCGAGGCAGGATATCGCGAGAATATAGGGTCATCGCTATTATGCGGGGCGCATAGTGTCTCATCTGCTCCAATCGGCAGGAAATGTACTCAACTGCTAATATATACTACTAAATATAATATAACATCCAACTGATAATAATTTATAAATTCATCCAATCAATCAATACATAATTTTAACATTTAAAATTATAACCAACAATCCAAAATGAGTGAGATTTACTCACCTTTATCTTAGCTGTCGCTTCTGTGTTCTGGTTCGTCTAAAATCAAACAGACATTTGATTTTAGCACGAAATTCTAATAGCTTAGATCATGACCAATTCAGTTCCAATGCGTAGATTTTGCAATAACGATCGCAACGCAACTTGTTGCGTTCAATTCTGACATCATATGAAGAATTTACGATATTTATAAGATTTTACGATTTAAACAATATAATTAAAAATCTTAATTTCTGTCATTAAGATAATTAAACTTCATGCTTGTATATACCCAGATCGAACCCATCGTGCACGCACTCCATTCAATGCTGCTCCCTCCACGATCGCCGAGGAGACGATCGAATGTTGCTAATCGATTGCTCCTACCCCTACGCACCATCGCCTATGGCCACATGAAGCTTGGCCACCCCCATGTGACGCAGCACCCCCACGAACGTGCGACCTTCACGAGCCGATTCTGGCGAATACAAGCCACCATCGTCAATCTCGACCGTTGGATTTATAGAACTCACCAAGCTCTTCGATTCCCTAGTTAAAGTCTCGGCCTAAAACTACATGGATGGGGAGATAAACAGGGAGGAAGGATCGAAGGTTCTCGGCTGTTTGAATTGAATATGGCGGCAGCTGTTAGATTAGGGCTAGTGTTTGAGTTTGAAGGTCCTTATATAGGTAAGTTTAAAACACTATTCATCGCCAAATTTTCCCGAACTCCAATCGAAGCGTGTTGCCTGGCGTTTATAATGTTTTACCCCTATTTTGAACACAATGAAATATATATAAGGAGCCAATTCATCGTATTTAGAAGATAGGTTTTCGAATCTAATTATTTTAATTAAAATTACTTAAATAAATTTCTTTGCGTTTCAGCTTTGCACGACCAAACCGTAAGTCCGATTGACACGAAATTTGAAATCCTATAATAACTCATTATTATGGATCCAATGAAACTAGTTTCGTCGAAATCCGAGACTGTGCCCTAGATCGCTATTTTTACGCGTCGATTAAATCGATGATTTCAAAAATTGGCAAAATCACTTGAAATTTCAGTTTTAAAAACTTACTAACTAAACTTTAATTCAAATAGAATTTATATTCACTTTAAAATTCATTTCAATTCATATTCAGCTCAAATTCCAATTATTAGCACTATTTGTATTACGATAATCGCTATATTTGAAATTTAAATCTTATTCCACTTATTCGATCGATAAACTTCATATTAGAAATCGATTTACATTCCAAAATTAACATTTAAAATAAATTAAATGTTCAAAATCAAACAATTGAAAAATCTGAGTCATTACATATATAGTAGTATATATATTAGTAGTTGGTTATATTTCCCGCCGATTGGAGCAAATGAGACACTATGCGCCTCGCATAATAGCGGATGATCCTATATTACCGCGATATCCCGCCTCGAAGCGGGATTGGTATTTTATGTTATAGAACATCTGTGGATGCAGGGAAACTGGTTGGAGGGATCCAACTGGATTCCTCAAAAATATATTGATGATTTCATATATAGTGATATATGATGTGATTGAATAATCTCTTATGGATTGTGTGTGATTTGATATATTGGATGCTATAGTAGCACTGGCCCTAATTTTGGTATTTTAAATACCATAAATAATATTTTTTAATTTTAAAAAAGAAATTCATAGGTAATTTTTGGAAATAAAAATATTTATATGGAAATTGGAATATTGAATAAGAAATGGGTTTGGATTAAATAAAAGATTTGATTTGTAATTCACTTAACTATTTTGTAAAGTGGTTTAGATAAATATTTTTGAAATTAATTTATACAAGAAATTTGGAACAACAGATTTTATTAATATGTCGTAAATTATAAATTGAAGTTGAAATCAAGTTTTGAATATATTTGGAATTATAATTGGATTTATTGAGAAATAGATTTCTAAATGGAATTTTAAATAGAAATTGTTTTATAAATGGATTTTAGTAATATAAATTGGTTACAAATTGGGAATGAGTTATTAAGTTATGAACAATGTTTATAAATAAAGTGGAATGATTATTATTTGATAAATTGGGAACATAAATTCACAGTGTGAATTTAAAATGAAATATGGAAATCGATTTAGAAAGAAATAATGGATTCTAATTTGGAATTTGGAAATGGTTATGAAATTGGAAATGAAAATCGATTTGTGATAAATCGAGGGAGATTTATAGATATAAAATGGTTATGTTAAAATTTAAAAATATATTATTATCGAGAAGTTAAGTTTTGTAAAATAAAAAGGATTTTTTATTTATTAAACTATGTAGTTTTAAAAACTGTTAATTAGAGTAAAAATATATTATGTAGTTGATGGTTACTAGTGATACATTCCCAATTTGGTAATGTGGCATACGAAGTGCTGTTGATCATTTTTGATCAAAGCGTGGCTTTGTGAAAAAGCGTGGCTTTGTGAAAAAGCATAGTTTTGTGGACGAGACTTCGTCGAGCCTCACAACCCGGTAATGGTCGAAACAGGAATGTTGCGGCAAAGGTTTGTAGGGGTAGCGCCCCTAGGGTATGTCATTTCCTTCTGGATAAAAGGTGATATCATGGTATGGAGCCCAGATATCTTACCTATGTTGATTAGATTTTGTGGTTGTTGCTTTATGATTGAGGATCCTCGGATAAAGGTTGGTAACGACCGGGGGATGACATAGCTCATGTGTTAGTTACCTAGTTACAGCTGTACAGCGTGAGGTAGCGTCAGTGTGTTAGTTACCTAGTTACAGTTGTATAGCGTGAGGTAGCGTCGACCTTTTGTTTGCAGAGATCCGATTAGGATCCGGGACGTCTTTCCAGAGGCGTTTCCATTTCAGAAAGGAAGTTCCTTAGCCTGATCATTTGTTGGAAATCCAAAGAAACAATACGAACCCTGTACGGTTTTAGTTGTATTACCTGCTATGGAATGTGGCGGTAACCTGCTATTGAACGTAGTAGCTATAGTAGGCATACAATAATGGTTGTATGCTGGCTAAGATTTATATTATATTTTCGAAATGTTTTTTCTACACTATGCACTAGTAATAATATCAAAAGAGTTTTGATTTTGCGTAGTAAGCATGTTTGACTATCATAAGAAGAAATCTCCTCCAATTCTGCGATTGCATTGTGTGTGTGGCGGGAGGTCTTATGGTAGTTTCATTTTTGAAAAGCTTTGCGGATTTAAATGTTGAAAATTCTTTTGTTTAAAGATAAACTGTTTTGTTTGCTCACACCAGTCCCACGACTGACCTGGAGTTTATTGTTCCCTTCCTAAACTCTGGGTGCCCACCATTTTCCACACGGGCAGTCTAGAGTTGGGTTTTTCAGATATTCAGGTTTAGTAGATTATCTGGAGCTAGTTCAGTTCTTGGAGTTCATGGACTGACGTTGCTGGTGTTATATATTTTCTTTCCGCTGCTATTTCTTGTATCATATCTCTGATGTATATTGATATCTGTTGTATCATTCTGTTGTATCTATCATTGTATCAATGTTATATATATTGATATATTCTTTCTTTTCCGCTGTGTTGTTATACTTAATGTTGTTATAAGCTCCGGCGACTCGGATTTGAATGGTCGAATCTATGGCATTCAAGTACGATGTAAAGTATGGATGTCGATTTTCGAACGCGAAAATTCGAATCGTTACAGTATTATTATTATATATATATATATCTATGTGTGTGTAGAATTTAAAAGTAAGTGATGGGATTTTTATTTATAAATTCTCTTGAGATTGTGACCGGAGTTTATTGAACGGATGTGATTTTATAAAAGAAATCTTATAACAAATTTTTTGGAAACTTAAGGGATTTTCGAAATGGTTAGATTTGTGAACTTCAAAAAAATGAATCCGAATTCATAAAAGAAGTTATAAATTGGTAAATGAGATTTTAAATAAGTGAAATCGATTTTGGAAATGGTAGAAGGGATTTTTAAAATTTCCAGATATCTATGAAATGAGTTTTAATGAGTTGTAACTTTACAAAATGGGTTGTAAATGGTTGTATGAAGTTGGATAAGAGAATATTTCCTCGTTTGTCAATATACCTATAAAATCGATAAGTTATGAATAATTCCCTAAGTATTAGAATGAAGGGTTTTGGAAATATTTTAACTACGGATTGGTTTATATAGAAATATTTCCTAAGTAATGAGTTATAAAATGGAATTTGGAAATATTTCTAAGTAACGAGATGGTTCGAAAATATCCTGTTATGGATTTAAGTATTTGAATTTGTTTTCGAATAGAAATATTGGAAGAGATTTGGATATATATCTTTGTCAAGATATTTTCAAATAAATATTTTGGAAAATTTATAATATGGGCCCAGTGACTGCTTATGTGTGTTATTTGATAGATAAATAACCAACTATCAAATCTGGCCAAATTCGTTAATCGTTTTGAAGAGACCGGGATCATATTTAATTATCCAAAAACAAATTCGATCTGGTTTGTACGTTACGAATTGTGATATCGTGAAGATAATGAAGACGGTGATTTTGGAGATTCGGTTTGTTCAGACCCAGAACAACTTATATGGATGATTGCTATAATTTGCATCGTTGCCAGGAAGGCATTGTTAGCATTCCAAGTATGAATGCTATTCTAAAGGTAAAACGTAGCCTTAAGCCTCATCAACCGGGAATGACTAAAACATGGGAGATGCAGCAGGGCTAAGTAGGTCCACCCAAGTAGGATATGTTATCACTTTTCTAGATACCCTCGGATATATTATAATTATGGATATGGTTGTGCGTAGAAAAGAGAGCGCTCGATTAGGTTGGGAACACCTGAGGTGATAACATATTTGGTACTATCCAATAAGGGGTAGTGTAACGACCTGGATTTTTCGACGGTAAATTGTGAACAGTTAAATGGTTTTAAATATTTAAGTTGAGTTATAGATTGATTTTGAATATAAATTTGGGTTTACTTATAAAATAGATTCAAAATTTAAATATAGCAATTTATTGAATAATTTAATCATTGAAGTTTATAATTGAATATTGGTTAAAATAGTGAATCTGGAGTTTTAAGCCCGATAAAAATAATTTAAAGGCTTATAAAATTTATATTAGTAATACTGAAGATAATGCAAATTTTAAAATTGAATTTAAAGGTGGTTTGTTCAGTTAAAAATATAAAAATAAAAAATATATCGTTTAAATTGGCATTTAAAATAGCCTTCCGATGCACAGTCTCGGAATTCGACGAAAGCGGTTCCATTGGATCCGTAATATTGTATTATTATAGGATTTCAAATTTCGTAGCTTTTGGAGTTATGGTTTAGCCGTATGAGATATATACGCGCTGAAATTAATATCGAATTCAATATAATAATCGGGTCCAAAAAGCTATCTTCTCCATATAATCGAATTAGGACTCGAAACCCTTTCCATTGCATTCGGAATAGGGGTATAACATTATAAATGCCTAGCGGCACGCCTTGATAGGAGGTCGAGATTTTAAGCTACAATTTCAGGACGATTTAAATTTACATAATATATATTTTTATATCTTGACTGGTCAGGATGTTTCACATCAGAACTTCCTCACTTCTCTTCAAATCACTGTAGTTAACCTATTCAAACACTCTTCCCATCTTTTTACCCCTCTTTTCTTTTAAATCACGCAACCGTATAGGATTTAATAATTACCTCCTTCAATTCGAAGGCAAGAAAAAAAAATATAAACAGTTCAAATCGCGACTCACCTCCTTCAAATCTGCAGAATGAAAAAATGGTGGACAATCAAAAGAAATAAAATAAAATAATGGCTTAAAAAAAGAAATATGAGATCGAGTCGCGATAATCTCGATCGAGCATCTGCTCGAGGTTGAGTCGAGTAGTGAATCGCTTGAGAAAACGAACGCGCGTGAGCACGTTGGACAGCTACTCAAGGTCGAACCGTAATGTGGAGGCGAAGGTTGAGGGTTCAGTGCGAGCGCTGGGAGGGTTCGGCATTTGAGGATTTGGAGGAGCAGCGGTGTTGACTGACGAAGTGGAAGACGCGACTATGATGGGTGAGTGGTGAAGACTACGACGGTGGCGACTTGGGGTAGCCGCTTTTGATTTGGAGATGCATGAATGAGCAGTGCATCATGGCAGGGAAGAAAGGGTTTGAGAAGGTTGTCTACGAGGTTGCATTCTTTTCCCAGGAGCCGAGTTCGTGAGAGGGAGAGAAGCTGGAGAGAGGGAGGTAAGGTAATTATTTTTAATTGAATTTAATAAAGGTAAAATTTATAAGAGAAAAAGAGAAAAAAATTCGTTATTAGATAATTAATATAATTTAAGACATGATTTGATTTATTCTAATTAGAATTGAAAACCGTTAATTTATGAAGTTCGTAATTTGTTTACGAAGGTTAAATCGAGTGGAAGTTGTGCAAAAAGATGTAAGATTTGAACGGATTGCAAAATAAAAACCAAGGTGAGAAAATTTCTCACTTATTTTTGGATTGCCCTATTTAAAATTTAAATGTTGAATTTAAATTATTGGATGATGATTGGGTTGAAATTTTTTAATTATTGGTTTGATGATTATATAATATGTAGTAGTATATATTAGCATTTGGAGTGATATTCCTGCACATTATAGCGGATGAGACCCTATGCGCCCGCATAATAGCGGATGACCCTATATACCGCGATATCCCCCTCGAAGTGGGATTGGTATTTATAATGTTGTCTAACATTTGTGGATGCGGGAAAAACAGGTTGGAGGGATCCAACTGGATTCCTCAAATATATTAGTATTTTTTTTTCCATATGTATAAACTGTTGGATTATTGTGTGTTGTCAATTTTTAAATGTTATAATGGCATGGAAAACAATTTTGGTTATATTAAATACCATGAATATTATTTTAAATTTTTAAGGAATTAAAAGGGGATTTTTAATATATATATATATATATATCAAAATTTGGATTATTTTAAATAGATTGATTGAATAAGAAAAGATGGATTTTTGATCGTATTAAATAATGCAAAAAAAAATTTAAACAGGAATTTAAAATCAATTATATAAAGGAATTTTTAAAAGACTGGAATTTAAATGATATTCGGAAGAATATAGAAGGAAGTTGAAATCAATATCAAAATAGATTGGCAAAAATAAATGGATTTTATAAGGAATTGAATTTATAAAATGGAAATTTATAAATGAGATTATCTTAGTGAAACTCAAAGGAGTTATAGAAAATTTATAAACGTAGTTTATAAATGAAGGAAAGTGATGTCGGATGATAATTAGGGAATATAAATTTACGAAAAAAGTTTATATTGGAATATGGAAATAGGGTGAGAAAAATAGTAAATACTATTTTTAAAGTGAAATGGTTAAGGAGACCGGATGGGAAGTATTGTGATGGAAATCAAGAAGATTATTAAATTGAAATTTTGGTTATTGAGATTTAAAAATTTATTTTATCGATAAGTTAAATTTTTATTTTAAAAGAAAAATTCTTATTTATTAAACTATATAAATTTCAAGGCTAGTTGATATGAGAATATTTTCAGAAGCGAATTTTTAATACTTAATATCTATTTAAATTAAATCTTAAATGTTTAAACCTGTTTTGAAAAAAAAGTGATGTTATAAAAAGTACTTCAATATTTTAAATAATTGTTTGAATATGTCTTAAAAATGAATTATTATTATATTCTTTAAAATACTTATTTATATATATAGAGAGTTTTGAAATGTTTTAAATTTATTTATAAACCTTCTCGGAAGCCTGGAAAATGGGGTTATTCAGTAAATATGATTTTTAAGAAAATTCTTAAATAGAATTGGGAAGAAAAGTAAGAAATTCTGAAGAGGTTAAATAAAAGTGAATTTCGAAGAATGGAATAGAATTCATTAAAGAAGTAGAAAAGGAAAATTGAAATTATAAGCGAATATAATGGGCTTTGGAAATATAAAAGAGAATTAGTTAAGGAATTCTGGATTTATAGAATTCGTTACAAATAGTCAAGGAATTTACAAATATAATTCGTAAATGTTTTTGAGAAAAGGAATGGGAAATTAAAATAATACTTCCCAAGTGTGAATTTAAAATGAAATGGAGAAGAATATTCTAAGTGTTGAAAAAGGGTGGGAACATTCTGTTGAAGCTATAAGGATTTAAAAGCTATTTTCCAAATGTTGAAGAACTGAAAGTAATATCTTATAAAGATACTTTGAAATAAATTTTGGGAAATTTATAATAAGCCCTAATGATTTGCTCATGGATGTGTATTAATAGTTAAATAACCGACTATCAAATTTTGGCCAAGTTTCGTTAATCGTTTCGAAGAGACCGGGATCGGATTTAATTATCCGAAAACCACTTCGATCTTGTTTGAACGTTACAAATGAATACCGTGAAGATGGTGAAGATGGTGATTCGGTTTGTCTAGACCCAGGGCAACTTGTATGGACGAATGCTATCAGAACATCGTCATGGGAGAACGGTGAGCATTCTAAGAGAAATCGTTCCTTAAAAGGTAATGCTTAGCCTCGAGCCTCATCAACCGGGAATGACTAAAACATGGGAGATGCAGCAAGGCTAAGTGGGTCGCACCCAAGTAGGGTATGTTATCACCTTTCTAGGTGTCCTCGGAAACCCTATTTATCTTATATATGGGTACACACGAAAGAAGAAGCGCTCGATGGTAAGGGTGGGACACCTGGGTGATAACATATTCGTAGTCTATACAGTACCGTAATTCCTCCGTAAACTGGAGGGCTATCAGAGGGCACTCCATAGTGTACAACACAAACCAAACTCGTAGTGGGCTTGATCAGGATAAATATGACAAGGCATACGAGGCAATGCTCAAGGTAGGGTACTACGTTTTGTAGAACCAGGCTGGTGGTAACGCATAACAGCTACTACCGCCCACCTCGAGACACACTCCCATAATCAAATCAAAGGGTGGCTACCAAATCAAATAACAAAGTAATAGATATGGTTTCGAAGAATCATGCTCGATAGGGGAGTGACCCCACTTGGCCCAGGTATCGCTCCTGTTTTAGTCATTTTAATTATGGCCCGAAAGTGAAGGCTATCCATCATCGTTCTCTTACTTCATTCCAATAGAGTTCGCCAAATCATCCTACTTCATTCTCGATTCTCCACCACGTGCACAGTTGTTAAAGTGGTTTTCGGTATTGGTAGAGAGTATGACAATATCCGATCCCGGTCTCTTTGACAACCAAACGCTTATTTCACACCGGTTGGTTATTTTACATTTCCAAAACCGATTCATAATTGATATCAAAATATCATATACAATTCAAGATATCCCACATTTCAAAACCATCATATTTCCACAAAATATGCCATTTCACTAGAAAATATCATTCCACATTCCAACGTAGATTATAACATCATTTAACCGCATTCGCCTTTGAATCAAGGATTAAAATATAACAATTCAACCTTGCACAGTTTGAATTTTAGAAAATAGTTTGGGTATTTATAAATAGTTTAAATAATTTAAAATAGTTTAAATAGTCTAAGGATTTTAAAACAGTTAAAAATAGTTTAAACGGTTTAAAATAGTTTAAGGACTTTACAATAGTTAAAAATAGTTTAATATAAATGGTTTGAGTATTGGAAATGTTTTATATAGAAAAATAGTTTGAAAATCTAAATAATCTGAATTTTAACATAATAAATTTTAAACAGTTTATATTAAAATAATTTACTTTGAAAACAGCATCAAATCAAACTGTTTCTTCCATTTCAACAAATCTGGACTATATCCAGATTTCAAATCAACAAAACTCAATTTTAATCTTTCAATTCAAATGTAATGACCCGCCATTCATTCCACAGAATGACGCATCATTAATAAGAAAGAAAGGGATAGAAAAGAGAAAAGATAGAGAAGAAAGAACTAAACAACATCAGAATCTCACAGCGGAACGAATAAATTATATTAATAACATAAGATATTACATAGTATACAACAACTATCACAGTTACACAACTTATTCAAACACAAACTAGACAGTTATAAACACCTGTCTAGTTATTACAATTCAATACAGCACAGAGATACAAATAAACACTAACACAGCGGAACCAATATATATCTATACGCTGAAGCCTCCTGCTCCATTGCACCTCCAGAATTCGTTAAAGCTAACCTAAATCCCTTAGCTACTCGTAAAAATTTGAATACCCAAGAGTTTAAGTAAAACAGAAATAAACTACGGGTCAGACATGGGTCTGGTGTGAGTAAACGGTTAAAGTTGCTTAACTTTAAAAACCTTTTGAAAAAAAGGTATCACGTAAGACTCCCCACACATAAACATGGGTAAGTTTTTACCTTACGCTAACCAAAACATTTGATACAAAATCCAGTGATATTATAATAGGGTCTAGGTTTTTCAAATAAAATACAGAAATAGCTGGAATGCTTGCATCTCACATTCCAACATAGTTGGGCACAACTAAATTGTACGGCGCTTATTGGAGTTTGGATTCCACACAATGGCAGGGCTACTGGGTACCGCCCATCACAGTACGGGGCCTAGATCACCGTACCGAGGATTACTCCCAATCCCCTGCAACACAAAGCCGGAACCATCCCTTACTGGACAGTCCCAAATAAGATAACCCCGCGGTTGTAGCTAGCAACCACCCAAACAGCCGAATAAAAAGGGACATCTAGACAAAGGTTCAACTCATCCTACTTGGGGATGACCCACTTAGCCTTGCTGCACCTCCCCTGTTTTAGCCATTCCCGGTTGATGAGGCTTGAGGCTGCGATTACCTTTATAGAAGACATCTATCTTTGAATACTAATCGTCCACCTGACGATATTCTAAAAGCATTCAATCCATACAAGTTCATTCCCGGTTCGAACGAAACCGAAGGCATTATCTCGTTACACTTATTTTGGAATCACCCTTAGAGTTAACAACAATAACTCTTGCACTCTGAATCTTTATCTTCACTTTAGATTCACGACCTATCGTTAATTTGGATCGATGTGGTTTTCAGATATCCAAATCTGGAAACCCGATCCCGGTCTCATCGAAATCCAAAATGCCATCTTTTAGGTCCAAGTTGTTTTAAAGTTAAAACAATTCAATTCTATTATATATATACACACAGATAGATAATTCATATCATCATCACAAATAGATAATTCACATTATCATCACATTTCAACCAAAGCATCCATATCACACAGCATCACTTATCTCATATCTGAGATCTCAAACCATTCAAGGCAATCAATATCATTCAACATCCATAAGCAATGATTTATTAATCACCATCTATAATTAATTTAAAGTGAATTAAATTAATTACTTCCATCTCTAATTAATTTAAATAAATTAAATTAATTACTTTCATCACATAAATCTTGCTTACTTAATCATTAATTAATTACAAATCAATTAATTGATCATCCTCTAATTATCCATCTTAATTAATCATCCTGATTACTTATTCTTAATTACCTTAAGTAATTAGCCTTTAATTAATTACACAAATTAATTATCCTTAACCATTCACAATAATTAACCATTAATTACTTCATTAATTGCATTAATTAATGATCCTTAATTAATTACTTCCATTAATTAATTAACTATAATTAATTACATTAATCCTTAATTAATTACATTAATTAATTAAACTTTAATTAATCACTTCCATTAATCAACCTTAATCATAAACAGTAATTACCATCCTGTAATTACTTACCTTAATTAATTAACTTCTTAATTAATTATATAAATCCTTTGATTAATTACACTAAGTAATTAATTTTTAATTACTTCTTCCAAGTAATTACCCTTTAATTACTTCCCATTAAGTAATTCCCTTTAATTAATTACATCCAGTAATTATACATTAATTACTTCACTAAGTAATTCCACTATTCAATCTCATTAAGTAATTTTACTTAATCAACCATCAAATGATTATCTTTAATTAATTAACAAATTAATTAACTAAAATTTATTACATTCACTTCCTTAATTACAATTGGTAATTCATCCCTTAATTACCATTAAAACAAATTAATTAATCTTTAATTGTAGATTAATTATCCTTTAATTATTAATTAATAAATCTTAATTATCAATTAATAAAACTTAATAACAAACTAATTAATCCTTAATTAATTAGTTAATCGATCCTTAATTACAATTAATTAACCCTTAATAATAGTTAATTAATTCTTAATTAACTTTAATTACAGATTAATTATTTCTTAATTATTAAGTAATAAAGCTTAATTATTAATTAATAAAACTTAATTACAAATTAATTACTTTTTAATTATAAATTAATTAATCTCTAATTACAAATTAATCAACCTTAATTACTTAATTAATTAATCTCAAATTAATTAATTTTCAATCCTTGATTATTTTAAATGAATTAATTTAAATCAATTAATTACTCTTAATTAATTCCTTAATTAATTCTTAAATAATATTAGTTAACTTTAATTAATTAAACTTAATTTTCCTTAATTAACTTAATTAATTCAAGATAGTAGAGCTTTAAATTATCTTAAGATAAAACATTATTTAATAAATATCTTAATTACCATTAAAACATTTTATCTTAATAGTTAATTTTACTTAAATAAATCATTAATTAAGATTAAAAATAAAATAATCATCTTAACTTGATAAATTAAAGTTAACAAAACTTTAAAATACTTAAAACATTTATCAAATAATAGTTTTAAAAACTAGATTCAAATTTGAATTTAAAAACTTACCTTTATATAACCTTTTGAAAATTCCAATTCTTAACTAAATTTTAAAATCACTTTAAATTTACTTAACAAGATTTAAATTTAACAAACTTCAACTTCTTAATCACAAGTTAAAGAAAACATTTATATTTACAAAATAGAATTCAAAAACCAGATTTACTTCAAAGGTTTAAAACTTCCTTTATTTAAATTTTAAATTTGTTTATAAAAACTCTTAAAAACTTTTGAAAATTTCCTTTAAATCTTCTGCTTCAGATTGAATCTGAGAAACACTCAAACCATTCCAAGTTCAAATCCCTTTTCTTAAATTTAAAAAGTTTAGTTTAAATTTTAAATTTTTAAAAACCTGAAAACAACCAAACTGTTTCAGGTTAAAACCCTACAGGCAACTCGAGCCACAAACTCAAAAGCACGAGCATCTCTTCGAGTCACAACCTAACCCAACCACCATAATCCTACTAACACCAAAAACACCCTCGTACACATGCACCAGTGCTGGAATCACCTTCCACCTCCGATGAACTCTCCAGCATAACGAACTTCAATGCAGCAACCATCTCCAATCCTCAAAATGCCATCACCAGCCTCAAATCAAAATCTAGCTACCCAGTTGGAAACTGGAACCAACAGTCATGGCCAAAAACCCCACGAACTCGCGCCTCCGACCATCAGACGACGTGCCACCACAGTCACACTACCTTCGATCATCCACGAAGCCGTTACACTTGTTCCCATCGAACTCAATCACCTTGAGACACTGCCACGATCCCATTTTCCAGACTCAACTCTCTTAGGGTTTAAACCTAAATCGACCAAAATCCGACGCCATAGGGATTAGTCTCCACTACCACAATTTTTCCCAACATCCCTGATCCTTCCTCCACCTCCAGTCGAAACACCGACCACCATTGTTCCTCCGGCCACCCATAAATGCTCAAAACCCATAATCCAGACATCACCAAAATGCACTCTCAATACATCATTAAAAATTGTGATTTTCTTTTTAAAAATCATATCTTCCAGAGACAATTTAGTTTATATAATTGATTCATCCAATTACAACATTCGATTTTAGCATTGATGTTAGAATGGTTACTGAATTCCTAAATTTCCAGAGGATTTTCAAACATCAGATACTTGAATCTATTTTCAGTACTTAGATTTTGAATATACTAAACCATTTTTTTGTAACCCAAAGTTTAACAACAAACAGGTAAAGAAATTGGAATTTAATTCTAGAATTTGAACTCTGTAATATGAAACAGAAGAGAACATGGATTCAATCAGACATGCACACATGAATAAAATCATATACACAAAATTCTACACTTATTTATACACATGCAGGTCATCATCACATATTTCACATGCAATCAGATAATTGTCTACTTAACTTTTAATTTTTAAAAAATAAAGTTTACTCACTTTTGAAAATGCAGAAGGCTTTTGAAACTGGAATGAAATTTGCATGCATTTGTTTTTGATTCCAGAAAACTGAATTTCTTTGATTTGCTTTAAACTGAAATGCTTGATACTTTAGAAACTGGAAAGCTTTAAAAATTGAAAATTTGCACATGAAATAACTTTGAAGCCAATTGTTGGGAAGAATTCTTGATTTCCAGGTTGAAAATGAAACATTACAGGCTCTGAAAAAATTATGGTTTCAGGCTTTGAGAAAATGGTTACAGGTTGATGACATTTCTCTGGTTTGAGGAATTTGTTACAAGCTTTAATTCATTTCTGGTTTTAGAAATGAACTCAGTTTCTTTTTATTACAGGGTTTAACTTGTGATTACAAGTTTGTATTTGTTTTTGAGGAATGAATTCAAGTTTGAATGACAGGGTTTTGCATTTGAGATGAGGAGTATTTCAGGTTTTGGTTTGAGGAAATGATTGTAAGTCTGGCCATAGTTTTCTTGTTTGAGAAAGTTTCAGATTTTTGAAATGGGATTAGAAAAGAAATAGGAAGGGAAGATGAATGATTATATAAACTAATTTATGGTTTATTTAAAATTAAAGAAAATAAATTAAAAAAATAAAATGTGTGACACTTGTCTCTTACCTTGATTAATATGTTAACACATGTTACTTAAGAGGTTTAGAACTTAACACTTGTCCTAATTCATTTTTATATTATTTATAAATGATTTTAAAGGCTTTTAAATTAATTTTCCTAATTAATTTGTAAATTTCCTAATAAACAAATACATTTATAAATTTTATATAAATATAATCTTTTAAAGAAAATAAAATAAAAACCAATTATAATTTAAATAAAAATCATATAAAATATTTTAAACTCATTTTTAAATGCTAATTCAAAAGCTTTTGTATTTATTCCTATTAAATAAATACTCTTCCAAATTTCTATAAATAAATTTCTTTAAAGAGAATAATATAAAACAAATCTATTTTTAAAATAACACAAATTAAATCATTATTCTTATTTAAAATCAATCTATAATCATAATTTAAGACATCACATTATTAATTAATTGGTTATTTATTTTTGAAAATAACAATTTTATCAATTTTAAATAATTTAATTAAGAGATTATCACATTTTAAATTCCTTGAAATTCCGGGATATCACATTCCTTCCCCCTTAAAAGAATTTTGTCCTCGAAATTTAAAACAAAAGATAATCCAAAGTTTTATTTTATTTCAACCAATTCAAGCATACATATCAGCCATACACAACCAAACAAACAATTTCATCCAAACAACCAATTTAATCAAATAATCAACACTAGCTATCCGGACACAGATCCGGATAAGCTTCCTAAAATTTATCCCCGAGTTTCCCAGGTATAGACACTGGAATACTCGCTCTACTGAATCCAAAACTAGCTATACTACTAAGCTAATGAGCTCCTACTCATCTAGATCTACAATCTACACAAGAGATCTGACCACAGTCAAGATCTGATCAACTACCAAATCCTTCAGGACTACTGGTTCCAAAACCAGTGATGGACCATACACGTATTCCCTCAAAGATACGTGAAATACCTTGAATCCCAGTCTTCCAAACTGGCAATTCAAATCTTAAAAGCCAAACACTTATTCCTTACAAAAACTCAGAAGAATCCAATATACAACGGAGCTAACTTCCTGGTCTTACCCAATCTTATTGCTTTCTTTTTACCGGAGAAAACCTCAACAACAAGGAAGTCTCCAACTTCGAATTCCAAATTCCTCCGTTTCTTATCTACAGAACTCTTCTGACGATCCTGGGCAGCCTACATCCTTTCCGATCAGCTCAACCTTCACTGATGCTTCTAGAAACAAACTGGATCAAAAACAACTCAACAAAATGATCCTCTTAAGATCTACCAAAATCCAGAACACAAACTCTACTCCACAAACATCAGTAGACTACAACTTACTTCTCCTATCCCGAAAAGACAAAACAGATGCACTTACCAATCTGACCTTCAGATCCAGAAAAATTTCTTGTAGAAACTCTTAATCCAAACACTACAACCTCCAGTTGCTTCCACTCTAGAACAACTGCAATCTTGCTTCCACTGCACAACTCTAATCTGGAGAAGATGAGAATGCTGTCGATGAACACAAGCACAGACTAGACATCACACCCTGGAAATAAGGTTCAACGGATCCATAAAGAGAAAACTCAGAAGTTCCATCAAAACCCGAGCTGCTTTACCAAATCCTCTCTCTAGAAGCTATCCTTCTGAACCACCGGTATCAATCCTGAAATCAAGTCGATACGGAACTCAATCTCAACTGCAGACAAACTTCTGACTTCCCTGAAGACATCCAGAAAATCTATGATAACCCAAGAGAACACTCAACTATCGCAAGTCACTTTTGCGATCAACCCATCCTAATTCCAAAGAAAACTGTTCTCTCTTTACCAAACAGAACAACTTATGCTTATCTAGACAATCCATCAAAGAAATGGATCCACTCTACTGCTTCTGAACTCCACCTCTAGAAAACTCTTCAGCCAGAAAACCTCCTTGACGGCACACAGAACACTCCGAGCTGCACTACTGACCCAGATGCCAAAGACTTCTTAATCCAAAGCTCTTTGAGAAACTCGGACCCCAAACCAAACAGAAAAGACCCTGCTGAACTCAGCCACAACACCGAAGTAGACACACTTCCTTAAACTTGCTCCAAAGAAAACATCTTCGGAGATATCCATAGTCACTGCATCTCATCACGCGGCTACTACTTCCTGAGGTTGCCAAGATACCATCACTTGCTTCTGCCGAACCCACAGATCCAAACTCTCAAAAATCCACTCACACGAGCGCGATCAAACTTACACTTCAAAGATGAACTCCGAACCTTTAAAAGGTTTCCTTCAGAGATCAATGAAATCCTTACATCAAGCAAAGCTCACTCGAGATGGTATTAGGTCTACAGTCTCGACATATACACTTCCAACCTCAAACATTCAAACTCCAACCATTGGTAGTCGTGTTACACACACCACTACCCTATCTACCTTTATAACTTATATTGGAAAACCCGAACAGGTAACCCAACATATAGGTAGAAATATATATATATATATATATATATATAAATTACAAGTACGCTCTCTCAAGATAGACACCACTCCAGAGCCAAGGTATTATCTCAACCTATGCTTTGATACCACTATAATGACCCGCCATTCATTCCACAGAATGACACATCATTAATAAGAAAGAAAGGGATAGAAAAGAGAAAAGATAGAGAAGAAAGAACTAAACAACATCAGAATCTCACAGCGGAACGAATAAATTATATTAATCACATAAGATATTACATAGTATATAATAACTATCACGGTTACACAACTTATTCAAACACAAACTAGACAGTTATAAACACATGTCTAGTTATTACAATTCAATACAACACAGAGATACAGATAAACACTAACACAGCAGAACCAATATATATCTATACGCTGAAGCCTCCTGCTCCATTGCCCCTCCAGAATTCATCAAAGCTAACCTGAATCCCTTGGCTACTCTTAAAAATTTGAGTACCCAAGAGTTTAAGAAAAATAGAAATAAACTCCGGGTCAGACATGGGTCTGGTGTGAGTAAACAGTTAAAGTTGCTTAGCTTTAAAAACCTTTTGAAAACAAAGGTATCACGTAAGACTCCCCATACATAAACATGGGTAAGTTTTTACCTTACGCTAACCAAAACATTTGATAGGAAATCCAGTGATATTATAATAGGGTCTAGGGTTTTCAAGTAAAATACAAAAATAGCTGGAATGCTTGCATCTCACATTCCAACATAGTTGGGCACAACTAAATCGTACGGTGCTTATTGGAGTTTGGATTCCATACAATGGCAGGGCTACTAGGGTACCGCCTATCACAGTACGGGGCCTAGATCACCGTACCGAGGATTACTCCCAATCCCCTGCAACACAAAGCCGGAACCATCCCTTACTGGACAGTCCCGAATAAGATAACCCCACGGTTGTAGCTAGCAACCGCCCACACAGCCGAATAAAAAGGGACATCTAGACAGGGGTTCATCTCATCCAACTTAGGCATGACCCACTTAGCCTTACTGCACCTCCCCTGTTGTAGCCATTCCCGGTTGATGAGGCTTGAGGCTGCGATTACCTTTATAGAACAAATCTACCTTAGAATGCTCATCGTCCACCTCACTATGTTCTGAAAGCATTCAATCCATACAAGTTCGTTCCAGGTTCGAACGAAACCGAAGGCATTATCTCATTACACTCATTTTGGAATCACCCTCAGAGTTAACGATAATAACCCTTGCACTCTGAATCTTCGTCTTTACTTGAGATTCACGACCTATCGTTAATTTGGATCGATGTGGTTTTTAGATATCCAAATCTGGAAACCCGATCCCGGTCTCATCGAAATCCAAAATGCCATCTTTTAGGTCCAAGTTTTTTTAAAGTTAAAATAATTCAATTCTATTATCTATACACACACAGATAGATAATTCATATCATCATCACAAACAGATAATTCACATTATCATCATAAACAGATAATTCACATTATCATCACATTTCAACCAAAGCATCCATATCACACAGCATCACTTATCTCATATCTGAGATCTCAAACCATTCAAGGCAATCAATATCATTCAACATCCATAAGCAATGATTTATTAATCACCATCTATAATTAATTTAAAGTGAATTAAATTAATTACTTCCATCTCTAATTAATTTAAATAAATTAAATTAATTACTTTCATCACATAAATCTTGCTTACTTAATCATTAATTAATTACAAATCAATTAATTGATCATCCTCTAATTATCCATCTTAATTAATCATCCTGATTACTTATTCTTAATTACCTTAAGTAATTAGCCTTTAATTAATTACACAAATTAATTATCCTTAACCATTCACAGTAATTAACCATTAATTACTTCATTAATTACATTAATTAATGATCCTTAATTAATTACTTCCAGTAATTAATTAACTATATTTAATTACATTAATCCTTAATTAATTACATTAATTAATTAAACTTTAATTAATCACTTCCATTAATCAACCTTAATCATAAACAATAATTACCATCCTGTAATTACTTACCTTAATTAATTAACTTCTTAATTAATTATATAAATCCTTTGATTAATTACACTAAGTAATTAATCTTTAATTACTTCTTCCAAGTAATTACCCTTTAATTACTTCCCATTAAGTAATTCCCTTTAATTAATTACATCCAGTAATTATACATTAATTATTTCACTAAGTAATTCCACTATTCAATCTCATTAAGTAATTTTACTTAATCAACCATCAAATGATTATCTTTAATTAATTAACAAATTAATTAATTAAAATTTATCACATTCACTTCCTTAATTACAATTGGTAATTCATCCCTTAATTACCTTTAAAACAAATTAATTAATCTTTAATTGTAGATTAATTATCCTTTAATTATTAATTAATAAATGTTAATTATCAATTAATAAAACTTAATAATAAATTAATTAATCCTTAATTAATAAGTTAATCAATCCTTAATTATAATTAATTAACCCTTAATAATAGTTAATTAATTCTTAATTAACTTTAATTACAAATTAATTATTTCTTAATTATTAAGTAATAAAGCTTAATTATTAATTAATAAGACTTAATTACAAATTAATTACTTTTTAATTATAAATTAATTAATCTCTAATTACAAATTAATCAACCTTAATTACTTAATTAATTAATCTCAAATTAATTAATTTTCAATCCTTGATTATTTTAAATGAATTAGTTTAAATCAATTAATTACTCTTAATTAATTCCTTAATTAATTCTTAAATAATATTAGTTAACTTTAATTAATTAAACATAATTTTCCTTAATTAACTTAATTAATTCAAGATAGTAGAACTTTTATCTTAAGATAAAACATTATTTAATAAATATCTTAATTACCATTAAAACATTTTAAACCATTTTATCTTAACAGTTAATTTTACTTAATTAAATCATTAATTAAGATTAAAAATAAAATAATCATCTTAACTTGATAAATTAAAGTTAACAAATCTTTAAAATACTTAAAACATTTATCAAATAATAGTTTTAAAAACTAGAATCAAATTTGAATTTAAAAACTTACCTTTATATAAACCTTTTAAAAATTCCAATTCTTAACTAAATTTTAAAATCACTTTAAATTTACTTAACAAGATTTAAATTTAACAAACTTCAACTTCTTAATCACAAGTTAAAGAAAACATTTATATTTACAAAATAGAATTCAAAAACCAGATTTACTTCAAAGGTTTAAAACTTCCTTTATTTAAATTTTAAAATTGTTTATAAAAACTCTTAAAAACTTTTGAAAATTTCCTTTAAATCTTCTGCTTCAGATTGAACCTGAGAAACACTCAAACCATTCCAAGTTCAAATCCCTTTTCTTAATTTTAAAAAGTTTAGTTTAAATATTAAATTTTTAAAAACCTGAAAACAACCAAACTGTTTCAGGTTAAAACCCTACAGGCAACTCGAGCCACAAACTCGAAAGCACGAGCATCTCTTCGATTCACAACCTAACCTAACCACCATAATCCTACTGACACCAAAAACACCCTCGTGCACATGCACCCGTGCCGAAATCACCTTCCACCTCCGATGAACTCTCCAGCATAACGAACTTCAATGCAGCAACCATCTCCAATCCTCAAAATGCCATCACCAGCCTCAAATCAAAATCTAGCTACCCAGTTGGAAACTGGAACCAACAGTCATGGCCAAAAGCCCCACGAACTCGTGCCTCCGACCATCAGACGACGCGCCACCACAGTCACACTACCTTCGATCATCCACGAAGCCGTTACACTTGTTCCCACCGAACTCGATGACCTTGAGACACTACCACGATCCCATTTTCCAGACTCAACTCACTTAGGGTTTAAACCTAAATCGACCAAAATCCGATGCCACAGGGAGTAGTCGCCACTACCACAATTTTTCCCAACATCCCTGATCCTTCCTCCACCTCCTGTCGAAACACTGACCACCATTGTTCCTCCGGCCACCCATAAATGCTCAAAACCCATAATCCAGACATCACCAAAATGCACTCTCAATACATCATTAAAAATTGTGATTTTCTTTTTAAAAATCATATCTTCCAGAGACAATTTAGTTTATATAATTGATTCATCCAATTACAACATTCGATTTTAACATTGATGTTAGAATGGTTACTGAATTCATAAATTTCCATAGGATTTTCAAACATCAAATACTTGAATCTATTTTTAGTACTTAGATTTTGAATATACTAAACCATTTTGTTTGTAACCCAAAGTTTAACAACAAACAAGTAAAGAAATTGGAATTTAATTCTACAATTTGAACTCTGTAATATGAAACAGAGGAGAACATGGATTCAATTAGACATGCACACATGAATAAAATCATATACACAAAATTCTACACTTATTTATACACATGCAGGTCATCATCACATATTTCACATGCAATCAGATAATTGTCTACTTAACTTTTAATTTAAAAAAAAAATAAAGTTTACTCACTTTTGAAAATGCAGAAGGCTTTTGAAACTGGAATGAAATTGGCATGCATTTGTTTTTGTTTCCAGAAAACTGAATTTCTTTGATTTGCTTTAAACTAAAATGCTTGATACTTTAGAAACTGGAAAGCTTTAAAACTTGAAAATTTGCACAGGAAATAACTTTAAAGCCAATTGTTGGGAAGATTTCTTGATTTCCAAGTTGAAAATGAAACATTACAGGCTCTGAAAAAATTCTGGTTTTAGGCTTTGAGAAAATGGTCACAAGTTGATGACATTTCTCTGGTTTGAGGAATTTGTTACAAGCTTTAATTCATTTCTGGTTTTAGAAATGAACTCGGTTTCTTTTTATTACAGGGTTTAACTTGAAAATGATTACAAGTTTGTATTTGTTTTTGAGGAATGAATTCAGGTTTGAATGACAGGGTTTTGCATTTGAGATGAGGAGTATTTAAGGTTTTGATTTTGAGGAAATGATTGTAAGTCTGGCCATAGTTTTCTTGTTTGAGAAAGTTTCAGATTTTTGAAATGAGATTAGAAAAGAAATAGGAAGGGAAGATGAATGATTATATAAACTAATTTAAATAAAAAAATAAAATGTGTGACACTTGTCTCTTACCTTGATTAATATGTTAACACATGTTACTTAAGAGGTTTAGAACTTAACACTTGTCCTAATTCATTTTTATATTATTTATAAATGATTTTAAAGGCTTTTAAATTAATTTTCCTAATTAATTTGTAAATTTCCTAATAAACAAATACATTTATAAATTTCATATAAATATAATCTTTAAAAGAAAATAAAATAAAAACCAATTATAATTTAAATAAAAATCATATAAAATATTTTAAACTCATTTTTAAATGCTAATTCAAAAGCTTTTGTATTTATTCCTATTAAATAAATACTCTTCCAAATTTCTATAAATAAATTTCTTTAAAGAGAATAATATAAAACAAATCTATTTTTAAAATAACACAAATTAAATAATTATTCTTATTTAAAATCAATCTATAATCATAATTTAAAACATCACATTATTAATTAATTGGTTATTTATATTTGAAAATAACAATTTTATCAATTTTAAATAATTTGATTAAGAGATTATCACATTTTAAATTCCGTGAAATTCCAGATATCACATCAAATGACTCAATTTTGATTTAGTTCCAAATCGATGTGATTTCAATTTCAATTTGAAATAACTTCAATTTCCGAAACCTTCATTTTTAACTTTAATTTCGATTCAAAAATTCAAATCAATGATTTAAATTCAATTCCATTTTTATTTAAAACGTTTTCAAATCATATCAATTTCAAGCCCAATTTCAATTTACTTATTTAAACCACTTAAATCAGATTAACTTCATTGTTAAATTTTAAGATCCAAATCTTCAAAATAATTCAAACTTCCGAATTAAAGTAATATATCAATTTTAACTTTACATTCCCAATTTAATTCTCAAACAATTTCTTTTTAACCATTTCAATTTCAACTTTCAAAGCTTGAATTAGAAAATAATTAAATTCATATAAATCTATAATTCATTTCCTTTAAACAATAACATTTAATCAAAAATCCCAATTCAAGATTTTAAACCATTTAATTTAACCAATCCGATGGCCGTACATAATTTTCTATACTACAGTCAAGTGATACAGATATATATCATTTCAACCCCAATAAATTTAAATTTTCGGATATATATCATTTCAACCCGTATCCTGAATCACAATTTTCCAAATCCATAAAATCATTCGGGTTTATCGCTTTAACCCATAACGATTTTTCCCTAATCTATAAGATCGTTCGGGTATGTATCATTTCAACCCATAGTGATTTTCCTAACAATAAGTATGGGAACTTATAGTGTGATAACAACATATAAATTAAACATAACATCAAATCATCCAAAATGTCAACAATTAAGCATCCATCACAATCATCATTCAAATCAACCAATAAGTCACAACAATTAACTTGGTTATCATTATCTGGTATTTAACTAACAATTTTAAATTCAATGTTAATAAAATGGAAATTTAATTCAATATAAATTAAAATTAAATTTGAATGACAATTTAAATATACCAAACAACAATCATTAAATTTCTAATCACATCATAAGTTTAATTAACCAACATAAAATGGTTTAGTATTTGTGAGTGGGTTAAAACACTCACCTTTTATTTGTCATCGATTTAAAATTCAAATAAAACCCAAAATTTCAACATACTCAGAATTCAACCAAACTTGTTTCATATTGTCCGGAATTTTGATTTGATCGCAAGGGAGAAAACCACGTCCAAATCCGAGCTCGTATGAAAAAGTTATGCATGTTAGAATGTTTTAAAATTTAAATTTAATTTAAAATAGAAGAAAGGGCAGAATTGTAATTTCATTACCTCTCATCGAAACCCTACAGACCAACCTGCTAAACCTACCTATCAGCCGTCGACCTTCAGGCATGAATCGCCACCACCTACGTCGCCTTCACTCCGATCAAAGGCCATCACGAGCCTACATGCCTCAAGCCGCCCCAGCAGCCACGTGCGCGACCACCACCATCGCCCCACACGAACTCTACTACCGTCCCACTTTTGGCAAATTTCTGGCGATTTTCGACCCTCTTGAGATGAACGGCCACCCCCCGAGACCTGCTTCGTGACTTCTACAAGCCTGTACCTCTCGGTCGTCGTATAATCGACGATCCACCGTTGGATCGGAAACCCTAGTTTCGACGGCCGAAACTTCCTCATCATTTTCTTGCCAAACCACGATTCAATTGCAAAAACGAACAGTAGCAGTAGATTGCGCTCGTCAAGAACTTTCCAACGATATACAATATGACATGGTTTGAGGAGTTTGAATTTCGATTTGAATTTGAAATTATGGTTTTGGATTTACAGCCATTGGGAAGAAGGAAGAAGCAAATAAATTGAAGATGATAGTACGTATAGAAATAAAAATGAAGGGCTGCTAGGGTTAGAGAAAAATCTATTTATATGGACAAAAGTTGATAAGAATGAATGGACAGATCGATTTGGGTCGAAACGATAACAACGACCTAAAAAGCCCGTTTCATTCCCGAAATGAAAATGGGTTATCCAATATATCGAAATATAGGTTTTCCATATTTTTAAACTTAATGGAACTAGTTTCAAACCCTAATTCTATTGTATACAGAAGTTAGCTTCTAAAATCAAATTATATTAATTTAAATTCCATTAATTGATTTCAACGCGTTTCAAGCTCGCACGGCCAAACGACAAGTACGATCGCTACGAAACTTAAAATCCTACAATAATTCACTGTTATGGATCCGATGAAACTGGTTTCATCGTAATCCGAGACAGTAGCCAAAATGGCTATTTTTACATGTTAATTATTAAATTATTATTAAATTGATTAAATCGCCTTTAAATTCAAATTTACAAGTTAACCATTTTGTCATTCTTGATTACGTAGAAATTATAAAATCTTTAAAAAAAATTTTCCATATCAAATCCAAGGTTTAAATATTACACAAATTTCAGCGTTCAATTACAACTACAATAAATTCATTAATTATAATTTAAATCCAAATAAATTCTTTTATTTTGATTCTCACACTTTTTATTGAATCGACTATAACCTTATGAATATAATTAATATTAGTTTACATTTTATTACGTTCATATTTTATAGTTATCATCTTTTACCATATTAGCTATAGTATTTCAATTTCATTTATTCCATTAATTACCAATTTATTTCCTCATTTACAATTATAACCAAATTAACCTTACCATTATTTCTATTTATTAAGGTTACATTAAAATAGTTATCCATTATATTAGATCAACATTATAAAATTTCACTCTAATCATCTTTTCCATTTGTAAATCATAAATTTTAATTTCTCACAATATTTAATTTCAAAATCTTATTTAATTTAATAGTTTTTAATTATCGAAAAATGCGGGTCGTTACACTCTCCTCCACTTAAAACGTTTTGTCCTTGAAAAGGAAAAGAAGTAATTAAGAAACTAATATATTCCTATTCAATAATCAATTTATAAACACTTAAAATTTACACTATTAAGTTTTTAAATAAAATACATCAATTTATAAACAATTAAATCTTTCATATTCAAGTTTGATAAAAGTTGAAAATATTTCACTTTCACAAAAAATTTCTAAGTTCTAAATTCACGAAAAATTTCAGCAGAGTCTCTTTTGTACGGATAGGTCCGAAAAATAACAATATCAGTAATATCAATATATATATATATCATATTTCAATAATAAAATATCCCAAACCACGGGAAGAACAATAAAATATCGTTCCAAAACCGTAATCCAAAAACATACCTATTTGTCAAGCAAACAACTTTATTTATGAAACCAAAAGCAGTAGTTATTGCTTCCATAAACCTATATTTCACTTATATAATTCAAAATAGTGAGAATTATGTACAAGATAAATATTTAGTTGTTTTCAATTAGCAACAAAAGAAAATCAATAGCAAACAAAACAACACAACCATCATATGCAACAAGGAATCAATCATACATACATAGCAACCAAAAACTAAAGGTTTGTTTAGGTTCAGAAACTTCTCATCATTCAAGGGTGATAAATAAACTACCAGGTGTACCTTACGCCCAATAGCCTTAGATAATTATTTAATAGATTATTCATCCAATCTTAAACAAATTGGAATATCATTTCCCAAACATCCCATTAGCCAAACAATACAGAATTTAAATGCTATTTAAGTTTGTTCTACTGGTTTCCTTTTTTTCTCTTTTATTTATTTTCATTCATTCATACAATGTAATTTTCCATTAATTTGCATTCATTTACTTACATAACATGATTTCCATTTAATATGAATATTCATGAATAAACATTCCATACTTAAGTGTTTCCACCTTTTAATTCACATTTATCCTTTCTTTTATAGTGTCAATTAATAATAAACTTATTTATGAATCATTTCAGTCATTCCTTAAGTTTATAAACATTTCTTAGATAATATTCACTTTTTACTATTCAATATAATTATTAGCATTTCGAAACATTAACTTATGTTTATAACATTCATTGTACATCTTAGTTTTTCATTTATAACATATGTTCATTTCAAAGCATTTTAGTTATTAAGATTTTACTTGTATAATATTCTATTACATATCAATATTTAACATTTCAACTTTTTAAATATTTCAAGTAAGTTTTATATGTTTTTTTAGAATGTAATTGAATGTTTATCTTATTCAAAATTAGTTCACAAAATGTTCAATAGTTCACATCCTCTTAATTCTCACTATCTTTTAAATTTACAAGTTACAAATCTCCAATTCCTTTACAGTTTCATTAATCACTTAGCTTCTAATTTCTTATTTTTCATTTTAGAAGTTTCCAATTTTTAAAATTAGTTAAGATTTCATTTCATTACAATAATTGAAATCCCTAATTTGTAGAAATTTAAGAACTAAATATTGGGTTCCATTTCAAATCATTTTAAAATAATATGTATATATATACACACATGTCTTTCATATATCTAATCATATTTAGAAATTTAAAATTAAGATTTGTTTATCAAAAAAATGTGTAGTAAAGCTACTACAGTGGCCATCCCACTTTGAAACTCGAAAATGAATGTCGATGATGCGAGCGTCATCACCGAAAATATTTTCCAGCGACAGAAGAGGGAAGTACAGAACTTATTTCCTTTAAAACTTCCTTTAAAACATTTCTTTCTAATAAATATTTCTATCAAAATACTTCCAAATAATATAAATATTTCTTTCCAAAATCTTTTGAAAACTAATTTCAAAACCCCGGAACTTGAGTCCTCAAATTTCCAATTAAATTCATTTTATTTGTAAATCTTATTTTTGCAACCAATATTTATAAAATTTCACTTCCTAACAAACAAACATATCACAAATAACTATATAAATTTATAAAAATTATTCTTTTATATACAAAATATAATACTAGGTAAAATTATTTCATTTACCTATATTTCAAAAGAATATTGTGTCAGTCTGCCCTAGTAAGTATCTAGAAGTCCCTATCAATGTCATAACGTCCTATGTACCGTCCATAATTTATAAATACTAAATAGAATAAATTAACACAATATAAAAACATTTTATAACACTAACGAATACGCTCTCTCATATATATACGCTTAAACAACTCATTCTAGGGTATTACTACCCTATCCCTAATGAGTTAACCCCGAACAGGTTAAGGTTATCGCTAAACCAAAGCTCTGATACCAAATGTAACGACCCACCTTTTTTGGACGGCTTAATCGATAATAAAACACACATGTCAACTCAAACCATTTAAAAGGGAGGATTGTTAATGGGGTAAATAAGAAAATAAGAGAAAAGAAGGAAAAATAAAACACAGAATCTCACAGCGGAATAACAAAATATAATAATCAAATAAATAGTTCATGAAGCTGTTTTACAAATAACATTTGATTACAATGTTACAATATAAATCAGAGCTATACATACAGTAGGAATAAATAAATAATGCAGCAGAACAGCATGATGCAGTGGAATAACACTGATAAATAGTAATACTAAACTCCATCTTCGTCCTCTAGAAATAAGGTCTTCAACACTGAAATGCTCAGGCTGACCCGAGCGTAATGAAAAGACAAAACACTCGAGTCAGAACTAAAATATCTTATGTAAGTTAAATCAACATAAGTAAATATGAGTGTAACAACTTCAAAGATGTTTACGGGATTTTACATCTCCTATCCAATGTCTAACGTGCATGCAATAACTTAAGAGTTGTTCGAGATTCCGTCTTCTAAGGATCCATTAAACTATCTTCATATGTAATACAATACGCTATTATAATATGTCTATAGTAAAGTAAAATATTAAAATAGCATTAAGGCATTACCCATATCCCCCTTAACACATTTTTATATAAGCATCGTAGTCTATACAGTACCGTAATTCCTCCATAAACTAGAGGGCTATCAGAGGACACTCCATAGTGTACGACACAAACCGAACTCGTAGTGGGCTCGATCAGGATAAATATTACAAGGCATACGAGGCAATGCCCAGGGTAGCATACTACCGTTTTGCAGAACCAGACTAGTGGTAACGCATAGCAACTACTACCGCCCACCTCGAGGCACACTCCCATAATCAAATCAAAGGGTTGCCACCAAATCAAATCACAAAGTAATAAATATGGTTTCAAAAAAGCATGCCCGATAGAGGGAGCGACTCCACTTGGCCCAGGTATAGCTCATGTTTTAGTTATTTTAAATATGACCCGAAAGTCAAGGCTATCCATCATCGTTCTCATACTTCATTCCAGTAGCTTTTGCCAAACCATCCTACTTCATTTTGGATTCTCCACCATGTGCACAGTTGTTAAAGTGGTTTTCGGTGTTGGCAGAGAGTATGAAAATATCTGATCCTAGTCTCTTTAACAACCAAACGCTTATTTCACACTGGTTGGTTCTTTTATATTCCTAAAATCGATTCTTAAAGTATACCAAAATATCATCTACAATTCAAAATATCCCTCATTTCAAAACCATTATATTTCCTCAAAATAAGTCATTTTTCACTAGAAAATATCATTTCAAATTCCAACGTAGGTTACAACATCATTTAACCACATTTACCTTTAAATCAAGGATTAAAATATAACAATTCAACCTTGCACTGTTCGAATTTTATAAAATAGTTGGGGTATTTATAAATAGTTTAAATAGTTTAAAATAGTTTAAATAGTCTAAGGATTTTAAAATAGTTAAAAATAGTTTAAATAGTTTAAGGATTTTAAAACAGTTAAAAATAGTTTAATATAAAATGGTTTGAGTATTGGACTTGGTTTATATAGAAAAATAGTTTGAAAATATAAATAATCTGAATTCTAAAATAATAGGTTTTAAACAGTTTATATTAAAATAATTTATTTTGAAAATAGTATCAAATCAAACTGTTTCTTCCATTTCTACAAATCTGGACTGTATCCAAATTTCAAATCAACAAAACTCAATTTTAATCTTTCAATTCAAATGACTCAATTTCGATTTAGTTCCAAATCAATGTGATTTCAATTTTAATTCGAAATAACTTTAACTTTTGAAATATTCATTTTTAACTTCAATTTCAATTCAACAATTCAAATCAATGATTTAAATTCAACTCCATTCTTACAAATCATATCAATTTCAAGCCCAATTTCAAATTACTTATTTAAACCACTTAAATCGGATTAACTTCATTGTTAAATTTTAAGATTCAATTCTTCAAAATAATTCAAATTTCCAAATTAAAGTCATATATCGATTTTAACTTTGCATTCCCAATTTAATTCTTAAACAATTTCTTTTTAACCATTTCAATTTCAACTTTCAAAGCTTGAATTAGAAAATAATTAAATTCATATAAATCTATAATTTATTTCCTTTAAAATAATAACATTTAAACAAAAATCTAAATACAAGATTTTAAACCATTTAATTTAACCAATCCGGTATCCGTATATAATTTTCTATCCTATGGTCAAGTGATACAGATATATATCATTTCAACCCACAATAAATTTAAATTTCTGGATATATACCATTTCAACCCGTATCCCGAATCACAATTTTCCAAATCCATAAAATCGTTCGGGTTTATCATTTCAATCCATAAAGATTTTTCCCTAATCTACAAGATCGTTCGGGTATGTATCATTTCAACCCATA
This sequence comes from Allium fistulosum, assembly GCA_030737815.1. Classification (NCBI taxonomy): domain Eukaryota; kingdom Viridiplantae; phylum Streptophyta; class Magnoliopsida; order Asparagales; family Amaryllidaceae; genus Allium; species Allium fistulosum. The sequence goes on from CM060908.1 coordinate 329,719,354, forward strand.
GTAATTTTCCTAACAATAACTAAGGGAACTTGTAGTGTGATAACAACATATAAATTAAACATAACACCAAATCATCCAAAATGTCAACAATTAAGCATCCACCACAATCATCATTCAAATTAACCAATAAGTCATAGCAATTAACTGGTTATCATTATCTGGTATTTAACCAACAATTTTAAATCCAATATTAATTAAATGTCAATTTAATTCAAATTAAATTCAAATTAAATTTGAATGACAATTTAAATATACCAAACAGCAATCAATAAATTTCTAATCACATCATAAATTTAATTTTACCAACATAAGATGGTTTAGTATTTGTGAGTGGGTTAAAACACTCACCTTTGACTTGTCATCGATTTAAAATCCAAATAAAACCCAAAAATTCTAAAGACTCAGAATTCAACCAAACAAGTTTCAGATTGTCCGAAATTGTGATATGATCAAAATGGAGAAAACCGCGTCCAAATCCAAGCTCGTATGAAAAAGTTATGAGTGTTTGAACGTTTTAAAATTTAAATTTACTTTGAAATATAAGGAAGGGCAGTACTGTAATTTCATTACCTCTCACCAAAACCTTACAAACCAACCCGCGAAACCTACCCATCAATCGCCGACCTTCACGCATGAATTGTCGCTACCTACATCGCCTTCACTCCGATCAGAGGCCATCGCGAGCCTCCATGCCTCAAGCCGCCCCAACAACCACGTGCGCGACCACCACCATCGCCCCAGGCGAACTCCACTGCCACCCCACTCTTAGCCAATTTTTGGCAATTTTCGACCCTTCTGAGACGAACGGTCACCACCCTTGAGACCTGCTTCGCGACCTCTACAAGCCTGTACCTCCTGATCGTCGTATAATCGACGGATCGGAAACCCTAGTTTCGACGGCCGAGACTTCATCATCCTTTTCTGGCCAAACCATGATTTGATTGCAAAAATGAACAACAACAGTAGATTGCGCTCTTCGAGAGCTATCCAACGATATATATGACATAGTTTGAGGAGTTTGAATTTCGATTTGAATTTGAAATTGAAATTAGGGGTTTGGATTTGCAGCCATTGGGAAGGAGGAAGAAGCAGAAACATTGAAGATGACAGTATGTACAGAAATAAAAATGAAGGGCTGCTAGGGTTAGAGAAAAATCTATTTATATGGACAAAGATAGGTAAGAATGAATGGGTGGATTGATTTGGGTCGAAACGATAACAACGACCCGAAAAGCCCGTTTCGTTCCCGAAACGAAAATGGGTCATCCAATATATTAAAATATTGGTTTTCGATATTTTAAAACACAATGGAACTAGTTTCAAACCCTAATTCTATTGTATACAGAAGTTAGCTTTGAAAATTAAGTTATATTCATTTAAATTTCATTAATTGATTTCAACGCGTTTCAAGCTCGCACGGCCAAACGACAAGTCTGATCGCTACGAAACTTGAAATCATACAATAATTCACTATTGCGGATCCGATGAAACTAGTTTTGTCGAAATCTGAGACAGTGGCCAAAATGACTATTTTTACAAGTTAATTAATAAATTATTATTAAATTGATTAAATCACCTTTAAATTCAAATTTACAAGTTAACCATTTTATCATTCTTGATTACATAGAAATTCCAAAATCTTTAAAATAAAATTTTCCATATCAAATCCAAGATTTAAATATTACACAAATTTTAGCGTTCAATTACAACTGTAATAAATTCATTAATTATAATTTAAATTCAAATAAATTATTTTATTTTGATTCTCACTCTTTTTATTGAATCAACTATAACCTTATGAATATAATTAACATTAGTTTACATTTTATTACATTCATATTTTACAGCTATCATCTTTTAACATATTAGCCATAGATTTCAATTTCATTAATTCCATTAATTACCAATTTAATTCCTTATTTACAATTATAACCAAATTAACTTTACCATTATTTCAATTTATTGAGGTTACATTAATATAGTTATCAATTATATTAAATCAACATTATAAAATTTCATTCTAATCATCTTTTCCATTTGTAAATCATAAATTTTAGTTTCTCACAATATTTAATTTCAAAATCTTATTTAATTTAATAGTTTTTAATCATAAAAAAATACGGGTCATTACAAATTGGGTACCTTATTTATAACCGTTGCAAAGGTCTTTCCTTGCCGTTCAATTTGACATATAATTTTTATATATTAAGAGTTACGGTTTGTGAAATAGAGGCATTATAGTGTTCAAACAGCATACACAGTTGTTGCGGGTCAAACTAGATACATAGACCATAATCCAGCCTAACAACTATATAAGCGAGGTTACAGAACTTTGGCTATCACCTCTATTCTCAATTTCTTTTCTATTCCTGAAATCACCCTAATTACCCCTCTAATGTTGTTTAGCAAATTAATTAAAAAATGATTAAAAATCAGAGTGCCCAAACCCCTGCATATTTATATGGAATTCGAAGCTCTTGACAAGGTGTAGAGATGGTTGAGATTGGTTTTTCTATCTGAGGATCTGGTTTACCAGAAGTTGGTGAACTACTTTTGGGCGTTCATCTTAGGTTTTTCGATCAACGGTGAAACATCGATGATTGGATAATCGGAAGGCATTGGAGTGTAGAGGAGGCTAAAAGGAGATGATCGGTTGGTTTGGATCATGCTAGATTTTCTTAAGTTCACTAGATATTGAAGGATAAGGCCGGATTTATATGCATAGCAGAGGGAGATGGGTTGGCATGGTAGCTTTGGTGGGTTCATTCAAATCGGCGACATCGCAGGAGGGGCTACAGTGGTCTCCGATCGACGATTGGGTGGCTATAGTGTCGATGAACAGAGAAGATAAATGAAGGCTGGTAGATTTCATGATTTGTACAGGAGAAGGAAGATGGAGGTACTTTGCATTTAATTCCATATAAAATTATTCGATTGCGTATTAAACCCTAAGTATTCTAAAATCTTTGTATCACTCACATACGAACTCTAATTCATGTATGGTTTCTTCTGTTGGACTCATGGCGAAATTCCGAACGTTTTAACACTAGTTTTGCTAACTTTGGAGGTAATTGAAAATTGTGTTCGTATGAATTATTTAATTTAATTAATTGAAAATTAAATTGTAAAATATATATAACTATTGATGCAAAATCATAATTATTTATGTGAATTATGTTTTATGGATGAATGTTCAATTATTGCAATATCTTGAATGTATCGTGCATTAATTGGATAATCCTTGTCGATTGTAGTATTTTGGGTGTCTATAGTTAATTATTGATCTGAATTGAAAAATAACTAATTGAAATGAAATGCATAATAATGAGATAATTAGATAAATAAATAATTAACAAGGTTATTTATAGATTTTAGATGGTTCCTATAAATAATGATGATTTAACCAATTTTGCAAAAACTACAGTATGAAATTAAATAAGGTTATTATTTATGAATTTCTAGGGAAATTCATAAATAAATAGAAATTGTATTTAATTGGGAAATTTATTATTTAGAATGAGCTTTTAAATAATATAATTTTAAAATGCGATATTGTGAAGATAATTATTTATCATTTAAAATATGAAATTTTGGGGTATTTGAAAGAGATGTAGTAAAATAAAGGAATTTAAAGTATATCATTATTTTGGAAGAATTATTTTTATTTTTGAGATAAATAAATAAAGATGGATTTACAAGAAACAATAATAAAATGATTTAAGAGACAATGGATGTAAATACATTATTTTGATGGTTGTTGAATGTCTTATTGATTGTTAGTTGTAATTATCACATATGTTTGATGTCTGATGATAGTATCAAATTTTAATGAGTGTGCGATATTTTAGTGCTATTACTACTAGTTAATGAGTAGCTAATAATGATTATTTTATGATGGATGTTTTGTTACTAACGTTGATTGGATTAGTACACATTTGATGATTGATTTGTGTCATCATTATAGGGTGATTAGTACACGTTCGGTGGTTTATAATTACATTAGTGATGCGTTACTAAAATGGATGAATAGTATGTATGCAAGTATATTTGTATTGTTATCTTCTTGTTTGATGATTGGGACTGGTAGTGAATATTGTTTGTGCTTGATGACTGTGAAGTATTGTTGTTGTGTTTGTCCTATATGATGATTTGTTGAGATGGATGAGTATTAATACTATTTTTTGCTTGTACTTTTTGCATTGGTTACATAGGTTGCAATGTTTGTGTTTGTTGCATTGGTTGCATTGATTGTGTTGTTTGTGATGGTTATAATGGTTGCATGGATGCTAGGGTTGTAATATACTAACAAGTATTTGGATGCAGGAGAAGAGTAGAAAATATAACTGTGTTGGCTTGATCCCTCAAAAGGGGCACTTTGGCAGTCTCCTATGCAATAGCTATTGAGCCTATGGCCCTAGTTTATGTGATTAGGCATAGTCCGACATAGTTCAAATCTTTTTTCCTTTTTATTTTCTATTTATCCGTACAGGTGTGAAGTTGTAGGTAGGAGAAAAAGTGGGAAAGGAAAGATTGATGAAAGCTATATTGCGGGTAGCTGATTTGGTATATTATTTTATACCATTTTTATATTGTCCATAAGTTATTGATAATTAATGTAATAAAATGAAAATTAATGTAATAAATGTTATAAATTGTACTGTGGAGTTAATGTTCATTTATACCGATGATTGATTCCGTTGCGATGTTTCCCTTTTTATTTATTGTTTTAGAATTTTTAAATTTTTATCTACCAACGACTTCTAATTTTTGAAATTAGTTGTAAACATATTTGACATAATTTATAATTTATTTTATATTTTAAAAATAGTGGGTCTTCATTTATAATATATTTTATATTTTAAAAATAGTGGGTCTTCACACAATGCGATCAACTCGGTCGCGTTCGAGCTCCTCCTCTGAACCCTTGATCGAAAGTTGACCGCTGCTCCTCTCCACGGCCACTCTAGCAATTGCCACCACTATCAAGTAGTCACCCATGCCGAGACCTACTCGGTAGTGGTGCTCATTCCCCTTCTGACACCACCATAGCAGACCCAACCTTTCTTGCCATGGACTCCTCCATGCTTGCTTCCCCATGTCACTACTCCAACAAAGGTCGACACATGGGATTAAGGTCGAAAAAGAAATGATCGTCTTTTCTTTCTTCAAATTCTTTCAGCATGCTTCATCCATTTTCTAGGAAGTGGACATATTGATAAAGTAAGGAAGGATAAGATATTTGGTGAGGGAGGAGATATTTGGTGAGAGGAGGAGATATTTGGTGAGAGGAGGGGATATTATATAAATAATATCTATACTTTAATCCAATAATTACATTCACGTTTCGAGCTTGCATGATCACACAATACATCATATCATCATGAAACTCGTCAGAGCACATCGCCTCATTTTTACAATCCCAATGTTCTACAACCATTCGTCTTATAATGAAATGCTCATCTCAGAAACATTAGACATTAGTCGATATCCCACTGTACACAACCATATACATATTTTAAATATCCAATCAAAGTAAATGTAGGTTGTTACATTCTCCCCCTCCTTAAAGAATTTCATCTTGAAATTCCTATTAGTATGACAATGCAACCCGAAAGACCAAAAATTCCAAAGCACAGAACATACCTCCTAACCCTTAGGATTTAAAAACTCCATTTATTTCATAAAAATTCTACAGCATCTCCTTTGTGCGGCTAGCTTTGAAAAAATATCACAAAACAATACACACATATCTCATATCTAAGGTACCCCATATCTGAGTTATCTCATTTCTATGGACATACAAGCATATACATCCATACCAATGTCACTACAAATCTTACATACCTATTTCACAGCAAGAGCATGCCATTTAGGTGAAAATCCGAGCGAATACGCATCCCAATAGCGCATAACTGCTTCCATGTACCTAATCACGTGCTTAATAATGAGGATTAAACACAATCGCAACATTGAACCATGGATTCAAGCATGTTAATTCATATATAGCAATCATCTCAAATAAATATGCCATATCAAACCATGTAACAATCATCCCAAATAAATATGTTGCAACTAACTGTCCAACAAACACATCTAATTTAACAAGCATCTCAAAATAAACATGTATAACAACTATGCAACAAGCACTTCTGATGCAACTAACATCTCAAATAAACATGTTACAGCAAACTATGCAATGGGCATCTCTAATAAACATGCAATCAACGAAAGGAAAATGCACACTTGTAAAATACAAGCAACAACAAGGCAAGCTTTAAGCTATTCTTTCTAACATTTTAGCAAAACAAAAAGGAAAACAAAAATTTCTTTAGGTAATTAGAGACATACCAATACAAAGCTCCACCGAACACGAACAAGCTTAACTCCATCGGTCTGAAGCCACATAGCCCTATTCTCAAAAATATGAATAGGCCTTCAAGGTCTAAGGCCACATCTGGTTTGCATCAACTTTCTTTAGTCGACTCATCACGACAACGTCACTAGAAATTCACACTTATATGAACCGAATTCAAGAAATACGTCACGTACTCCTTATATGGAAAAAGGAAAATTAAAATAATATGCAAGCAACAACAATCAACAATGAGCATTCAATAAGCAAAAAAATATCAATCAACAAAAACAAACAATCAATCAATACTCAAGCAACATCAAGCAATCAAGAAGCAATAATAATAAACAATCAATCAATAATCAAGCAACAACAAGCAATCAAGAAGTAACAAAAATAAATCACCAAAAAAACAATCAATTAATAATCAAGCAACAACAAGCAATCAACAAGCAACAATAGGTAACAAATCAATCGACAGCGATTACCATACAAACAATCCATCGTTCTTAAGTATCCTATAACAACATGCACAACAACCTATAATTTTCATAGCATGCATGACAAGCCATAAAGTCCACGAGTCTGTTCGACATGTAAGATGACCCAGATGCTTAAGTGGTGCAACTCCTTTTCATGAGTACAATACATGAAAGACTATCACATGTCCTACCCTGAAAAAAATCTTATATGATATGATGGACCACCAATCCTCAAAACTCTCGAACAAACCCAAAATTCTATGTTTCAAATCTTTTTCTTTCGAATAGAACTCATTCTTCAAAGGATAAAACTTCTAATTAAATCATCATTAAATGACAATCTATAAATGCTTGGGCTCGCTCAGGTCCGAACTCACCACAACCACACAATGATAATAAGGATAATATACTATGTTTACTATAATGGTTACCTAGGAAAATATCATATCGTCACTTAGAATATTATTTGAATCGTTACAAAACTAGTCGAGAAATCTTTCCCCGACCTATCATGAGCCATCTTAACAATACTATACTATAACTAATTTTACTACCAATAAAGATCATCCAAAATAATATATAATGCCCGATCAAATCCTTTGTTTGTTTCCAAGGTTTCTTTGTTAAACTTGGGTCAACCACCCGATTCCTCTTATGTGAATTACGATTCGATTCCTTGGTTCGACCATCGAAATTTCCTCGCATGACTATAATCATGCTTCCAAAGTTTCTAGGTCACTCCAAGAATCCGACTCAAGTGTTCACCTTTAAGAATTGAGTGAAAAACCTTGACATAAATGGTGCAAATTAACTAGAAACCCAATGCTCAAACTAGGAATTAAGAACTGGTACGTGAATGGACCAATCCTTATAAAAGATAAAGCTAAACACTTCCAACACTAATGACTCAACACAAAACATAGAAGTCATCCGTTCGGTCCTTGCTCAATTTTGGGCAATCACCAAATTCTACTTGGATACAAAATCCAAGTTACACTTTACCAAACAGCCCCAGTGTATTGAAAACTCATGTATCAAGTACGAATGATAGTAGTCTTGGACACCAAATCTTAGCTCAATAGCCAAGGATACCTTATAAGATTAATCACTACCAAGGAACTAACCTACACTACGTGGGGTCAAGTTTGGGTTATGACTAAGAAGTAAATCCCAAATCCATGCATTAGGACAGGACCCTAGGCAAGCTTCCTTGCCTACTTCAAAGGAGTGATAATCATCTACTCTTTGCATTTACCAAAAGGTTAAATTGGCTAACATACCCTTTTGCTGACAATCTACTTTGCTGCAAATGGATGAAACACTCAAGCTATATGTCACTTTCGATCTAAGAAATAAACTGAAACTCGAGGCGACATCTAGAATCAAACCAAGTCATGGCCTTCTCGTCAATCTCTTCCACTACCATCTCCCAATGGCAACACCACCTCCAACACCTTGATAGAGTTAGGTGTATGCCCCAGGGGCAATTATGTAATTTCTCACTAGAGGCTCGGGAAAAAAAGAGAAGATGGATGCACCGATGAAAACATCCGAAGTTTTATCCGCTCGCTACGCACCTAGCTGCTAAGGAGAACAAGGCCGCTTACATATTTCTAACTCGTTGACCAATCTTGTTTGAAATAAAAGGTATTTTCTTCCTATTATATACTTGATATAATGTGACTATATTAATTAATTAACTTAATTAAAAGTATATTTAATTGAAAAATCCATAAATGGTATATTTTGTGATAGTAGTTACAAAGTGTTGTAATCGTGAGTAATTTATCACAACGAAACAAATATACCATTTTAAATGTTCCTAGTCAAGATGCATCGAGACTGGATATCGATGTATTCGTTGAGACTAGAGTACGTAATGCTCTCCAAATGTTGGGCAATGTATTACTCTTTACTACTGGGGGCACCTAGGGGTTACGTACTAATAGTTATTGGATAACTATGGAACGACTCGCTCGATAGTTTTTTGTTGGTTAATATAACTAAGGCTAAACAGAAAATATCGATGTGACTGATTTACACAGTCCTCTCGACTTGATAATACTGTGGATCTTCAATATGAAAGCTCCGCTTTGATTATAGCCAAATCATGGCATGGCGTCCATCGAGTGACTACAGTTGGGTTGAGTGGAAGCATTGGAAGTGAAGCACTATTCAAGAGAGGATTCGTCTCCTCAGTTATATGCGGTTAGTATTACAGTCAACTCAAGTCAACTCAAAGTCAAAGTCTCTGGCCGGAGCATTTCCGTTAATAATAATTATTATTATTGAACCAAGGACTTTGTATTTAGACTATAAAGTTGAATGTGGATGAGGTTGGAATTTTGACCATTACCAAATTCCAGAAGTCCAAAGTGATATAGGTTTGACGAAGAGAATTGGTGTAAACAAATGTCATAATCGGGTAACGTTTATTAAACTAAAATTGGATTTTATCAAAAATGAGTAAGCGATAAATTTGGCCATAATGTCACACCACCTGCAAAGTGACATGTGAACGTTAACATTTGAATAGTTCGATGTTAATCGCTGATCAAATTTACACCCAAGAGTTACATAGCCGAAACGATGAATTCCCTTACGATCGAACGATTTAATTAATTATAATTGTTATAAATTAATTAAATTAATTAATATTTATTAAATATTAATTATAAAATTTGAATATTATTTGACAAATAAATAATGTTATATATATTTATAACAATTATAAATATATGGATCGATATACAATACCGACAAGCGATTAAATTAGATTTAAATACATAGTATTTTGGCTTGCGCTTAGATGGGTTTATGGCCCATCATTAGGGCTGCAAAATTTTGGTTTTGTAAAGGTCTAGGGGTGGCTAAAACATAGGGAATTGGCTTGGAGATAATGGGTTGAGATAAAGTGAGAATGGGTAAAAAGATTTTCCTCGTTTCTCTTTAATAGAACGCTATATATATGTATGTATGTATGTATGTATGTTTGTATGTATCTCGAAAAACAATTACTAACCTTTTTGGCTGCCATTATCTTCTACATTGCTGGTTAAAACATAGCTCTCAATCCGCTCCAAAATTCTTAAATATATTCAAATTAAAATAATACTATTCGATAGTTAGAGGTCGGTGATTCTAGACTTGCAATTTGACGAATCAAGAACAGTAAAAGGAAGGGAAGTCATTGCTTCGACGTGGATTCAAAGGCAATATTAAATTGGTAATTTGAATTCATATTATAGTGATTAAATTATATTCTATGATCCTATAATGAGCAATTTCATATCTGTTTAAATATATTGCTACTATATGCTTACTTAGGTGAGTTTTTTGTAAGTAGATGTGATTGTCACAAATCAATTTGGTTATGTGCATAATTTGTTTATTATACTATTTGATTTATGTAAAGGCAAATGTTTTTTACTGTACAAAATTAATTTTTGTCGTTAATAATTGTTTTATATATATTTATTAATAAATTCATATATATATATATTAGTGTACTCTCATAATAGCATGCATATATAAGATATATATATATATGATCTAAAAAATTTAGCACACTTATTTATATATAATATGAGTTTACAAATTCGAAAATTAATTATCATACATGTATTCATATTTTTAAATTAACATTTATTGAATTTTTGAATTATTTATTATATAGAAAATAATTATTACTTTAAAAATTCAATTTTATATTTAAAAAAATATTATATCATTTCAAAAACATATATAAAAAATTTAGGAATTTTTAATAATTAATATTATTTTGAAAATATTGTTTATGATTTATTAAAAATAATAATTTAATTGAAAATTTCTTCAAACTTTTTCTTAACCTTACATTCATGATCCTAGAATTTTTGAAATTTTAAATTTTGAATTTTTAATAATATATTACTTTATATTAAATAATTATTATCAAAATCAATATATTTGTTTTTAAAAATGATAATTCAACTTTGAAAAATCTCCAGATTTTTCCTAAGCTTTATTTTATGATCCTAGATTTTCTAAAATTATAAAATTTGAATTTTCATCAACAAATTATTTTATGTTAATTATTTATGGATGAAAAAATTATTTTATTCATAATATATACAAGTTAAAATACTAAAGTGCGCTTTTGTAAAAGGCTAGTTATGATATTGTAGTAAAGTATTTTTTTGAATAGTTTGACCATTTGAAAGAAAAACGAATATATCAAAATAGATGTAATTTAAGGTAAAGTAGGAATGAAGAGAATGAATAGTCACTTTTGCTTCATAGAGAAACAGTGGAAACAAGAATTGTAATAATAACTGATACTTAATATTGGAATATGAATATTATTTTTATTCCGAAATGTATTTTCATATAGAAAATTGTTTTTGTTTGCGCCAAAAATGGTCACAAACCCCGAATGTTGTGAAAGCACCAGTGTATGAATACAAATCAGCAATATTCAAACACAAATCTCAGATCTAGACAAACAACAAACAGCAGTCCAGAAATAATGAACAAAGACACGAGATTTATAGTGGTTCGGCTATCTCCGGCCTACGTCCACTCCAAAGTTTTTATCTTTTATTGATCGATGCTTGAAGATTGCAATTTCCTATCGCGTAGTACAACGAATTTTATGATTATAATCTGAATCTAAGGCAGCAATGGTGATCTGGAGTAAATCTGGCAGAGTCCGGGCGCTCTTTAGCTCTCAAAATTGTCCGATCCCTTTTCTGAATGACCTGGGGGTCTATTTATAGGTGTAGGAGGCTGATATTTTGCCTAAACTGAAGGGAGACCAGTTCCAGTACGTTAGGGGGCCCACATGCCCACTTTTTGGAAATCCGGGCCCACTTTGAGATCGATTCGAAGCTATGTTCGAATCGATCAAGAAATCGTCCAATCAAGCTGAAATTTGGTGTGAACATTCTTCAACATATGCTCAAGCTACTGTGAAAATTTCGTGGCATTTGGACTTGTAGATCTCGAGTTATGATCGATTCAAGGTCGCTTTTCTGGTTGCAGTGCTCCGTTCGAATCGATTACGTTCGAATCGATTGCTTCGAATCGATCAAGCATGCGCTCCTGCGATGGCGTGTCGTGAATTCTTAGAGTCGATCCACCTTTGTCGCCGTGTTGAACGAGTCATTCCAGATATTTCTCCGTGTTGAACTCCTATTCCCTTGCTTCGAACGTACAACCAGTTCGTATCCTCTCGTTCGTATCGCTCTGATCATTTCCTTCGTGTCGATTGATTGGAACACGATCGATACGAACATTGACCTTGAGTTCTTCGAATCCATGCACTTACCCATCCTTCGTATCGATCTTTCACATCCAAGTCGAATCCATAACTTCGTGCCACTTTAATCATTTCCCTCGTATCCATGACTTCGTATCCACGAAGCCAACTCCCAATGTATCCATCTCGAACGCCTCCTTCGTATCGATTGGTACGAATCCAGTATCCCAAAACTGCTACTTCCTTTTCGTATCGATCCAATACTGATCGATACGAAGCATACCTGTGCATCCTTCTCATCGATGCGAACGGCATCGATTCGAAGTAAACTCCATGCGCCTATCTGTTCGATACGAACATGTCGTTCATACCCTGTGAATCGATACGAACTCCATCAATCTGAAGCGACGTCGATCGATACGAAGTGTATCGATACGAAGTGTGGCAGACCATGATCGATGCGAACAGCATCGATTCGAACCAATATCCATCGATACGAAAATGCGTCGATACGAACTAGTTTTCACATAATTTGACCCATCCATATCTCGAGCATACAAACTCTGATTAACCTGAAACTTGAAACGTAGCCTCTCCTAGTCCTCATCATCATCTCCAATCGATTCCGTCCTGATCGGAGCTCGGCCAACTTTTGACGATATCCATCGCAGCCTTGTATCCAATCGACTTCCAATCCTGATATCCATCCTTTCCTGTCGATTTGTTTGATATTCCGGCTTTGACCAAAAAGCGGGATAACAGTTTTCTATAACATTTATTTCTTTGAGTTCAAGATATTTGATTATAGAACTCTCCTCTGTAAACTAGTTGCAGCGTATGAAATAAGTAAACAATATTAACAATATTAAGTGAATGGTGAACCTCTAAATTTAGTACACTATTATAGTAATGGCGGAAATAGTGGGAGCATGCCATATAGCACCTAATGATTGCATCAAATTACTAAAATTGTTTTCGTAAAATGTACCGAACATTATTTGTGAAATAATGTTTATTTTTTTGGTATTGACTGAAAAATAGATATAACTATATTTCAATATGAGTATTATGAATATTCATTATGAAATAGAACAATTTGTTTTCATAGTAAAAGTGATGCAACAAAAATACATATGTATCTAATATTATTTATAGTTGCTTTGGAATTATAGACTAAGCTGTAGTTTTGAGAAATAATTTTACTTTATGATTATGAATCATATGATACAGGTTAATTATATCTCAAACAATTAATGGCTATGCACCCATTTAGTGGGAGCATCATAAGAGTTGATGAACTCTTTGAATTAATATATATTGATGTATGTAATCACAAGTTTATTAATACCAAAATGGTTACATATACTTTGTTATATTCATCGATGATTTATTACCAACATGAACATGTGTATTAGATACACATGTAGTAAGTTTATGATAACATCATAGAATATAAAAGAAAAGTAAATAAAATAACATGCAATAAAATAAAATAATTTGATTTGGTCGAATAAGTGAGTATATTGGAAAGAGTTCCAAATGTACCTACAAATGAATATAGATTCAATCTCAAAATCACTCCTCTATGTGATACATAATGATGCATCGATAAGGAGTAATCAGACATTGTTGGACAATTAATGATTAATTGTGAGTGCAGTTGAGTTAGTTTCTTTCTATAAGATCATGTACTTATGATTAGTACACAAGGCTGATATTATTTCATCTAAACAACAGTTTACAAAATCATACAAGATAAGGGTTTATAAGAAACCAACATATCCTAGGCCAAAGAGTTGGCAGGTTGTGCGAGTCGAAAGATTGCACGTAATAATTGTTCATGAGGGATCTTGTATGAATCTCCAAAAAAGTTTTTTCGAAAGGTCTGTCATCAAATGACATATTTATGTTTTGAACATAATTTTTGTAAACTAAAATCAGTTTTATAAATAAAATGGTTCATAAAGCGTTTATGAATCCCTATTCTATTTGCACTAAGAAACAATTGTTGTTTCAAGATATATCAACTTCATTGTAAAAGAATTTCTTTGAGAAATTTTTGGTAGTTAAATGGAATTGGATCGATCCATAGATAGAACTGATTATATGTGATGATGTGAAATTAACTAACCTAAATGAACACATAGCATTATAATTTCTAATAAGTATTCTTGTACATCGAAGATAAACTATGAGTTTATTATTAATGTTGAAAATATACATTACCCTCGGTTGTTCAATTAAACCATTAAGATTGTTGACTCTATATGGTATGATGCACCTATGCAGTTAATGCCCCGCTATTACTCCGCTATATCTCATAACGGATTTCTACCGCTATGATTTTTCCATATAGCCCCAAATATAGCCTTTCCGCTTTAAGCCCCGCTATTTCCGCTATATCCCATTATTCCCCCTATTTTCTGCTATTTCCGTTATATCTTCTTTAAAAGAAATGAATTGAAAAATGACATTTATACATTATAAAAATTATGAAATTAATTTATTTAATTGAATTTTTAATATATTTTCAGAAATGAAAATACTCTAATATTCTACTAAATTCAATTATGTTATATAACAGTTTTACGTTTATTTATAGTATATTCGCACATGTTTTTATTTAAAATTATTTATGTATTAATTATAATTTAATTGAATGTTAACTTTTCATTTAATTACCATTTTTATATTTGTAAAAACATTAAGTACGAGTTTTATATTCTATTCTAGAGTCATCCGATATATCCCGCTATATCGTCGCTGTATCCCCGCTATGACTTTTTGCACCTCCGCCGCATTGAATCTATCGAGCGCTTTAACTGCACAGTGATGCGCAGATCCAAAAGAATTCCAAGTACGCTATCAGAGTATGATTTTGGTGGTCGTAACCAAAGAGATGTGATCCATTGGCCGAGATTATGTCTTTATTGGAAAGACTAATGTGGTTGGAATTAAATAAGCAATGTTGATAAGAATAATATCGCAAATTTCAATTGTTGGAATTAGCATAACACATTCGGTATTCAACATGCTCAAGTTAATTCAGATTTACTCACAAAATTATCGCTCGATAAGATTTAGTGTTTTGTACTTATGTATTGAAACAGAAAATTCTAAATAATGATTTAGAGTAAGCCGTTTACATATATTAACCAAAAATGCCTCGAAGTCAGTGGGAGGGATATTGGGTTTGTGAGTCTTTGGATATGATCTAAGAAATGATACAAATGTATCATTTTATAAGCATCAAGATTGAATAAGTATTTTGATAGAAATATCAAATAGTTTGATTTTCAATCAGAGTGCAAAGGAAGCGTGTGTTCATAAGAAAGAACGTTAAAAGGTACATTGATATTTCTAAACTATAAGTAAATAACACGTTGTTGATTTTAACAATATGCTTGTATTAAAATCAACTTTAGTTGTTTTAATACTCAATTTTGGATTGTAAATAATGTCTTTTATGGTGAGTATAAAAGATATAGGGATTGTCCCAAACCGATATACAAGAGCACCCTATTAAAAGGAGAACATGTAAGTTGGATTTCTTATGCATTACCGATAGGAATTATCATACAGGTTATGTTGTGTATGATATTGTGTTTTGTTTATGTATTTGATACATGGAGCAAATATAAAATCCAAATTGATATCATTAAATGGTTGTTTGAGGTGTTCTCGCGTATTTATGAAATACTAGAGAATTGTTTATAAAAACAACGAACTCATTATGATGGAACGTTTGGACACAAACTTTTATAAGTGATATTGAGTATAACATGTCAATGATAAAATTCAAGTTAAAACTTTAATTTGAAAATGTTTCAAAATAAAAGTGATTGTGGTCGATTAAATGAAATGTTGAGAACATTAACTTGAATAGCGCTACAATAAACCAATGTATATAGATATAAATGCACAAATTTATAATTAAGCCAAAGGCGATTCCAAATGTTGAGAATCCATAATATTGTTATAAGATAACAATGTCATGAAATTGGTCATGATAGAACTTAAAGCTCACTAGAAGTCAAAAGACATACTTCGAATCGTTCCACATGATAAAGGCAGTTTATCAGTGTTAGAGAGAGTTAATCAAAAAAGTAGATAATTAAAACATAATAGCATACCCATTCACTAAGGGACTGACCTAATTGGTTTTGAGAAAACTGATTGGAGAAGTTGGAATTAGATTCCATAATTGACCCCAAGTGCAAGTGAAAGATTGATAGAGTTAGGGGTATGCCCAAGGGGCAATTATGTGATTTGTTACATATTTCTAACTCGTTAACCAATCTTGTTTGAAATAAAAGGTATTTTCTTCCTATTATATACTTGATATAATATGATTATATTAATTAATTAACTTAATTAAAAGTACATTTAATAGAAAAATCCATAAATGGTATATTTTGTGATAGTAGTTACAAAGTGTTGTAACCGTGAGTAATTTATCACAACGAAACAAATATACCATTTTAAATGATCCTAGTCAAGATGCATCGAGACTGGATATCGATGTATCCGTTGAGACTGGAGTATGTAACGCTCTCCAAATGTTGGGCAGTGTGTTACTCATGACTGTTGGAGGCACCTAGGGGTTACGTACTAATAGTTATTGGATAACTATGGAACAACTCACTCGATAGTTTTCTATTGGTTAATATAACTAAGGTCAAACTGAAAATATCGATGTGACTGATTTACACAGTTCTCTCGACTTGAGAATACCGTGGATCTTCAATATGAAAGCTCCGCTTTGATTATAGCCAAATCCTGGCATGGCGTCCATCAAGTGACTACAGTTGGGTTGAGTGGAAGTATTGGAAGTGAAGCACTATTCAAGAGAGGATTCGTCTCCTCAGTTATGTGCGGTTAGTATCACAGTCAACTCAAAGTCAAAGTCTCTGGCCGGAGCATTTCAGTTAATAATAATTGTTATTATTGAACCAAGGACTTTGTATTTAGACTATAAAATTGAATGTGGATGAGGTTGGAATTTTGGTCATTACCAAATTCCATAAGTCCAAAGTAATATAGTTTTGACGAAGATAATTGGTGTAAACAAATGTCACAACCGGATAACGCTTATTATACTAAAATTGGATTTTACCGAAAATGAGTAAGCGATAACTTTGGCCATAATGTCACACCACCTGCTAAGTGACGTGTGAAAGTTAACATTAGAATAGTTCGATGTTAATCGCTGACCAAATTTACACCTAAGAGTTACACAGCCAAAATGATGAATTCCCTTAAGACCGAACGATTTAATTAGTTTATAATTGTTATAAATTAATTAAATTAATTAATATTTATGAAATATTTATTATAAAATTTGAATATGATTTGTGAATTAAATAATGTTATATATATTTATAGCTGTTATAAATATATCGATCGATATACAATATCGACAAGCGATTAAATTAGATTTAATTGCATAGTATTTTGGCTTGGGATTAGATGGGTTTAAGGCCCATCATTATGGCTGCAAAATTTCAGTTTTGGAAAAGTCTAGGGGTGGCAAAAATATAGGGAATTGGCTTGGATATAATGGGTTGAGATAAAGTGAGAATGGGTAAAAAGGTTTTCCTCGTTTCTCTCTAATACAACCCTATATATGTATGTATGTATGTATGTATGTATGTATGTATGTATGTATCTCTAAAAACAATTACTAACCTTTTTGGCCGCCATTACCTTCTACATTGCTGTTTAAAACATAGCTCTCAATCCACTCAAAAATTCTCAAATATATTTCAAATTAAAATAATACTATTCGATAGTTAGAGGTCGGTGATTCTGGACTTGCAATCTGACGAATCAAAAACAGTAAAAGGAAGGGAAGTCATTGCTTCGACGTGGATTCAAAGGCATCATTAAATTGGTAATTTTAATTCATATTATAGTAATTAAATTATATTCTATGATCCTATAATGAGCAATTTCATATCTGTTTAAATATATTGCTACTATATGTTTAGTTAGGTGAGATTTTTGTAAGTAGATGTGGTTGTCACAAATCAGTTTGGTTATGTTGCATAATTTTTTTTATTATACTATTTGATTTATATATAGACAAATGTTGTTTACTGTACAAAATCAATTTTTGTCATTAATAATTGTTTTATATATTTATTAATAAATTCATATATATATATATATATATATATTAGTGTATATTTCTCTCTCATAATAGCATATATGCATATATAAGATATATGATTTAAAAAATTTATTACACTTATTTATATATAATATGAATTTAAAAATTCAACAATTAATTATCATACATGTATTCATATTTTTAAATTAACATTTATTGAATTTTTTAATTATTTATTATATATAAAATAATTATTACTTTAAAAATTCAAATTTATACTTTAAAAAAATATTATATCATTTCAGAAACATATAGAAAAAATTACGAATTTTTCGATAAAGTTTATTATTTTTAATAATTAATATTATTTCGGAAATATTGTTTATGATTTATTCAAAATAATAATTTAATTGAAAAATTCTACAAAATTTTTCATAACCTTTCATTCATGATCCTAGAATTTCAAAAATTTGTAATTTTGAATTTTTAATAATATATTACTTTATATTAAATAATTATTGCCGAAATCAATGTATTTATTTTTAAAAATAATAATTCAACTTTGAAAAATCTCCAGGTTTTTCCTAAGCTTTATTTTATGATCCTAGATTTTCAAAAATTGTAAAATATGAATTTTCATCAATAGATTAATTTATGTTAATTATTTATGGATGAAAACATTATTTTATTCATAATATATACAAATTAAAATACTAAAATGATTATGTTTGCAAAAACAAGTTAATTTTCAATTATAAATAATTTTTTATAATTGTTCTCTCTCTTTCTATATATATATTTATCTATATATAAATATTTTATGTTCATATATTATATATAATATATTTATACATACATGTATGTGTGTGTGTATTGTAACACATATATATGCACAAATTTGGACAACATACATGACATACAAAATGAGCTAATATGTCTATTGCGATGTAAATCCCAACATCTACGTATGGGCATATTATACCTTTCACGGATTATTATGTTACACATGCACTCACACACATATGTATATGATACATTTATGTATAAACTAAATCATATAAAATTAATTTCCTATCTTAATATATTTGAATTTAAATAAAATAAATGATTTTATTTAAATGAAATTTAGAAATGTTCTAATTCAGTTAGACTTCATAGGCCCAATAAAAGATCTAATAGGGTAAATTTTTTGAAATTCACACATAACTTCCGCTGCCGGCTAGTCCAGTTCCAACACACCTACCACAACTGCCTAAATGTTCGTGAATGGAAAAACATCCCTTGCTGTATTCCAATACTCTCTGAACTAATCAGGTATCTCAAACTGCCTATCTTCAGCCGCTTGTGCACCCACTCATCTTACATATAGTCTTAAAAGATGTTACCTTAGCCACTAATAGATTAAAGTTCAGAGACAAGTGTGTATGAAATGTTATATAGTATAAAAATACAAGTACGCTCTCTCAACGTATCTCCATTTGCCAGGTTGCTTACCTCAAACTGATCTACTTGGTTCTGAGTGTTAAGCCTAAGCTATGATACCAACTGTAACAACCCCCCTTCGTAATACCCTAAATTGACATCGAATGACAATGTTTGACTCCTGTATATCAGTAAAGATAGTGCGTCGGGTTAAATTTTAAAACTAAATATCATATTAAGCACATCGATACAATCTCACAGCAAAATGAGAATATATAATATACTAAATATACATGAATAGAAAAGAATAAACAATGAATAAGAGACTGTACCAGCGGAAGCAATCGATAAATAAACATCAATATAGAGAGTCATAATACATAAACTCTATTTGTATGGGTTCTAAATATAATGTCTAATCATAAGTCTCATATACAAAATAGCTTATCTGGTATGTATGACATTATCAGCAAGTAGACTTATCTAATACATCGACTTCATGCCTGCAAAATGCTCCAACTATCCAGAAAACTATCCCTAGAAGCACCTGACTCCCAAACTACTAAGTCGAGTACCCGAGAGTTGTCATGACATAAACAGAAAAAGACAAAACACGGGTCAGACATAAAGCCTAGTGTCAGGGGAACCATCTCTTGGTACTGTATATACGTACAACCTATACACATATGATAAATGTGAGCATGGATCGATGGGTAATAATAATCATACTTTGCCCTACTTTATTCATACACTAACAAGTAAGGATGATACATAATTGTGGTTCTCTTATTAAAACACTTCATACTATAACAACCTATGCTACTGAATATGAAAATTGAATGTAGGGATAATACTATACTTCATAAGCAATGGTGCCATAGATCTCCCAATCCCTATCAAAGCATCTGAAATGCAAAACAAATACAACAATATAACAATGTTACCAACATAGCATCTCCATACCTAAAACCAAAATATGAGTATTTATAACCGATACTCATGCCAAATTGCCATTAGCTACTAAAGAGACATATCAATTGCCACAACTAACTTGTGGACTCTCTTGAAAACCAATATCTTAAAAGAAGTTGGCCTCTAGGTCCTATCCCAACAAACAATCGTACCATGAAACAATATATAAACAACTCTAGACTAGCGTTCCGATTTCTCTCCACCCCTGCTCCGGGATTACATCTGTAGGTCATGCATTTCAATGGTATAATTGATTCCCTCACTAGCATCACTTCCTTACGGTTGTCTACATTGACATAGCGGAATCGTACGTAGATGCTAAACCCCGCGAACTCCCTGCTCGCACATGTAACGACCCGTAAATCTAACTGGTTTTAATAACGTTATTAATCGAAATTTTGTGAAATTTTAAACGATAAAATTTTGAAATATAAATTTGATATTTGGAATGCGTTTAGTTAAACATAGCAACTGGTAAATTTTCGTCCGAAAATATAAAAGTTTATTTCGCGCGTAAATTTACTTCAATTTAATCAGTTAAAAAGCGATGAAAATAAAATATTTTCGAAACCTAAATATTTTTGCATAGAAAAATTCTAAACCATCTTCTGAGGAAGATGTCAGTTTGTCGTTTTTCCAAATTCGGACATCTTTGGCTCCGTCGATCTTATTTTTCAGTGTTTTTCTTGCATTTTTTCGCTATTAGAAAATTCGAATTTTTATAATTCAATCATATCACTGATATATATATACCGTTTTGACCGTCTCGTCGTGCTAATCTCAACAGTATATTAATTCGTGTATTTTGGGTGTCCGGTATGCAGCGAAACCCGTAAAACGATAAATTGTATCGGTGCGATTTTTTGGTTTTGTGACCTTTTGAATTATCTGTGCATTTAACCTTTTGACATGTAACCGAACAACCATAGATATTTATTATTTTTAGAGATCAGGGCCGGCTTGTGCTATTCCCATAGTTCATTTATGTTATTTTACCCATTCACGTTCTCTTCACCTTTGATATTTTCAATTTAAACTTTTCATCTTTTAAGCTGTCTGTTGCTTCCATTAAAAGATTGAGTAATATGTATAGTAATAAACAGTGCTCATATCTACTGTACTCATTCCAATTGTTGCAAATGTCGCCTACTCTTTCATCTCTTCCACTGTTCGTTGTTTATAATCTTCTTTCTCTAAAAAAAATGCAAGCATCTATAGTCGGCCTTCGTCACCTCCGCCGCCATGACCACACCATCGAAATTCTCTCCATCTCCTACCGTGATTCGCCAGCCACCAGCATCCTTAGCCGCGCCTCCACACGATCCGCTCCTCCACCCATTCGCAATAACCCCACCTCGACCACAAACGTTACCGCCTTCCACGAACTCCGCCTCTCTTCGGCCTCCACCAGGCCCGACACTTTCAGCTCATACCAAACAGCGGCTCTTGCCACCGATGCAGTCTCCACCTCTCTTCCACCGAGGCCGGGTCACCGTGTACTTACCTTCCACTTGCTGCCATCTCACCTCTCCACTCGTTCCCTTCTCCTCTTCACTTGTATTTATGAGAAGGTATTTTTTTTATACTTGTATATATATATATGTTATTTACATTGGTTTTTGAAAATATATATAGGAGAAGACATATATCTAATAACATACGAGTACACTATATTGGGTTAGGAAGTACCTTATGTATATATATTAAACTTATAGGTTACTGTATATGAGGTTTCTTTTAGTCTATTTCTTTAAGCATTCTTTTAGTCTATTTCTTTAAGCATTTTTACATGCGGATTTGGTTATTTTGAAATGCATGTATACATTTCCTATATATAAAGTTAAAGGTATATGTTATAATAAGTATGTTATATAATATAATACAAGAGTATGAAAGGTGTCTGTACACATACATAAAGCTTTATCCAGTTTTTGTTTTTTTATATACTGAGATAATAAAGTTTCTGTTTATTTAGATTTACACTAGTAGTAAATGTGTAGTTGTGTACAACTGTTTTCAGAATTTGAAAGGGGTGGTGTGTTGTATATATTTTGACTGTTTTCTAAATATATATATTTTTTGTTAAAAACTATTTTTGTAATATATTATATGTACAGATTTTAAGTATATTTGTCAGATAGGTTTAGGTGCATAGGTTGTAATGTATATGTTGGTCTGTGTATTTTAAAGAAGTTGTATGAAGTATATTTTGTTTTATATTAGCCATATTGATGCTTTCTGTACATATCTGCATTCGATTTTTTATTTTAGAAAAATGTGGGTTTCAAATAGAAATTGATTTTTAATGATAATGTGATGATAAATGTGTGTTTCTTGTAAACATTGTTTATATGCGTACGTATTTAGGGTTATAATTGTATTAGATGTTTTATCTGTTGTATAGCTTATATAATCTAGCTTATATATATATTTTATATGGTGTGCAGTATTGTATATACATAGATTTAATATGTACATGTTTAAAAATTTGTTACTGATTTTATTTAAACATGGACTTTAAAGTATAATATGTTAGTTTATATAAGTTTTAAAATGATGTTGATTTTAAGAAAATAATAACAATAATAACAAAATATATATATTCCATTTATATCAAGCTGATTCAAATTGTTCGCATCAAGTCCAGCCTTGTTTTAATCGTCGAATTTGTGCCCATCTTGTCCGTTTTGGAATTCGTGCTTGGATTCATAACTTCTCTCGTTCTCGTCCATCTCTAACCTCGAAAGGTGAGCAATCACGCACGATTAATGATTCTTTTATTTATTAAATTTAATTTCAATTGAAACGACAATTGAAATATGCTGCTGTTAGTTATTTACACTGTTATATATGCTATTACCTGTATCTGTTCACCTATAACATCTGACACCATTATCTTTTAATTATTTATGCGATGATAATACAGTTTGGTTGATAATTGATTGATTGTTGTTTTATTGGATGTTAAATTGTAATGTATAAAGTGATAAATATTATGCAAATAAATTTGACGTAGGATAATTAAAATTTAAATCGACATATATGTTGAATTTGATTAGTTGAATATGACCCCTTTTAATTGTTAAATTAATTGACATGTAGAATAGTGATAATTACACTTTGAACCATTGAACGTATATTGGATTAATTGTTGTAGTGTTAAATTTGAAATCGAATGACAATTGAAGAACCGTATAAATATTAGTGTAATAAATCTTTAATCTACATGAAATGATAGTGTAGATTCTAGAAATAATTATATTAATTTGCACAAACAACAATGTGAATTAATACGGTTATTTCAGGATTAATTGAATTGATTATTGGATTGTTATTGATTGTTGTTATTGCTTGTTTATTTACTTTGACACCATCCCAGTTATCACACTACAATTTCCCTTTGTTATGCTTTGATTTTTTGAATTAGAATGGAATCGGGTTGAAATGATAAATACCCAAATTGAACTTTGACCTAGGATAAAGAATTAAATAAAAAACCCAATTGGTCAATAATTTGGTTTTAAAAATAAAATAAAGATTTTATTTGAATAAATGATAAGGTTTTGAAATGAAGTTGGAATTTGAATTTTTATGAAAGGAAAATGTTAATATTTAATAATATGAAACAAAATATTAACAAATGTAATTGATGAAACAACGTTGTTTAATTTGAGAAACGATGGAATTAAGTTTTGAAATTATTTAATAATTAAGTTGAAATTATTTAATAATTAAGTTTGAAATTATTTAATAATTAAGTTTTGAAATTATTTAATAATTAAAAAGATTGAATTATTAAATATTTAAATAAAATTGGATTCTTTATTAATTGAAATTGAGCTTCTTGAATAAGTGAAATTAAGTTTCTTTATAAATTGAGTTTTGAAATTGTAACTAAGTAAACAAATAAGTGAAATTGAATTTTCTTTAACAAGAAATAAAATGTGTTTATTGAAATTTATGTAAGACTTGAAATGTAAAGAATTTGATTTGATGAATTTAATTTAATGCTATTGTAAGTTTTGATAAAATGGAGTTGAACTTAAATAATTGATTTAATAAATTGGAAGTTAAATAGAAATTGATTTGAAGGATAAATTTACTTAACGAATATTGAATGAAATCGATAAATGATTTTAAATTGATTTAAATGATTTCGGAATGAAACTTATATACGAACTTGAATCAATATTTGAATTGTTTTAAATAGAAATTGAAATATAAGATTTTGAAATCATGAATTTGGAAGTTTTGAAACGTAAATTTTGGAAATTAATTTCGAAAGAGAAATGAAATGTTGGTTTACAAATTCTAATTGACATTGTAATTGATTTGGTTTTGAAATATATAAACGACCAATCGGTGTAATAATTACGAAAGTTATTAAAGAGACCGGAATCGGTTAGGGACATACTCTCTGTCTAAACCGAAAACCACTTTAATAACTATACGCGGAGTGTGATTCGGAATGAAGTGGTTGGAATGATGTACGTGATGACTGAAGAAAGAGAACGATAATGGATAGCCTTGACACTTGTGTCAAATTGGAAATGACTAAAACAGGAGCCGTGTCGGGCCAATGGAGGTCAGCTACCTCAAGCGAACACACTTCTTCGAAAACTACTCATTACTTGTTGTCGATTGGTGCACCCTTGATTTGGGAGTGTTGTTTCGCGGTGTTGCGGTCGCTGCGGCGATGCGTTCTCACCAGTCCGGATCAGGCAAACGGTAGTTTCACTACCTTGGGTATTGCCTCATGTGCCTTGTCATACTTGTATCCCTATATACGCGACCACTACGATTTGTTTTGTGTTATACCTATAGAGTACTCCCTGATATCCCACTAGTTTACGGTGGAGTTTACAGTGCTGTATAGACTATAACGCTTATATAAAATGTGTTATGGGGGATAATGGTAACGCCTTAACACTATTTTGATACCTTATATTACTGATAGACATTATCTACTTAGCGTACATTACTACCTAGTAGATAGTTTAACGGATCCTTAAAGGATGGTTATTCCAAACATCCTTTGAGTTACTTGTATTTCAGTTGTTATTTCACTTGAGTTGGATTTATTGATATAAGAATGTTAATCCTGACTCGAGTGTCTTGTGTTTTGCTTTACACTCGGGTCAGACTGAGTGTACCAGTATTCGAGACTCACCTTTGGAGTTGGAGCTTTGCTTGAAGATCCAGCCATCTATTCTGCTTTCAGTATTCGATGATCCCACTGATGTATTCTGATCTGTATCTGATGTATCGTGTTACTCTTCCGTTGTATCTGGTTTAACTCTGATGTAACTTATACATTTATATAGTAGCTTCATGAACTACTATCTCTTTTATTTCCGCTGCAGTTATTACTCTGTGTCTGTGATCTGTGTTCTATTTATTTACTGTATATGCTCAGTTTTGCCAATTTAAATTAACAACGCGGTATTTTGAATTATTCAAGTCCGACATGTGCGGATGCGAATGGTCCAAATTACTGGGTCGTTACAGTTGGTATCAGAGCTTTGGTAGCTCTAGGCAAAACTTAGCATATAGGGTAAATGTATTTACAGAATCACTTCATTCGAGTTTGAATCTCTTCCTTTTGACTCGATTCCTTTGAATTTTGGAACATTCCCTACGGTTCCAAAAAAAATTCATTCGTGTCCCTCACTATTCGTCTTCTCTCAATTCTGGAGAATCATATAACTCCACTTCGAATAATCTTTATAATGAATCGGCGGTCTCACCAAACTTCAAATGATTTGTAAAGGGGTGAAACTCCTTTACAACAGGCATTTATTTACCGGAGATTTCTGTATCATCGGTTTACGATGCTACCTATTTCCCGCCATACCTGAATTCTACTTCTTGAGATCAAATGTCGATTTGCCTCGGAATTCTGCATTGATCTTATTCTTGAAGTCACGGTCGACCCGGTTAAAGTTGCCCGCGATTTATATAAACTTATCAATCTTCATACTTTGTTATTTAACCATCATATCTTTGTTTCAAACTTATCTTCGAATCAAAATTGTCTTTGATTTGAGTCCATCAAATTTGAATCTCTATACTTATTTTGAAATCCATTCGTGTATCGTCGTGCAAGGTAGTGCATTTGTTATTAATATAAAGATGTTTTCTTTATTGTGTTGTTTGAGTTGTTGATGCTGATTTGGGTTTTCGATCGATTCGTCTGATCAACGCTATCGATAGGATTTCCAAAACACTTGAACAGAGCAAACTGACAAAATAGTATTTTCAAAATTTGGTAAATAACATAGTTTTGTATGATTATATTATATATAAGTATAAATTTTCTGAAATTGAATTGTTAACTGAATTGGTTGTCAAAAAGGTAATATTTGATTTTCACTATTTGTTTTGTAAATCATTGATTATTCCAACATAAAAATAAATGGAATTAAAAAAGTTGGTTTATGGATTTATTTAGAAATTTAAATGAATTTAAAGTAAAAATTTGAGAATTTAATTTCCTAAAATTTCAAGCTTTGGTTTTAAATTTTAAAATGTATATTATTGAACCTATTTTCAAATAGAAACCGTTTCAAAGAATTTTAAAATATTGAAATCAGTGCTCTTCTCTTTGTCGCTGGAAAATAATTTCGGTGATGGCGGCCGCATCATCGACATTCATTTTTGAGTTTCGAAGTGGAGAAACCATTATGTAGCTTTGCTACGGTTTTGTTTGGGAAATATTTTAATTTGAATTTCTTAAGTATGACTTGATTTATATATATATATATATATGGGAATATTATTTTAATTTTTTTTTAATTTGATTTAATATATATAGTATATACATAATTATCTCTAAAGGGGTTTGAAATTAAACGAAAATTTAATTCTTAAAATTATGTTAAAGGATGTTTTCAATTATAAATAAGCTAAATTTTGGATAAATATTTAAACTTGAAATAATTGAATTTGGAAATTTTATTTGTATAGTAATAAATTGCATTTCAATATAACTTACCTAAACTATTCAGAAGTTAAAATGTAATTGGATAATATACAATATAAAATGATTTTATAAATAAAATTTGAGTGTTTATAATAAATGTTTTACACTTAGATTTTAATTATAAAATAAAAATGCTAATAAAGATGATAGAATAATAAGTTAATTGAATGAGATGAATATAATAAATTTTGTTTTGAAAGAATTAATAAATTGAAATTTGGTCAACTTATGAAAATACCTTGAATTTAAAAGCAATTAGTAAATATAAATTAATTTAAATCGAAACTTTTCTGGTTTAAAGTAATTTATATGGGTTAAATATATGTGATTAGATATATTAAGTAGAATAAATTTAACAATAATTTGGAACAAAGAAGAATTTAAATTGCTGAAAAATATGATTATAATAAAAGACTATTCAAATTTATGGTTTTAAAAATTGTAAATTGAAGATAATTGGATAATAAGATAATGAATTTAGAAATAGTTGAGATCGATTTTAGTGAAATCAAATGGATTAAATCAATTATTGAATATCAATTAATTTAAATTTTAATTTATATGGTTTAAATTAATTATTATTTTGTATTTCAAATCTATTTTCTTTCTGGCTGTTTCTATTCTCCTACCTCGTTCCTTTTCGGGGACGAAAATTTTTGAGTGGGGGAGAGTGTAACGACCCGTAAATCTAACTGGTTTTAATAACGTTATTAATCGAAATTTTGTGAAATTTTAAATGATAAAATTTTGAAATATAAATTTGATATTTGGAATGCGTTTAGTTAAACATAGCAACTGGTAAATTTTCGTCCGAAAATATGAAAGTTTATTTCGCGCGTAAATTTACTTCAATTTAATCAGTTAAAAAGCGATGAAAATAAAATATTTCCGAAACCTAAATATTTTTGCATAGAAAAATTCTAAACCATCTTCTGAGCAAGATGTCAGTTTGTCATTTTTCCAAATTCGGACATCTTTGGCTCCGTCGATCTTATTTTTTAGTGTTTTTCTTGCATTTTTCTGCTATTAGAAAATTCAAATTTTTATAATTCAATCATATCACTGATATCTATATACCGTTTTGACCGTCTCGTCGTGCTAATCTCAACAGTATATTAATTCGTGTATTTTGGGTGTCCGGTATGCAGCGAAACCTGTAAAACGGTAAATTGTATCGGTGCGACTTTTTGGTTTTGTGACCTTTTGAATTATCTGTGCATTTAACCTTTTAACATGTAACCGAACAACCATAGATATTTATTATTTTTAGAGATCAGGGTCGACTTGTGCTATTCCCATAGTTCATTTATGTTATTTTACCCATTCACGTTCTCTTCACCTCTGATATTTTCAATTCCAACTTTTCATCTTTTAAGCTGTCTGTTGCTTCCATTAAAAGATTGAGTAATATGTATAGTAATAAACAGTGCTCATATCTACTGTACTCATTCCAATTGTTGCAAATGTCGCCTACTCTTTCATCTCTTCCCCTGTTCGTTGTTTATAATCTTCTTTCTCTAAAAAAAATGCAAGCATCTATAGTCGGCCTTCGTCACCTCCGCCGCCATGACCACACCATCGAAATTCTATCCATCTCCTGCCGTGATTCGCTAGCCACCAGCATCCTTAGCCGCGCCTCCACACGATCCGCTCCTCCACCCATTCGCCATAACCCTACCTCGACCACAAACGTTACCGCCTTCCACGAACTCCGCCTCTCTTCGGCCTCCACCAGGCCCGACACTTTCAGCTCGTACCAAACAGCGGCTCTTGCCACCGACGCAGTCTCCACCTCTCTTCCTCCGAGGCCGGGTCATCGTGTACTTACCTTCCACTTGCTGCCATCTCACCTCTCCATTCGTTCCCTTCTCCTCTTCACTTGTATTTATGAGAAGGTATTTGTTTTTATACTTGTATATATATATGTTATTTACATTGGTTTTTGAAAACATATATAGGCGAAGACATATATCTAATAACATACGAGTACAGTATATTGGGTTAGAAAGTACCTTATGTATATATATTAAACTTATAGGTTACTGTATATGATGTTTCTTTTAGTCTATTTCTTTAAGCATTTTTACATGCGGATTTGGTTATTTTGAAATGCATGTATACATTTCCTATATATAAAGTTAAAGGTATATGTTATAATAAGTATGTTATATAATATAATACAAGAGTATGAAAGGTGTCTGTACACATACATAAAGCTTTATCCAGTTTTTGTTTTTTTATATACTGAGATAATAAAGTTTCTGTTTATTTAGATTTACACTAGTAGTAAATGTGTAGTTGTGTACAACTGGTTTCAGAATTTGAAAGGGGTGGTGTGTTGTATATATTTTGACAGTTTTCTAAATAATTTTTTTTTGTTAAAAACTATTTTTGTAATATATTATATGTACATATTTTAAGTATATTTGTCAGATAGGTTTAGGTGCATAGGTTGTAATGTATATGTTGGTCTGTGTATTTTGAAGAAGTTGTATGAAGTATATTTTGTTTTATATTAGCCATATTGATGCTTTCTGTACATATCTGCATTTGATTTTTTATTTTAGAAAAATGTGGGTTTCAAATAGAAATTGATTTTTAATGATAATGTGATGATAAATGTGTGTTTCTTGTAAACATTGTTTATATGCGTACGTATTTAGGGTTATAATTGTATTAGATGTTTTATCTGTTGTATAGCTTATATAATCTAGCTTATATATATATATATATTATATGGTGTGCAGTATTGTATATACATAGATTTAATATGTACATGTTTAAAAATTTGTTACTGATTTTATTTAAACATGGACTTTAAAGTATAATATGTTAGTTTATATAAGTTTTAAAATGATGTTGATTTTAAGAAAATAATAACAATAATAACTGTTATCTCGCCTTTTGGCAAGGCCAGGACACCAAGGAGCCGACTAGAGAACAAGGATAGCACGCCATGGATATCACTGAATTTTGTCCAAGCCCAGAATGAGCTACAATTGATAGGACATGACAAGAAAGGCCATAGAGATCAGCACCTCAAATTTCAAGTCAATCCGGACTCGTATGCTCAAGTTATGATCGAGTCAAATTGGAGAGAAAAGCCCAGATTTCGTATCCATCACTCTGGGCAATTTCGTATCCATCACCGAAGCCCTAGTTCGAATCCATCAAGCTTCGCACCAATCAACTTCGAATCCATCGAGATACCCAGGTTCGACTTGATTTTCTTCGTATCCATCGAGCTCGTATCTATGGACCTCGTACACATCAGCAATTGAAGCATCTCGTATCCTTCAGCCAACTTCTGCTTCGTATCCATCGAGGCGCTACACTTCGCATCCATCTAGGCGCTACGCTTCGTATCCATCGAGGCGATGCACTTCGTATCCACTAGAGAGCCTTGCTTCGAACCCGCGACCCATGACTTGTTCACATCCAACGGGTCAACCAACTAGGGTGACGTGTCGTCCATCGAAGTAAACAAGGCGAGATGCCTGGAGTCGAAGCAGTCAATGCGGCGAAAAGACCGGATCGAGACGAAGCGTGCGCGCCACCTCACTTCAAGAGCACGTGCAGCCAGCGAAGCGAACAGATGGAGTCGAATTCATGGAGACGAACCAGACAGCCTATGAGGAATCTCAGTTCGTATCGACCATATCTCGTGATCTACTGATCCAAATCCAATGAAATTTTAAGGGAAGCTCGCATACATGCTGAGGATCGTGTCCACCAAATTTGAGCTCAATTGGAGGTAATCTTGATCGATACGAAATGACTTCGTATCGATCACAGATCGACTTGAAACTTTCTGGAAATAGTCGAATGGGTCCACTCACGTGCCAGACCAATTCTCCCGGAGTTTGAGCGAGATTTGAGCTTCCTACGCCTATAAATAGAGCCCCAGAATCAACAGAAAAAAGAGCTTTTTTCTCTGAAGCGTCCAGACTCTGCCGGATTGAGATTTGCATCTTACTTTCGCTGTCAATTTCGAATTCTAAACTGTAATCCGTTGTTCATTGCTATAACCGCTTGTAATCATTGAAAGAGAATCAATAAAATCATCAAAACTTCATAGTGGACGTAGGCTATACGCCGAACCACTCTAAATTGCTTGTCTGTGCACTTTACATTTCTGTTTGTTGGAGTTTTTGTTAGATAACCTCTGTTTTACATTTACAATCTTCATTTTATCTCTTCAAACAACTCCCGAAGAGTGTTGTGCCCATTTTTGGTACAAACACTTTGGTGCTTTCATTGAGAGAACCAGCTTTTTCTCCTGCTCATTGGATCTGCCGTCGATACCGGATTGCACAAATCCAAGAGGAAGATCCAGATATCCAGTCCGGAATCCTTCCATTCTATTCAGATTTGCCCAAAATCTAGGAGAGGACTCCACCACCGAGAATGGTCAGCACAAGAACTGGCGCTACCGCTGCAGAGCAAGAAGGCAGAGATAGGCAGAATCCCACACAGCCGCCTTCTTCCAATCAAGACAATACCACTCACTCGGACTCAACGGGGCTAGTCACCCGACAGGAGTTTCAAGTATTGCTCTAGGAGCTGACCCAAAGCCGTCAGCAGTTGGCGGAACAGTTGCACGCCAATATCGAGCTGACCAACCAGCTAAACCGCCGGGGGCACAGAAGGTCCAGGAGAGATGATGCCTCCAGAGCGTCTACCGAAAGCTCAGCTTCATCTGATTATCACCACCGAACTACTCGTCCTCGGCTAGAGGGGAATCGCGCTCAAGCTGCTGAATATCAGCCCGCCTTAACTGTTGGGCAGCTGAGGGTAGGACCATCGGCCAGCTTCCAAACGGGTCCCTCAACACGAGGAGGTACTGCCCCACAGTACACTACTGCCCCACAGTACACCACGGATAACCGCGCCACAACCGCCGCAGCAGAGACAAGAGTTGATACCCGAAATCAATCAGAGCCGATCAATCAACAGCGTGGACATACTCCTGAACCTTATGTCCCAGAAGACGCTGAGCCTAGGAGGCGAGATACGGATCGTCGATAGCGCCCGATCCCAACTCGCACCGTGGAACCCGACCACGCCTTAGCTCATCACGCTCAGAATCTGCCAGTGTCGGATATATCGACCATGATACGTCAGATGATCCGCGAGAGCCAGGGGCTCACTAATGATGATTGGGGGATTTCTCGTAGTCATACCCCTTTCACAGACGAAGTGTTACACGCTGAACCTCCTAGGCGATTCAGAATGCCAACTCTCCCGATGTATGAAGGAAATAGTGACCCCAACCAGCATATTCTGAAATATGAATGGTCGATGAGCGCTGCAAGGGCCGACGATGCAGTGAAGTGTCGGAGTTTCCCCATCTCTCTGGGGGGAATCGCGACAATGTGGTTTACCCGCCTACCACCTAGATCAATTTCTTCGTTCGATCAATTGGCCAAGAGGTTTGTGGAGCAATTCCGTATGCATGTTGCTAGGCCAAAAGACGTCAACACCCTGTCCAGCGTCACTCAAGCTCCTGGAGAAACGCTTAGGCGTTACCTGGAGAGGTTCCACGCAGCATGCGTCGAGATCACCAATCCTAACGATAATTCAATCTTGATGGCTCTGACCAAGGGGATTGATCCTGATTCTGAATTCGGAAACTGGCTAGCTGGAAAACCGCCCGCATCGTTGGACCGTTTTTACTCCAAGGCCGCTCAATTCCTGCGGTAGGAGGACGCAAAACAGTCTAGGAAGCAGGACGATGCGAGGCCCAGCATTGAGGGAATACAGAGCAATGTGGCAGTTAAACAGTCCGGCGAGAGTTCCGGGAAAGTTCAACTGAATATACAAAACAAGCAAACCCAGCAGAGAGGAAACAATGGCCAGAATAAGAAGAGAGACGAGAACCGAGGTCCACGACGTAGAGCTTAGATGTTTGACAGTTATACGCCGCTAAACACGTCATTGGAAAACGTATACTTACAGACTTGTAACACTGTACAGTATAAGAAGCCTGCTCCGAAGCCCTCGTCGGAGAGGCAGGTTCAGACAGGGAAATTTTGTAGGTTCCATGAAAGCTATGGACACAATACCAATGAGTGTCGGCACTTACAGGACCTCATCGAGAAATTGATTAGAGAGAGGAAGCTAGATCAGTTTGTACGGGCGCCGCAGTCTGGCGGAGCGGGCCCCTCGAATCAAAATCGTTCACAAAATCAGGAAAGAGAGGAGGACCCCGCCCGTGCGGGCGGGAGATTGGTTATTAACACAATAAGTGGTGGTCCCCATCCGGCAGACAGAAGCTGGGGGGAAATGGAGTCGTATGCCAGTTCTATCAGGCATGCGGACTTCGAGTGTTGTAGTAATTGCGAGGACGGAACCCCGGCGAAACAACAAAAGATAATATCTGATGATATCGTGTTAAGAAGCCGAGATGCCGATAAGGTTGAAGCCCCTACTATTGATCCACTAGTCATATCTGCCCAGGTAGGTCCTGCTTGGATGAAGAGGATCCTGGTTGACAGTGGGAGCTCTGTGAATATCTTGCTTAAACGGGCTTACGATCTAATGAAGATGGAGACAAAGGATTTGAAACCCTGTTTATCCAGAATCCATGGTTTCAACGGAAGCGCCACGATACCCATCGGAATAACTGAACTCCCAGTCGAGTTAGGCGTTGGAGAACGCCGAAGGGTCCGAATGTTACAATTTGTTGTGCTAGAAATTGATTCGCCATATAATGCGTTTCTGGGTCGACCAGCCCTAGCTGAGTTCAGGGTGGCGATCGCCCCATGGTGTCTGACTTTGAAATTTCCCACTGATCATGGGATTGGAGTTGTTCAAGGAGATCAGGCCACAGGAAGGGCCTGTTATGTTGCTGAGCTGCGCGGGGCACAGCGTAAAGAGAAGGGAAAGAGCGTAGAGGAATCTCTCTGTGTCCGCTCTATTGATAATTGACAATTGATGCCTGGGTCTCGGCCCGGGCACCACGACCAGTTCCTAAAAGATCTGGACCCTAGGGACAACGAGGATAAAGATGAATCAACAGAGAGTCAAGCTTCTCCAGCCGAACTGACTGTGGACGTCCCAATCAGTGAGGATGATGATTCAAAGATGCTGAAAGTTGGGTCTCAACTGAACGAGCAGACACAGCAGGAATTGGTCGAATTCCTTCGGGCGAATCTCTATGTCTTCGCCTGGACACACTCTGACATGTGCGGAATCTCACCGAGCATTGCAAGTCACTCCCTGAATATAGATCCGCGACATGTCCCAGTAAAGCAGAAAAGGCGCGGTATGGATCCAGAGAGATCTGCCGCCCTTAAGGAGGAGGTTGATAAACTACAATCCAACGGGTTCATTCGAGATGCCTTGTATCCAGAATGGGTGTCCAACCCTGTACTAGTTCGGAAACCAAACGGGAAGTGGAGAACCTGCGTTGATTACTCTGACCTAAACAAGGCCTGTCCAAAAGATAGCTTCCCACTTCCGCGAATCGATCAGCTCATGGATTCAACGGCCGGACATGAACTACTATCCTTTATGGACGCTTATTCCGGCTACAACCAAATACCCATGCATTTACCTGATCAGGAACATACCAGCTTCGTGACCGATCTGGGACTCTATTGTTACAAAGTCATGCCGTTTGGTCTAAAGAACGCTGGAGCAACATACCAACGCTTAGTCAACCGAATGTTCGCTGATCAGATCGGGAAGACCATGGAGGTTTACGTGGATGACATGCTGGTGAAGTCCCGATTCTCCACAGATCACGTCAGAGATTTGAACTCAATGTTCAGCATCCTCCGGGAGTACGGAATGAAGCTCAACCCACTCAAGTGTCACTTTGGCGTTGCATCCAGAAAATTCCTTGGGTTCATCGTCAACGCTCGAGGAATAGAGGCGAATCCTGAGAAGATCTGGGCTATTAGAAATTTGCAAACCCCTAGAACTATAAAGCAAGTCCAGAGTCTTAACGGGAAGGTCGCAGCATTGAGCAGGTTCATTTCAAAATCCACCGATAAATGCTTTTCTTTCTTCGACCTGATCCGGAAGGGCAAACGGAACTTTGAATGGACCACGGAGTGTGAAGGCGCGTTCCGATCATTAGTTCAACATCTCTCCACACCTCCGATCTTATCAAAACCGGTTGACCACGAGCAACTATATCTCTACCTGGCAGTATCAGAACATGCGATCAGTGCTGCTCTAGTCCGGGAAGAAGACAAAGTGCAAAACCCGGTCTACTATGTTAGTAAGCGGCTAACAAGAGCTGAAAGAAATTACCCGAGATTGGAAAAACTGGCCTATTGCTTGGTCATTGCCTCAAGAAAGCTCCGTCCTTACTTCCAAGCTCACCCGCTTACTGTGTACACCGACCAGCCGTTACGACAGGTCCTCACGCGGCCTGAGACGTCCGGTAGGTTACTCAAGTGGAATATTGAGCTAAGCCAATTCGATATCGCATACGCTCCGCGGAGAGCCATTCAAGGACAAGTCCTGGCAGATTTCATAGCTGGATTCACCGTTCCAGAAGACTTGCCCGAGACCAGTAAATCTCCCGAATACATCTGGAAGCTGTATACTGACGGTGCATCAAATGACCGGTGTTCGGGCGTTGGGGTTGTACTTGAGACTCCCGAGGGCCGATCCATATGTTATGCTCTTAAATTCGACTTTCGTGCAACTAATAATGATGCCGAATATGAAGCCCTTCTAACTGGCTTAAGACTTGCCAGAGACTTGAGGATTATCGCTGTGGAAATTTATTGCGATTCACAATTAGTAGTATGTCAAGTACGAGGAGAATATCAGGCAAGAGACCGAAGACTGGCTGCTTACTTGGCTCGAGTTCAGGAAATACTAAACCAGTTTGATTATTATGCCATCTATTATGTGCCTCGGGAGCACAATCAGAAAGCCGATTCACTGGCAAAGCTAGCTAGCACAGGTGAAGCGCAGCAAATGGGACTTGTCCCCGTTGAAACTTTGGCCTCCCCGAGCATCGATCGGATAGAAATGAACTCTGTGTTTGAAACCGCTCCCAGTAGAGAATCGTGGATGACTCCGTATCGAAATTACATTGAGAATGGGGCGCTGCCTGAACCTAGAAATGAGAAGAGACAAATTCAGCGAAAAGCTTCGCGATTCGTCATCCAAAACGGAGTCATGTACAGGAGAGGTTATTCCGTTCCTCTCCTCAGGTGTATCGCCCATGAGGAAATCAAACGAGTGTTACATGACGTGCACGAAGGAGAGTGTGGCGATCATACCGGAGGACAAGCTCTCGCTAAGAAGATACTCCGATATGGGTACTACTGGCCGACAGTGAACCGAGATGCGGCAAACTATGCCCGGAAGTGCGATAAATGCCAGATACATGCCCGAATTCCGAGAGCTCCGCCTATTGAAATAACCCAAATGGTCAGTCCCTGGCCATTCGCAATGTGGGGCATCGACATCATCGGCGCTTTACCTTTAGCAAAAGGCGGTGCGAAATACGCCATCGTCACCGTTGACTACTTCACAAAGTGGGCTGAGGCCGAAGCCCTTGCAACCATTACGACAAAGAAAGTGATAAATTTCGTGGTTCGCAACATCATCTGTCGATTTGGACTCCCGCATACTATCATCACTGATAACGGAGCCCAATTCGAGAGTGTGGAATTCAAGAATTTCTGTCAACGGTTTCATATCCGCAAAAAGTTCTCGGCTGTCGCACACCCCCAAGCGAATGGACAGGTTGAAGCTGTCAATAAAGTTATAAAATCGATCCTGAAGAAACGATTAGAGAAGGCTGGGGGCAAGTGGGTCGATGAACTTCCTATGGCGTTATGGGCCTATCGAACGACCCACAAAACCGCGACCGGACACACTCTGTTTTCCCTATCTTATGGCTCAGAGGCCGTTATTCCGATCGAGACAGAAGTGTTCTCTCATCGTGTGACTTATTATGATCCAAAAGCAAACGCTATACTCCTGGCCGAATCTTTGGATCTATTGGATGAAAAACGGGAAGAGGCTGATTTGAGAGCAACCGCACATCGAAGTTGGGTCGCCCGGCTGTATAACACCAAAGTTCGACCTCGAACCTTTGAACTCAGTGACCTCGTGCTCAAGAGAATCTACCCAGTTCCTTCACACATGAAACCGAACTGGGGAGGACCGTATGTAATTACACGAAAGCTCGGAGATGGTACATTCAAGCTGTCGACTGTTGACGGTCTTGATTTACCAAGGGCTTGGAACAGCGAAAGTCTCCGCCGCTATTACATATGACAGGCTTTATTTATTTCATTCTATTTAGCAATTTGTTTCTGCATTTCGAAATTTGAATTTTGTAATAAGGCAACTGACTTTGCCGCATTTTCTTATTTCAGCAATAAAATGCCACTTCTTCGAGCCAGAGCTGTGATTCATTAAGTACGATATACAACATCACGATGCACGAAGAGCTAAATCCCATCATGCAATGGGACTTATTCAAATGGAGAGTGGCTGTGATACGATCGGCCACTCACTAGGTGAAACCCGAGCTCGGGGACAAGCCATGACACCGATATTGATAGGGTTGACACACGACAATCCTGCAATTAACTCCATATTCCCAGAGTGCGAAGTGGAGTATAAACATTCGACTCCGTGCTCCCAGAGTGTGAGACGGAGTATAAACATTCAACTCCGCATTCCCAGAGTGCGAAGCGGAGTATAAACATTCGACTCCGTGTTCCCAGAGTGCGAGACGGAGTATAAACATTCAACTCCGCATTCCCAGAGTGCAAAGCGGAGTATAAACATTCGATTCCGTGTTCCCAGAGTGCGAGACGGAGTATAAACACCAACTCCATATTCCCAGAGTGCGAAGTGGAGTATAAACATTCGACTCCGTGTTCCCAGAGTGCGAGGCGGAGTATAAACATTCAACTCCGCATTCCCAGAGTGCGAAGCAGAGTATAAACATTCGACTCCGTATTCCCAGAGTGCGAGACGGAGTATAAACATCAGTCAACTCCGTGTTCCCGGAGTGCGAAATGGAGTATAAACAACTAACTCCGTGTTCCCAGAGTGCGAAGCGGAGTATAAACGACCAACTCCGTGCTCCCAGAGTGCGAGACGGAGTACAAACATCAGTCAACTCCGTGTTCCCAGAGTGCGAACAACCGCTTATGAGATGACATATATCCCCGGAGTGTGGATGAAACGATTCATAAGAGAACAAGTGTAGTTCGACCACTCGGTCCTCGCTTGATGCAATCACAAGCTGATCATCACAACTTAACCCTGGAACTGGGGGCATAGGCAAATGTTAGTCATTACCCGAAACTATGCGATGCTCAGCTCCGATGTGATCCCCTATCACAACTCAAGTCCGAGATTTCCATACTTAACAAGTAAAACGAGCTATTCTTGAAACAATCAGATAATGCAAGTACACTAGACCAAAGTCCGAACACTGCAATATTCAAGCATAGAAAGGAACATGAGATGAAACTAGAAAACAAAATTTTATTTCAACTAACTCAAAAACAATGGTTCACACATGAGTTTTTTCCAAAATATTCCTACTAGCAGGGGCCGAACCCGCATCTAAACACGGCCTACAAAAGGGAAAAACAGAGAAAATAACAAAAGTCCCTAACTGCCTATGAAAGGAATGTCTAATCCTTCTGCTTCCTCAACTTCTTCTTCCTCGAGGAGCTACTGGAACCACCAGTACCCTTTCGCTTGGAACCTTTCTCCTTAGGCAGGCTCCCCTCGGGTGAAGGCATAATGTCGACGTCCTCATCCGAACTGGACTCTATGGGAATGCTTTTCGCGGGGGGAGTTGGAGGAATAGAATCCGCGGCCGGAGGAGGGGCAGATACACTAGTATCAATAAGCGTGCCCCCAGGAGACACAATCATAAGAGGAGTAGGGCACCGTCCCGCTACCCCGCCATCTACATCGCCGCCGTGCGCCGCGGCCGCCATCTCGGCATTAATCTCGGCCAACATCGCCGCTTCCCGTTGTGCTCTGGCCTCGCTATGGGTTGTGATAGTCTGAGTAGAAGTGTCGGAAGTAGACGAGAATCCACCCAGGCCAAACGGCAGGTCCGCAAAAGGATCACTCTGACGGCCGAGGAGCTCGTTTATCATCTGTTCATCGAAAGAAAGTGAGCTCCCCTGCGTTACTCCGACTGGTGCCATTGCTGCGACGGAAGTCGCCTCAGAAATGATGGCTTCTGGTGCTTGGCCTGATTCTTGGGTAGTAAGAGGCGCGGGTGGTGTAACTTCTGTCACTGATCAAAGAAAAAGGACATGTCATTAGCAACAATTCAACACAGACTCTTCAATCCAAATATACAAGAAGTTAGTTCAGGGTACCTTCCTCGGTTTGGCTCGAGGTCGCCTGAACAACTTCAGAAGGATGTTCCTTAACAGGAGATAGATGTGGTCGGTCTGGATCATATGCCGGGATGTGCTGCGAGTCGATCATCGGAGTTGGCTCAGATTGAGATGACACGACTATCTCAGAACTCATAACATGGTGCTCTGCACCAGAACTTTCTCCGACTTCCTGAGTCTGGGCACCAAGCCTCTCCTTATCGTGGGAAATCATGGAGTCATGGAGAACTTTCTTTTCGTCATCATTAAGGATGTGGTTCTCCAGCTCGAATTCATCAAGGGCTTCATCAGGTTGCCCAGACTTCTCCTCATCAACCAGCAAGTTCCAAGCGTTGTAGAGATGCGTGGGGTAATCATCGAGCCATGACAAATCTCAGTGCCTTAACACATTGACGTTATAAGTGACGAGTAGCTCTTCCACCTCGGCCTCAATCCTGGCCTCCGCCTGCCGCACCTTCTCGTCAACCCCAGCCTCAGCTTCGTGAGCTCGTTGCATAGCCGCTTCTTTCTCCTTTCGGAGCGTCACTGCCTGATCACAGGCCTCCTGCGCAGAGACATTAGCTGCGTCTTTTTCCTTCGCCATCTCGGAAAACTTTGATTTCAGCTCATTAAGCTCCTTGAGAGCATCATCCCTCTCGGCGGTGATGGTGGTGTTCCTATGACCCATGTCCTCGATGGCGGTATAATGCTCTTGCTTCATCCGGGTCATGGCAGCGTTTACTTCATCAACCTTCTTTAGAGCCTCCATTTCAGATTTACGGGAAGACTCAGCCTCCGAGTTGAGTGCTTTTATGATTCGGTCGTTGTCACCCAACTCCTTCTCGAGCTTCTCAATAGTGACGCCCCGATCGAATGCCACTTTGGACGCCTTCCTCGCGGCCCGTCCCCATTCCCTGTACTGGAAAAAGATGTCCGCAACATAATCATGAATAGTGGTTTCAGCGGTTGGCGGAATTCTCTTCAAGTGCGGAGGGAAGACATAACCATCAAAAAAGATGTCGGGAAATTCCTTCCTCATCTGTGCCAATTTAAGCGCTCCTTCACTAGACGCTTCAGTCGGGACCGGTACAGTAGCTGATGAGGTGGCTATTTCAGTCCTGCGCGGAGGATCGGACCTCGAAGCTTGAGAAGGTGGCCTAGGCCGTGAAGTTTCAGGAGGACGAACAACTGCTACCGTAGGAGGTGCAGAGGTCCTAGGAGGAGGAGAGCGAGATCGGGATCGGTGAACGTACCCCCTGTCTCTATCAGACCTCTCCTGACCAGAATGTCCGGAGTCGTAATCCCTCTCACCCTCTCTCCTGCATGGCTCGTGATAACGGCGCTTGTTGCGCAAACTGCCAAGCACAGAACCTTGCCCAGACATCGTACCTGAAAAGAAAACCACGAAGAATCAGTAACCGTTTGCAATATGTTGTGTACGGTTAGGAAAATGTGTTGTGCCGTGAAGAGTGTGTGAATGTATAACCCCCCGGACCAACCAGAAGTGTCAATCGCGCTAGCAGGAAGAGACTCGCTGACATCGACGATATGTCGCGGTCCACCCGATTCAACGTCGTGTTGCTCAGGCTCGATGTCCGGGATTGGAAGGTCAGTAGGCCCCTCGAATTGATTTTCAGCTTGCAGGGAGGGTGCTTCCATAATTCTAACTCCTGGCAAAGGACGGTGTAAAACCACGGACTTCCGTCTCCCGGACTTAGGCTGTTTTGAGGCCACTGCTTTGCCTTTCCTCTTGGCATCGGACTCCGGGGTTGCATTAGCGGGTCCGACCAACGGTTCCTCGTCGGTGTGAGTCCTTTCAGAGTCGGGTTCTTCAATTATCACGACCCTGGGTTTCTTCTGCTTAACCTTTTCCCTGGAAATGGTCTTTAATGCACCGTCGAGCCTTATGCTCTGCTTCCGCCCGATCAACCCAAGAACTCTAAGGTTCTGGTCCGTCAATAGCAACTCGATATTCCTTTCTTCGCTAGGGACCTCTTGAAGGACGCGAACTATCTCTTTATAGTAGCCGCCATCAGGTCGCTGGATTATCGCTGAAAGGAAGAGGATAGGAGATATGAGTTTAGTTTCATTCAAAAATTGCCCCGTCAATTACTGGGGAAAAAGGCAATGCTTACGTCTAAATAGCCATCTTCTGGCAAACCCCGGTGGACTTCGGACATAAAACCACTCTGACTTGAAGTAGCTCAGCCTAGTCCACGACCTCGTGACAACTTGGCAGTTTCTCACAGACTCCAAGAATGTAAAAGATAGGCTGTCAGTTCGACTCTTGAAGTTGAAGAGGTATCTTATCTCGGTCGGGCGGGGAGGTCGGTAAAGGTATTCCATAAATGCGATGAACAAGCCATTGAGTGAAGCATATCCGTTTGGATGCAGTTGAGACGGAGCGATATCCAAGTAAGCCAACACTTCTCTTATGTAATCATTGAACGGAGGGAGTGTACCGGCCGCACATGCATGTCGATTAAAGGCAGTATACCCCTCCGGGGGATTGTGTGGTCTGTCGTCCAGTCCAGGCAACATCACGTCGTCCAACGATAAGCCATGCCTCAAACATATTCTCCCTAGCATATCTTCAGAGATGTTGGACGGGACATAGTCGGGTGGACTATTAATGAAGGACGCATCGGGCAACTCATCCGGAGCTGGACCAATCGCTTCGGCCTCGATGTCCGGAATCTCAAGTCTGGGAGGGATAAGGTTCTGAGTTTCTTGCTGCTGCGAACTTGACGGTTCCATAACTTGCTAACTCACGAGAAACCATCATTAGATGATAAAAAGCCCGTGCATTCCCCAGTGTAAAGTGTGTGAATGAGTTGTGCAGTGCATGTGTTATGCATGACTTGAACAAATAAATCTCTACGGAATATGCTTAAGTATGTGAGCCACGAAGCTCCGAGAGTCCGACTGGAGATGACCGTCATCGCTGACCGTCAGCACCACGCCATCCAAATGCTTTCATTCGATTCAGATTAAAGTTCATTACACGTTGCTGTATTACAGTTCCATCTACGAGCTTCAAAGGGCAGTCAGATATGCAGTGTTGTGATCAAGTTCGATTATGCAAGGTAGGAGCTCGTAGGAATCAGGCGTACAGTTTAGTTATCAAGTCCAGATATGCGGGGATGAAGTTTGTCAGAATCATGTTTTCAAAATGATTGTGATTTCGTATCCGTCAAAGGGAGAGATCGAATCGATCCCATTAGACTCGTTCGGATACATCCGGTTGAGGGTTCGAATCGATGCCAAGTGTCGTGCTTCGAATCAATCGTTGGTAATCTGGTTCGTATCGATCACAGTAGGTGAGCTTTCATATCGATTAGTGGTGGCCCGGTTCGTATCGATCGGGAAGGCCTTAGCTCCGCATCGATAACACTCAAATCGATATTTTTCGTATCGATCGCAGTGGTGAAACTCGTATCGATCCAAAGTTAGGGGCTTCCGAATAGCCATCGACTTCTTATCAGATACTCCATATCGATACGACCCACCGCCACAAACATCGGATCGAAATCACATCGTCTCCACTAACGCGTCTCGAGAGTCGATACGAGGTCCAGATAAACGCCATTGATTTCATCAATTCAAACATGGCTCTCGAAATCGATTCGAAATCATCCTTTCCACCCTTTCTTCTCCAATCTGCAAAGATCGCCATGGCCATCATATTTTCGAGCCAGATCTGGTATTACCAGATGCTGGAGTGAAAGATTGACGAAGAAAGAGTGGATTTATGGTGGCTTCGTCATTCAGATCCGCAGTTGCTTACCTAATTTGGAGTTTTGATTCGAAGATCTGAAAGAACGAGTTTGATCGAGTCAAAAGTACGGAGTTGTTATCTCTTCCTGGATCGATCGCAGAAGGCTAAAAGCAACAGTAAAAAGAGAAAGTGAAAAGGTAAAAATGAGCTAAGTCCCAGATATTTATATGGGGCCTAGGATATAACCGGGTCGATTCGACTCCCAGTCAGCCTGACCGGTTGCGACCAGTCAAACAGCGCATCGAAACGGATGCTCATCTCGAATCCACCAAGTTTCATCGATTCGAAGCACACAGGGAAGCCACCTGAAGGTAACAGACTCTATCGGTTCGAAATGTCCACTTTATGATCCATCGACTCACAACAGAGCAGACCTATTAATACGAGCGTAGCTTTCGTATCCATCGGAACCTATCGATACGAACAGTCACTTCGTATCCATCCGATATCGCCAATTCGAATCAGAATCCACCATGATTTGTGACCATCGATACGAATGACCATTTTCGTATCCATCAAGTCAACCCACATCGATACGAAGAAAGGCTTTCCAACTTTTAGCATCGATTCATGAGAGGACCGATACAAGAGGATGGTTAAAGAGTACGGCTTTCAGATTATTCAAAGAAGACCTGCAGCTTT
The DNA here is from genome assembly GCA_030737815.1 of Allium fistulosum. Lineage (NCBI taxonomy): Eukaryota > Viridiplantae > Streptophyta > Magnoliopsida > Asparagales > Amaryllidaceae > Allium > Allium fistulosum. Next base: position 329,763,673 of record CM060908.1, read on the forward strand.
TCAAAGCACGTCATGTTTTCACAAGACGTACTTTGGGGGGAAAATGTTATCCCGCCTTTTGGCAAGGCCAGGACACCAAGGAGCCGACTAGAGAACAAGGATAGCACGCCATGGATATCACTGAATTTTGTCCGAGCCCAGAATGAGCTACAATTGATAGGACATGACAAGAAAGGCCATAGAGATCAGCACCTCAAATTTCAAGTCAATCCGGACTCGTACGCTTAAGTTATGATCAAGTCAAATTAGAGAGAAAAGCCCAGATTTCGTATCCATCACTCTGGGCAATTTCGTATCCATCACCGAAGCCCTAGTTCGAATCCATCAAGCTTCGCACCAATCAGCTTCGAATCCATCGGATACCCAGGTTCGACTCGATTTTCTTCGTATCCATCGAGCTCGTATCGATGGACCTCGTACACATCAGCAATTGAAGCATCTCGTATCCTTCAGCCAACTTCTGCTTCGTATCCATCGAGGCGCTACACTTCGCATCCATCTAGGCGCTACGCTTCGTATCCATCGAGGCGCTGCACTTCGTATCCACTAGAGAGCCTTGCTTCGAACCCGCGACCCATGACTTGTTCACATCCAACGGGTCAACCAACTAGGGTGACATGTCGTCCATCGAAGTAAACAAGGCGAGATGCCTGGAGTCGAAGTAGACAATGCGGCGAAAAGACCGGATCGAGACGAAGCGTGCGCGCCACCTCACTTCAAGAGCACGTGCAGCCAGCGAAGCGAACAGATGGAGTCGAATTCATGGAGACGAACCAGACAGCCTATGAGGAATCTCAGTTCGTATCGACCATATCTCGTGATCTACTGATCCAAATCCAATGAAATTTTAAGGGAAGCTCGCATACATGCTGAGGATCGTGTCCACCAAATTTGAGCTCAATTGGAGGTAATCTTGGTCGATACGAAATGACTTCGTATCGATCACAGATCGACTTGAAACTTTCTGAAAATAGTCGAATGGGTCCACTCACGTGCCAGACCAATTCTCCCGGAGTTTGAGCGAGATTTGAGCTTCCTACGCCTATAAATAGAGCCCCAGAATCAACATAAAAAAGAGCTTTTTTCTCTGAAGCATCCAGACTCTGCCGGATTGAGATTTGCATCTTACTTTCACTGTCAATTTCGAATTCTAAACTGTAATCCGCTGTTCATTGCTGTAACCGCTTGTAATCATTGAAAGAGAATCAATAAAATCATCAAAACTTCATAGTGGACGTAGGCTATACGCCGAACCACTCTAAATTGCTTGTCTGTGCACTTTACATTTCTGTTTGTTGGAGTTTTTGTTAGATAACCTCTGTTTTACATTTACAATCTTCATTTTATCTCTTCAAACAACTCCCGAAGAGTGTTGTGCCCATTTTTGGTACAAACAATAACAAAATATATATATTCCATATATATCAAGCTGATTCAAATTGTTCGCATCAATTCCAGCCTTGTTTTGATCGTCGAATTTGTGCCCATCTTGTCCGTTTTGGAATTCGTGCTTGGATTCATAACTTCTTTCGTTCTCGTCCATATCTAACCTCGAAAGGTGAGCAATCACTCACGATTAATGATTCTTTTATTTATTAAATTTAATTTCAATTGAAACGACAATTGAAATATGTTGCTGTTAGTTATTTACACTGTTATATATGCTATTACCTGTATTTGTTCACCTATAACATCTGACACTATTATCTGTTAATTATTTATGCAATGATAATACAGTTTGGTTGATAATTGATTGATTGTTGTTTTATTGGATGTTAAATTGTAATGTATAAAGTGATAAATATTATGCAAATAAATTTGACGTAGGATAATTAAAATTTGAATCGACATATATGTTGAATTTGATTAGTTGAATATGACCCCTTTTAATTGTTAAATTAATTGACATGTAGAATAGTGATAATTACACTTTGAACCATTGAACGTATATTGGATTAATTGTTGTAGTGTTAAATTTGAAATCGAATGACAATTGAAGAACCGTATAAATATTAGTGTAATAAATCTTTAATCTACATGAAATGATAGTGTAGATTCTAGAAATAATTATATTAATTTGCACAAACAACAATGTGAATTAATACGGTTATTTCGGGATTAATTGAATTGATTATTGGATTGTTATTGATTGTTGTTATTGCTTGTTTATTTACTTTGACGCCATCCCAGTTATCACACTGCAAGTTCCCTTTGTTATGCTTTGATTTTTTGAATTAGAATGGAATCAGGTTGAAATGATAAATACCCAAATTAAACTTTGACCTAGGATAGAGAATTAAATGAAAAACCCGATTGGTCAATAATTTGATTTTAAAAATAAAATAAAGATTTTATTTGAATAAATGATAAGGTTTTGAAATGAAGTTGGAATTTGAATTTTTATGAAAGGAAAATGTTAATATTTAATAATATGAAACAAAATATTAACAAATGTAATTGATGAAACAACGTTGTTTAATTTGAGAAACGATGGAATTAAGTTTTGAAATTATTTAATAATTAAGTTGAAATTATTTAATAATTAAGTTTGAAATTATTTAATAATTAAGTTTTGAAATTATTTAATAATTAAAAAGATTGAATTATTAAATATTTAAATAAAATTGGATTCTTTATTAAGTGAAATTGAGCTTCTTGAATAAGTGAAATTAAGTTTCTTTATAAATTGAGTTTTGAAATTGTAACTAAGTAAACAAATAAGTGAAATTGAATTTTCTTTAACAAGAAATAAAATGTGTTTATTGAAATTTATGTAAGACTTGAAATGTAAAGAATTTGATTTGATGAATTTAATTTAATGCTATTGTAAGTTTTGATAAAATGGAGTTGAACTTAAATAATTGATTTAATAAATTGGAAGTTAAATAGAAATTGATTTGAAGGATAAATTTACTTAACGAATATTGAATGAAATTGATAAATGATTTTAAATTGATTTAAATGATTTCGGAATGAAACTTATATACGAACTTGAATCAATATTTGAATTGTTTTAAATAGAAATTGAAATTGAATTATAAGATTTTGAAATTATAAATTTGGAAGTTTTGAAACGTAAATTTTGGAAATTGATTTCGAAAGAGAAATGAAATGTTGGTTTACAAATTCTAATTGAAATTGTAATTGATTTGGTTTTGAAATATATAAACAACCAATCGGTGTAATAATTACGAAAGTTATTAAAGAGACCGGAATCGGTTAGGGACATACTCTCTATCTAAACCGAAAATCACTTTAATAACTATACGCGGAGTGTGATTCAGAATGAAGTGGTTGGAATGATGTACGTGATGACTGAAGAAAGAGAACGATAATGGATAGCCTTGACACTTGTGTCAAATTGGAAATGACTAAAACAGGAGCCGTGCCGGGCCAATGGAGGTCAGCTACCTCAAGCGAACACACTTCTTCGAAAACTACTCATTACTTGTTGTCGATTGGTGCACCCTTGATTTGGGAGTGTTGTTTCGCGGTGTTGCGGTCACTGCGGTGATGCGTTCTCACCAGTCCGGATCAGGCAAACGGTAGTTTCACTACCTTGGGTATTGCCTCATGTGCCTTGTCATTCTTGTATCCCTATATACGCGACCACTACGATTTGTTTTGTGTTATACCTATGGAGTACTCCCTGATATCCCACTAGTTTACGGTGGAGTTTACAGTGCTGTATAGACTATAACGCTTATATAAAATGTGTTAAGGGGGATAATGGTAACGCCTTAACACTATTTTGATACCTTATATCACTGATAGACATTAGCGTACATTACTACCTAGTAGATAGTTTAACGGATCCTTAAAGGATGGTTATTCCAAACATCCTTTGAGTTACTTGTATTTCAGTTGTTATTTCACTTGAGTTGGATTTATTGATATAAGAATGTTAATCCTGACTCGAGTGTCTTGTGTTTTGCTTTACGCTCGGGTCAGACTGAGTGTACCAGTATTCGAGACTCACCTTTGGAGTTGGAGCTTTGCTTGAAGATCCAACCATCTATTCTGCTTTCAGTATTCGGTGATTCCAGTGATGTATTCTGATTTGTATCTGATGTATCGTGTTACTCTTCCATTGTATTTGGTTTAACTCTGATGTAACTTATACATTTATATAGTAGCTTCATGAACTGCTATCTCTTTTATTTTCGCTGCATTTATTACTCTATGTCTGTGATCTGTGTTCTATTTATTTACTGTATATGCTCAGTTTTGCCAATTTAAATTAACAACGCGGTATTTTGAATTATTCAAGTCCGACATGTGCGGATGCGAATGGTCCAAAATACTGGGTCGTTACAGCACATGTACACAACATGGAAGTATCATCATCCCTATATGGATCGTGATTCGTTCTTGAAGTGCCTCGCACTACCCGGTTGTCCAAAGTTAGGCATACCAAACCAATATATAATTCGCCGAAACCATGAATCTATAATTATATATTTAAATATCACTTAAACCCCATATTTACACATCTGAATAATATATTTAGTCCACTATTTGGTAGCCACAAGTTGGTCATACCGAACTATACATATGCTTAAATTACATGTCTTTAAATCAATCGAATTGCTATTAGCTACCAAAGAAACCTATCAAGAGCCACAACTATATTGTGGACTCCCTTGAAAACAAACACCTTTAAAGAAGTTAGCCAGTCGGTCCTGTCGCAACACACAGTCTTACTACGCAATAGTATATGACCTACTCTAGACTAGTGCACTAGTATCTCTCCGCCCCTTCCACGAGACCGCATCTACAGGTCCTGCACTTCAGTGGTACAATGGATTCCATGCACCAATAGCCTAAAGTCGGACATACCAAAACTATATATAAACGCTTTAAATCACATATCAATATATATGTATATATATAACCAGTCCAACTATATGGAACTAAGAAACACATATCGTGCATATTTACGTACATAAGGCAACGTACAACCAAAGTAACAAACCTATCATCTTAATATCAATAAAATTCACACATACTATCATACAAAAAATTCAACAAAAATGCATCTTACTTATGTCGCCAATCTAACAATTATATCCTCTTTATATTATTTTGTAGAAGTCTTACACTTATTTTATAAAATAATGCCCTTGCCTATTAATCACAATATAGCTTATTTTCATTTAATTCTTCTATTTAAAGAAAATTTATCTATTGATAAGGCCTCAAAATATTATATATCCAATGTATATAATTTATATATATGTATGTATGTATGTATGTATGTATGTATGTATGTACATATATCTCAAACCATTTCTTAGGGTCTAAAGGTAATGAATCATGTTATTACAATAATCAAGATTTTATAACCATAGTCAAACCCTATTAAATAATACAATACTTCTTGTAATTTCTAACTTCTAAAATCACCTTTATAGAAATTCACTAGTTAGTTAATTATTGATTTACACTATGATAAACCAATACCATGGCCAGATAAATTTCAAAGCCATTTTAATACTTGTTTGACTTGCTCAAATCATTATTTTAACCTTACATCTTATTTTAAAAGGTCATACTTCTATTTTTCGATTAGTAATAATATATATATAATATTCTACCAATACCATAACTAAAAATTGGAGTCTAATTAATTTATAACCATGTTAGAAATTAAAATCAACTATATCTAACTTTATTCAATACGACTAGAGCACAATATATATAGGATCTTAATCAATTATCTCGAATATTTACTCAAACAAATCCAATCAAATGGGTAAACTATTACTTATATATATTATTCTACCTCTTCTAGGTATTGATTTTCAATATATATAATTACATGGATCTATACTGAAATACAAATTCAGACTTATAATTCAACTCACCTAAGCTGTAGATTCCTAAGTGTCCGAATCTAGTTCAAGCCCATACCTTGTTGTCGATATTCTCACTACGAGTGCAACGGCGAAGACCGCGTCTCAATTGGACCTCTTATGCAAGAGATAAGAATTAAATACGAAATGAGATTGATTAAACTAATTAACTTGCTTAATTCCTTAATCACACTTTAATCCCTCTTCTCAAAAAAATAACCACTACAGCCACCCCCATTCTTGCAACTTTCTACCACCCCTGATATCGTCAAGGACCATCAGAGCACGGTCGAGCGCCACCACTGTGTCACATTCCATAAGACAATCCCAACGTACCACGTGATCATCTCCGATCGCATTCAAGCTCCTCCTTTAAACCCTTAACTAAAAGTTGACTATCTTTTCCTTCCATGACCACCTCTGGCCATCACAACCACCACCAAGATGTTCCCTATATCGAGACCCACACTATATTGGTGATCATTCCCCCAATGACGCCGCCCTTTTTGACTAGACCTCTCTTGTCGTAGACTCCTCCACGCTTGCTTCCCCATGCCCCTACTACAACAAAGGTCAACATGTGGGTTTGAAGTCAAGAGAAAGAAAAAATCATGTTTCCACTCTTCAAATTCTTTTAGCACGCTTCTTCTTTTTTCTGGGAAGAGAACACATTGACAAAGTAAGGGGAGAAGAAGATATTTGGTGATAGAGGAGATATTTGGTCAAAGAGGAGATATTTGGTGTGAGAAGATATTATATAAATAATATATATATTTTAATCCAATAATTAAATTCAAATTTCAAGCTCGCACGATCACACGGTACACCAGATCATCACGAAACTCGTCGATGCACACTGCCATGCGAGACGACTCTTTAGAATGATAATTTTATGCATTTCAAGGTCATTTTGGCCATCGAATCGCTAGATTCAAAAAAATTCTTTAACCATTCATCTCATAATGAAGTCCTCATCCCAAAAACGCAAGCCATCAATCAAGATCCCATCGGACCCGACTATATACGTATTTTAAATATCCTATCCAAAAAATGTGAGTTACTATACATCAACTTTGAAATCTACAGAGTCTACAATGGATGTTACACCTCTTGTATTGGTCTCTTATGAGGTCACCCATACTGAAATTTCCTTCTCTTCTACAATGACTGTCGAAGAACCTTATATTCCCCTCCCATCTCCCAGGCCATTCAGTCATCTATCGAAGAAGGTGAAATTGATAAGTCTTTGATCAAAGGATCTTCACCTACAAAGGTATTTCTCTAGTTTCTCCCGTGTTTAAGAAGCTTCAGTTCCAAGGTCGTCATTAACCTTTACCTCACTGTCTATGAACTTACAGATCGTACGTCACTTCCTTCTCCTCCTCCACCAATAACTTAGGGTTTGGGTTATAGTGCCATCTCTACCACATCGACCCCTGTCACTATAGGGCCAATCTTCCCGACTCCTCCTTCCAACTCCGACGCCTATCCTGATTAATAGAAAATAACAACGTTAGAAGGGTTGGAGGACGTCAGCCGATCCTTGGAGGAAGATGTCATAATTACCAGAATGAAAGATCTAGATGACCACATCCCGATGGCGGAGAGACTAAAGATTGACTATAAGAAGATAAAAATCAAGCTTGAGTCGGGAATTGAGAAGCATGTCACCGGCTCTAACATTGAAGCCTTATTCCTAAGCTGCCTCCATTGAAAATTAAGCCTCCGAAAGGTCACGGCATCGGTGATTCCTCGCTATCTTTTTCTTCTACCATTGACAAGCCCGAAGACATACTCAAGATGATGATTGAAGGAGACGCTATGCCTTTTGAGGGAAGTACTCCAAAGAAAGTGAAGTTGGAAAAAGAAAAATCCAAGGATGGAAAGGTTTCAAAGAAGCACCCGGTGAAGGACAATCCCAAGGATGGCAACAAGTGAGGAAAGAAGTAGGCTTCTAAATTAATTTTAGCAAAAGAAGCTTCATTGCTTTTTCTTGTATTTTGATTTTCCTTTCATGGAGGTCAGCATTGTGCAGAAGCAGCCCCCGCAATCCTTATATATAAAAAGTGAATGTAAATAGAAGATTATTTTTATACAATCATTGTCATACTTACATATCTGCACTTTCATGTCACCTGTCTAAACACTACAGCTTGGATATGTAAAATAATTATCTGTGATGCCTTATCACTTATATTATACATGCCTGTGTCTGTACAATGCCGGTTCTTACTATAACTCTATAATATAAAAAAATCTTTTGCAATTTCTTTGTAATATTCCAGTGCATAGTTCTTTTTAACATTTCCAAAGTATTTCAATTTTTGTTAAACAAAACTTGTTACTTATGTGGCCGGTTCCATGTTCAACCTCTTTTATTCTCGGTCGGGTTCCATCCGGCCATAAACAAGGTTATAGACAAAGAAGTGTTAAAATTATTACCATTTCTTGTCCTCGAGAACAACATTTAAAGTGTTTATCTTCAAACACCATATTTCAATCTTGCCTATCTCTAGGTGTTTGATCGAATGCGTACATTGACCTTAGTTACTTATTATTGACCAAACGTGTCTCGCCTGGTCGTATAGTGATAGTTAATTCAATCATTTACTGATCCTCATCTTCAAGGATCGATATTTCAAATGGATACCTCTAAGGATTGATGTCTGACCTCATCTATCTCTAGGCTCTTATTGAAACAACCACTCAACTATCATCATTTGTACTCAGTTGGGCATGTCTTACCGAGCCATAAATGTAGTCGTGGAATCCTCAATTTTACACCAATCCCTATCTCCGGGAACCGGTATTTCAAGTACCTATATTTAGGTAACTACTTTCAATCTCACTTATCTTTGGGTGTTGATCGAGAATATGAATTGACTTTCATCTCTTATCCTCGTCAGATTATGTCTTGGCGAACCGCAAACATAGCCGTGAAAGGTTTGATTGCATGTTGGTTACAATATCCGAGAACCGGTGCTTTGGCTCCCCTACTCTAGGCATCCCTCATTGAATTTGCCTATCTCTTAGCATTAGTCAAGATTGAAGGATAAAGGAGAATCATCGATGTATCCAAATGTGATTAAACACCCTAAATCTGATCATGGATCAAAGGAGTCAATCGGTACTTACCTTTTGGATCAAAGGAGTCAATCGGTACTTACCTTTTGGATCAAAGGAGAATCGCGTAGCACAAAATTTAGATTACAAGAACATAGTTCCATTTGTATTGAAAACTAACTTTATTTATAACCAAAGAAAATGGCAAGCCCTTCCTTGTTACATTTCCCCATGTTCATTAGGGTGGCTAATTTGCAGAAAATAAAATAAATAAACCTAAGTGAAATAGTATTATAAGTGTTCACTACTCCATGCTCACGGAATTGGGATCTCGTCTATAGTTGCTGGCTTAAATGTTCCATCTTTGAGATTTGGTTTAATAGCATAGGGACCTTCCTAATTTAGTCCAGTTGCTCCCGTATCAGGGATAACTTGTTTCAAAATGAGATCTCTACCTCAAAGTTACAGTTTCTGACCTTGGCATTGAAATGCCAAGCCACTCTTTTCTAGTGAGCGGTTGCCCTCAATTCAGCCTCTTTCCATTTGTCATTAACTAAGTTGAGGAACTCAAGCAAGAGTTCCTCATTCATCTTGGGATCGTAATGTTTTCTTCAGTGGGAAGGAATGTCTAGTTCTATCGGAATCATGGCCTCAGCTCCATAAGCCAGAGCGAATGTAGTACGCGCAATCCCGAACTTATGGGTCATTCGGTAAGCCCACTATGCCAGGGGTAGTTCATCGACCCAAATTGCCATAGATTTTATTTGTCGTTTCTTTTGGATGGATTTTATGATTTTATTCACCACTTACACTCATTCATTCACTTATGCATATGCTACTACATGAAGCTCTTCTCAATCTTGTACTAGTTACAGAAGCCACTAAACTTAACACTCTTGAATTGAGTCCCATTGTCAACTATAATTTTCTATAGGACTCTAAATCCACGTACGATATTCTTTACCAGAAAGTTTATCACTATTTTCATAATGATCATAGCTAGTAGTTCATCTTCAACCTGCTTTCGAAGTAGTCTATAGCTATAAAAATGTACTTTGCTCCATCTTTCAACATTGGTAACACATCGATTATGTCAATTCCCCAAACCTTAAATGGCCATGGGCTAACCATTTTTTTTAGCTTGGTAGATGGGAATATTGGAATACTTGCAAATTTTGGCACTTGTAACACTATCTGGTGCAGTTAGCAATGTCTCAGTTAATTGTCGGTCAAAATTATCCATAGCGATGAACTTTGTTTGCTAATATCTGCCACCCGATGTGGTCACCACAGCTTCCTTCATGTCCTTCCATGATAATTTTCTTAGCATCATCCTTAGTGACACACCACAGCAAGCGGTAAAGAATCCTCTTCTATATAACACTGCTTCTTGCATTATAAATTGTGGCACCCTATGAAGTAATTTTAATCATTCATTCTATCCTTGATTAGAGTCATCCATGACTCGCTTTCCTCTTCAGTATCCAAATCAAGTCGACAACCATCTTGTCGATGCTCAGAGCTGATAAAACTTTAAATGGAACCAATCCCATCAGCTGCACATCTCCAAAGCAAGCTAACTTGGCTAGTGAATCCGCCTTCATGTTTTCCTCTTTGGAAATATGCGTTATTATGTATTTTTCACTTTCATTAGTAGTTCCAACATCTTCATCATATATGGCGAAAATCTTGCTCCCTTAGCTTGAAATTCTATTTTACTTGGAAGATCACTAATTGAGATTCGCTGTATATATGCAATGGCCCGACTCCCAGTTCCTTTGCTATCTTAAGTCCGGCTATCGACGTTTCATACTCAGCCTCATTGTTCGTTGTTGGAAACTCTATCTTTAGTGCGTATCATATGGTTGTCCTTTATGGGTTATGAGAATTACTCCCGCTTTAGAATGATGCTAATTAGAATATTCATATACATATAATTTCCATTGGGAAAACTAAACCATATCATCTTCTTCTTCTCCATCCAAGATGGTAAACCCAATAATGAAATCAGCTAATGCATCTCCTCTTATTGCCCTTCTAGGATGGTATGTTATGTCATACCAGCTCAACTCGATATTCTACTTCAGTAGTCTTCCCGAGGTCTTTGGTCGATGCAGTACTTGATTTAGGGGTATATCTATCAGCACCTTTACTAGGAGAACTCGAAAATATGGTTGTAGTTTCCATGAAGCAATCACTAGTAGTGTGTCAGCTTTTGAAATTTCAAATAGTTCCTTTCTGCTACTATAGATCACTTAATGATGTGGTATACGGGCCTTTGGATCTTCATCTCCTCATGTACCAAGGCGACACTTAGTGCATCAGTTGATACCGCTAAATAAATAAAAAATCTTTACCTTCCAAAGACTTCGATAGGATTGGCGGTCCCTCTATGTGCATCAGCAGTTCTGGGAAAGCATCCCATCATTCCTTTATCTAGACAAACTTCCCCATTTCCTTTTTGAGTGCAGCGACCATCTCATTCAAGCTCTACATTTCCCTCTTTGTCTTAGGTACAGTTACATGTTTCAAAGCGTTAAATTTTTTCAAATCAGCCTTAATGCCTCTTGAATTCACAATAAAACCCAAGAATTTCCTCAATGCGCCTCTAAAGGAACATTTGAATGGATTCGGCTTCATTCAGTACCTCCATAGCACATCAAATATTTCTGAAAGATCATCTATGTAGTTTATTGATAGCCATGACTTCATGAGCATATCATCTATGTATACTCCCATATTCCATCCAATTTGATTTTCAAAAAATTTATTTACTAATCGCTAGTAGGTAGCTCCACATTCTTCAAACCAAACAACCTAACTCGATAATAGTACATGCCTAAATTAGTGATGAAACTCGTATGCTCCTAATTAAGGATGTGCATTACTATATGATTATAGTAGGAATATGCATCCAGAAAGAGTAACAACTCATATTCGACCGTTGAGTTCACAAGCAGGTCAATCTTCGGCAACGGAAAGCTATCCTTTAGGCATATTTTATTTAAAATGGAATACATGATGCATGTCTACCATTTTACATTTGCCTTCCTGACTAACATGGGATTTGATACCCATTTAGGGTATAAAGCATCGCAGATAAAGCCATTTTCCTTCAGCTTATACACTTTTTCTTTCAATGCAGCGGATTACTTTGGACCCAAAATGCGTCTCTTCTAGTTCACTAGAGGGCACTTTGGGTTTACAATCAATGTGTGGCACGCTATCTCCAACGATATTCCACATATGTCTGAATGTGTCTAATCAAATACATCCAGGTTTGCACGAAGAAAACCAATTAACTCCTTTCTTTGTTTGGCGCTAAGCTGAGATTTGACCTTAAGGACTCAAATAGGATTATCCTTATTGATTGGGATGTTGATCGTTAGCTCTATTGGCACTGCGTATGCATCCTTTGGTTTATTTCGGGTATCGATAGACTTGAAGAATTTGTTATGGATCCAATGCTTGGGCATTGATTGCTATGCATCGACGATCTTGATGTAGATAGATTTCCCAGCATCCTCTCCCTTCTCTCATTGCTTCACCTCTCTAAGTTCAGGGACATAGCATTCAAGACCTTCATTTTAGTCTTCTTGAATAGCATTAACTCCATTCTCTATTGGAAACTTCATAGTCAAACACCAAGGAGCCAATGCTATTCTGGAACTATCAAGGGCCGGTCGACCTAAAAAGGCATTGTAAGACAAAAAGTCATCTATTATGACAAATGTTTGCATCCGCACAATCTTATAGTCCTCTTCACCTAACTCCACCGATAGGTCAATAGTTTCGACAGGCAACTTTGTCTTAGATTTACTTAGTTTGATGTCCTTTGGACTGATTTTCATTTAATTAAAATTCTTCTTGAACAGAATGTTAACCGAGCTTCCATTATCAATCAATACCCGACATACAGTAGCAATCAATACCCGACGTACAGTAGCTGTCCTAGCAACGACATGATTACCATGGGATCGATCATCGATGCTTCGATCCCGTCAGAACCTCTATCACACAGCACAATACCACCCTTTATCATCCTTAACTATTTTGTCCAAGCTTCATCTTTAACGACATAACAACTCTCATGCGGCATATGCTTCAACAAAATTCTGTAGCATTCCATTTCATTCCATATCTTCTCTAATGGATGAGGTCCTCCGATTATCATATTAATCTCGATCCTACCATCCTATCGCCTAGGCCCCTCTCCGTTGGAACCAGGTTGATCCCTCTGGGCATTCTTCCCTTGAGGTGTAGCATCCATTTTGCCATTTTGCGGATCTCTCACACACCATTGCAATTTATTCTTTCATATTACGTCTTTAATCACGTCCTTAAGTAATGACACTTGTTGGTATTATGTCCATGAGTTTCATGGAAGGAACAATACTTCCTAGAGCATCGATCGACTACCTTTGCCTCCTTCTGAGGTGGCTTTTCTTAACTTTATGTTCCTTGTCTGGCAAGGTATATATTTTCCATAATGTCATTTGGAGAAGTGTATTCCTCTGCCTCAAATACCTCAGACACTTCTTCGCATCATTTCTACTACCACCGACGCCCTGATTTCTCTTTTTCTGACCATTATTATAATTTTTCATATTTATTGCAACATCGGTAGTGCTCTCACTAGTTATTTTAATAGCCACGCTACTTTGTATGACTTCTTTTGATGCTCTAACACCTGCCATTCAGGCAAACATATCCACCTCTGCTAAGTGTAGATAGTGGTTGGCCTTCCGATAGAACTCCTCCATGGAAGATGGTTGTTTCATCTTAAACCACTTACAAAAGCCTATGTCCGGATGTATCCCCCGATCAACATCATTAACATAATGTACTCCTTCGAGTTATTCACTTCTACTACAGCAGTAGTGAATTTACTTTAAATACCCTTCAAAGCCTCTTCAGAACCTTGATTGATATTCGGCAAGGACATTACATCCTTTAGTCGGGTAATATGGAGCCTAAACTGCTCCATAAACTTTTTCATTAGTTCATCAAATGTTAATATAGATCTTGATGTGAGCCGGGTGAACAACTTCGGGGCCACTCCATCCTAAAATATGAGAAAACACTCACATCTTACTACGACCGCTGCTCTTACATCATTCATGTGCCACTCATACTTTGACAGATGTTGCATAAGATTAAGTTTTCCATTATACGACCACATCATAGGTATTTCGAACTTTCTGGGATACTCCTCTAGCAAAATATTCTCTACGAGTAGAGTTCTACTAGGTGCGGAACACTACTCTTCATTCTTCTTTCATCGGTTTTCTTTTAGCAAACAATTCACTATATCAATAATATATTCCTTACCGGCCTGGTGATCCCAAAAATGGCTTCCAAGAGCAGCACCAACTTTTTGACTTTGTAAATGGTCTTGGTTTGTTTGATGTTGTCTTGGCTCTCCTATCTCTAGGACAACCACTTTTTCGAATCTTAGGTTGGTTCTATGGTGATCGTTTAAGCAACGACGTTTTGCATTCCAATATTCTTCCCAACATCATTGCCAATGTCCTGCAAATCATCTTCACCATTCGACAAATTGATAACATAAGGTAAAACTCAAGGACAACCTTCATTCATCTCGGTATAGACCTGATCCATATTGGTATCGACCACTCTAGTGTTGGCTGGTACTTAGCCACTTCCTCAAGTGGTCTTCCTAGAGGTTCCAACTGTCTTTTCCTTTATTTTTTTCTTCCTGCCCTTTTGTTTATATCATACGTAGATGAATTCTCTTCTCCAAAACTAGAAGGTGATGCATCTCTTCGGCTTTTCCTAGGCCTTTGGTATTGCCAATTCAATAAGGAAGTACTTGCATCCATATTATCAAGTACCGTTTTTGGATATCCACCATCCTCTAGTTTAATTTGGCCATCATTCTATCAAACTCCACCTTTGCCATAATCTCTGGAAGAGCAGATAGTTGTGGCAAAGCAGCCATTGGTTGGTTAGTCCCTTCATTATGATGAGAAGTTTCATCTTCTCCACCAACTACAGCTCCAGATATTTCAAATTTCCTAGGGGCCATTACTTTAGATCTATAACAACAGCATTCTGGATCCAATTTCTAGACGGTCTAATCCATAGTACTAAGGTAGATCTACTCTTGAGAAGCTTCGTTCTTAGTTAAAGCACCAAAATATTGAGCCAAAAGGTGGCATATCACCACAAATAGAATAATAACGAGTAGATCTAAGTAGAATCAACAAGAAAATAGTAAAACGCATATGAATCTTACAATGGTTAGGCAAATTCTATGGCCTTCTCCACCTTAGGCTTGCTAGAGATTGATTGTCACGAACAAAAGAGCTTTACAAGTTGATTTTTGGTCTAGGATAGTAAAAGTAAACTCTAAAATGACAATGGTGTGTGTAGGACAGAAGATGAAGAAACAAAAGTCCCCAAAAGTCCCTATTCGTTGCTCTAGGCCTTCTATTTACAAGAGAATCTCCTACTAGAGTCGTCGGATCATGAAAGACCAAGTAAACATCTAGATCCATGTGAATAGGGAAGAAGACAAAATCTTTTCATAGTACAAATCATGTCGGTACCGACATGAATCTTATCGATACCGAGATGATTATCCTTTAACAAATCATCAACCTCGAACTTGCATCTTTAAGTCTTCAAGTTCTGAGAACTTTTTTGCCTATAAATTCCTTTTGATACCGAGAGGTCTGGCGTCATCCAATACTTCTTATTTTCTACATAGCTTTTGGTTTGTCCACTAACTCCTTCAGAGATGGGTTCTAAGACGAACATTTTAGGGCCATAACACTTGATCACATCATAGTAGCTTAAAATAGCACAAGCTAAACTACTTGGTACCGACATGATTTGTGTCGGTATCGACCTCTTTGGCCATTCAAGTTTGGTCCTCAAACTCATAGAGATCCTTCATACCATCATTTTGAATTTGCCTCCAAGTTCTTAAACCACTTTATCTTTGTCTTGATGTATAGATTTATTTGAAAGCCACTCAATTCAAATACCGGATAATAGTTAGTTCATTTTATTATGAACCAAAATCAAAAAATATGTTCTACTCAAAAAATAAGTTGTAATGCTCCTGAATTTTAATTAACATTATTCGGGATATTTAATTGGATAAATTAAATAGAATAATATGAATAAGTGGGGGGATGAGATTAATAAATCTAATGGTCATGTCTAAAAGAATGAACTAAAATAAAATGACTTAAATAAATTAAGAAGGAAGAATTTTCCTAAGGGTTAAAATTGGAAATGGGGCTACATTTCTTAGTATATATCTCTTCCTCTACTTGAATAAATTTCCACTTTCCTCATCAAATTTCGGCTGGCCATTAAAAAGCTCCAGAAAGAGTTTAAATTAAAGAAAAAGCTAAGGAATTAAAGCTGGGAAATTATCTCATTCTCTAATTAAATAATGAAGGTCAATAATCATGTTTATCATCTCATTTTCTATGTTTGGATCGGTTATGGTTTATACCCGATTCATGTTTGTCATTTTGGTTAGGATATAACCATTTAAACCTTTGTTTGGATAAGACATAGGTGTTTTAAAATGTTAATGGGCTAATTAACATGTTTTCTTTTGGTTTTGGTTAAATTTCGAGTTGTTTTGATCTTCATATGCATTAAAATTTTAATATGTTGAGGCATATGATTTGTCGGATTTTTGGTGATTTTTGAGGATTTTCCTTAGTGATTTGCTAAGGTAATTAAATTATTTAAGCCCAAGGGCTAAACTGAAAAATGGCTTCTACGTTTATTTAAAACGGAGGGGAATTGCTTTTGAGAAATGTTTGGGGAAGAAGAACAGTGTTTTAATAAAAAAGATTGACTTTTGAGTACTTTTTACTATTTGGAAGTACAGGAGAAGGTTCCTCAGCCAATCAAAATTAGACAAATAAGATAAAACATCAATTCAGTGGGCCCTATTCTGCCTTCGACTCCAATAAGCCCGCTTTTACCTTTCGATGAAGTCGAAAGGTACCTTTCGCCTAAGACGGAAGGTAAACAGTTACCCTCCGTCAAAGTCGAAAGGTAGGCACAGGTCCAAAGGGAAGAAAAGGGCAAAAGGATGGGGAGACTACTTCTTTTGCTTATGGATAGACATAAAAATTATTTTCGAATAAGTTGAACGGGGATCCTTCGACTCTATCATTTTAAAAAAGAATAATTTTTTATATATATTCAAGAAGGGGTTTCGAAGAGGATCTTCGAAAGGTTAAACCTTCAAGAGTAGTGTTTTAAAATGTTTTTCGAAACGGTGTTTTAAAAACCTTTCGGCAAAGTTGAAGGGTCAACCTTCCGATATGGTCGGAAGTAAACTTTCGAAGGGTTGGTTCCAACACCAACACTTAATTGATTTCAAAAGGTTTTGAAGGGGTTATCGTCAATGATTGCGAAAGGTTTTGAAGGTGTTATTTTCAATGATTGCGATAGGTTTTGATTTCGAAAATTTTGATTTTGAAAGTTTTATTTCGAAATGTTTTGAAGGGGTTATCTTCAATGATTGCGAAAGGTTTTAATTTCGAAAATTTGGATTTCGAAAGTTTGATTTCAAAAGGTTTTAAAGAGGTTATCTTCAATGATTGAAAAAGGTTTTTATTTCGAAAGGTTTGATTTCGAAAGGTTTTGAAGGGGTTATCTTCAATGATTGTGAAAGGTTTGATTTTGAAAGTTTGATTTTGAAAGGTTTTAAAGGGGTTATCTTCAATGATTGCAAAAGATTTTGATTTCGAAAGGTTTGACTTCGAAAGGTTTTAAAGGGGTTATCTTCAATGATTGCGAAAGGTTTTGATTTCGAAAGGTTTGATTTCGAAAGGTTTGATTTCAAAAGGTTTCTGAAGAGGCTAACTTTGAATGTTTATTTTCTTTCGAATGGGACTTCATTCGAAGAGTTTAAAAGGGCTGTTTTTAGCCATTTTTCTTGAGTAAAGTTTTGCTAATTTGAAGGAGCTACTTCGATGGGTTATAGCATAAAATACTTATCTTTGTTTGAATATATAAGTGGGATCCGTATTTAAAAAGAATGTTATAAAACCTTGGGGACACAGGGGTTGGTTTAATGTTTTTGATACATAACAGAAATATGCTTTCGAAAATATACATTGGGGCTAGTAATGTATTTTTATTTGATTTAACATAATTGGGGCTACTAATGGGAATAGGTTAAACAGGTAGTATACTTGGGGAAAATAAATAATCATGGGGATCATGAATTTTTATAAATAATCATGGGGATCATGATGTTTTAATTGGCCAAGTAATGGGTTCTTGGTTAACCTAGGAAAACCATGGAATGTGCGGTGGATAGCCTAGGTCAAATTTCTAAAGTAAAGAATGTTTTGCCAGAGGTGGTTAGCCTCGAGATTTGGCACCCAAGGGTTCATAGTCATCCTAGGAAAACTATGGAGTGTGCGGTGGATAGCCCACACCAACTTTTATAAAACAATATAAGATGGATAGTTTGCATTTATTTTGAGTGGATTTAGGATGGATAGTCCTATTTAAACTATGACGGATAGTCAGTTCAAAGATTTTAGAGGGGAACTCTAATAAATTGCTTTTAGATGGGATATCTAATGAATGGGTGGATGGGATATCCAATACATATGATTTATGGCTTTATTTCATATTATGTTAGGACTAATCATTTTGGGTGCTGGGGCATAGTAAATGATTTGCATGTTTCATTTTGGATACTAGTGAGGGGAAAACCTGTTCCGCTAAGCGGCGTGGTCTCACTAGCTATCAATTTATGATAAGAGATGATAAGGGATTATTCATACCGGACTTATTGTCTGACTCGAAGTTTGTGTTTCTCCATAAACTCTCGGGTACTCAAAATTAATTTGAGTAGTCTGAGGGTGGGAGAATTTCAGGTTTTTGGACGAACAAGCTTCCGGAGACGTGCAGGAGGCAGTGTTAGGTATATAGGAGATATTTTGTGTTTTTCGTTGTGATGTACGAAGAACTGTAAGGTCATATTTATTAGTTCACTGATCATCATAAGGGGACATCTTCATATGTCACTCTTAGCGTATTTTGTACCTGTATATGTGATCTGAACGTAGTTAGCTTCTGGGATTATGTAATTAAATCTTAAATTGAAATTCATAAGAAATGAGAAATTATGTTTTGTTGAAGTTTAAAATTTTTCATATCCTTGTGTTTCTGTGTTGCCAATAGTTTCAAGATTCCGGTTTCGGCCACTTAGAAATAACACCTATGGAAGACTGCAACATCCGTAGCAGTTAGTTTTGGACCTCCTGAAGCGGGATGTTACAAAGTTGGTATCAGAGATGGTTTATGTACATAAAAGGTATTTAAGCCTTAAAAGATTTTTAAAAGCATAATCTAATGAATCTAAAATATGGTTGGGCTTGGGTAAGCGTTATAGTAACGTATGTGTAATTTGCTATAAATATCTAAGTATGTATTCCCCACTCCCTTAGACTATTCTTCTATACATTACCAAGATTAGATTTTAGGTAGTAGGGAAATAATATATGGAGACATGAAATGGAAGAGTGAATCAAGTTGGGAGATGCACCGC
This sequence comes from Allium fistulosum, assembly GCA_030737815.1. Classification (NCBI taxonomy): domain Eukaryota; kingdom Viridiplantae; phylum Streptophyta; class Magnoliopsida; order Asparagales; family Amaryllidaceae; genus Allium; species Allium fistulosum. Next base: position 329,783,158 of record CM060908.1, read on the forward strand.
AATAAGTGGAAATGTTCGACCCAATACTAGGAGCAACCATGGTCAACAGGCAAATGCAAACCCAGATGCAAATGCTAATGTTGGTGCTGATATTCCGCCGGTTGATATGGGGATGATGTATTTGTTCTTCATGAATATGATGCAAGCTGGAGCAGCTGCTAGAGTGGCTGTAGGGAATGATGGAGGAGCTAACCCGGTGGCTCCAGTTGGCAATAATTATGCCAAGCTAAGCAGGGATTACGCTAGTCTTGAAGGAAAGCCTTTTCTGGGAACGGAGGATGTAGTAGGAGTGAAGAACTAGCTATTGCGTTGTGAAAGGATATTTGCATATCTCGACATGACGGATATGCAGAAGAGGAGACTTGCTTCAAGGCAATTGCAGGGAGTAGCTTTGTTTTGGTGGAACAGAGTTACCATGGGAGAGCCAGAGGAAGACCTGACTTGGGCTGAATTTTGAAGGAGGTTTGAAGAAAGATTTCTATCAGAGGTTGCCAAGTCATCATTGCTCAGGAAGTTTGTAGATTTCTTCCAGGGGGATAGATCGGTGACTGAGTATGCTATAGAGTTTGATGAGCTTTCCCATTACGAATATTATACCATGGATACTATCATTCAGAGGAATGATAAGTTTATTAGGGGGTTGAATCCTGAGATCGCCAGATCAATAATGCCAAACCTTCGGGATCCGTGTCATATTGTTGTTGAGATGGCTATTCAGAATGAAGAGATGCTTTCTACTTTTGGAAAAAGGAAACCAACTGAGGTTTAGTATTTTTAAGGTAAGATGTGGAAGTTCTTCAAGAAGAAAGGTGCCCAGTCGGGGGTAGAAGCTAAGAAGAGCAAGGCTGATATTGTTTGTTACAAGTGTGACAAGAAGGGGCACTATGCTAATGAGTGTCGCTCGGGTGATGGAAGAGCAGTTGTAGTGAGGCTGAATGTGAAGTGCTACAACTGTGGCCAAATGGGGCATTACAAGGACAAGTGTCCCGAGGCTGCTAAGGCAGGAAAGGGAAAGGTGTTTGTGTTGGAACCATCATCCTCTAGACCAACGGCTGCTGAGAAAGGAAAGGCTGTGATGGAAGGTATGCTTATGATTCATAGTACTCCGGTTAGGATACTATTTAATACCGGTGCATCACACTCATTTATATCTCAGTATTTGGTAGATTGCTTATGTCTGGAACCTTTATACCTTATTACTCCTTTGAGGGTTGTGAATCCTATAAGAGGTTATGCAACTCTAGGAATGACATTTGACCAGTTAGAACTTGATTTGTTAGGTTATATGTTTGCATGCGGTTTATATGTTTTTTATTTCTGGGGTTTCGAGATCATATTGGGTATGGATTGCTTAGATAGATATGATGCTAGGATATTTTTCCAGGAGGGGGAAATATCATTGAGACACCCTTATAGCCGTAACCGAGTTATTTACTCAGTGAGGACTTCGAACGGAAATGCTTATGCATTATTGGGTGCCATGGGAACGGAAGCAGAGTTGAAGCAGGTTTATGTAGCAAGAAAGTTTGCGGATGTGTTTGAACCAGTTTCGTTCCTGCCACCAAAAGGAGCTATCAAGTTTCAGATAGATCTCATACTGGGAGCTGAACCCGTAAGTAGACCACCTAGTAGGATGTCATCAACCGAGGTAAAGGAATTGAAGGTGCAACTAGTGGAATTGGAAGGAAAGAATTTTATCCGGCCAAGCAGTTCGCCTTGGGGAACAGCCGCGGTATTCGTGAAGAAACCAGATGGTTCATTAAGGATGTGTATCGACTATCGTATGTTGAACGAGAGGATGATCAAGAATAGGTATCCTCTGCCGAGGATCGACGACTTATTCGATCAATTGAGTGAGCCATAGTGTTTTCCCAGTTGGATTTGGCGACAGGTTTCAATCAGCTAAGAGTGGCAGAGGACAGTATTCCTTTGACGACATTTTGGACTAGATATGGGTCTTACAAGTGGTTGGTTATGCCATTCGGGCTTACTAATGCGCCGGCTTTCTTTGTGGATTTAATGGACCGGGTTTTTCGAGAGCACTTGGATAGGTTCATGTTAGTTTTTATTGATGACATTTTGTTATATTCTATAAATGAGAAGGATCATGTGGATCATCTTTGAATTGTGTTGGAGGCTCTAAGGCAACATCAGCTGAAAGCGAAATTCTCCATGTGTCATTTCTGGAAGAAGGAAGTGAAGTTCCTTGGTCATGTAGTTTCCGAGGAAGGGTAGCAGTTGATCCGGATAAGATCGAGGTTGTTAACAATTGGAAAAGACCAGAAACGGTAAGTGAGATTAGAAGTTTTCTTGGTCTTGCAGGTTACTACCAAAGGTTCATTAAGGATTTCTCGCGGATAGCGGCATCCTTGACTATGCTAACTAGGGTTGACGTGAAGTTTGTTTGGTCTGACAAATGTGAGGAGACATTCCTTAAGTTGAAACATTTGTTAACCAATGCGCCCGTGCTAGTAGTTCCTGATGGGAATCAGGGTTTGGTAGTTTACACTGATGCATGTGGTACAGGGTTAGGTGATGTGCTAATGTAGAATAGAAAGGTTATTGCCTATGCTTCTAGACAGCTTAGACCGCATGAAGTGAGATACCCTACTCATGATTTGGAGTTGGCAGTGGTAATTTTCGCATTGAAGGTGTGGAGATATTATCTTTTGGGAGAAAGGTTTGAGCTATTTATGGATCATAAGTCTTTATGGTATTTATTCTCTCAGAAGGAGCTGAACATGAGATAGCAAAGATGAATTTGTTGCAGCTTATGATTTTAGCATCGAGTATACACGGGGAAAAGGAAATAAGGTGGCGGATGCACTTAGCAGGAAACATCAGAATGTGGTGTTAGCTATGTTCGCGGAATGAAAAGACTTGGAAGCACTGGCTACTTGCATTGTGCAGTTAAGGTTGACTACTGGATCTAGTCTAAATATCGCCATGATGTCCTGTTTGGAAGTTCGACCAGTTCTGATCGAACGAATTGCTTCTAAGAAGAAAGAGGATCCAGTCTTAGCCGAGAGGATTAGAAGGTTAGAAATTGGAACCGAGATTGGTGACTTAATGGATTTTATTCTTGACCATAGGGGTTGGTTGAGAAAGAAGGAACAGTTATGTGTTTCGGATGTTGGAAACCTTAGGAAGGAAGTTCTGAGGGAATGTCATCGATCGAAGTTTACGATTCATCCTGGGGGAACCAAGATGTATCAGGATATGAGGAGATGTTTCTTCTGGAAGGGAATGAAGATGGATGTTAGCTTATGGGTAAAACAGTGTTTGAACTGTCAGCAAGTTAAAGCCGAGCATCAGAAGCCCAGTGGTTTGCTTCAGCCTTTGGATGTTCCAGTCTGGAAGTGGGACTCGATATCCATGGATTTTATTGACGAGTTGCCAAGGTCAAACCGAGGTAATGAAAGTATATGGGTCATAGTGGGCAGATTGACCAAGAGTGCCAATTTCATTCTGGTAAGGCCAACCAGGATGGCATCTGTTTGGCTAAGTTGTTCATGAAGAACATCATTAGACTGCATGGAATTCCTAGTAGTATCGTCAGTGATAGAGATGCTTTGTTTACTAGCGAGTTCTGGAAGAGCCTACAGAGTGTGTTAGGCACTAAGCTCAAGATGAGTACCGCATATCATCCTTAGACGGATGGGCAGACAGAGAGAGTCAACAAGGTACTGGAAGATCTATTGAGGGCTTGTGTGCTGGATTTTAGTGGTTCTTGGGAAGATCACTTGCACTTAGTGGAGTTTTCCTATAATAATAGTTATTTGACTACTATAGGAATAGCGCCTTTTGAAGCTTTGTATGGAAGGTTATGCAAATCACCAGCATGTTGGTTAGAGATCGGAGACAGATTGGTCCTTGGTCCAGATTTGGTCAGAGAGGCGATGGAAATGATCGAGTTGATACAGGAAAGAATGAAGGAAGCTAAGTCTAGGAAGAAGAGTTACGCAGACAAAAGGCGTAAGGACCTAGAGTTCTTAGTTGGAGATAGAGTTTTCACCAAGGTATCGCCGATGAAAGGTGTGGTTCAGTTCGAGGAGACTGGGAAACTAGGACCGAGATATGTTGGACCATTTTCTATTTCAGAGAGGATTGGGAGACTCGCGTACCGAGTAGATTTATCGAGCAGTTTGGTCGGGGTCCACAATGTGTTTCATGTTTCTCGTCTTAGGAAGTATGTTCATGATCCAGAAAGTGCTATCACTCCGACGACACTAGAGGACTTAGTGGTGGAACCAGATATGACTTTTGTGAGGCAACCAGTTCGTATTGTGGCAAAAGATGAGAAGAGGCTAAGGAACAAGACAGTCGGGTTGGTGAAAGTTCAATGGAGCGACAACATGAAGGACTGTACTTGGGAGACAAAAGACAAGATTGGGGCTACTTTTCCTGGGCTGTTTTAGATGGTATGCTCTATATAGGGTTTGTATAGAATTTGGCTGGTAGGTCATACTAGGTTTGCTTGCATGAGCTATATGCTTGTTGTTTTGTACTTACAGAATTTCAGAGATGAAATTCTTTAAGGGGGGAGTCTGTAATGCCCCTGAAATTTAATTATCATTATTCGGGATATTTAGTTGGATAAATAAAATAGAATAATGTGAATAAGTAGGGAGATGAGATGAATAAATCTAATGGCCGTGTCTAAAAGAATGAACTAAAATAAAACGACTTAAATAAATTAAGAAGGAGGAATTTTCCTAAGGGGTAAACTTGGAAATGGGGCTACATTTCTTAGTGTATATCTCTTCCTCGACTTGAATAAATTTCCACTTTCTCATTCTTAACTCCTCATCAAATTTCGGTCGGCCATTAAAAAGCTCCAAGAAGAGTTTAAATTGAAGAAAAAGCTAAGGAATTAAAGCTAAGAAATTATCTCATTCTCCAATTAACTAATCAAGGTGAATAATCATGTTTATCATCTCATTTTCTATGTTTGGATCAATTATGAGTTATACCTGATTCATGTTTGTGATTTTGGTTAGGATATAACCATCTAAACCTTTGTTTGGATAAGACATAGGTGTTTTAAAATGTTAATGGGCTAATTAACACGTTTTCATTCGGGTTTGGTTAAATTCCAAGTTGTTTTGATCTTCATATGCTTTAAAATTTTAATATGTCGAAGCATGTGATTTGTCATATTTTTGGTGATTTTTGAGGATTTTCCTTAGTGATTTGCTCAGGTAATTAAAATTATTTAAGCCCAAGGGCTAAACTGAAAAATGGCTTCCGCATTTATTTAAAACACGAAGGGAATTGCTTTTGAGAAATGTTTGGGGAAGAAGAAAAGTGTTTTAATAAAAAGGTTGACTTTTGAATACTTTTGACTATTTGGAAGTACAAGAGAAGGTTCCTCAGCCAATCAAAATTAGACAAACAAGATAAAACATCACTTCAGTGGGCCTAGTTCTGCCTTCGACTCCAATAAGCCCCCTTTTACCCTTTCGATGAAGTCGAAAGGTACCTTTCACCTAAGACGGAAGGTAAACAGTTACCCTCCGTCAAAGTCGAAAGGTAGGCACGAGGCCGAAGGGAAAAAAGGACGAAGGGATGGGGAGGCTGCTTCTTTTGCTTTCAGATAGAAATAAAAATTGTTTTTGAATAAGTTGAAGAGGAATCCTTCAACTCTATCATTTTTACAAAAGACTAATTTTTTTATATATATTCGAGAAGGGGTTTCAAAGGGAATCTTCAAAAGCTTAAACCTTCAAGAGTAGTGTTTTAAAATGTATTCCGAAAAGGTGTTTTAAAAACCTTTCGGCAAAGTCGAAGGGTAAACCTTTCGACATGGTCGAAAGTATACTTTTGAATGGTTGGTTCCAGCACGAACACTTCATTGATTTCGAAAGGTTTTGAAGGGGTTATCTTCAATGATTACGAAAGGTTTTGATTTTGAAAGGTTTGATTTTGAAAGGCTTTGAAGGGGTTATCTTCAATGATTGTGAAATGTTTCGATTTCAAAAGGTTTTGAAGGGGTTATGTTCAATGATTGCGAAAGGTTTTGATTTTGAAAGGTTTGACTTTGGAATGTTTGATTTTGAAAGGTTTTGAAGGGGTTATCTTTAATGATTGCGAAAGATTTTGACTTCTAAAGGTTTTATTTCAAAAGGTTTTGAAGGGTTAACTTCAATGATTGCAAAAGGTTTTGATTTCGAAAGGTTTGATTTCGAAAGGTTTTCGAAGGGGCTAACTGTGGATGTTTATTTGGTTTCGAATGGGACTTCATTCGAAGGGTTTTAAAGGGCTGTTTTTAGCCATTTTTCTTGAGTAAAGTTTTGCTAATTCGAAGGAGCTACTTCGAAGGGTTATAGCATAAAATACTTATCTTTGTTTGAATATATAACGGGGATCCTTATTTAATAAAGAATGTTATAAAACCTTGGGGACACCGGGGTGGGTTTAATGTTTTCGATACATAGTTTGGGGTTACAAATAGAAATATGCTTTCAAAAATATACAATGGGGCTATCAATGTGTTTTTAATTCATTTAACCTAATTGGGGCTACCAATTGGAATAGGTTAAACAGGTGGTATACCTGGGGAAAATAATTAATATTGTGGAACATGAATTTTTATAAATAATCATGGGGATCATGATGTTTTAATTGGCCATGTAATGGGTTTTTGGTTAACCTAGGAAAACCATGGAATTGCGGTGGATAGCCCACGTCAAATTTCTAAAGTAAAGAATGTTTTGGTAGAGGTGGTCAGCCTCGGGATTTGGGACCCAAGGGTTCATAGTCATCCTAGGAAAACTATGGAGTGTGCGGTGGATAGCCCACATCAACTTTTATAAAACAATGTACGATGGATAATCTGCATTTATTTTAAATGGATTTGGGATGGATAGTCCTATTTAAACTATGACGGATAGTCATTTTAAATATTTTAGAGGAGAACTCTAATAAATTGCTTTTAGATGGGATATCTAATAAATGGGTGGATGAGATATCCAATACATATGATTTATGGCTTTATTTCATATTATGTTAAGACTAATCATTTTGGGTGTAGAGGCATAGTAAATGATTTGCATGTTTCGTTTTGGGAACTGGTGAGGGGAAAACCCGTTCCGCTAAGCGGCGTGGTCTCACTAGCTATCTATATATGATAAGAGATGATAGGGGATTATTCATACCAAACTTATTGTTTGACTCGAAGTTTGTGTTTCTCCACAAACTCTCGGATACTCAAAATTAATTTGAGTAGTTTGAGGGTGGGAGACTTTCAGGTTTTTGGACGAATAAGCTTTCAAAGACGTGTAGGAGGCAGTGTTAGCTATGTAGGAGCTATTTTGTGTTTTCCGCTGTGATGTACTAAGAATTGTAAAGTTCATATTTATTAGTTTTCGGATCATCATAAGGGAACATCTTCATATGTCGCTCTTATCGTATTTTGTACCTGTATATGTGATTTGAACGTGGTTAACGTCTGGGATTATGTAATTAAATCTTAAATTGAAATTAATAAGAAATGAGAATTTCTATTTTGTTGAAGTTTAAAATTTTTCATATTCTTGTGTTTCTGTGTTGCCAATAGTTTCAAGTTTCTAGTTTCACTCACTCAGAAATAACGCCTATAGATGACTGCAGCATCCGTAATAGTTAGTTTTGAGCCTTCGAAAGCGGGATGTTACATGTAACGACCCGTAATTTTCGATAATTAAAAATAGTTAATTTAATACGGTTTTGTGATTTAAGGTAGGAAGAAATAAAAAAAATTGATTTAATAATAAGAATATATCAAGAATAAAATGTAATTGTATTAATTTAAGGAAATCGATGACTACTGTAAAGGAAATTCCAATTAACTGAAATGATTAAGAGTTATAATTGGTTATAGATTGTAAATTTACTGTAATAATGTGTATTAATTGATAATTGAATTTGAGAGAAATTGATGATTTAAATGTTGGATTTATTAATAGATTAGTAAGAAATAAATTGTAATTGAATAAAATTAGTATTGTGTAATAAATATAACATTTGTGTGTAGATAACAAACATACAAATGTTATTAAATGTAGAATAGGTGACAATTGTTAGTTTTTACCAATTTATATAATCAATTTCAAATAAATGTAAGTAAATGTTACGTTAATGTGAGTTAAAACAATAACTGCAAATTGTGAATGTAATAAAATGTATAGAAATGTTAATTATATTTACAAGGCAATAATTGATTTAATAAATAGAGTGAAACAAAGACAAATTTATTTATTGAGATTTTAAATTATAATAAAATTGACAAAATTCAATGTAATTGAAATACCACAACTAATATGGTAAAAGATGAAAATTGTAGAATATTAGTGTAATAAGATATAAACAAATGTCAACCCTGTCTATAGAGTAATAATTGATTTGAATAAAAAGATTGAAATCAAATTAAATCAATTTATTGGAATTGGATTATAATTAATTGGATTTAATTACAATTGAAATTGAACACTGTAATTTGTGAAATATTTAACACTGAATTGACATGAAAATTTGTTTTAAATTATTGTAAATGTCTAAGTAATCAAAAATGATGAAAATTGTTAGTTTATAAATATTAAATTGAAAAGTGATTTAATTAATTGAATAATAATTTATTTAATTAACGTGAAAATAGCCATTTTGACCACTGTCTCGGATTTCGACGAAACCAGTTTCATCTGATCCGTAACGGTGAATTATTGTAGGATTTCAACTTTCATAGCGATCAGACTTATCGTTTGGTCGTGCGAGCTTGAAACGCGTAGAAATTAATTTAAGAAATTTAACTAAAATAATTGATTTTGAAATGCTATCTTTCGAATACAATCGAATTAGGCATTGAGACTAGTTCCATTGTGTTCAGAATGGGGGTAAAACTTTAGGAACGCCAGGCGGCACACTTCGTTTGTGTTCCATTGGGATCGTAGTGAAATTTCAAACATTATGGCACTGGTTTGGACAAATTCTGAGACTGTTAAATTTTGGGCCTTATTTTGAATTTCAAATCGATTTGAAATCAAAGGTGAGTGTTTTAACCCACTCACAACTACTAAATTATCTTATGTTAGTTATTAAATTTATGATGTGACTAGAAATTAATTAATTGACGTTTGGTATGTTGAAATTGTCATTCTAGTTAAATTTGACTTTTATTGCATTTAATCATCGTTTAATTAATATTGAATTAAATTGTCAATTTAATATCTGTTAATGATAATCAGTTATCTATCGATGTTTATTGATCGATTTGGATGATGATTGCGATGGATGTTTGATTGTTGATATTTGATGACTGGATGATTGTATTTTATATTGTTATAAACTGCAAGTTCCCTATGGGTTGAAATGATACATACCCGAATGATCTATAGATTAAGAAAAATCATTATGGGTTGAAATAATGGACTCAAGCAATTTTATGGATTTAATTAATTCAGGATTACGGTTTAAAATGATATAAAACCATAAAAAAATTAAATTGCGGATTGAAATGATAAATATCCGTATCACTTGACCCAAGGGTAGAAAATTATATACGGACACCGGATTGGTTAAATTAAATGATTTTTGAATCATTAAATTTTGAATTCAGTTAACTGGTATTTTGGAAATAGAAATTTGATTTATATAAACTATATTATTTTCGAAAGTCCAAGCGTAAATGTTGAAATTGGAATTGATTTAATGAATTGTTCAAAGGATTTAAATTTGAATTTCAAAGTTGAGGTGTCAAATATAAATGAATTTATCGGAATTGAGTTATTGAAATGTTGGATATAACTTTGAAATCTATGTTTAAACTAATGTAAACTATTTTAATTAAATTAACTATTTTAATCAATTTAAAACTATTTTAACTTATATTAATCTATTATAACCTTTTTAATCCAATTTAAATCTATTTTACCAAATTTAAACTAATTAAATTTATTTAATCTATTTCAAATCTATTTAATATAATTTGAATCTATTTAATCTATTTTTAAATTTATTTAATCTATTTAAAATCTATTTAAGATAATTTAAATCCATTTAATCTACTTTAAATCTATATAAATCATTTTAAATCTAATTAAATAAAATTTAAATCTATTTTAAACTATTTCTACTATTTAAACTATTCTAATCTATTTAAACTATATTTAAAACTATTAAAACTATTTATGCATATCTAAATTATTTTTTAAAATTTCAGACTGTGTAAGGATAAAGTATTTACATTTAAATCGTTGATGATAATACAACCTAAGTTGGGTTTTGAAATTGATACCTTTTTGTGAAATGACATATTTGAGTAAATATGATGATCTTGGAACGAGGATTTAATTAACCTATCTTATCGATAATTTCATAAGTGAATATGATTTTTGACAGTGATATGATTTCAAATGTGATACGATTTCGGAAGTGATTTTGACAATATGATATTTTGATATCAATTATGATTGACTTTTGAAATGTGAAAGAACCATCCGGTGTGAAATAAGCGTTTGGTTGTTAAAGAGACCGGGATCAAATATTGGCATACTCTCTGCCAATAACGAAAACCACTTTAACAACTGTGTACGTGGTGGAGGTTCCAGAAATAAAGTAGGATGGTTCGGCGATCGATTCTGTATGAGGTATTTACGTGATCCCGACTCCCGTGAGTTAGCTTGATGTGGCTAAAACAAGAGCTAAGCCAGGCCAAGTGAGGTCATTCCTCCTATCAGACACATTTCTTCGATACTATTCTATTACTTTGTGATTGATTTGGTGGCCACCCCTTGATTTTGATTTGGAAGTGTGTTCCGAGGTAGGTAGTAGTAGCTGCTATGCGTTACCATCAGTCCAGATCCGCAATTGGTATATCTACCCTGGGCATTGCCTCGAGTGCCTTGTCGCATGCCTTATTCGCACCTTCTACGAGTTTGTTTTGTGTCGTACCTATGGAGTGCTCCCTGATAGACCACCTGCAGGTGGAGTTTACAGTATCTGTATAGACTACGGCATTATATAAAATGTGTTAAGGGGGATATGGGTTACGCCTTAATGCTATTTAATACTTTACTGTAGACATATTATAATAGCATATTGTACTACATAGTAGATAGTTTAACGGATCCTTAGGAGATAAAAATCCCGAACATCTCTTAAGTTATTGCACTCACATTTGACACTAGATAGGAGATGTCAAACCCCGTAAATATCTCTGACGCCGTTACACTCATATTTATTTACTGTTGATTTAACTTACATAAGATCTTTTAGTTATGACTCGAGTGTTTTGTCTTTTCAATTCGCTCGGGTCAGACTGAGCTTTTTAGTTTATCGAAGAGTGCTTTTTGGTGGATGAAGACGAAGATTATGTACTATTATTACTTATTATATGTATTCCACCGCATCATGTTGTTCCGCTGCATTTATTTATTTATTCTTGTTGTATGTAACTATGATCTGTATTATAAAAGTTTAATCAATGTTATTTGCAAACAGCTTCATGAACTGTTTATTTGATTATAATATTTTGTCATTCCGCTGCGAGATTCTGTATTTGTTTTTTTCATTCTCTGCTTTTTCTTATTTACCCCATAACAATCTGCCCTTCTGAATGGTTTGAGTTTGACGCGTGTGTCTGCTTAAAACGTCCAAAAAGGCAGGTCGTTACAGTTTGTATCAGAGCTTTGGTTTAGCAATAACCTTAGCTTTGTGGGGTCTGACTCATATTAAATAGGGTAGTAACACCTTAGAATGAGTCATTGAGTGTATATATATATGAGAGAGCGTATTTGTTAGTGTTATAAAAGGTTTTTTAATATTTTGTTAATTTGTTATGTTTAGTATTTATAAATTTCGGTCGGTACATAGAACGCTATGACATCGATAGGGATTTCTAAACACTTAATAGGGCAGACCGACACAATATTTGTTTTGAAATATAGGTAAATGAAATAATTTTGCCTATTATATATTTTGTATATAAAATAATAATTTTATAAATGATATAGGTTGTTGTAATATATTTGTTTGTTAGGTAGTGAAATTTATAAATATTGATTAAAAATAAGATTTACAAATAAAATTAATATAAATTTGAATTTTAGAACTTAAGTTTCGGGATTTTTGAAATTTCTTTCAAAGGATTTTTGAATATAATATTAGTAGTATCTAGAAGTATTTTCTGATATAAATATTTCAAGATGATTTGAAAGAAATGTTTTAAAAGGAATTTTTAAAGGAAATAAGTTATGTACTCCTCTCTCTGTCGTTGGAAAATAATTTCGATGATGAGTGCACGCATCATCGATGTTCATTTTCGAGTTTCAAAGTGGGAAGACCGTTGTAGTAGTTTACTACACATTTGTTTTGATAAATAAATCTTAATTTCAAATTCCAAATATGATTAGATATATCTAAAAGATATGATTATATATATTATTTTGAAATAACTGAAATGAAACCCGGTTGTTTAGTTCTTAAGTTTCTGTAAATTAGAAATTGAAATTATTGTAATGAATAGAATCTTGACTATATTAATAATTGGAAACTTCTAAAAGGAAAATAAGAAATTTGATGTTAAAGTGATAAATGAAATAGATGAGAAATTGAAATTTGTAAACTGTAAATAAAAAGGAAATGAAAATAAGAAATGGTAACTATTGAACATTTTGTTAACTAAATAAACAAGAGAAACCTTGGATAATATGCAATTGCATTCTTAAGACATTATATGTATATAACTTGTCAAAATGTAAAAGGTTGTAGTGTTAAATAGGATATGTAATAGAATGTTGTATAGCTAAAAACTTGGAAAATGAAAGTGTTCAATGGAATTGCTTCTATAAATAAGAATTCTAATGTTATAAATTGTTATAAACTGAAGTTAATAGTTGAAATGCTACTAATTAAATATAACAAAAGTGAATAATGTAAGAAAAAATGATTATAAACTTAGGTTAACATTTTAAGCTATTTATAATCAGATTTAATGGTAAAAGTGAATACTATAAGTAAATAATTATAAACTTGAATTAATATTGAAGCCATTTATAATTAAAATGAATACTATAATGGTAAAGGTGAATACTATAAGTAAATAATTATAAACTTCAGAGAACATTGGAAATGATTTAGAAATGGAGTTAATATTCAATAATACTATATATGGAAGAATGAATGTGAAAAAGAAATAATCTATAAATGGTAAATTGAATTGTAAAGGAACTTGCCTAATAATGTATAATCCAATAATTGAAATAAAAATAACTTAATTAAGCAATGAATGTAAATTAATGAAATAAGCCTTACATGAATGAATGAAAATTAAAATTTTGTAAGCAATGAATGTGAATTAAAGAAAATAATTGTATGAAAAAAATGAACAATAAATGATGTGAAAAGATAAATAGAGTAAACTTCAAAATATGTTGAATTGTTTGTTTGTTGGGCTTATGGATTGGTTGGGAAAGGATACTTTTATTTTGTATAGAGATGTATAAATAATCTATAAAGTTATCTACGACTGTTGAGTATATGGTTTACTTTATAGTTTATTTATCATTTTATATGATTAGAAGTTCTGAACCCGAACAAACCATTTGTTTTTGGTTGCTACGGATGAATGATTGCTCTCTTTGTTGAAAATGATGTTTGTACTGTTGTTTTCAAATGATTATTGTTATGTGGTGATGTTTTGTTTGTTATTTATTGAAACAACTTAAATATTTCCCTTTTATATAATTATTAACTTCTTTGGATTATATAAGTGAAATACAGGTTTATGGAAGCAATAGCTACTGCTTTTGGTTTCATAAAATAAGCGTTGTTTGCCCGACAAATAGGTACATTTTCGGATTACGGTTTTCAAGCGATATTATATTGTTTTCCCGTGGTTTGGGATATATTATTTTTGAAAATATGATATATATTGTTATTATTGACATTATTATTTCTCCCAGACCTCTCCGTACAAAGGAGACTCTGTCGAAATTTTCCATGAATTTTGGACTTAGAAAATTTTGTGAAATGTTTTCCAAACTTTTGTTAACTTGAATATAAAGGATTTAGTTGTTATAAATTGATATATTCTATTTAAATTATTTAATTATGTAAATTAATTGTTCATAAATTTAATATTTTGAATAAGATATATTGATTACTTAATTACTTCTTTTCCATTTTTCCTTTTTGAGGACGAAAAGTTTTGAGTGAGGGAGAGTTTAACGATCCGTAATTTTCGATAATTAAAAATAGTTAATTTAATAAGGTTTTTTGATTTAAGGTAGGAAGAAATAAAAAAATTTGTGATTTAATAATAAGAATATAACTAGAATAAAATGTAATAGTATTAATTTAAGGAAATTGATGATTGCTATAAAGGAAATTCCAATTAATTGAAGTGATAAAAAGTTATAATTGGCTATAGATTGTAAATTTATTGTAATAATGCGTATTAATTGATAATTGAATTTGAGATAAATTGATGATTTAAATGTTTGATTTATTAATAAATTAGTAAGAAATAAATTGTAATTGAATAAAATTAGTGTTGTGTAAATAAATATAACATTTGTGTGTAGATAACAAACATACAAATGTTATTAAATGTAGAACAGGTGAAAATTGTTAGTTGTTACCAATTTATTTAATCAATTTCAAATAAATGTAAGTAAATGTTACGTTAATGTGAGTTAAAACAATAACTGCAAATTGTGAATGTAATAAAATGTATAGAAATGTTAATTATATTTACAAGGCAAATTGATTTAATAAAAAGAGTGAAACAAAGACAAATTTATTTATTGAGATTTTAAATTATAATAAAATTGACAAAAATTCAATGTAATTGAAATACTGCAACTAATATGGTAAAAGATGAAAATTGTAGAATATTAGTGTAATAAGATATAAACAAATGTCAACCCTGTCTATAGAGTAATAATTAATTTGAATAAAAAGATTGAAATCAAATTAAATCAATTTATTGAAATTAAATTATAATTAATTGGATTTAATTACAGTTGAAATTGAACATTGTAATTTGTGAAATATTTAACACTGAATTGATATGAAAATTTGTTTTAAATTATTGTAAATGTCTAAGTAATCAAAAATGATGAAAATTATTAGTTTATAAATATTGAATTGAAAAGTGATTTAATTAATCGAATAATAATTTATTTAATTAACGTGAAAATAGCCATTTTGGCGACTGTCTCGGATTTCGACGAAACCAGTTTCAACTAATCCGTAACGGTGAATTATTGTAAGATTTCAACTTTCGTAGTGATCGGACTTATCGTTTGGTCGTGCGAGCTTGAAACGCGTAGAAAGTAATTTAAGAAATTTAACTAAAATAATTTGATTTTGAAATGCTATCTTCCGAATACAATCGAATTAGGCCTTGAAACTAGTTCCATTATGTTCGGAATGGGGGTAAACCGTTAGGAACGCCAGGCGGCATGCTTCGTTTGGAGTTCAGGCTGGTTTGGACCTCACGCTATTTATAGGCACGTAAAATGAGGAAAATAATATTATAATATTTCTGAAACCCTAGCCGCCGTTCCTCCTTTCATTTCAATGGCTGAAATCTCTCCGACTTCCCGCTTCGATTCTTCCAATCCGTGCATCGAAATCTAAAACTTCCAAAAGCAAAGTCGTAGAGCTCGACGAGCTCTATGCATTCAAAGGTTGATTCGTGCTATAACATCATGAAATCGCCAAAATCAAGGTGAAACTATTCGCGTTTTCTTTGGGTTTCCACGGCGAATGGCGGCAACGGAGGAGGCATGCTTGCAGGCGTTGGTGGCTCTCGGGCTGGCGGTTGCGATGGCATGACTTGATGGTCGTCTTGTCGAGCATAGGTGGCGCGTGCCTTAGGGTTTGAGGCGTATGTTTGGGTTCACGTACGTTTGAGTGGAAGCGGCTGTAAGGAGAAGGTAACGTTTTTTTTATTAATTTTATTTTAAGGTGTTAATTAAATTTTTATTTATTCGTTCCACTAATTATCGCATAACTTTTACATACGAACTCGGATTCATGCGCACTTTGTTCTGTTGGGATCGTAGTGAAATTTTGGACATTATGCCACTAGTTTGGACAAATTCTGAGACTGTTAAATTTTGGGTCTTATTTTGAATTTAAAATCGATTTGAAATCAAAGGTGAGTGTTTTAACCCACTCACAACTACTAAATTATCTTATGTTAGTTAATTAAATCTATGATGTGACTAGAAATTAATTGATTGATGTTTGGTATGCTTAAATTTTCATTCTAGTTAAATTTGACTTTTATTGCATTTAATCATCATTTAATTAATATTGAATTAAATTGTCAATTTAATATCTATAAATGATAATTAGTTATTTATTGATGTTTATTGATCGATTTGGATGATGATTGTGATGGATGTTTGATTGTTGATATTGGATGACTGGATGATTGTATTTTATATTATTATAAACTGCAAGTTCTCTATGGGTTGAAATGATACATGCCCGAACAATCTATAGATTAGGGAAAAATCATTATGGGTTGAAATGATGGACTCGATCGATTTTATGGATTTATTTAATTCTGGATTACGGTTTGAAATGATATATAACCGTAAAAATTTAAATTGCGGATTGAAATGATAAATATTCGTATCACTTGACCCTAGGGTAGAAAATTATATAAGGATACTGGATTGGTTAAATTAAATTATTTTTGAATCTTTAAATTTTGAATTCAGTTAACTGGTATTTTGAAAATAGAAATTTGATTTATATAAACTGAATTATTTTCAAAAGTCCAATCGTAAATGTTGAAATTGGAATTGATTTAATGAATTGTTCAAAGGATTTAAATTTGAATTTCAAAGTTGAGGTGTCAAATATAAATGAATTATCGGAATTGAGTTATTGAAAAGTTGGATATAACTTTGAATTCTATTTTTAAAATAATTTAAACTATTTTAATTAAATTAACTATTTTAGTCAATTTAAAACTATTTTAATTTACATTAATCTATTATAACCTATTTAATCCAATTTAAATCTATTTTACCAAATTTAAACTAATTAAATTTATTTAATCTATTTCAAATCTATTTAATATAATTTTAATCTATTTAACCTATTTTTAAATTTATTTAATCTATTTAAAATCAATCTAAGATAATTTAAATCCATTTAATCTACTTTGAATCTATATAAATCATTTTAAATCTAATTAAATCAAATTTAAATATATTTTAAACTATTTCTACTATTTAACATATTCTAACCTATTTAAACTATATTTAAAACTATTAAAACTATTTATGCCTATCTAAACTATTTTCTAAAATTTCAGACTATGTAAGGAGAAAGTATTTACATTTAAATCGTTGATGATAATACAACCTAAGTTGGGTTTTGAAATTGATACTTTTTTGTGAAATGACATATTTGAGTAAATATGATGATCTTGGAACGAGGATTTAATTAACCTATCTTATCGATAATTTTATAAGTAAATATGATTTTTGAAAGTGATATGATTTCAAATGTGATACGATTTCGGAAGTGATTTTGAGAATATGATATTTTGATATCAATTATAAATTGACTTTTGAAATGTAAAAGAACCATCATGTGTGAAATAAGCATTTGGTTGTTAAAGAGACCAGGATTAGATATTGTCATACTCGCTGCCAATACGAAAAACAACTTTAACAACTATGTACGTGGTGGAGGTTCCAGAAATGAAGTAGGATGGTTTGGGGAACGATTCTGTATGAGGTATTTACGTAACCCTGACTCCCGTGAGTCAGCTTGATTTGGCTAAAACAGGAGCTACGCCGGGCCAAGTGAGGTCATTCCTCCTATCGGACACATTTCTTCGATACTATTCTTTTACTTTGTGATTGATTTAGTGGCCACCCCTTGATTTTGATTTGGGAGTGTGTTCCAAGGTGGGCGGTAGTAGCTGTTATGCGTTACCACCAGTCCGGATCCGCAATTGGTATATCTACCCTAGGCATCGTCTCAAGTGCCTTATCGCATGCCTTATTCCCACCTTCTACGAGTTTGTTTTGTGTCGTACCTATGGCGTGCTCCCTGATAGCCCACCTGTGGGTGGAGTTTACAATATCTATATAGACTACGGCATTATATAAAATGTGTTAAGGGGGATATGGGTAACGCCTTAACGCTATTTTAATACTTTACTTTACTGTAGACATATTATAATAGCGTATTGTACTACATAGTAGATAGTTTAACGGATCCTTAGGAGATGGAAATCCCGAACATCTCTTAAGTTATTCCACTCACATTTGACACTGGATAGGAGATGTCAAACCCCGTAAACATCTCTGACACCGTTACACTCATATTTATTTACTGTTGATTTAACTTATATAAGATCTTTTAGTTATGACTAGAGTGTTTTGTCTTTTCAATTCGCTCGGATCAGTCTGAGCTTTTCAGTTTATCGAAGACTGCTTTCTGGAGGATGAAGACGAAGATTATGTACTATTATTACTTATTATATGTATTCCACTACATCATGTTGTTCCGCTGCATTTATTTATTTATTCTTGTTGTATGTAACTCTGATCTGTATTATAAAGTTTAATCAATGTTATTTGTAAATAGCTTCATGAACTATTAATTGATTATTATATTTTGTCATTCCACTGCGAGATTCTATATTTGTTTTTTTCTTTCTCTGCTTTTTCTTATTTACCCCATAAAAATCTGCCCTTCTGAATGGTTTGAGTTTGACGCGTGTATCTGCTTAAAACGTCCAAAAAGGCAGGTCGTTACATTACATAAGTCCTTTCTTATAAATGAAAAGTTAAAACTTCAATGTCAATTATATCAATTAAAAATCTTAGTTATTTTCATGGATATTGTTCGAGATGATCAATTGAATGAAAATATTTATCATACCTCTTCCCTTAACAAATTGGCATCACTCAATACCTAACTCCACATTCAAATGTACTGACTTAAATTTGACATTTATTCAGTATTCATCACCTTTACCCTATCTTTTTTCATGTTATTATCATTCATTCTAACTTGGTCTTCATATGGTATCGTTGTTTCAAAAATTGATGAGTTTTCTTCTGTATCTGTTTCTACATTAGACATGAATTTTTTTTAATATCAATTCAACATCAGTATGGCTACTTGTAATATTTTTTGTTTATACATCTGGATCTCAACATATAGACTATTTATAACCCATTTTATTTGTTTCGCACGTGAGATAAGAATTATAATCATGTTTTATCGTATATATAGAATTTGTAATGTTTCATTTCAAGCATAAACAATTATGTAAATTATAATGTTGCCTTTAAACAAATATTACTTTAATAATACTTTGTTTGTTTATTTAAGAAAATCATTTGTAAATATTTTTCTCCCATTTTTTTATTTGTTCTTACTAAAATACGAATATAAGGAAACTTTATTGAGAACGGCAGTGAGTTCCTACTTTAATATTCCCCTATAGAAAGAGCGCATTTTCTAAAGTTATAAAACAATTCACATAAAAAAATTGTGATGTAAAATTTGAAGTGTGTCACCATGTTATATTATCAACGATCAACCAAATTAAAAATATAATCTAAAATTCAAAATTAACTAAATTGCACACATTCTTTAACAAATTTAAAAATTGTTTTCTAAACTAATCATATTTTCTAATATTTTAAAATATAAAGGATCATCGTACTTGACATTGGTACATTTTAAGAAAGAAGCATCTCTAACATAAATTCTTTTTGACTTTACCAAAAGCTACAGAAACCTAAGATGATCTGATTGTTTAAAAATATTCTAGAACCTACATGATTTTGTGTATGGATATAAGGCTAGAGACCATGAGAATGAATTTATGTTCAATATCGTATGAAACTAAGAAATTGAAGTAAATTACGATAATGGTATTCACTAATTTTGTAAATATAGACTAATTCGGCAATTACTAACAATAAGAATTTAACGTTATATTTATACCCAACTAAATTAGATAATTGGTTGTTGTAACGACCCGCCAATCCGCACAATTCAAGCTGACAATAGGAACACATGTCCAACCCAAATTGAATTGAAGGACGGATAGTTATGGGAAGAAAGAAGAAAGAAGAAGAGAAGGAGAGAAGAAGAAAACGGAAACAACACAGAATCTCATAATCGCAACAGAACAATATATATTATAATATCAATGATCTTTACAAAAGAGAAACTGTTATATACACACATGATGTGCACGTAAATGTGCATATTTTTACCACCATATTTAATCTATTTAAATTAAATAAATGGTCATATTGGGTATTTTAACTTGTTTAAACCAAAATTCAAATTATTTGAATTTTTCACATATTCATCTTCATATAGGGGCAAAATGGTCATTTTTATGCATTTATTAAATTGTGAAAATTTACTTGGAATTTTCTATGTTGTTTTGTAGGAAATTTGGTGAATTTAACAAGTGGTTACATGATGATCTATGCATGCACAAGAGTGAAGAGAACAAATGAAGATGGAAATAATTCAAAGTGAAGATAATGGAGGACCCCACCTACCCACCTACCGTAATGTACAAATTAGAGGCTAATGCACAGGCTTATGGAATTAATGGCTTCATGTACACTTAAATGAGGATTATTTGAAGCAAATTATTACTTGGCCTCCACACTTCCTAAGAGGGTATTTTGGACATTCCCCAAAAATATGAATTAGGGTTTAACACATGTATAATAACCCTTATGTTTCATGTACACTCTTCTCTTTCTTAGTCTCTCTTTAGTTTAGTTTAGGCCCACAAATAAACAAGCTCTTCCATTTTTCTTTTCATGGCTACTTAATCATTTCTACTTCATGTAACTTTCCTTTTTTATGCAATGTAATTATTGTTTCCTTATAATTACATGTTCATTTCCTTTTATGCTAGTAGTGTAGATTTTCATTTATGCAATTAGAATAATTTTCTTTCATTTTGCTTTCATTTTGATTTCTTTTTGATTTCATGTTGCAATTTACATTTGTTAATCAAATGACAAATATGAGAGGCCAAACCCATTCAATTTAGGGGTAATGAAGCTCTCTAATTATGTAGCTTCAACTATTTGTTAATTCATGCTCTCGTTTTGTGCTTAATGAAGAATGATTGAAGTGGTTTAATTGTTGTTTTTGCCTTGAATTTGATAGCCTATATTGTTGACACCAAATAGGCTATGCTTAAACAATCACTAACACTAATTGCCTCTTCATCAAAAAATATGATTATGGCAAAAGAAAGTGATTTGAAATTAAATTTTGATGGTCTATATTTCTAATCAATATTTAATAGGCCATACTTAAAATAGATTTCATTTTCATTTTCATTGTCAAGTTTCATAAAAGTTAGTAAGTGATTTAAGGGGTGTGTCAAAGTTTGATGGCTTATGTTGGCTAATCAATAGCACAAATATGCCATACTTATGATAAACACATCAATTAAAGCACTAATGACCATAAAAGAGAGATCATGATTTCATATGTGCTGAACTACATGATCTAGAGAGTGGATTTATTCTCTAAATTGTCATTTAACTCTTATATTTGCATTTCTTTTCTTTTAGTTAGTTAGTTAATTCTCTAGTTCTCTAGCTTAACTTTCACTCGACTTTGGTTTAATTTGATTGAATAGATTTTTAAAATCATCAATTCCCTGCGGATCGACCCGTATTCGCCACGTACTACAAGTGTACGCCGTGCGCTTGCGGTTATTTTATTTCTAAATTCGTTCGATGGTTTTCTAAACCGATAGAATTTCCATCGACGAACAACACATCAATCAGAGTACAACAACAAATCACAATCATTAGCCTAGACAATTATAACAACCTATTCTCTCAAATGCTAATGATTTCGATAACAAAACAGGGGAAAATGAACATACACGTTAATACGACTTGAATACCTCTAACTCGTCTCCTTAGCTCCAATGCATCCAAAGAAATCTGTAAAGATGCTCGGTCTGACCCGAGCATTATAATAAAATAACATCCGAGTTAGTCTAGAAAACCAGCATGAGAAAACACACCCAACTAGATTTTTAAGTTATAGAAAACCTTTGAAAATCAAAAGTATCTCGTAAGACCACACCGCACATAAACATGGATGGACTTTCACCTTGCGACAACTAAAACGATTTCTATAGAAATCCATTTATATTATAATAATGTCTAGGGGTCAAAGTAAAATATGAATATAGCTGAAATGCTTACATCTCACATTTTAGCATAGTCGGGCATAACCAAGTCCGCACATCACTTATTGGAGAATGGATTCCATACAATGACTGCACTACTGAGGTACCGCCTGTTACGGTGCATCTCTAGATAAAATAACACCGAGGACCTCGCCGGGATCTCCTACCAACATAGAACTGGCCTACCACCCGACTCATAGTATTGAATATGATTACCTCTCCGTTAATGGGCCCTGAAGTATATAAATGAGAGATGATATCAACTCTAGTAAGGATGATCATACCCTACTTGGGAGCGACCCACTTAGCTCTGCTACATCTCCCACATTTTAGTCATTCCCGGTTGACGAGGCTTGAGGCTACGTTTTACCTTTATATAGCACTTCCCACTTGGAATGCTAACACTACCCTCCAGGCAATAATACAATGCCAACATTCATCCATATAAGTTCGTTCTGGGACTAAATGGTACACTTGAGTGCTCCATCTTTAATTCCATCATCTTCAAGATATCTTCACTTTGAAACGCTTGAGTTGGATCGAAGTGGTTTTTGGATAACATACCTAATCTCGGTCTCTTCGAAACAATATTCAATAATTTCCAGTAAACTTAACCCCGGTTCTTTAGGAAATAAACAACCAACGATAAGAGGGGTGACCACCTCCTAACCGTTAGTGGACGGATTTCCTTATCAATGTCCTAGGAGAACGAAACAAGATTTATACACACAGTACATCATTATTGGAGATGACTATGCCATATAACTTACATGTTTCTCCTAGACATTTCCAAAGTTACGTTTGGTCCAGGTTTGATAGTCGGTTATTTAACTATCAACAAACATACATCCAAATCAGGGATTTATTTACCCATAGCAAATCATTAAGCCTCAACAATTCTTTCATATATTCAGGTCTCTTTCGTAAGGTGTTTATCAAAAACATTCATATAATAATCTTACAAACATAAGCATATTCACAAACATTCATGAAAGATTTCCTTTTATACAATTCTAAATCATTTATAAACTCTGTTATAAATTTCTAAAACCATTTATAAACTATTTTATAAATTTAAGGAACCATTTATAAAACTCCTTTATACATCCCAAAAATCATTTATGACCTCTTTAAAAGTCCATAAAATATTTTATAAACTCCTTTAATAAATCTATAAACCCATTTCAAAATTCTTTTATAAATATCTAACCATTTACGAAACTCTTTTACCTTGTAAAATCTTCCTTTAAGCCCTTAACCCCTTTTTATAAAACCTCCCCTATAAAACCCAAGTCCGTTATAAAACTCAATTTATAAATCTCGAACATTTATAAATAAATTCTAATCATTTATTTTAAAACACTATTATATAATAATAAATAGTACAAATAAAAAGTGATTAACTTCAAAACATCTTGAAGATAATAATTAATAATTTCAAAACATTCTTAATAAAACACTAAAAATTTATCTTAAACAATATTATAAATAATAATAAGTAGTTTACATATCTTTATTGATAAATAATTATATTTAATTTCAGACCATATTAACAGTTTAAATAACTAAAATTTTCAACATATTAAAATATTGATAAGCAACCTTAAAACAATATTAATATAATAACAACCTTTAAAACATAAATATACTTCCTTGATAAAAGTCCATACTTAAATTTCAACATAATCATTTCCAGTTTTATAAAGCTACATTTATAAATCTCCTCATATTTTATAACATATCATTTAACATCTCCAAATCTATCCTCACTTTCAATTCTCTAAATTGAATCAACTATTTTTCTAAAAAAACATCCCATACATTATCATAAACCCTCATCTGATTTATTTCCCCAATTTATCCAGTGATAGTGGTTTACCTTAATTTATAAACACCGTTTATAAATCCATGCTTTTATTAACAAAAATACGATTTTATAAATCTTCACTTCATTTGTTAAATATCACTTTTATACATTATAACGTTTATAAATAAATTACAATATATATATATATCACTTTATATAAAACCTTTAATAAATACTTATATCAAATATTTCTATCTTCTTTTTAAAACCATATCCCTTAATTATAAAAGACGGACTTATTTTAAGATTTTAAAAACCTTTATTCACAGTTCAAAAATCTCTATTTAAAATATTTTAAAAACTATTAACTTATATCTCTAAAAGTCATACTCTTTATTTACTTTAGTTAAATTCCTTCTTTAAATAATTCAAGGATATTTGTTAAACACATATAATTTCCAAATTTATTTTGAAATCCCTTTTTAAATAAAAATCATTATTTTTATAGAATTTTAAAATACCAAAAATAAGGCCTAGTGCTACTAAAGCACTAAATAAGCAAAATCATATTCATGTCATCAAATATGGCATCCAACAAGTCATATATCATAATATATATGAAAAGTAAAATTAACAATGTGAGGAATCTAGTTGGATACCTCCAACCTGTTCCCTTACATCACATACAGTATATAACAAATAATATAAATCAACTGCTTCGAGATGGGATCATATACAAAAGGTCATCCGCTCTTACACGGGAATGTTATTGGGTCTCATCCGCTCCAGGGGTGGTAATGAATCCAAACAACAAATAAAATAGTAAATCTTCCAAACATCCAATCAACAATTTGTTATAAACTATATAACGTTTTTGGTTAACCAAAAAGGCGAGTTTAACTCACATTGATTTTAGTAGTCGCCAAAGCGTTCCATTTTGAATTAAAATTGAACTGTAACGACCCAGATTTTCCGTCTTTTGATTTTGAATATTTAAATGGTTTTAAATATTGGATTTGGAATATAAATTGATTTTTTAATATGAAGATTTTGGTTGAGATTATAGAATAAGATTTAAATTTCAAATAGAGCGATTTCGTAATACGAGAAAAGTGAAAATAAATGAAAATTTGAGTTGAATATGAATCAAAACGATTTCTAATGTTGATGTAAATTATATTTGAATTATAATTGAGTTAATAAGTTTTTAAAATCGAAATTTCAAGTGATTTTGTCAAATTTTGAAATCGTCGATTTAATCGACACGTAAAATAGCAATCTAGGGAACAGTCTCGGAATTTGACGAAACTAGTTTCATTGAATCCGTAATAATATATTATTATAGGATTTTAAATTTCATGTCGATTGGACTTACGGTTTGATCGTGCAAATTAAAAATGCATAGAAATTTATTTAAGAAATTTTTATTAGAATAATTCGATTTGAAAACCTATCTTCCAAATACAATGGAACTAGCTCCTGATATATATTCCATTGTGTTCGGAATAGGGGTAAAGCATTATAAATGATAGGCGGCACGCTTCATTTGTAGTTCAGAAAATATTCGCATGAATAGTAATTTGGATTACCTATAAATAGAGGACCTTTGCCCTTCATTTCTACAAAACCCTAATCTTTTAGTGCTAGCTGCCACTATGAAACAAATGGCTAGAATTGTTGAGCACCTTAAGATCTATAAATCCAACGGAGGATTCATCGTATGGCATGACGATCGAGGCGATATCTGCTCGTTATTGCCAAGCGTTCGAACAAGAATTGCGCATGATAAGTGGGGTTGAGTTCAATATGGCTATGGCAGTGGGTGCGGAGGAGGAGGGCGCATGCGTTGGCGTAGGTGGATCGAGTTTCGGTTGGTTGTGGGTGGCGCGAGAAACGATGTCGCGTGCGCGTGGTGGGCTTCGTCTATACTTGGAAACGAACGCGAGTGGGAAGAAAGGATGTGTGGCCAAGATCTGGAGATGCAGGGTGAACGGCGTAGATTCGTTAAGGTTTAAAACATAATATATACAAAAATTATTTATATAAATTGTATTCAAATCTTTAAAAATGCATATATTCTTCTTACGAGGTCGAAATTGGATGAAACAAGTTGCGTTGGGTTCATGTACATGAATACTACGCATAGGAATTAGATTGGAGTCGATTGGAGCTAGTAGGAATTTGGATTAAAATTAAATGCTTGTTTAATTATAATTCAAATGGAACGCTTAAGCGCTAACTGGAATCAAGGTGAGTAAATCTCACTCACTTTGGATAACTGGTTTTATTTTAAAGTGTTGAAATTATTTATTGTTTGATTGGATGGATTGATAAATAATTATCAGTTAGATGTCATATTATTACATATAGTAGTATATGTTAGTAGTTGGGTATATTTCCTGCTGATTGGAGCGAATGAGATACTATGCACCACGTATAATAGCGGATGACCCGTTTTATTGCGATATCCCGCCTCGAAGCGGGATTATTATTTTATGTTATATAACATCTGTGGTTGCAGGGAAACGGGTTAGACGGATCCAACTGGATTCCTCAAGATTGTTGTTTTTAATTTCATATATAGCGATATATGATTTGTGTGGATAATCTGTTATAGATTATGTTATGATTTGATTTATTGGATGTTATAGTAGCACTGGCTTTAATTTTGGTATTTTAAATACCATAAATTATTTTTTTGATTAGAAGGAATTAAAAGGAGATTTTGGAATAAAAATATTTATATCAAAATTTGGATTATTTTAAAGGAAATTGATTTAGATAAAAGAATGATTTGATTTTGGATTTGTACTCAACTGTTCGTAAAATGTTTTAATTAGAGATTTAAAAATAATTTATATAAGGGATTTTTAATAATGGATTTTTAAGTGATATTTCTGGATTTATGGATAAGGAGTTGAAATTAATATTTAAAATAGATTTGAAAAATAAATGGGATTTATAAAGTGATAGATTTAAAAATGAAATTTTATAAATGAGGTTATTTTTATAAACAAGTGAAACCCAAATGAGTTTATATATTTATAAACGATGTTTATAAATAAGGGGAATGATTATTAGTTGATAAATTGGGAATATAAATTCATAGTGTGAATTTATATCGAGATATGGAAATCGGTTTTTGGAAAAAAATAGTGGATTCTATTTTTGAAATGTGAGAATGGTTATGAAATTGATACGTAATCGATGTGATATGAATCGAGAGAGATTTATGAAATAAAATTTGTAATATTGGATTTTAAAAATAGATTTTTGTCCAAAAATTAAGTTTGTTTTAAAATGGTATTTTTGTTTATTAAAGTATATAGTTAAAGCTGTTTAGTATCGAAATATTTCGGGAAGTTAGTTATTCAAATATTTGATATTAGTTGAAATGAATTATAATTTTTATAATAAGCAACCAATTAGTATTATTTATAAATGAATTGGAAATGAGTTATCGATGTTTATTTAAAGTGTTTTGATATTTTAAATAATTACTTAAACGCGTTTTAAAAATAAACTATTATTCTCTATATATATAGTTCTGAAATGATTGAAATTTATTTATAGATCCTCTCAAGATTTATAAACGGGGTTTATTTAACGGATATGATTTTGATAAGAGGAATCTTATGAGAGATTTTTGGAGAAAATGGAATTTGCAAAATGTTGAAATATGGAAACTTTGGAAATGAATCTGAATTCATAAAAGAAGTATACTTGGTTTTTCGAAATTGTAAAAAGGAATTTATTAATAATTCTGGAGATTTATGAGATAAGTTATGAAATATTTCCTAAGTTTGATATTAAAATGATTTTGGAGAATATGTTTATAAATATTTTCCTAAGTATTGAAAAAAGGATTTTGCAAATATTTTGAAGTGTGAAATGAATGGTATAGAAATATTTTTCTTAGTGTTATAAATTGAATTTGGAAATAGTTCTAAGTGTTGAAATGGTTTAAAAATATCTTGTTATGGATAAGTATTTGAAATTATTTTCAAATGTTGGAATGTTGGAAGAGAGTTGAATAAACATCTTTGTAAATATATTTTGAAATGAATGTTTTGAAAGGTTTATAAAATTGGGCATAGTGACTGCTTATGTGTGTAATTTGATAGTTAAATAACCGACTATCAAATCTGGCCAATTTCGTTAATCATTTCGAAGAGACCGGGATCGGATTTAATTATCCGAAAACCACTTCGATCCGATTTATGCGTTACGAATTGTGATATCGCGAAGATAATGAAGACGGAGTTTTTGGAGATTCAGTCTGTCCATACCCATAACAACTTGTATGGATGAATGCTATCATTGCATTACTTGCTTGGAAGGCAGTGTTAGCATTCCAAGTATGAATGCTATTCTTATGGTAAAACGTAGCCTCACGCCTCATCAACCGAGAATGACTAGAACAAAGGAGATGCAGCAAGGCTATGTGGGTCGCTCCCATTAGGGTATGATCATCACTCATCTAGAGTGGACAATTATCATCACTTTCATTTGTATGCGTTTCGGGGCCCATTAGTGGTAATCATATTCAGTACTATTTAGTAAGGGGTAGGCCAGTCTTGTGTTGGTAGGGATCGATAGGTTCGATCTCGATACATTTTTCAAGAGGTGTACTGTGGCGGGCGGTACCCTAGTAGCCCTGTCATTGTATGGAATCCAATATCCACTACGAGTGTAACAACCCGCATATTTTACGATTGTATATTTAAATGTTTTATTTAAATGTAGAATCGTTAATCGGATTAAAGTCCGAAAAGCTACTTTTTGTAAACAGTCGAATTGGGACTCGAGACCACCTTCATTGAGTCCAAAATGGCGTTTACAACTTTTTGAGTATAAACATTGATATGTTTAGGGTTGGGTAAAAATTATGACTTTTTCACTTTGGGTTTGGGTTTGGGTTTCAGCCCACTAACCCATCTTAACACCCTAGTTCAGTCCACCTCTCCTCTTCACTTCATTCTTATTTTCCTAACATTTAAGCTTCAATAAAAATGGGGAGTGGAATGGGAAATTAAAATTCAAAACCCTAGTTTCTTTTACAAATCCAAGTGTTAGCTCCAAAAATCAAAGAGAAGCTAAGGTAAGCATCCTCTTCATTTTCTCCAACTCATTCTCTCTTTAATTTCAGAAATTTCATAAACTTAACTTAGGAAATGTTCTTCTTTTGAGCTTAGATTCAAGCTTCTAGAGTTGAAGTTGAAGAGTAGTTGATCTTCCTTTAGTTTCAAGCTTCTCCTTCATCGTTTTTGGGTTTAAAGGTGAGTTTTGGAACTAACATCTGTGTCTATTCTATCATTGTTGTTAGGAATGAATTCCTAGCATTTATTCATGTTCATTTGCTTTTGATTTGAATTGATTTGGTGAACATTTCATTTTTTGGTGTTTTGAAGTCAAAACTTTGAAAATCCTAGCTTTGATTTATGAACATGTTTTCGGTGGTGTATCGAAGAGCTTATAGGGCTGGGTTGTCGATTGGCAAAAACCCCTAAAGCCCATTGCTCGTCCGATTGCAAATGGTGAGAGTTTGCTCTTCATTTGATAGGCTGGAAAACAGTTCAGTGCTAGCCAGTCGACTAGCCTGTGTAGTCAGTCGACTAACTGCAGGGTCTGAAACTTTCGGGTTTCTGGATTAGTCCACTGACTGCAGAGGCTAGTCGACTAACCTTCTTGTTTTTGCCTATTTAGCTTGAGGTTCAAATTTTTACCGATTCGTGATTGTCCGATTTATTGTTATCATTTATTATTGACTTTGATGACTTCTTTTTCGGGACTTTTGAGAATATACATTTTGGTGGATTCGGTATCGATTTCTTTGGATTTGATTCACGTCTTCGTATGTTGATTTTGGTGATTGATTGTTTCTACAATCATTTCTATGCTTTTTCACTTTAAAATACAAAGGTTTCTATACTAGTAGTAAATATTCAAACTCTTTTACAAAGATGATTTCAATTCTATTTTTATTATACAAAGCTCATTTATAAAACCGTTCTCTAATCTATTAGTATATACAAACCTTTACCTCATTCGTATGAGAAAATCTAATTAAACGGCTTAGTAAAACAAGTGGTATGAAACGCTTGCGTTTGCTTCGTCGGTTAATTTTTGGACTTGTTCGATTGAAATTCTTGTGACAATTTTCAAGTGGGAATCTACAATTTGTTCGTAAATATTTAAGTTAAGCTAGTGGTTATGGGACATGAAGCTAAACTCATATATTTTCTAGCTTAGTGTAATCGTCACTTTTTATTGATCGATGATGATCATTTTATGATTTAGACTAGCGATGTGCGATGTCAATTTGTTTGTGTGGGGATTACAATCCCCGTTTTGTGGAACTTTGGTTCAATTTGGCGGGGTAGCGACCCATGGTCTTCGGGCCGTTTGTGGAGCTTCAGCTCAAAATTTATGGTTAGCGACCATGGAATAGCGTTCCGTTTGTGATACATGTGTTGGTGAGTTTTCATGCTCCCGTTTGTGATAGGCCTCCCCTTTTGTGATTTCTGGATTTCTAAATGATGATTTCTAGAATTTGTGTTTCACCTCTTTATGTGATTGGCAATGATATGTTTGTCAATATTTGTGGTTTGGTGACGAAATAAAGAATATGATATTCTTTTTGTTGCTTTGAGATTTCTTGAGATATTGTATGATTTTGTTGTTGTTTAAAGCATACTTGTCACAATATGGCATTATTGTTATCATACGTTTTGTTATATCTCTACTTATATCTCATTTTATAAATTAAAATTATAGGTAGACTAATCCGTTTATTATTTTCTTATTAAATAATACTTGGGTCAGACCGAGATGTTACAGGTGCTTCTGCTTGACTCCTTATCTGGGATCATCTTCTTACTTTTGTCTAACTACATTAGATTTGTAGTTTTTGTTGTTATACATTTGAGATAGAGACTCCTTGATGTATACATATTCTTTTGTCTAGCACTTGTATCTATTCTTTTGTGATATTGTGGATCTTGTTTGACCACCACTCTGATGTACAATTTTATGTGTTATATTCATATATGTTTCCGCCTTTGAGATATGAACATCTGTGACTGATTTATGTTATGCTTATTTCTATATTTGTTTCCGAGGTCCACTTAGCCACTGTGTGGTAGCTTTGAGTTTGTATTTGATATGTCGGGTTTCCTCTTGAAATGAAATGCAGGTTATACTATCTGACATATCGGTACTCGCACAAAGCAATTACACAGATGGTCGCTCCTCAACAGCCTTATTCTTCGCGCTAGTTGACGGCATTACTTCGTAGTGTTCTTGGCTAGCGTGAGTATAGAGGTAGGGCGTCACAGCATGGTATCAGAGCGAAACTTCGGAACAATATAGAATAATCTAGCAAGGATCATTGTCCTAAGTCTTTCTTAGGAGTCGTGCCTTAGGATTAATTCGAGTCGTTGAACCCATTCTATCCTATTTCTTTTTATGATGCCTTGTTTTATCAATCAAGTTTGTTTGATATTCCTTCTGAGATTAACCTTTTTTATCTTTTCTTTCTTTCTTAAAGAAGAGAAATGGTTAGACCTGGTCGTCCCAGCGCCGATCAATCTAGTGCTACTCCCCAGGATGGAGTATTTTTGTCTGCTCAGCAACTTCTAGATCTTGTAAGAAATGCTTAAGCTGTCGGACCCACTCCAGAGCCCACCCATCCTAAATTTGGGTTTGCACGCTTGTGCAGTGATTACACCAACTTGGGTGGAAAGCCATTCAAAGGTTCCGAGAGCGTTATAGAAGTCCAGGCTTGGCTTCGAACATGCGACCGCATCTTTTCTCGCATGAATCTTATTGGTCTCCATCGAGTCCAAGTGGCTTCTAGCATGCTCCAAGAAAGAGCATTAGACTGGTACGAGCTTTTGATCTCTGAAATTAGTGAAGCGGATCTTACTTGGGAGCAATTCCGGGAAAGGTTCGAATTGAAGTTTGTGCCGGAGGCTGAAAAAGTAACTTTAGCTCGGCGCTATATCAACCTTGTTCAAGGTGAATCTTCTGTGACGGACTACGTCGCTTATTTCGAATCTCTATCTAAATATGGGGTCGAGTATATTAATACCCCATTGAAGAAAAACCAGAGATTTGTTTATGGCTTGAACAAGAGCCTCAAAAAGCCATTACTTCTGAAATTAGAAGTTTCTTTTGATCAGCTTGTTGATATTGCTCTTCATCTCGAAGAGGTTGATAAAGATAGTGATGCCGAGGTCAAACAAAACATCAACAAGAAGAGACCTTTTAAATTCAAGCCTAATCCCAACAAGAAGTAAAAGCAAGCAACACCGGTAGTAAATACTCCTACCTCTCATCGTGGAGAATGTTACAATTGTGGTTCTAAGGACCACTATGCAAACAAGTGCCCGAAGTCTCTTTCTTGCCGCTATTGCAAGAGTTCGGGTCATACTATATCTTTATGTCCCAAACTTCAAGGTAAGAAGGTAGGCAAGCTAAATGTTGTACAAGCTCCTGCTAACACTTCTCGTGGTCAAGGTATTTCTCATTCTATCCTTGATGGCATCATTATATTTCGTGATCTTCCTATTCGAGTTCTTCTTGATATGGGTGC
Source organism: Allium fistulosum (assembly GCA_030737815.1). NCBI lineage: Eukaryota > Viridiplantae > Streptophyta > Magnoliopsida > Asparagales > Amaryllidaceae > Allium > Allium fistulosum. Next base: position 329,815,777 of record CM060908.1, read on the forward strand.
ATCTCACTCTTTTATATCAAAAGAACTTGTAGATGCTTTGTCTTTGAATGTAATTGGCTTGATGACTTCTTTTAGAATTGCGAATCCAGTTGGTGGATCCGCAACACTCAGTTTACTTTGTAAAGATGTCGAAATTATTTTATGTGATTACTCTTTCCGTGCCGATTTGCATGTTATGCGTTATTTTGGTTTCGGAATGATTTTGGGAATGGATTGGCTTAACCGTTATGAAGCCCATATCCTATGTCCTGAGCGGACTATTTATCTTCGGCATCCTCAATCTGTTAAGCAGATTTCTCTTGTTCTGAAAGATTCAGATTCCAATTCGAAAGCATCCTTGTATTCTGTAAATCCTCATGATGACGATAATGATGATGAGGAAGATGTTATTTCTCTCATTCACATTGTTCGTGAATTTCCCGACATATTTGAGCCCGTTTTAGGATTACCACCTAAGCAAGCAATTGAGTTCAGAATTAATCTAATCCCTGGAGCTCTGCCTATTACTCGTCCTCTTTATCATATGTCCAATGAAGAAAATGAGGAGATGCGTAAACATTTATCCGAATTGGAAGGGAAGCAATTTATTAAATCTATTTCCTCTCCATGGGGAGCTTCAACCATTTTTGGGAAGAAATCTGATGGTACACTTAGGCTTTGCGTTGACTACCGCAAGCTTAATGATCTCACCATCAAGAATAAATATCCCATACCACGGATTGATGATTTATTCGATCAGCTTAGTGGTGCTAAAGTCTTTTCACAGTTGGACTTAGCAACCGGTTTTCATCAGCTCCATATTGCAGAGGATAGCATTCCTTTGACATCGTTCCGTACTCGTTATGGGTCTTATGAATGGCTTGTTATGCCATTTGGCTTGACGAATGCTCCAGCTTATTTCGTCGACCTTATGAATCGAGTTTTCAAAGACTTCCTCGATCGATTTTGTGATAACCCGGATTTTTGGACATCGGATAATTGGATAATTAACTGATTTTAAACTATTGAGATACTGATTTTATTTAGTTGAACAAATAAAATATGTGTTTTCAAATTACTATTGTTTATATATATATGTTGATTGTAAATAGAACTTGGATTTGAAATTCAAAGGTAAATATCTTAAAAATAAAGTTGATTTGAAAACTCTACATGCAAACACTAAGTATATATATAGTTATTAATTAATGTATAAATGGGTTTTATATTATTTCTTTAAAAAGTTATATAACTATAAGTAAAAAGAAAATGTATAATATAAAATATAATATAAAAACATATAAAAATATATTTAAACATTTATACATGTAAATAAAGACAAGTGTAATCATCTTATCATCTTATTAAATATGTGTAAGCATAGTATTACTTGAGAATACAAGTGTAAGAATGATAATATCATGTAATAACAAGTGGCAAATCCTTTTTCTTTTAATTTGAAAATTTATAAACAGTGTTGTATTAGAGAGAAGCCTGGCTTTTCTTTTCAGTTCAAATTCTTTTTCTCCTTTAAATTCTTTCTTTCTTCTTATACATAAAAAAAGTGAAATCTAAATTCAAAAAGAAAATCAAAGCTACAAACAATCTCAGTTTTTCAAATCTTCAACATGTTGCAACCTGAATCAAAGCATGCAACAAGGTCAACATCAGTTACAGTTTCAACATCTAAGAATTCAAATCAACATAAGAACAAACAGATTCAAACATCTACAACTCAAAACCTAAAACAAGATCAGTTTTCAACCTGTAAACAACTCAAAGACCATCTCAACAATCAAGCAAGCTAAGATCAGAATCAAATACAAGTTTCAGAAACAAAAGTATTTCCAAATCATCATCAAAACTAAATATCAGATCAAAATCAAGAGAGCCTGTTCTCTGCTTTTACAAAACAGGCGAGTAAACATCTATTTTAAAAATTCAACCTGTTTTATAAGTTGTTGCATGTGATAACTAATTAAAGAAGAGTTGTAGGAATGCTTGCATGTGTGAATTTATATGTTGCATGTATAATATGTGAAGTAATGTTCTGTGCATGTCATAGTGAATGAATGTACTTGCGTCTGTTAAATTTCAACAGTCTAAACTAGTTTCAAAAATCAATTTCTCTTGTTCCAATTCTTTTCAGGGTATGATCATTAAAAGGAAAATGGTTGTATGAATGTTATATTATTTTTAAAAATAATTATAAGTGAAATTAGTTAGTGTTTTATTGGAAAATTGGAAATTTATAGTAAAAATGTATAAAGTCAAGAAATCGAATGATTAAATTTCACGTTTAGATTTTATAACCTTATTAGTATTTGGAAATAATGAATTTAGATAAAGAAATCATGGTTTTTAATGTTGTGGATGTTGAGAATTCTCGAGTTGAACGGGAATTTGTCCTCGCTCGATTTCTGGTGATCGAAGGAAGGATAGGCGTCGAATTTGCTGCTGGAGGAAGCTCGTGTAGCGAAGGTCTTGGGAAAATTAGTGGGTGAATTTTCAGTTCGCCGTAGAGGTGGTATGACGATGGAATAGGGTTTGTCGACCAGTTTTGGTCGACGATGTTTCAGAGGGAAATTCGTCACCGTGGGTGAACCGGTCTTGACCGGAGCGTGGGGGATTGTAGCGTAGGATCGTGACGAGGCTCGAGGTCGATCGGCAAGGACTCAGGTGGTTGTAGGTGGTGATACGTGGTGGTTGTCGTTGATCGATGGGTTCCAGTGGGTACTCGTATAACTCGTTTTCGATTTTGGGATCGATTTGAAGCTCTGGGTGGTGAGTATCGTCGGCGGGGAGATTGGCGACTTGTGGGTGGTCACAGCGATGGTCGGAGTGGCCTCGATCGGTGCACATGGTGCACATGTGTCCTTCGTGTCTGGTGAGTTGATGTGTTACTTGAAGCATCGGGGAAATCAGGGTTTTGCTCGGGTTCATACGCGAGTTTTTCCGAAGGAAGTTGAAGTGGGGTTTTTGGGTTTGGAGCCGAGTGTTTTAAGAATGATTTAAACAAGTTTTCAAAGCAAAATATTAAACAAGTTTTAAAACAATTTCCTAACCAGATTCTTTTAAATGATAATTAAGTAAATGATTAAGATAATGGTCCATCTTAGATTAATTAAGGACTTAAGTAATTAAGGGTTAATTAATTAACTTAAGTAATTATAGGATAATTAATTAATGTAATTAAAGGTTAATTACTTAATGAAATTAATTAAAGGATCATTAATTAATGTAAGTAATTAAAGGATCATTAATTAATGTAAGTAATTAAAGGTTAATTAGTTAATGTGAATGATTAAATGGTTAAAGAATAATTAATTTATGTAATTAATTGAAGGTTAATTAATTAATGTAATTAAAGAATAATTAATCAAGGATGATTAATTAAGATGGATAGTTAAAGGATGATTAATAAATTTGTTTATAATTAATTAATGTTAAGTATGCAGGATTTAAAAGTAATTAAAGTAATTAATTTAATTCATTGGTGGTAAATTAAATTAATTAGAGAGGGTGTGGTTGATTAATCTTGCTTATGGATGATTGAATGCCTTGAATTATGTGATATCTCCGATATGTGATATGTGCTGCTTTGTGATTTGAGATGAATTGTTGTGTATAAATTGTATTGTTTAAACTTAAACATTTTGGCTTAAAAAGATGGTATTGAATTCGAAGAGACCGGAATCGGATATTAGCAATATCTGGAACCACTTCGATTAGTAATCTAAAATTCTTTATAGATTTGATTATGGATTCAAATGGGCTGGAATGGAATAAATTAAGTAACTGGACCATTGAAACTAAGTAATGGTACTTAGGCATTATTTTGTGAAATAAGTGTTTGGCTACAGAATGATTAAAACTCGTAGTGATGAACGAGTTACCCTGGTTTTCGGAGAAACTTTATAACTTTGTATTTCATGTAAAATGGGTTTACTCACGCTGGTTTCCAGCCTGACTCGGGTGTTACTTTATGGTAATGCTCGGGTCAGACCGAGTATTACAGATTTTCAGGTTAGGACGTTCTGGAGTTCAGATGGCGAGCTGGATGGCAGGAACGTATGGAGTATATTCCGTTGTGTATTATTGTTTATTTGGGACTAGTTAATTTAACTATCCAGTTTATAAGTGTTTGGTTGTAACTCTGATGTATTGAATGTATATTAACAGATATAGCTTTTCTTGTATAAATGCTATTATTTGATATTATATTTTGATCCGCTGCGAATGTGAGATTCTATGTTTTATTTTCTGTTTCTTCTTCTACCTCTTTTCTTCTTTTTCCTAACAATCTGGAATTTTCGAGGTCGAAAATTTCAGGTCGTTACATTTGGTATTGGAGCTGAAGGTTAAGCGAGAACCTTGGCTCTGGTGGGTTTACTCATTAAGGATAGGGTCAGTAGTACCCTAGGATGAGTTGAGTGTATTATATATGAGGGCGTATTTATTATTTTCTTATATAAAGATTTTAAAACGGTTTTAAATTTAGTTTTTATATAGGCTTATATTTTGATATATAGAGTAATAATTTTTCTAATTATTATATATATTAAGAAAATTGGTTGTTGGTTATTGAAATTAAATAAGAATTAAGTGATATATATATATATATATATATCTAAATAGGGATTGAATAGAATGAACTATACAAATAAGATGAATTAGAATTGGTTTCAAACCAGAATATAGAATGATTATTGTGTTTAACAATGGGATGATTATTTTACAATAAACAATGATAAAGCAAAATAAAATGTGTTAAGGAAGTAATCTTTTAGATAAGTATGACTTGTAAATTGGAATGGATTTAAGGTGTGAAATTTTAAAATCTAAGTCCAGAAATTTGAAATTGTTTCAAAATATTAAAAGAAATAATAGGTAATATTATTCAGACTATTTTTGAATGTAATCTTATTTTAAAATAAGAAGTTGTATGAAAACTTTAAAGAAATTTGTTTTGGATTAAAACCAAAGGTGGTTTAAAAATTTAAAGTATAACTTGGTGTGCAAAGAAAATAAATGTATATATGTGTGGATATACATAACATCAAAGATGATTTGAAATAAACTCTGAAGTGTTGAGTTTTGATTCTACCTGGAGTGTGATTTAAAAACCCAAAGAGAAATAAGTTTTTGAACTTATAGTAGGAAAGAGTATTGATGGAAATTTAAAATTTTGAAATGTGAATTCAAATTGAGTAAGGTTGACTGGATTAAATGAATTGAATTTAACTTGGGGGAAGTTAAATAAGTTTAACGAACAACCTAAATTGGAAATTTCAAGATGAAACTGAGATTTAACTTGGGGAAGTTAAATGGGTTAAATTGAAAAGGGATTTATATAAGTAAGATGTAATCCAAAGTATTTTGTTTTAAATAAAGGGATAAACTTATATATATATATATATATAAAGGATTTTATGAGAATGATTTTGAGAAAATGGTTTTTGGAACCCATTGATTTTGAAAGGCTTTTGATTTTTGAGAAAAATCAGTTTTGGGAATTTGGAAAGCCAAGTTTGGAACTATCGATTTGGGATATCGATTATGTGTAAAGGAGATTTTGATATAAATCATAAAGGGTATGATTTAAAGATACTATAAGTGTATAGTATAAAGTGTTTTGAGATTGGCTCTGGGGAAAAAGGCGTTCCCTTGAAATGAACTTCTTAGGAGTGCCACAGGGTGGTACTGCCTTGAACCCTAAGGGGGGGTTCTAAAGTTGATCCTGTGAGGAGTCCGGACAAACTAGTTCCTGAGGATTATGTGTAGTGGGCAGCGAAAGTCGAGGGCGCTGATGCCTACAGAGACATTGGATTATGCTGTGACGACAGTGTAGCTCGATGTCACTGCGTTCTATAGCGGAAGTCGTGTGTGTTGCTGAGAGCCAACGGTCTACGTTTGATTTTGCCGGGATAGCAACGTAACATCGGTAGACTGCGATCTATGAAGACATATCGAAAGTTGAGAGGCCGTGAGAGCCTAAGGCTACATTGGGACTTGACTGATGTAGTCTGCGACCTATGTGGGAGTGGAGAAGTTTCATTCTTTTGGCAGCGAAATACGAGGGCGCTGATGCCTACAGTTACATGGACTTTTGCTGTGATGGCAACGTAACCCATGATGTAACTGCGATATGTAGCGGGTTCTATGGTGTAATCGAGGGGCTCGGAGTGCCTATAGTTATCTATGGATTTTGCCGGGATGGCAACGTAACCATCGGGTTAACTGCGACCATGGAGTGGGTGATGATTTCCTGAGCATTTTCACCAATGATGTTTCCTATATTTTCAAAAATGTTCTCTATATTTTCAATAAAATATTTTCTAAGTATTTTCACTAGGTGTTGAAAATGGGTTTACCAAGTACTTATAGATTTTCAGTCCTACGCCTGATCCACGTATGGCCGAATTTATGTGAGAACAAGGATGGACTTATTGAAACATCGAGTTATAAAAAGTATTTTTAAAGCTATTTTGATAATATTATGTAGATTTTTAAAGTGTTTTAAAAATTTAAATAAAAAGAGTTAAGAGTTAAATATGTTCAATGAGTAATTTAAATGATAATGAACATTTTAATAAAATTTCGGCTTCGTTCCTTTTCGAGGACAAAAAGTTTTAAAGAGGGGAGGAATGTGATAACCCAGATTTTTGGACATCGGATAATTGGATAATTAACTGATTTTAAACTATTGAGATGCTGATTTTATTTAGTTGAACAAATAAAATATGTGTTTTCAAATTACTATTGTTTATATATATATATGTTGATTGTAAATAGAACTTGGATTTGAAATTCAAAGGTAAATATCTTAAAAATAAAGTTGATTTGAAAACTCTACATGCAAACACTAAGTATATATATAGTAATTAATTAATGTATAAATGGGTTTTATATTATTTCTTTAAAAAGTTATATAACTATAAGTAAAAAGAAAATGTATAATATAAAATATAAAATATAATATAAAAACATATAAAAATATATTTAAACATTTATACATGTAAATAAAGACAAGTGTAATCATCTTATCATCTTATTAAATATGTGTAAGCATAGTATTACTTGAGAATACAAGTGTAAGAATGATAATATCATGTAATAACAAGTGAAACTGACGATTAATGCCTGGGCCTAGGCCTGGGCACCCCAGCCAATTCCAAAGGGACCTTGACCCAAGGGAAACTGAAGATGAAGGAGAATCTAAAGAAAGTCAAGCTTCCCCAGTCGAACTGACGATCGATGTCCCAGTTGACAATGATGATGATTCAAAGATGATAAAGATTGGATCTCAGCTAAGCCAGTAGACTCAAGAGGAATTGGTTGAATTTCTACGGGTGAATCTTGACGTATTCGCCTGTACGCATTCTGATATGTGTAGGATCTCGCCGGACATCGCGATCCGCACTTTGAATATTGACCCGTGGCATATCTCGGTCAAACAGAAAAGGCATGGTATGGATCCAGAGAGATCTGTCGCCCTTAAAGAAGAAGTAGAAAAGCTTAAAACGAACGGGTTCATTTGAGATGCGCTATATCCCGAATGGGTGTCGAATCCTGTGCTTGTCCGGAAATCAAACGGATAATGGAGAACATGTGTCGATTACTCCAATCTAAATAAAGCCTATCCTAAAGTCAGTTTCCCGCTTCCCAGAATTGATCAGCTTGTAGATTCAACAACTGGACATGAACTCTTATCCTTCATGGATGCGTATTCTGGCTAGAATCAAATACCTATGCACTTACCTGATCAGGAACATACCATCTTTGTAACCAATCTGGGATTTATTGTTACAAAGTTATGCCATTCGGACTCAAGAATGCCGGGGCTACTTATCAACAATTGGTCAATCGGATGTTCGCCAATCAGATTGGAAAGACCATGGAAGTATATGTAGACAACATGCTTGTGAAGTCACGATTTTCCACTGACCAAATTAAAGACCTGGAAACAATGTTCAACATACTTCGAGAATACAGAATGAAGCTCAACCCACTGAAATGTCATTTTGGAGTTGCATCTGGAAAATTCCTTGGGTTTATCGTCAATGCTCGAGGAATCGAAGCTAATCCTGGGAAGATCTGGGCAATCAGAAATCTTGAAACTCCGAAAACTATAAAGCAAGTCCAGAGTCTCAATGGGAAAGTAGTGGCACTGAGCAGGTTCATTTCGAAGTCCACGGACAAATGCATTCCCTTCTTCGATCTGATCCGAAAAGGAAAACGAAACTTTGAATGGACCATGGAGTGTGAGGGCGCTTTCCAAGCATTAATTCAGCATCTATCCACACCACCTATCCTGTCAAAACCTATCGATCATGAGAAGTTGTACGTTTACTTGGCGATATCAGAAAACGCTATTAGCACTGCCATAATTCGAGAAGAAGACAAGATATAGAAGCCAGTATATTACATCAGCAAACGATTGACTGGAGCTGAAAGGAATTATCCGAAACTTGAGAAGCTGGCTTATTGCCTTGTTATTGCATCAAGAAAGCTCCGTCCATATTTCCAGGCCCATCCTATTATTGTTTACACCGACCAGCCGTTACGACAGGTCCTTACGCGGCCTGAGACGTCTGGTAGGTTACTCAAGTGGAACATCGAACTGAGCCTGTTCGATATTACTTATGCTCCAAGACGAGCCATTCAAGGACAAGTCCTAGCCGATTTAATAGCTGAATTTACCATTTCAGAGGATTTGCCCAAAACCAGTGAATCTCCCGAGTACGCCTGGAAGTTGTACACCGATGGTGCATCAAACGACCGGTGCTCGGGCGTTGGAGTTGTACTCGAAACCCCCGAAGGCCGATCCATATGTTATGCTTTAAAGTTCAATTTTCATGCGACCAATAATGAAGCTGAATATAAAGCCCTCTTAGCTGGATTGAAACTTGCCAGAGAGTTGAGAATTATTGCTGTGGAAATTTATTTTGACTCACAATTAGTTTGGTGTCAAGTTCAAGGAGAATATCAAGCGAGAGATCGAAGGCTGGCTGCTTACTTAGCTAGGGTTCAGGAAATACTGAATCAGTTTGATTATTATGCCATTTATTGTATACCTCGAGAACGCAATCAGAAAGCTGACTCGTTGGCAAAGTTAGCTAGCATGGGCGAAGCGCAGAAAATGGAACTCGTTCCCGTAGAGACATTATCTTCCCCAAGTATTGACCGGGCAGAAACAGATTGGGTATGTGAAACCATTCCCGATAAGGAGTCGTGGATGACTCCATTCAGAAATTACCTTGAGCATGGAATCCTGCAGGAGCGAAGAAGTGAAAAAAGACAAGTTCTTCGGAAGGCTTCACGGTTCACCATCCAGAATGGAGTCATGTACAGAAGAGGGTACTCTGTTCCTTTGCTCCGGTGTATCGCTCACGATGAAATTAAGCGAGTATTACACGATGTACATGAGGGAGAATGTGGCGATCACACCGGGGGGCAAGCACTTGCCAAGAAAATACTTCGCTACGGATATTTTTGGTCGAATGTAAATCGCGATGCGTCAGATTATGCCAAGAAATGTGATAAATCTCAAAAGCATGCTCGAATTCCTAGAACCCCACCTACCGAGATAACCTAAATGGTCAGCCCATGGCCGTTTCCAGTATGGGCATCGACATCATTGGTACTCTACCTCTGGCAAAATGCGGTGCGAAGTACGCCATTGTCGCAGTTGATTACTTTACAAAGTGGGTCGAAGCTGAACCTCTTGCTACCATAACGACGAAAAAAGTAATCAACTTTGTAGTCCGCAACATTATCTATCGATTCGGTCTCCCACACACCATTATCACTGATAACGAAACCCAATTCGACAGTGTTGAATTTAAAGATTTTTGCAAGCGGTTTCGCATTCAAAAGAAATTCTCTGCAGTTGCACACCCTTAAGCGAACGGGCAGGTCGAAGCGGTCAATAAAGTTATAAAGTCCATTCTGAAAAAACGACTGGAAAAGGTCGGGGGCAAGTGGGTCGATGAACTTCTTTTGGCTTTATGGGCTTACCGAACAACCCACAAGTCCACGACCGGTCACTCTCCATTCTCTCTCTTATGGTTCAGAAGCTGTTATTCCAGTCGAGCTAGAAGTACCTTCTCATCGTGTGACATACTATGATCCGAAGACAAATGCTATATTACTTGCTGAATCTCTCGATTTACTAGATGAGAAGCGTGAAGAGGCTGATTTGAGGGCAGCCGCGTAACGAAGCCTCGACGCCCGATTGTACAACGCCAAGGTCTGCCCGCGAACCTTTGAACTCGGCGATCTCGTCCTAAAAAGAATCTATCTGGTTCCATCGCATATGAAACCAACATGGGAAGATCCGTATGTTATTGAACGAAAGCTCGGAGATGGCACATTCAAATTATCGACCGTTGACGGTCTTAGTCTACCAAGGGCTTGGAAAAGCGAGAGTCTTCATCGCTACTACACATAACAGGTGTTATCCCACCTTTTGGCAAGGCTGTGATACCAGGAAACTGACTGGAAATCAATGACAATCCATCCTGGAAATCAGCTACACCGCAGGTTCACCATGGATATCGATGAATTTTGTCTAAGCCCGGATCAAGCTATAAGTGATAGGGCACGGCAAGCAAAGCCATAAGAGCCAGCATTCCAAATTTCAAGTCAATCCGAGTTCGTACGCTCAAGATATCACCAATGCAAGTTGAAGGAAATGACCCTAAGTTCGAATCCATAGGCAGAGATTCTATTCGAATCCATCAGTGCAACCTCTGTTCGTATCCATTGGTTCGACTCCATATAATTCGCAACCATCAACAAGCATTCGTTTGAATCGAACCGGATAAGCCACTTCGAATCCACGGAGTCATTCCACCTCGAACCCATCAGCTCGGAGTACTCCGAATCGATCAAGTTGCTCCACTTTGTATCCATCTGGGCTCGGTGGTTCGTATCCATCAGATTGCTTCGTGTTGATTTGCATTCGCATCGATCAAAAGAAAACTAGCCTCATGCTTACCTGGTTCGTATCCCTCAAGATGGAGTGCTTCGAATCCATGAAGTTGCTCTACTTCGAATCCATCCTATTACAACAGCTTCGTATCGATCGACCAAAGCTCACTATGGTCGATACGAACAGGCTTCTGTTCGAATCCATGTATAGAGAAATCCCTTGAACCCACTAAGTCAAAGCGGCAAAAAACACGGAGTCGACCCTGTAAAACTCGGAGCAAAAGCTGGATCAACCCGGGAAGCACGCGCCACGTCAGCGCCTTCGCTCACTAGGCCATCGATTCAACCCTATCGATTCGAAGAGGATCGATTTGAACAGAGCACAGCAACCGGAAAGACAATCTCGAATCGATCATAACTCGAGATCTATAAGTCCAAATGCCATGAAATTTTCACAGGAGCTTGCATACATGTTGAAGAATGTCCACACCAAATTTCAGCTCGATTGGATGTTTTCTTGATCGATTCGAATAGATTTCGAATCGATCCCAAAGTGGGCCCGGATTTCCTGAAAGCGGGCATGTGGGCCCCCACACTTGCCAGAAGTAGTCTCCCTAATTTTAGGCAAAATATCAGCCTCCTACACCTATAAATAGAGCCCCTGGTCATTCAGAAAAGGGGAGAGACAATTTTAAGAGCAAAAGAGCGCCCATATTCTGCCAGATTTACTCCAGATCACCATTGCTGCCTTAGATTCAGACTATAATCATAAAATCTATTGTACTATGCTATAAGAAATTGTAATCTTCAAGTATCGAGCAATAAAATCATAAGCTTCAGAGTGGACGTAGGCAAGATCGCCGAACCACTATAAAATCTGTGTTGTTTACTGCTATTCTTTTCAATTTCCTGAGTGATTTGCATACTTATTTCTCTACATGGTTGTTATCCGTGAATTTTGATCACGTACTGGTGCTTTCAACGGCTATCGGGTGTTTGTGACCAATTTTGGCGCAAACATTTTGGTGCTTTCACTGAGAAGGCTAATTCAGGAGTTCTATCATTTAGAAGTTGAATTTGAAGACTTAAGAGCTCAGATCTGAAAAGCTATGACAAGACAAACAAGTAGAAGGCAGAGACCAGAGCAAATTCAGCACGAAGGGAGTCAAGAGGCTTCCTCAGGGGCAAACCAAGCATCGATCTTCATCACCAGGGATGAGATGGAGACAATGATGAAGAGAATCCAGAATTGGCTTCAACAGATTGGACAACTTGGAGCGCAGAATCAAGGAGCAGGACCATCTGGCGCAGCGCCGGAGCTGGGGGCTCACACTTAGAGCATGTTGATCCAATCCCGGGAAGAGATTCAGGAACATCCGAGCAACCTGGTGGCAATAGAGGGATGAACGCTCAGCCAGGGGGGCAGAACGAAGGTAACACTCAAAGATCACAGCCTGACGACAACGACAGGTTGGCAGAGATGGTCAGACGAGCTATGAGAGGCGGATTAGTAAACAGAGATCTTGAAGACGTGAACAGGAGTCCCTTTTCTCCTACGATTAGGATGGCTAGGAACCCACCAGAATTCAAGTTACCATCAGTGGAGATGTACGATGGGAGGACGGACCCTGCGGTCCATCTGATGAAGTATATGAGGCATATGGAGGTACTGGGGGCATCACAGGAAGTCATGGCCCGGTGCTTTCCATTGTATTTAAAAGATATCGCAGCATTATGGTTTAGGCAGTTGGAGAATGGCTCCATAAGAACATGGGCAGATTTAACTGAAAGATTCATGGAGCAATTTAGGGTCCACATTGCAAGACCCAAGAATGTGATGAGTTTGGCAACGCTAAAGCAAAAAGCTGGGGAGTCTTTGAGGAATTTTCTGACACGATTCAATGCAGCAGCAGCATCGGTGGATCGGCCAGATCCATCTATGGTCATGATGGCAGCTGTATCTGGAATATCTGATGGCACAGAGTTCAAGAATTCACTAACTAAGGATCCACCTATGGACCTAGGAGAGTTTTATCATGAAGCAGAAAAGTTTTTGCGATTAGAGGATGCTCGTATGGAGAGAGAAGAAGAAATCGATGTTTACGCAGTCAGAGGCGGTAATTCACCTGGAAAAGGTGCAGAGACTGGTAAAGGGAAGCGAAAGGCTGAAGAAAATGATGACAGGTCAAAGCGGCAACGGAGGGAGCCGCGATTTACCACCTATTCAGAACTGAACGAGGGTTTAAAGCGAATCTACCAAGACACCCAAGAGCAAGTTGCCTATCGTAGACCAGTGCGACGGGATCCGACTACCGACGAGAGAAAGTCAGACAAATATTGCTTATTCCATGAGCTGAACGGTCATAGCACAAATGACTGTAGACACCTGAAGGATGAGGTAGAAGGGCATATCAGGAACGGTAGGCTACTTCAGTATGTGAGAAGGCGAGCTCCAACAGTGGAACCAGAGCGACCACCGTCTACATCAGCTAGGGGTAACCCCAAGCCGGGGCATCGTATGGTTATCAATTGATTTAAATAACGATGAACAAGTCGTAAACTTCTCATTAACACGGTTAAATCATTTACACATTGTAACGACCCGATATTTTCAACCATTCGCATCCATTATAAGTATATAGGTAGACACTCATGCCGGAATTGAATTGCTCAAAATACCGCGTTGTTAATAAAAATTTGGCAAATCTCAGAATATACAGTAAATAAAATCACAGATCAAAGACACAGAGTAATAATAATGCAGCGGAAGTAAAAGAGATAGTAGTTCATGAAGCTACTATATAAATATATCAGAGTTACATAAGATACAATAGGAGAAAATAAAGTACAACAGAAGTCTCAGGATGACAACCAAGTACAAGCTGGATAGAACAACAGAACTGGAATAGGTAAGACTAGATAAGCAGATAATCTCCAGCTATTCCAATCTCCAGAAAGTGGAATCCAAATCTGTGAATAACTCAGGCTGACCCGAGCGTAAATAAAAAATACAAACACTCGAGTCAGGACATACATACTTATACAATGTAAACCAACTCAAGTGAACTGTAGTAAGAGTACAAGTAACTTAAAGGATGCTTGGGACCGCCCATCCTCTAAGGATCCGTTAAACTATTTACTATATAGTAATATACGCTATATACAGTAGTGTCTAATCAATAAAGTATAATCATATAGAAAATAGCGTTAAGGGGATGGTGAACCTTAACGCGGTCGGATCTTTAAATCAAAATCGTAGTGGGCTCGATATGGTAAGTGACACGGCACAACTAGGCAATGCCAGGGTAGATATACCAATTACGCATCCGGGCTGGTGGTGACGCATAGCAGCCACTACCGCCCACCTCGAACAACACTCCCAAATCGAGGGGTGCACCCAAACAATCACAAAGTAATAGAATGGTATCGAAGAAGTGTGTCCGATAAGAGGTGCTACCTCCTTGGCCCGTCAATCGCTCCTGTTTTAGCCACTTTATGCCAACTCACGGGAGTTGGGTCCACGTATATACCTTAGGATCGTCGTCACCATCCTACTTCATTCTGGAAACTCCACCGCGTACACAGTTGTTAAAGTGGTTTTCGGTATCGACAGAGAGTATGTCCATATCCGATCCCGGTCTCTTTAACAACCAATCGTTATTATAACCCGTGGTTATAAATTTCAAAATAGTTTATGTTTCAAATCAAAATACATCCTTTAAACCATTCCAAAATCATATCATTTATTTCAAAATAATACATACTTTCAAACCCAAAACATATCCATTCTAAACCAATTCAAAAATATATCATTTCCATTTCAAAACCAATTCAATAATATATCATTTCAATAAAACCCAAATTTCAAAATCATTGAATATTTCCTCTAATTTATTAAACTTGAAATCTTCCTTTAAATTATCATAGCATTTTGGTAATGTAACCTTAAGGAATCGTAGCATATTTGGAATGTAATAATTTCCAATTTAACATTTTACATAATCAAAGTATTTATATACTTACAAATTTTTAACATGGTCATTTTATCATAGCCTTATAGTTAAATAAACTTTGTTACTGTAATATCCAATTTAATGCTGAAATTCTTATGTTAAATTAAAAGTACCTTATTAACTTACATTATCATTACAATAAAGAAACTTTATTGTTTTAGTCATTAAAATATGTCATTTACATTAATTAAACTTACATATTAAATGTACTTTTTAACTTACATTTCTATTACAGTAAAGAGCATTTATCATTTAATCAATATTACACTGATTAAACTTACATTATCAAATGTACGTTTTAATTTACGTTTTATTACAAAAAGGGCATTTATTATTTTAATCAATATTACACAAATTAAGACTTACATGTTTCTTTCAGTAAGTAAAACTTTACATATTTCTTTCATTAATTAGAACTTTACATGTTTCTTTCATAAATTAAAACTTTACATATTTCTTTCATTAATTAGAACTTTACACGTTTCTTTCATAAATTAAAACTTTACATATTTCTTTCATTAATTAGAACTTTACACGTTTCTTTCATAAATTAAAACTTTACATATTTCTTTCATTTTTGTTATTACAGTAAAGAACATTTATTATATTAATCAATTAAAATATTAATTAAACTTACATCTCACATGTGTGTTTAACTTACATTTTTCCATTTTAAAGTCATAACTATTTATCTTACAAAACATAACATTTCACAAAAGAATATTTTATCAT
Organism: Allium fistulosum; assembly: GCA_030737815.1. Taxonomy (NCBI): domain Eukaryota; kingdom Viridiplantae; phylum Streptophyta; class Magnoliopsida; order Asparagales; family Amaryllidaceae; genus Allium; species Allium fistulosum. Next base: position 329,831,436 of record CM060908.1, read on the forward strand.
AGTTAATATAACAATCAAATTCTTTACAAATTTATTCCTTTAAATGTCAATTCCACTATGATTTCAAAACTTATTACAAGATGTCCCATAAAAATATATTTCATTTTATTTATTTAAAAATACATTAGTTATTATACAAAATATGTCTATCCCAGGAAATAACCTTTATTACAATTACTAGGTTATATTTAAGATTCCAAATTAAATCAAACTTAATTATTAAGTTATTTATCATAAATAAGACTCTTTAAATTCCATTAATTAAAATTTCATGTCAAATGTTCATTTTTAACTTACATTTTATTTTCACAATAAAGAGCATTTATTGTCTTTAATCAATATCACATATTTCCAAATTAGGTTATATTTCCAATCACAAATTTCCATTCATTTATTTAACATTTTTAATACATAGGAAATCATTTTTCACTTTATTAAATCATTTTAAAAACAAAATTAAAAATTAAAATATCAAAATTTACATTTTAAAAATACTTAAAACTTCCAGAAAAATAAAATAAAATAACCACGGGTCTATATAATATTTTCTAACCTAGGTCAAGTGATACGGATAATATATCATTTCAATCCGTAATTTAAAAAGAAAAATCCGGGTTCTATCATTTCAAACTCGCAATCCCAAGTTAATTAAAATAAATAAAAATCGCTCAGGCTTATCATTTCAGCCCATAACGATCTTTCCCTATTCTAAAGTCCGTTCGGGTATGTATCATTTCAACCCATAGTGATTCTATTCTACAGGGAACTTGCAGTGTGAGAACAGAATATAAATAAACAGTAAAATAAAATAAAATATAACAGACGATGGAATAGGCATATAAACAGTATTTAATATCATATAAATATATCACAGGCATGTATAACATAATATAATATTTTTACACTTTCACTTGCTATCAATTCACAGTTATATAAGTATGAATGTCAGGGTGATTACTCACCTTTTTACGCTGAAGTTTGCAAAGCAAACACACAAACAAAAATCCGAAAAGCACGAAAGCACGAGTAGACACAATTCTGATTTGAATGGATGGAGAGCCAAGATATTGATCTTGTATATAACAAATACACAAATCATAAGAATAAGATTCAACACAACAAAATGAATTAAACTATGCAATTACGAATCAAAGAACATAACCTTGCTTTCAACCACCAAGTGGGCTTGGCCATGGTCTAATAGTGAGGAGGAGGTGATGTTGTGGTGGTAAAGGCCGAGCTATGCAAGGAGAAAAAAAAGGAAAAAGAAAGAAAAAAAAAGGTGGAAAAAGAAGAGAGAAGGAAGCCATGGATCTAGACTTTTTCCTTCCTCATTCAAATGATACAATGAGAAACCTTTTTTATTTCACGTGAATGATAAGAGGCGGCTAGGTTTAAAAAGTTTTGAATGGCTAAAGTTTAGGAATAGTTAGAAAATAAAAAGGAAAGGAAATTTAAAAAGGCATAATTTAAGTAGGGAAAAGATCTTGTATATATAAATCTTAAACAAATGAACAGAGGAGTCTGATAACTTTGTACGTGATTGAAAAGGAGAAAATCACGTCTATGCATTTATGAATAGATATGGTAGAAGATTAAAAGGTGGGAAATATATAAAGGCAATAAATAAATTAAGAAACGTATGCCTATATTTAAAACGTATCTTAATTGATTTGTTACTTATCCAATAAATATAGATGTATATACACAAAAGAAACCTTCACTAAATAAATAAAGTTTATACACACCATAGAAGTAAATAAGAAGATGGAGGCTGAGCTTAGCTTGAAGGAAAACAAAGAAAATAAAAGAAAATAGAAGAGAAAAAAAAATAGAAAAACAAAAGAAAAGGAAGCCATTACTTACAAGAAAATTTATCACGTGAAGATGCAAATGAAAATGAGATTTGGTAAAAGGTTTTTGTACGTGAATTAGAATTTACTAGGGGAGTTATTCACGTCTAATCAAGTGCAATGAATTGGCAAGTAATTAAGTGCTTAAATGGCTAGAGATTTGAAGGGATTTATTTCCTATTAAATAAAAAGAAACAATGGAACAAAATGGGGTAAGTTACTTGCTTTTTCATGTGAACTGATAGGGTATGAATGGCTAAAGAGGAGTAAATGATAGAAAAACAAAAAAACTAGGAAATAAAAGGCAAGAAATAAGAAGAAAGAAACACATACACACACACACACACACACACATATATATATATATATATATATATATTATTCTTAAATGCAATTGAAAAAAAAAGATATTTTGAGATGTTTGTACGCGATTAATAAGAGAAATTCATGGCTATGAACGGTGAATGGCTAGGGTAAGTAATAATACGGGTAGGTAAATAAAAAGGCAAGCATTAAAGAAATGTAACGCATGTCTCCTTGATTTCTTCCAAACCTTTTATGAAAAGATATACACACAAGTGAAATCCAATAAATAAAGTTTAGATAAACAAAATAGAAAAATAAAATAAAATAACATAGAAAATAAAAAAAATATAAACGCACATAGAAAAATAGAAATTGAAATACAGAAAATAACTACGTATAAAATGCTGTAATTTATCTAATTTAAAAAGTATAACTCAGAATTTAACGAAACGAAAAGCAGAACAGATATCATAAATATATTCTGCTTCAAAGAAAAAGATTAAAATTTAAAATTCAATTTTTTTTTAAATTTAAACTGAAAATTCAAATTTTGACAAAATTATAAAATTTTCAAAAATCGTTTATTTATTGCATTTGGAAAATAAATTACAAAAAAATTCCAAACTTACATTGGAAAATTTCTAAAAATTCACTTTTAAATGATTTAAAAATCAAAATTTCAAATAAAAATTTAATTAAAAATATTCACAAAATTATGGGTTGTTACACACATGTGGGAGATCGCGAACGATCCACAAACATGCTCTGAATGACCATTGACCATATCGTAATGAGAATTTACACTTTGACATCCTTGCTTTGCTTTTGTTTTATGTTGATTTGGACATTTAGACTTTTCTTGTTTGGACATCTCTGTTATGGAATTCATGTGAACGTTAATTTGATATTTGCAATCATGTAGAAGAAGTTACTCACGTATGCTTTGGATCGCGAACGGTCCACAAGCACACCTTGTATGGCGACGAACCTGTAACGACCCGTAAATTTCAACTGTTTCAATAACGTAATTAGTTGAAATTTTGTGAAATTTTAAACGATAAAATTTTGAAATAAAAATTTTATATTTGGAATACGTCTAGTTAAACATAGCAACTATTAAATTTTCGTCCGAAAATATGAAAGTTTATTTCGCGTGTAAATTCACTTCAATTTAATCAGTTAAAAAGCAGTGAAAATAAAATGTTTCCGAAACCCAAATATTTTTACATAGAAAAATTCTAAACCATCTTCTGAGCAAAATGTCAGTTGGTCGTTTTTCCAAATTCGGACATCTTTGGCTCCGTCGATCTTATTTTTCAGCGTTTTTCTTGCATTTTCCGCTATTGGAAAAATTCGAATTTTTAAATTTCAATCGTACCACTGATATCTTTATACCGTTTTAATTATCTCGCCGTGCTGATCTCCGTAGTATATTCGATTGTGTGTTTCAGAGTCAGAATAACAGCGAAATTTACGGAACGAGTTCCATAACGGTTCCGCGTTTTTATTTATTTTAAATTCCGTGTTGATTCGTTATACATTGGGTTTAACCCAACAGCCATTATCCTTTCACATTTTCCAAAATTTATTATTGACTCTTGGTTATCCAACCGATGTTCAATATCAGATGGTTCATTTTCAATTAACTGTTCATTGCTGTTCATCTCTTTTGGTCTTTCCAATTCCTTTGTATCGGTTCAATTAACTATTTATTATCTTTCATTTATTTTTGCATTAAAACTACTCTGCCACCACCACTTCGTAACAAAACTTCACAGCAGCCTCGCCTCACGTGTTCCCAACCGCACCTCCTTCCTGCTCCTCCGTTCGTGCTGCTTTCCTCTACCTAACGCGGCTACCATCTCCTCCCAAGCGACCATGGCCGAGACCACCTTCCCAGCCGAACCCTACTTTTCCAATCAGCGGCACCCACACCGAAACAAGGCAACCAACTACCGCTCCAAACCCGCATCCTCCGTGCTCGGCCTCGTCCATCAACCACCCGCCACGTTTTCTCTCTGACAGCCCGAACACCTTTCCTTTTCCCTCCACGTGAGTGCATGCGTTTTCTCTCTCTTCGTATAATTTTATTTTGGTTTTAGCCTAATTTAAACATATGTTTGTATTTGTATATATTAAAGTGTACCTGAGTTTATAAAATGTTGGTTACAGTAAATTTATATATAGCTTTATATATATGTATGTAAGTATATATAGAATCAGAGTTGTTTGGATATCAACTTTGAATTATAAGTTATATATCAAGACAGTTAGTTGTATGTATAATCCGTATATGATACATTTATATAGATAAGCTATATTTTGTTATTTTATTTAAAGGTATATACATAGTGTTTATATATTAAGTCTGCTATATGAACTGTTTTATGAGTTAGTTTATATACATATGTTCTGGTTGTTGTTTATAAAAGAAGTTTGTATATATATATTTTGTTACAAAGTTACATGCCAGTTTATAAAGCTTATGAAGTTATATGTTTATACAGTTTATAATTTATAAAGTATATAAAGTAAATAAGTTTAGATATATGTTTATTCATATATATAATTATATGAAAGTTTTGTACAAGTTATGTTAGTGTAAACTCATAGTTACAGCAGTTTATTTTATACAGTAATATGTTTATAAATTTGTTTGTTATATATATAGATTTATATGAGTATGTATGTCTGGTTTACATATTTTATTGAATGGATATAATAATATATACTGTTTTATTAGCTTTTATATATATTATATAAGTCTGCTTATCATATTTTAGATATATCAGTATATGGATATTTTTATGTTATTCATTCATATAAAGCCATTTTGATATAATGTGTGCATAGGTTATATACTAGTCTAAATACCTATTGTTTATATAAGTATTGATTTTAATATATTATGTATATATGTTGATTTTTAATATATGTGTTTTAAATTTGAAACAATGGATTTTGAAATACAAATATATTTAATTAATATATGTTTGAAATTTAGAATACGATTTTATATAAATAGCTATATATATATATATATATAAGTGCACTTATACTATTTATCCTCATCGATCCAGTTCTAATTTGATTTCGTAAATTTCTATCCATCAGCTTTGTTCGTCAAGTCGTGTCCATCTAGCGTTGCTTTGGAATTTGTAGCGTATTTCTTGTCAAATCTCTCCAACCTCGAAAGGTGAGCAACCGCTCATGATTAATGTTCTTATATTTATTAAATTTGATTTCAATTGAAACGACAATTGAAATATGCTGCTGTTAGTTGATTTCACTGTTATATATGCTATTGCCTGTATCAGTTCACCTGTGACATCTGACACCATTATCTGTTAATTATTTATGCGATGATAATATAGTTTGGCTGATAATTGATTGATTGTTGATGTTTATATTGGACGATAAATTGTTAATGTTAAAATGATAAATAGTATGGAATTGAAATTGATATAGGATAGTTAAATGTTAAATTTGATTAACTGACATTTGTATAATATGACCCCTTTAACTGTTGAATTTATTGACACGTAGAATTTGTTTAATTTTATTTTGAACCACTGAATGTATGTTGTTAAACTGATGATGTATGAAATGGTAAATAGATGACAAGTGAAAAACCGTAATGTAATAATCTTTAATCTACATGAAATGATAGTGTAGATTCTAGAAATAATTATATTAATTCGTACAAATAACAATGCGAATTAATACGATTATTTCGGGATTATTTGAATTGATTATTGGATTGATATTGATTGTTGTTATTGATTGTTTATTTACTTTGACACCATCCCAGTTATCACACTGCAAGTTCCCTTTGTTATATTTTGATTTTGAATTGGATTGGAATCGGGTTGAAATGATAAATACCCAAATTGAACTTTGACCTAGGATAGGAAATTAAATAAAACCCGATTGGTCAATAAATTTGATTTAAAAATAAAATGAAGGTTTTATTTTGAATAAATAATATTGTTTTGAAACAAAGTTGGAAATTGAATTTTAAATGAAATTTAAATGTGAATATTTAATATTAAAAAGTAATTGATGAAAGAATGTTGTTTAATTTGAGAAATGATTTAATAATTAAATTTGAAATTATAATTAAGTTGGAATTATAATTAAGTTTGAAATTATTAAAATTTGAAATGATTTAATAATTAAGTTTGAAATTATAATTAAGTTGGAATTATAATTAAGTTTGAAATTATTAAACTTTGAAATTATTTAATAATTAAGTTTTGAGTTATTTAAAAATTAAATAAGATTGAATTATTTAATGATTAAATTGAATTGAAATTCTTTAATAAGAAAATTGAACTTTTGAATAAGTGAATTTTACTTCGTAAATAATTGAAATTGAGTTTCTTTATTAATTAAGTTTTGGAAAATTATTTAAGTAAGTAAATAAGTGAAATTGAATTTCTTTAACCAGAAATGAAAATGTGATATTTTGGAATTAATGTAAGACTTGAAATTGAAAGAATTGATTTGACAAATTTCATTTAATTCAAAATTGTAAGTTTTGTTTTAATGAAGATGAACTTAAGAATTGATTTAATGAATTGAAAATTTAATGGAAGTTGTTTTGAATGGCATAGTGACTGAACGAATATTGAATGAAATCGATAAATGATTTTAAATTGATCTGAATGTTAAATAAGATTTAATTTAAATGTTTTCGAAATGAAACTTGTATTCGAACTTGAATCAATATTTAGATTGTTTTAAATAAAGACTGAAATTGAATTATAAGATTTTGAAATGGTAAATTGAAGTTTTGAAACGTAAATTTTGGAAATTGGTTTTGAAAGACATATGAAATGTTGGTTTACGAATTCTATTTGAAATTGAAATTGATTTGGTTTTTTGAAATATATAAACGACCAATCGGTGTAATAATTTCGAAAGTTATTAAAGAGACCGGAATTCGGTTATGGATATACTCTCTATCTAAACCGAAAACCACTTTGATAACTATACGCGGAGTGATGATCCAGAATGAAGTGGATGGAATGATGTACGCGTTGACTGAAGAAAGAGAACGAATTTGGATGACCCCTGACATGACTAAAACAGGAGCCGCGCCGGGCCATTGAGGTTCGCCACCTCTAGCGGACACACTTCTTCGTTACCATATCTATTACTTTTGTGATTCGATTTGGGTGCACCCCTCGATTGTGGGAGTGTTGTTTCGCGGTGTTGGGGTAGTAGCTGCTATGCCCAACATCAGTCCGGATCACGCAACTACTAGTATCCTAGTTGGTATCGCCTCATGTACCTTGTCATACTGATTATCCTATTCGCGACCACTACGATTTTGATTTGTACCTTTAGTATATGGATTGCCCTCTGGTGACTTCCGGTTTTGGGGAAACTACGGTCTTGTATATGCTTTTGGGAATAAACAGGTTAAGAGGTGTATGGGCCCTGCTTAACCCTACTTTGATATCTTTATATTACTGATAGACATTATCTACTTAGCGTATATTACTACCTAGTAGATAGTTTAACGGATCCTTAAAGGATGGTTATTCCAAACATCCTTTGAGTTACTTGTATTTCAATTGTTATTTCACTTGAGTTGGATTTATTAATATAAGAATGTTAATCCTGACTCGAGTGTTTTGTGTTTTTGCTTTACGCTCGGGTCAGACTGAGTAGTTCAGTTTTCGAGACTCACCTTTGGAGTTGGAGCTTGCTTGAAGATCCAGCCATCTATTCTGCTTTCAGTATTCGATGATTCCAGTGATGTATTCTGATTTGTATCTGATGTATCATATTTCTCTTCTGTTGTAAACTCTGATGTATTTTATATATTCATATAGTAGCTTCATGAACTACTATCTCTTTTATTTCCGCTGCAAAATTATTACTCTGTGTCTGTGTTCTGTGATTATTTTATTTACTGTATATGTTCAGTTTTGCCAATTTAAATTAACAACGTGGTATTTTGAGCAATTCAATTCCGGCATGTGTGTCTGCCTATGCACTTAGAGGGTGCAGCATGATAGGGGGTTCTCGCATTTGGTTTGGTAGCGAGCGGATGACTCTTACTCCTACATGTCCCTGCGGGGTTGGTGCAGTCGAGAGGCTGGCTGTAAAGGCAGAACACAGGTACAGCTGTATGCTACGGTGGGCGTTACCCCACTGACACGGTCCGTTACAGTTGGTATCAGAGCTTTGGTAGCTCTAGGCAAAACTTAACATATAGGGTAAATGTATTTACAGAATCACTCTCATTCGAGTTTCAATCCCTTCCTTTGACTCAATTCTTTTGAATTTTGGAACGTTCCCCTCGGTTCCGAAATTCATTCGTGTCCTTCACTATTCGTCTTCTTTCAATCCTGGAGCACCCCATAACTCCATTCTGAATGTTATCTATAATAGATCGGCGGTCTCGCCAATCTTCGAATGATTTGTAAAGGGGTGAAACTCCTTTACAATAGGCATTGATTTACCGGAGATTTCTGTATCCTCGGTTTACGATGCTATCTATCTCCTGCTATACCTGAATTTTATTTCTTGAGATCGAATGTCGATTTACCTCGGAATTCTAGCATCGGTCTTATTCTTGAAGTTACGGACGACCGGTTAAGGTTGCTCGTGAATTAAATAAACTCATCCATCTCACAATTGTGGTAATTGAATCATCTTATCTTCTGTTTCAAACTTATTTTCGAATCAAAATTCTCTTTGATTTGATTTCCATCAAATTTGAATCTCTATACATGTTTTGAAATCTGTTCTTGTATCCTGGAATGAGGAATTGTATTTATAAAATTATATTTAAAATGTTTTAAAATATATTGTGTTGTTTGAGTTGTTGATGTTGATTTGGGTTTCCGATCGATTCGTCTGATCAACGCTATCGATAGGATTTCCAAAACACTTGAACAGAGCAAACTGACACAATATTATTTTCAAATTTGGAAAATGAAATAAATTTGTTTGATTATATTATGAAAAGATAAGAATTTTTTTTTTTTTTTCTTTCTGAAATTTAATAGGCAAATTAAATTGTTTGTTTGAAATGATAATATTTGATTATCATTTATTGTTCTAAATAAATTTATAAATACGGTTTATAAATTTATTTGGAATTTGAAATGAATTTAATTCAGAAATTTGAGAATTTAGTTTCCGGTGATTTCGAATTTTGGTTTTAAAATTTTAAAGTATATATGATTGGAAGTATTTTCGAACAGAAATCGTTTTCAAAGAATTTTAAAATGTTGAAATCAGTGCTCTTCTCTTTGTCGCTGGAAAATAATTTCGGTGATGGCGGCCGCATCATCGACATTCATTTTCGAGTTTCGAAGTGGAGAAACCATTCTGTAGCTTTGTTACGGATCTGTTTTGAGAGAAAAGAAAATATATATTTTGATTTGAATTTCTTCAGTATATTTTGATTCACATATATATAGATATCTTATTTTAAAAAAATTTAATTTGATTTTGATATAGATATATGATATATATCTCTAAATTGTTTAAAATAAATCGGAAATCTAATTCTTAAATTTTGTTAAAGGATGATTTTAATTATAAATAAAACCAAAATTTAGAATAAATATTTAAACTTGAATAATTGAATTGGAAAAATTTTATTTGTATATTGTTCAACTGCATTCTAATACAACTTACCTAAATCATTCAGAAGTTGAATATGTGATTGGATAATATATAAGATAAATTGAATTTATAAATAAAATTTGAATGTTTATAATAAATATTATACACTAAATTTTGATTATAAAGATGTTAATAGAGTTAGATAGGATAATAAGTAAACTCAGTTAATAATGAAATAAATTTGTTTTGAAAAACATTAATACATTGAAATTTGATCAACTTATGAAAATACCTTGAATTTGGAAGCGATTAGTAGATGTAAATTAATTTAAATCGAAACTTTTATGGTTTAAATTAATTTATATGGGTTAAATATATGTGAGTAGATATATTAAGTAGAATAAATTTAACAATAATTTGGAATAAATAAGAATTTAATTGCTGAATAAAATATGATTATAATAAAAGATTATTCAAATTTATGGTTTTAGAAATTTTAAATTGAGGATAATTGGATAATAAGATAATGAATTTAGAAATAGTTGAGATTGATTTTAGTGAAATCAAATGGATTAAATCAATTATTGAATATCAATTAATTTAAATTTAAATTTATATGGTTTAAATTAATTGTTATTTGTATTTCAAATCTGTTTTTCTTTCTGGTTGTTTCTATTCTCCTACCTCGTTCCTTTTCGGGGACGAAAAGTTTTGAGTGGGGGAGAGTGTAACGACCCGTAAATTTCAACTGTTTCAATAACGTAATTAGTTGAAATTTTGTGAAATTTTAAACGATAAAATTTTGAAATAAAAATTTTATATTTGGAATACGTCTAGTTAAACATAGCAACTATTAAATTTTCGTCCGAAAATATGAAAGTTTATTTCGCGTGTAAATTCACTTCAATTTAATCGGTTAAAAAGCAGTGAAAATAAAATGTTTCCGAAACCCAAATATTTTTACATAGAAAAATTCTAAACCATCTTCTGAGCAAAATGTCAGTTGGTCGTTTTTCCAAATTCGGACATCTTTGGCTCCGTCGATCTTATTTTTCAGCGTTTTTCTTGCATTTTCCGCTATTGGAAAAATTCAAATTTTTAAATTTCAATCGTACCACTGATATCTTTATACCGTTTTAATTATCTCGCCGTGTTGATCTCCGTAGTATATTCGATTGTGTGTTTCAGAGTCAGAATAACAGCGAAATTTACGGAACGAGTTCCATAACGGTTCCGCGTTTTTATTTATTTTAAATTCCGTGTTGATTCGTTATACATTGGGTTTAACCCAACAACCATTATCCTTTCACATTTTCCAAAATTTATTATTGACTCTTGGTTATCCAACCGATGTTCAATATCAGATGGTTCATTTTCAATTAACTGTTCATTGCTGTTCATCTCTTTTGGTCTTTCCAATTCCTTTGTATCGGTTCAATTAACTATTTATTATCTTTCATTTATTTTTGCATTAAAACTACTCTGCCACCACCACTTCGTAACAAAACTTCACAGCAGCCTCGCCTCACGTGTTCCCAGCCGCACCTCCTTCCTGCTCCTCCGTTCGTGCTGCTTTCCTCTACCTAACGCGGCTACCATCTCCTCCCAAGCGACCATGGCCGAGACCACCTTCCCAGCCGAACCCTACTTTTCTAATCAGCGGCACCCACACCGAAACAAGGCAACCAACTACCGCTCCAAACCCGCATCCTCCGTGCTCGGCCTCGTCCATCAACCACCCACCACGTTTTCTCTCTGACAGCCCGAACACCTTTCCTTTTCCCTCCACGTGAGTGCATGCGTTTTCTCTCTCTTCGTATAATTTTATTTTGGTTTTAGCCTAATTTAAACATATGTTTGTATTTGTATATATTAAAGTGTACCTGAGTTTATAAAATGTTGGTTACAGTAAATTTATATATAGCTTTATATATATGTATGTAAGTATATATAGAATCAGAGTTGTTTGGATATCAACTTTGAATTATAAGTTATATATCAAGACGGTTAGTTGTATGTATAATCCGTATATGATACATTTATATAGATAAGCTATATTTTGTTATTTTATTTAAAGGTATATACATAGTGTTTATATATTAAGTCTGCTATATGAACTGTTTTATGAGTTAGTTTATATACATATGTTCTGGCTGTTGTTTATAAAAGAAGTTTGTATATATATATTTTGTTACAAAGTTACATGCCAGTTTATAAAGCTTATGAAGTTATATGTTTATACAGTTTATAATTTATAAAGTATATAAAGTAAATAAGTTTAGATATATGTTTATTCATATATATAATTATATGAAAGTTTTGTACAAGTTATGTTAGTGTAAACTCATAGTTACAGCAGTTTATTTTATACAGTAATATGTTTATAAATTTGTTTGTTATATATATAGATTTATATGAGTATGTATGTCTGGTTTACATATTTTATTGAATGGATATAATAATATATACTGTTTTATTAGCTTTTATATATATTATATAAGTCTGCTTATCATATTTTAGATATATCAGTTTATGGATATTTTTATGTTATTCATTCATATAAAGCCATTTTGATATAATGTGTGCATAGGTTATATACTAGTCTAAATACCTATTGTTTATATAAGTATTGATTTTAATATATTATGTATATATGTTGCTTTTTAATATATGTGTTTTAAATTTGAAACAATGGATTTTGAAATACAAATATATTTAATTAATATATGTTTGAAATTTAGAATACGATTTTATATAAATAGCTATATATATATATATATATATATATATATATATATATATATATAAGTGCACTTATACTATTTATCCTCATCGATCCAGTTCTAATTTGATTTCGTAAATTTCTATCCATCAGCTTTGTTCGTCAAGTCGTGTCCATCTAGCGTTGCTTTGGAATTTGTAGCGTATTTCTTGTCAAATCTCTCCAACCTCGAAAGGTGAGCAACCGCTCATGATTAATGTTCTTATATTTATTAAATTTGATTTCAATTGAAACGACAATTGAAATATGCTGCTGTTAGTTGATTTCACTGTTATATATGCTATTGCCTGTATCAGTTCACCTGTGACATCTGACACCATTATCTGTTAATTATTTATGCGATGATAATATAGTTTGGCTGATAATTGATTGATTGTTGATGTTTATATTGGACGATAAATTGTTAATGTTAAAATGATAAATAGTATGGAATTGAAATTGATATAGGATAGTTAAATGTTAAATTTGATTAACTGACATTTGTATAATATGACCCCTTTAACTGTTGAATTTATTGACACGTAGAATTTGTTTAATTTTATTTTGAACCACTGAATGTATGTTGTTAAACTGATGATGTATGAAATGGTAAATAGATGACAAGTGAAAAACCGTAATGTAATAATCTTTAATCTACATGAAATGATAGTGTAGATTCTAGAAATAATTATATTAATTCGTACAAATAACAATGCGAATTAATACGATTATTTCGGGATTATTTGAATTGATTATTGGATTGATATTGATTGTTGTTATTGATTGTTTATTTACTTTGACACCATCCCAGTTATCACACTGCAAGTTCCCTTTGTTATATTTTGATTTTGAATTGGATTGGAATCGGGTTGAAATGATAAATACCCAAATTGAACTTTGACCTAGGATAGGAAATTAAATAAAACCCGATTGGTCAATAAATTTGATTTAAAAATAAAATGAAGGTTTTATTTTGAATAAATAATATTGTTTTGAAACAAAGTTGGAAATTGAATTTTAAATGAAATTTAAATGTGAATATTTAATATTAAAAAGTAATTGATGAAAGAATGTTGTTTAATTTGAGAAATGATTTAATAATTAAATTTGAAATTATAATTAAGTTGGAATTATAATTAAGTTTGAAATTATTAAAATTTGAAATGATTTAATAATTAAGTTTGAAATTATAATTAAGTTGGAATTATAATTAAGTTTGAAATTATTAAACTTTGAAATTATTTAATAATTAAGTTTTGAGTTATTTAAAAATTAAATAAGATTGAATTATTTAATGATTAAATTGAATTGAAATTCTTTAATAAGAAAATTGAACTTTTGAATAAGTGAATTTTACTTCGTAAATAATTGAAATTGAGTTTCTTTATTAATTAAGTTTTGGAAAATTATTTAAGTAAGTAAATAAGTGAAATTGAATTTCTTTAACCAGAAATGAAAATGTGATATTTTGGAATTAATGTAAGACTTGAAATTGAAAGAATTGATTTGACAAATTTCATTTAATTCAAAATTGTAAGTTTTGTTTTAATGAAGATGAACTTAAGAATTGATTTAATGAATTGAAAATTTAATGGAAGTTGTTTTGAATGGCATAGTGACTGAACGAATATTGAATGAAATCGATAAATGATTTTAAATTGATCTGAATGTTAAATAAGATTTAATTTAAATGTTTTCGAAATGAAACTTGTATTCGAACTTGAATCAATATTTAGATTGTTTTAAATAAAGACTGAAATTGAATTATAAGATTTTGAAATGGTAAATTGAAGTTTTGAAACGTAAATTTTGGAAATTGGTTTTGAAAGACATATGAAATGTTGGTTTACGAATTCTATTTGAAATTGAAATTGATTTGGTTTTTTGAAATATATAAACGACCAATCGGTGTAATAATTTCGAAAGTTATTAAAGAGACCGGAATTCGGTTATGGATATACTCTCTATCTAAACCGAAAACCACTTTGATAACTATACGCGGAGTGATGATCCAGAATGAAGTGGATGGAATGATGTACGCGTTGACTGAAGAAAGAGAACGAATTTGGATGACCCCTGACATGACTAAAACAGGAGCCGCGCCGGGCCATTGAGGTTCGCCACCTCTAGCGGACACACTTCTTCGTTACCATATCTATTACTTTTGTGATTCGATTTGGGTGCACCCCTCGATTGTGGGAGTGTTGTTTCGCGGTGTTGGGGTAGTAGCTGCTATGCCCAACATCAGTCCGGATCACGCAACTACTAGTATCCTAGTTGGTATCGCCTCATGTACCTTGTCATACTGATTATCCTATTCGCGACCACTACGATTTTGATTTGTACCTTTAGTATATGGATTGCCCTCTGGTGACTTCCGGTTTTGGGGAAACTACGGTCTTGTATATGCTTTTGGGAATAAACAGGTTAAGAGGTGTATGGGCCCTGCTTAACCCTACTTTGATATCTTTATATTACTGATAGACATTATCTACTTAGCGTATATTACTACCTAGTAGATAGTTTAACGGATCCTTAAAGGATGGTTATTCCAAACATCCTTTGAGTTACTTGTATTTCAATTGTTATTTCACTTGAGTTGGATTTATTAATATAAGAATGTTAATCCTGACTCGAGTGTTTTGTGTTTTTGCTTTACGCTCGGGTCAGACTGAGTAGTTCAGTTTTCGAGACTCACCTTTGGAGTTGGAGCTTGCTTGAAGATCCAGCCATCTATTCTGCTTTCAGTATTCGATGATTCCAGTGATGTATTCTGATTTGTATCTGATGTATCATATTTCTCTTCTGTTGTAAACTCTGATGTATTTTATATATTCATATAGTAGCTTCATGAACTACTATCTCTTTTATTTCCGCTGTAAAATTATTACTCTGTGTCTGTGTTCTGTGATTATTTTATTTACTGTATATGTTCAGTTTTGCCAATTTAAATTAACAACGCGGTATTTTGAGCAATTCAATTCCGGCATGAGTGTCTACCTATACACTTATAATGGATGCGAATGGTCCAAAATGGCGGGTCGTTACAGAACCGCCACGATCGCTGATTCAGAAATTCACCCGAACGTGAACCTGACATCGGTAATACTAAGTCCCCCCGGGCACACTCATTTGCCTCGAACGGCACCCGACCGCGAACGGTCACACTTCATCTATTATAATATTCGATCGCGAACGATCACATTCTGCCTCGAGCGGCACTCAACCGCGAACGGTCACAATTCATTTAGTATGATATCCGATCGCGAACGATCACACTTAGCCTCGAACGGCACCCGACCTCGAACGGTCACAACCTGCCTCGTACAACACCCGACCGCGAACGGTCGCACTTCTTCTAGTATAACATTCGATCGTGAATGATCACACTCTGCCTTGTACGGCACCCGACCGCGAATGGTCACAATTCACCCAGTATGACATTCAATCGTGAACGATCACGTTCTGCCTCGTGTGGCATCCGATCGCGAACGATCACATTTTATCTTGTGCACCATACGACCACGAACGGTCATAATTCGTCTAGAACGACACCCGATCGCAAACGATCACAACTCGCCTTCAACGACACTCGACCGCGAACGGTCCCATTTCTTTCTTTGCCGCGAACGGCATCCGACCACGAACAGTCCCCTTCCTTTGTTCGCCATGAACGGCATCCGACCACGAACGGTCCTATTTCACTATTTGCCGCGAATGGCATCCGACCTTGAAAGGTCCCATATCGCCTCGAATGACATACGATCCCGAACGATCGTCATTCGTGGTTAGATGAAACTATCAATTTCTTTGCAGGACATCAACAGGATATGAACATCCGGCTTATGGCATTACAAAACACGCCTTCCAATCGCAAGGCATGTTTTGGGGGGCAAATGTTATCCCACCTTTTGGCAAGGCCGTGATACCAGGAAACTGACTAGAAATCAATGACAATCAATCCTGGAAATCAGCTACACCGCAGGTTCACCATGGATATCGATGAATTTTGTCTAAGCCCGGATCAAGCTATAAGTGATAGGGCACGGCAAGTAAAGCCATAAGAGCCAGCATTCCAAATTTCAAGTCAATCCGAGTTCGTACACTCAAGATATCACCAATGCAAGTTGAAGGAAATGACCTAAGTTCGAATCCATAGGCAGAGATTCTATTTGAATCCATCAATGCAACCTCTGTTCGTATCCATTGGTTCGACTCTATATAATTCGCAACCATCAACAAGCATTCATTCGAATCAAACCGGATAAGCCACTTCGAATCCACAGAGTCATTCCACCTCGAACCCATCAGCTCGGAGTAATACGAATCAATCAAGTTGCTCCACTTCATATCCATCTGGGCTTGGTGGTTCGTATCCATCAGATTGCTTCGTGTCGATTTGCATTCGCATCGATCAGAAGCAAACTAGCCTCGCGCTTACCTGGTTCGTATCCCTCAAGATGGAGTGCTTCGAATCCATGAAGTTGCTCTACTTCGAATCCATCCTATTACAACAGCTTCGTATCGATCGACCAAAGCTCACTATAGTCGATATGAACAGGCTTCCGTTCGAATCCATGTATAGAGAAATCCCTCGAACCCACTAAGTCAAAGCGAAAAAAAATACGGAGTCGACCCAGTAAAACTCGGAGCAAAAGCTGGATCAACCCGGGAAGCACGTGCCACGTCAGCGCCTTCGCTCACTAGGCCATCGATTCAATCCTATCGATTCGAAGAGGATCGATTCGAACAGAGCACAGCAACCGGAAATACAATCTCGAATCGATCATAACTCGAGATCTATAAGTCCAAATGCCATGAAATTTTCACAGGAGCTTGCATACATGTTGAAGAATGTCCACACCAAATTTCAGCTCGATTGGATGTTTTCTTGATCGATTCGAATGGATTTCGAATCGATCCCAAAGTGGGCCCAGATTTCCTGAAAGCGGGCATGTGGGCCCCCACACGTGCCAGAAGTAGTCTCCCTAATTTTAGGCAAAATATCAGCCTCCTACACCTATAAATAGTGCCCCTGGTCATTCAGAAAAGGGGAGAGACAATTTTAAGAGCAAAAGAGCGCCCAGATTCTGCAAGATTTACTCCAGATCACCATTGCTGCCTTAGATTCAGACTATAATCATAAAATATGTTGTACTACGCTATAAGAAATTGTAATCTTCAAGTATCGAGCAATAAAATCATAAGCTTCAAAGTGGATGTAGGCAAGATCGCCGAACCATTATAAAATCTGTGTTGTTTAATGCTATTATTTTCAATTTCCTGAGTGATTTGCATACTTATTTCTCTACATGGTTGTTATCCATGAATTGTGATCACGTACTGGTGCTTTCAACGGCTATCGAGTGTTTGTGACCAATTTTGGCACAAACAACATGCTATGTTTATTCATTTAGTTTATTTTTCATTCGCAATTTGTTTCTGCATTTTGAAATTAGAATTTGTAATAAGGCAACTGACTTTGCCATATTTTCTTATTTCAGCAATAAAATGCAATCTCTTCGAGCCAGAGCTGTGATTTACTTGAAATACTTCATACGATCATCACCATGCACGGAGAGCTAAGTTCCACCATACGGTGGGATTTATTCAAATAGGGAGTGATTGTGATGCGACTGGTCACTCGCTAAGTGAAACCCGAGCTCGGGGACAAGCCATCACACCAAAGTTAAAAAAGATTGATACACGACAATCCTACACTTAACTCCAAAATCCCAGAGCGTGAATTGGAGTATAAACTTACAAATACGAAGAGGGTGGATCTGTCCACCTAACGACTTCGTCCGTATCTGAACCAAGTTTGAGGAGGGTGGACCGGTCATCTAACGACCTCGCTTGTTAACTCGGGGTGGATGTGATCCGACCATCCACGATCCTGACACACCTTTCGTTCCTAGAGTGCGAGAGAAATCAGAAAAACATACAACAGATGTGACTGACCGTCTATTTATCAACTCCAAATTCCCAGAGTGCGAATTGGAGTATAAACATTAACTTCGGATTCCCAAAGTGCGAAACGGAGTATAAACTTCAACTTTAAATTCCCAGAGTGCGAATTGGAGTATAAACATTAACTCTAGATTCCCAGAGTGCGAAACGGAGTATAAACTTCAACTCCAAATTCCCAAAGTGCGAATTAGAGTATAAACATTAACTCTGGATTCCCAGAGTGCGAAACGGAGTATAAACTTCAACTCCAAACTCCCAGAGTGTGAATTGGAGTATAAACATCAACTCTGGATTCCCGGAGTGCGAAACAGAGTATAAACTTCAACTCCGAATTCCCAGAATTCGAATTGGAGTATAAACACCTACTCCAAACTCCTAAAGTGTGGTTCGGAGTATAAATGTCAACTCCCGGTCCCCAAAGCGCGGACAGATAATTAAAACTTATAACGGCGTGACCAACCGCCAGTAAACAAATGAAAATCTCCGGAGTGCGGATGTGATCATCGATAGTCAAACAAGTGTGGTTAAACCACTCAATCTCCGCTTGTCTCAAACGTCCATTCGGTGGCACTAGACTCAGCATGTTATAAGTGAGATGCAATTGCTGGCTGATGTTCTACAACTCACCCCCAAGACTGGGGGGCAGAACTTAAGTGTCGACCATTGACTGAAGCAGTGCGATGTCAAAATTTAACTCACTTCCCGGTTATGAACCGAGTCCACAATTTCCGGACCTGACGAATAAAGACAAACTTGACTCAGAAGCTGAAACTTCACAAGTGCACTTCAAATATTGAAACACTTAAGCAAATACACAATAACTGAGAAAAAGCCAAAAAAGGAGAGTTTCATTTCTACTATTTGTGAAAGAAATTCATGTACAAGTTTGTTCCAAAAAATTCCTACTAGCAGGGGCCGAACCCGCATCTATACACGGCCTACGAAAGAAAAACCAAAAATAAATCCCTATCTACTCAGAGCGAACTAAAGAGGCCTATCTATTTCTTCTTCTCTCTTAGCTTCTTCCTCGGTGTAGACCCGCTAGAGCCGCCACTAACTTTCCTCTTTAAGCCTTTACTTTTTGGTGGTCGGTTTCCAGGCGGGGGCATGATCTCGACGTCCTCCTCCGAGCTCAAATGTATAGGGATGCTTCCTGTAGGCGGGATCGGAGGAACGGGATCAACTGTAGGAGGCAGAATGAACACCCTAGTGTCAAAAACTGTACCACCAGGCGATATCATTCTAAGCGGAGCTGGACCAGGTGCCGCCATTCTACCTCCAAAACTGACACCACGAGCTACTGCTTCCATTTTAGCATCAATATCGGCCAGTATTTCTTCTTCATGAATCGTTTGGGCTTCGCTGGGAGCATGGGTGGTTGGCATTGAAGAGCCAGTAGCGGAGGCGCCTCCACCCATAACAAATGGTAGGTCCGCAAAAGGATCGCTATGACGACCAAGGAGTTCCTCCATCATCTGCTCATAAAAAACAAGCGTGCTTCCCTGCATTTCATCAAGTGGCGCAGTTGTGGTTACGGTGGTCGCTTCGGTGACGATAGCTGTAACGACCCAGAATTTTGAACAAATTAAATTGATAATATTTAATTAATTTTAAATATTTGAACGATGATTTAATTTGAATCCCCGATTTAAATTTGAATTTGACGATTAAATTATAAAATTTAATCTATTGAAGTTGAATAAAAAATTTGGATCTTCAATTTTAAGCTGAAGAAAAATATTTCAAATGCGTTTAAAATTCATATTGATGATACTGAAGATAATAGAAGCTTCAGAATTAAATTTCAAACTGTCTTGTTCAGTTTTGAAATTTATCGTTCGAACCGATATTTAAAAATAGTCGTCCGAGGCACAGTCTCGGAATTCGACGAAACCAGTTCCATTGGGTCTGGAATATTGTATTATTGTCGGATTTCCAATTTCGTATTTTTTGGAGTTAATCTGTGAGCACACGACGTGTAAACGCATCGAAATTTATTCGAATTCGAATTTAAATTTAAAATTTAAATTTGGCACTCATCACCACGTTTTCATCCCGTAAAGCACGCCCCAGTGTCTACGCCGAGAATCACGAGAATAAACGTGCGAACCATCCTCTTCCATTTTTAAATTCCCCCTTCCTTCCTCTTTTCAGATTTAAATCAATTCAAAGAAAGATAATGGCCGAGTTCCTCAATCTCGTTCAAATAGAAAACGAAATCAATTAACAGCCGAGCAGTTTCAAAATCAAACAAAGTTGAAATCCACTTCGCAGTGATACTTCGTCCTCATTTTTTCGTTCGAGCATGGCAGAGGGGATCTCGCGATTCCGAGTTAGGGCACGGCAACGTTGACGCGAGCTAGGGCTTCAGTGGCGGCGACTTTCGCGGGGTCGAGGGTGAACAGGGTATCGTGATGACGACCAGGCAAGTCGTGTGGCGTTCGCGTGGGAGAGGGGTTCGATGCAGGATCGCATTGGGCGTTGCTTTCGTTCGTGGTGTTCTGGCGAAGTCGCGACTGGTGGAAGCGAAGCGACGACTCGAGAAGGTGGCTCGGCGGCGACGTCAATAGCAGGGAAGTGGGTCCTCGAGTTCAACTCGAAGGCGGCAGTATTTGGCGATCGAAGAGGAGTCGCTCGCGGTAGTCAAAAGCGAGGCGAAGTCGCCTGGTGAAGGCGAAGGCGGCACCGGAAGAGGATGGGTTTCGCGAGTTCATGAGGCGACGTAGTCGCGATGGTGAGCTGAGAATGCCGCAGTGAGGTATTCGAATTTTCTTCTTGAATTTAAATTTAAATTCAACATATCCGTATATGTGTTTGAAGTTTACAATTAAGTCATGTTTTATTTTAAATAAAATATGGTTAATGAAATTTATACAAGTAGGAAAAAAAATACTTGTAGACAAGGTTTAGAAAACAGAAGTTTAAATGATTTATATTGAGATAGTATAGTTAATAGAACATTTGTTTAAAATAAATCATTTGATAAAATTGAAATAATTAGTTTAAATAAATTTATTTAAAAGAAGTTTAGTTTTAAATTTAAATTGTTTAGTTAAATAAAATTTTTAAAGGAGAAATTTGTTAATTTAAAACGATTGAAACGAAAATAAATTGTTCAGTCTTTTGAATATTGATAGATTGAATAAAATTGTTTATACCAGGTTAAAATCGAGAAAACAAAACTGAAATGGAAAATGGATGCAAATTAAAAGCTAAGGTGAGATCTTCTCACTCAGATTTATAATTGAATTGCAGTTATTGATTGATTTGTTTGAATGTGCTATTAGATATGATAGGATATATCTATATATATAGCAGTATATACATATTGGCATATGTATATATTGGATTGATGATTTCCCGCCTCGTATAGCGGATGAGACCCTATTGCACCGTTAGTAATCGGGTTTTTATAAAACCCATATACCACGATAATTCCGTACTGGAGCGGAATTGGTATTGTGCTAACATCTTTGGATGCAGGGAAACAGGTTGGAGGGATCCAACTGGACCCCTCACATTGATTGAATTTATTTCTACTGTGATATGAATCTGTGAATAACTATATTGATGTTATTGATCATATTGATGTCTGGAATTTGCTTGAAAGCTAAAATTTAGCTGAATGGATGTTTGATATCATTGGATTCCAAAACTAAACGAAATTGAATTTTTGAAATTCAAGTAGAAATTTTTAAGTGAATTGATTTTAGAAATTTAATAAATTTGAAGAAAAGAATTTAAAAGAATAAAGGCTGATTTTTGAAATCTTATTGAATTAATTCCAGAATCAAGTGAAAACGTTAAATAAATGAATTTCGTATAATAGTGATTTTAAATTGAAGAATTTAATTAAAATTTGGATTTCTAAATAGTTGGAAAAAGATAAAAGGGATTTATTTTCTTTAAGAGGAATTTGTTTAAAATGAAATAAGTTGGAAGTCCAATTATAAATTTAATTGGCAAATTTAAACAAGTTTAGAAAAAAATCAATATAAAAGGATTTGGGATGGGAAATTAATTTAGAAATGAATATTGAAATTGATTTGGTATTGAAGTAAAATTAGAAATCAATTTGGGATTTGATTTTTGGGGTTAAAAGTGAATATTTGGGAATGTGGATTTAAAAATGGAAATGATGTTAAAATGGATTTATTTACAGTTTGTAAAGTTTAAAAGAACGATTTCTTTTAAAATAAATAAATTATAAGTATTTTAACTTATAATATGGATTTTTGATGTATACGTTGAGTTATAAAATTGAATGGGTCATTAAAGGAAATTTATAAAATTGAAGTCGTTAGAAAATAGAAATAGAATTTATAAACGTTGTTTTATAAATTCGAAATCAATTGGATTTGATAAATTAAAAAGTTAAAGGGGATTTTATCCACGATTTTGGACAGTGGGTAATTCTTGAAATAAATGTGTAGAAAAGATCGAAATTTGGTTATTGAAGTATATTCACGATTTTGGACAGTGAATATATTTTTAAGAAAAATGGTTATGTTTGGGAAAGCGATATTATAAAGGAAGTTAATTGTTTTAAAAGATGTTTTAATACGTGTGAACTATCGAAATCATAGATTTCAACATTTATTGTTGAAATAGACGTTTTCGAAAAATAAGGAAATGGTGGACTATAACACTGTTGTTATAGTAAATGATTTTCGAAAGGAAATGTTTTGATGTAGTATTGGGATTTATATATATCTATCAAAAATCCGAATCCCTATACTATTGATTCGAGTCGTCGTAACGATGTTTTACGCAACATTCGTTTTGACTCAAATAGACGTTAAAATTTATGATTTCCTTAAAGAATGAAATGTATACTTAATATTGATTTAAGTATATCGAATATTTTCTAAGTGTTGAAAATAAATGATTTGTGAATTACTTATTTTTAAATAAGTATGGAAATGCTTTTCCAATGTGAAATGAACTGTTTGAGTTTTTATCTTTTAAAGATAAATTGAAAAGTGAATATTTGAAAGTGTTTTCAAATGATTAAGTGTGGAAATTTTATATCTAGTAAAAGATATTTTGGAAGATGAAATAATTTGGAAAATTATTTGGAATCTGATGATGCTGCGCATCTTTATTGATAGTTAAATAACCGACTATCAATAATTACCTTGAATGGTATTTGTTGTGAATTGGATGAATTTGAATGCCACACTTATTTTTAAATAAGCGCTCACTATTCGGGTTAGCCGGGAAAGGACCATGGGGTCGTATAACCCATTCCGAATATGTGATACGTCGTTATGAATTGCATTTGAAGACCGATGTTGAAGACCGGATATTTTTGAAAACGGAAGGATTACCGTCGAGTTACTCTACATCGGTTGATCTCTGGTTTAGAGGTTTTATCACCCTTAGTGACGGGAAATCCGGACGTGATTAGAAAATTATCCGGAAATGCAAGGGCTTCGTGAGAAGTGCCTTCGGTTCTGTTCGATCCCGTAACAGACTTGTATGGATTGTGTGTCTGACGTTACAATTTGAGATATAAAGCTGATTTCTTTCAAATACATTTCTGTTGGTGGCGGAGAATTTATTCTCTTAGCTTAACACCCTTCTCTGAGACGCACGAGCTCAGAGGTTATGTAGTTGAAATTTATCAGCGATATATCCCAATTTGGTAACGTGGCATACTGAGTGTTGCTGTGAAATGATCAGTGTTTGATCATTTGCGATATGATCATTTGTTTGATCTTATATCTTGGTGATCATAGGTTGATCATTTTGTTTGACCCGAAGCAGGGCTTTGTAGAAAGCGTAGCTTTGTGGACGAGACTTCGTCGAGCCTCACACCCCGGAAATGGTCGAAACAGGAAGGATGCGGCAAGGTTCTAGGGAGTAGCGCCCCTTAGTGTATGTCATTCCTTCTGGATAAAGGTGGTATCATGGTATGGAGCCCAGATACTTAACCTCTGTGGTTGCTGCAAAATTAATTTCTTTGTGGTTGTTGCGAATCGGGGATCCTCGGGAAGATCGGTGACGTTCGGGGGATGGCATACGCGTGTCGGTAGTTACCTATTTTTGCAGAGGTAACCCGGCCTTGTGTTGGCAGAGATCCGGTTAGGTTCTCGGGTCGTCTATTCCAGGGACGTACCCATCGTGGATAGGAAGTTCCTTAGCCTGGCCATTTGTTGGAAATCCAAAGAAACAATACGAGCCTTTACGATTTCAATTGTATAACCTGTCTCCTCAAGAGGCAGCTATAGCAGGCATAATATAATGGTACCTATGCTGGCTAAGATTTATATTATACTTTCGAAATGTTTTCCACTATGCACTAATAATAATATCAAAAAGGTTTTGATTTTTGCGTAGTAAGCATTTTTGACTAACATAAGAAGAAATCTCCTCCAAGTCTGCGTTTGCATTGTGTGTGTGGTGGGAGGTCTTATGGTAGTTTCATTTTCAAAAAGCATTGCGAATTGACTTTAAAAATATTTCTGTTGTTTAATTTAAAGATAAACTGTTTTACGATCTCACACCAGTCACCATGACTGACTCGGAGTTTATTGTTTCCCTTCTAAACTCTGGGTGCCCACCAATTTCCACACGGGCAGCCTAGAGTTATATTATCAGGATATTCTGGATATTCTGGAGCTTTGGAGATAAGCTGGAGGACGAGACGTAGTATTTGTATCTGATAATATTTATTCCGCTGTGTATTCTGTATGAGGACAAGTTATATAACTGTCCATTGTTGTACTGAGTTGTATATTGACTCTGATGATTGATGTATGTATAAACTGATATAGTTCTTTGTTTTAAAAGACTAGTGATTATCTATTATATATTGTTCCGCTGCGATGTGTAAGATTCTGATATTGTTTTCTGTTCTGTTGTTTTTCCTTCTTTCTTCTTCTCTATTCTTCTTCTTCTACTTTTTCTTCTTTTTAAAAACCCTCACTATTGGAGTTTCCGGCACTCGATTACTCGACAGTCGATAAAGTGAGTATCGATGTCGAATTTTCGAAAGTCGAAAATTTCCGTTCGTGACAAAGTGGTATCAGAGCATATGGTTAAGCGACAACCCTGCTCTCTTGGGTGTTACTCATTAGAGATAGAGTCAGTAGTACTCTAGAATGAGTTGAGTGTAATAATAGATATGAGCGCGTATTTGTTATTGAATATAAAATTGTTTTGTATTGTGATGATTGGTTTATTGAGTGGTATATGAACCTTCGTCGGCACAGTCTTGCAAAACTGTATCGAAGGGGTTTCTAAACACTTGAATAGAACAGTTCGGCACAGTATTGTTTTAAAATAGGGTAAATGAAATAATTTTACCCAAAACTATTTTTGTATAGAAAAGAAGCGATTTTCTATAAAGTACTATAGTATATGGTTGCATGGTTGTTAGAAGTGATAATATTAATCTATTATCATTGAAATTGAATAAGAAATTCAAATCGTAACTCCAAAGTTAAGAAATGAATTCACATACAAATGAAATTTGAGAATATAAATTATAATTGTGACTTATAATTTAAAACGGAATTCCAGAGAAGTTTTTGGAAAGGTTTTGAGAAGAATTTGTAAATTTTGGAGATTTGGGAAGTTTAAATCCTTTTTGATTTGAAAATGAATTTCAAAGGTTTTGAAAAGTATTTTGAAGAAATGAAAAGCTCTAAACTCTTTTCGGTCGCTGGAAAATAATCCTGATGATGATGGCCACATCATTAGAATTCATTTTCGGGTTTCCAAAAGAGGAATTGCTGCCGAATTATTTTAAATAAAAGTTGTTGGAAAAATTTGGGTTTTGTTTTGGAAATTCAAAGGATAATTTGAATTGTTTTCAAATGGTTTTGAAAAAGTTGAAACGACTCTGGAATCCTATTTAAAATACTTACGAAATATCAATAAGTTGATAACTTACAGAATATTGAAATTTGATTAGAACGAAATTCAAATTGAAAAACGAATGAATTAGTGAATGAATGAATAAATTGCGATTGCAAGTGCTAGAAAATGAAATTGAATGTTAAAATTCATTTTGAATTTGAAAGTAAATAGAACTGGAATTGAATTTGATAAATGAAGTATTAAACTGAAAGTTAGTAAGTGAAGCTAATTGATTATTGACCAAATGGATAAGGTTTGAACGAATTAAAATTCAATGATTATAAATGAAGATAAATTGAATTCCAATAGAATTGAAAATGTGAATTATAAGTTCAAATGAATGTGAAATGAAAAATTGAACGAAATTGAATATGTAACTTCAATAGCGAATTTAAAGAGGATATAAGAAGTATATATTGAAAATTTGTAATCGAATTTGCAAAATGATTTGAATGCTGTAACTAGATATAATGGCTAGTAGGATATACAGGTGTATAAAGGGATTGGAAAATTTATTTCACAGATAATTTGAATCGCTCGACAAAAGGTACGTATTTGAATTATAATATGAGTTTTTGATGATTTCTGGTCTAGCCGCTTGGCTTTTTCCTTTTCTTTTTGAAATCTGAGAGTCCGTAGGGACGTTTTGTAGTCGTGCCGTATTAGCCGCGCAAAGGAGACGCTGGCGAAATTTTTCGAAATTTCCGAGTGTTAGAAAATTTTTGAGAAAATTTTGGAAGTTTAAATTTGAATTTGAATTGAATTTGAATTTTGAAGGAAAACAATGATGTTTGAAAACTATGAAAGGTTTAGAAAGTTAGTTGAATTGATAACAAATCTTTAGTAGAGAGATTTGTTTTGATGAATTGATAAAACTATTGAATGTTGAAAAATAGTATACGAGTTAAGGACTTTTTCTTCCTGACTTGTAATTTCGGGACGAAATTCTTTTAAGGAGGGAAGTCTGTAACGACCCAGAATTTTGAACAAATTAAATTGATAATATTTAATTAATTTTAAATATTTGAACGATGATTTAATTTGAATCCCCGATTTAAATTTGAATTTGACGATTAAATTATAAAATTTAATCTATTGAAGTTGAATAAAAAATTTGGATCTTCAATTTTAAGCTGAAGAAAAATATTTCAAAAGCGTTTAAAATTCATATTGATGATACTGAAGATAATAGAAGCTTCAGAATTAAATTTCAAACTGTCTTGTTCAGTTTTGAAATTTATCGTTCGAACCGATATTTAAAAATAGTCGTCCGAGGCACAGTCTCGGAATTCGACGAAACCAGTTCCATTGGGTCCGGAATATTGTATTATTGTCGGATTTCCAATTTCGTATTTTTTGGAGTTAATCTGTGAGCACACGACATGTAAACGCATCGAAATTTATTCGAATTCGAATTTAAATTTAAAATTTAAATTTGGCACTCATCACCACGTTTTCATCCCGTAAAGCACGCCCCAGTGTCTACGCCGAGAATCACGAGAATAAACGTGCGAACCATCCTCTTCCATTTTTAAATTCCCCCTTCCTTCCTCTTTTCAGATTTAAATCAATTCAAAGAAAGATAATGGCCGAGTTCCTCAATCTCGTTCAAATAGAAAACGAAATCAATTAACAGCCGAGCAGTTTCAAAATCAAACAAAGTTGAAATCCACTTCGCAGTGATACTTCGTCCTCATTTTTTCGTTCGAGCATGGCAGAGGGGATCTCGCGATTCCGAGTTAGGGCACGGCAACGTTGACGCGAGCTAGGGCTTCAGTGGCGGCGACTTTCGCGGGGTCGAGGGTGAACAGGGTATCGTGATGACGACCAGGCAAGTCGTGTGGCGTTCGCGTGGGAGAGGGGTTCGATGCAGGATCGCATTGGGCGTTGCTTTCGTTCGTGGTGTTCTGGCGAAGTCGCGACTGGTGGAAGCGAAGCGACGACTCGAGAAGGTGGCTCGGCGGCGACGTCAATAGCAGGGAAGTGGGTCCTCGAGTTCAACTCGAAGGCGGCAGTATTTGGCGATCGAAGAGGAGTCGCTCGCGGTAGTCAAAAGCGAGGCGAAGTTGCCTGGTGAAGGCGAAGGCGGCACCGGAAGAGGATGGGTTTCGCGAGTTCATGAGGCGACGTAGTCGCGATGGTGAGTTGAGAATGCCGCAGTGAGGTATTCGAATTTTCTTCTTGAATTTATATTTAAATTCAACATATCCGTATATGTGTTTGAAGTTTACAGTTAAGTCATGTTTTATTTTAAATAAAATATGGTTAATGAAATTTATACAAGTAGAAAAAAAAAATACTTGTAGACAAGGTTTAGAAAACAGAAGTTTAAATGATTTATATTGAGATAGTATAGTTAATAGAACATTTGTTTAAAATAAATCATTTGATAAAATTGAAATAATTAGTTTAAATAAATTTATTTAAAATAAGTTTAGTTTTAAATTTAAATTGTTTAGTTAAATAAAATTTTTAAAGGAGAAATTTGTTAATTTAAAACGATTGAAACGAAAATAAATTGTTCAGTCTTTTGAATATTGATAGATTGAATAAAATTGTTTATACCAGGTTAAAATCGAGAAAACAAAACTGAAATGGAAAATGGATGCAAATTAAAAGCTAAGGTGAGATCTTCTCACTCAGATTTATAATTGAATTGCAGTTATTGATTGATTTGTTTGAATGTGCTATTAGATATGATAGGATATATCTATATATATAGCAGTATATACATATTGACATCTGTATATATTGGATTGATGATTTCCCGCCTCGTATAGCGGATGAGACCCTATTGCGCCGTTAGTAAGCGGATTTTTATAAAACCCATATACCGCGATAATTCCGTACTGGAGCGGAATTGGTATTGTGCTAACATCTTTGGATGCAGGGAAACAGGTTGGAGGGATCCAACTGGACCCCTCACATTGATTGAATTTATTTCTACTGTGATATGAATCTGTGAATAACTATATTGATGTTATTGATCATATTAATGTCTGGAATTTGCTTGAAAGCTAAAATTTAGCTGAATGGATGTTTGATATCATTGGATTCCAAAACTAAACGAAATTGAATTTTTGAAATTCAAGTAGAAATTTTTAAGTGAATTGATTTTAGAAATTTAATAAATTTGAAGAAAAGAATTTAAAAGAATAAAGGCTGATTTTTGAAATCTTATTGAATTAATTCCAGAATCAAGTGAAAACGTTAAATAAATGAATTTCGTATAATAGTGATTTTAAATTGAAGAATTTAATTAAAATTTGGATTTCTAAATAGTTGGAAAAAGATAAAAGGGATTTATTTTCTTTAAGAGGAATTTGTTTAAAATGAAATAAGTTGGAAGTCCAATTATAAATTTAATTGGCAAATTTAAACAAGTTTAGAAAAAAAATCAATATAAAAGGATTTGGGATGGGAAATTAATTTAGAAATGAATATTGAAATTGATTTGGTATTGAAGTAAAATTAGAAATCAATTTGGGATTTGATTTTTGGGGTTAAAAGTGAATATTTGGGAATGTGGATTTAAAAATGGAAATGATGTTAAAATGGGTTTATTTACAGTTTGTAAAGTTTAAAAGAACGATTTCTTTTAAAATAAATAAATTATAAGTATTTTAACTTATAATATGGATTTTTGATGTATACGTTGAGTTATAAAATTGAATGGGTCATTAAAGGAAATTTATAAAATTGAAGTCGTTAGAAAATAGAAATAGAATTTATAAACGTTGTTTTATAAATTCGAAATCAATTGGATTTGATAAATTAAAAAGTTAAAGGGGATTTTATCCACGATTTTGGACAGTGGGTAATTCTTGAAATAAATGTGTAGAAAAGATCGAAATTTGGTTATTGAAGTATATTCATGATTTTGGACAGTGAATATATTTTTAAGAAAAATGGTTATGTTTGGGAAAGCGATATTATAAAGGAAGTTAATTGTTTTAAAAGATGTTTTAATACGTGTGAACTATCGAAATCATAGATTTCAACATTTATTGTTGAAATAGACGTTTTCGAAAAATAAGGAAATGGTGGACTATAACACTGTTGTTATAGTAAATGATTTTCGAAAGGAAATGTTTTGATGTAGTATTGGGATTTATATATATCTATCAAAAATCCGAATCCCTATACTATTGATTTCGAGTCGTCGTAACGATGTTTTACGCAACATTCGTTTTGACTCAAATAGATGTTAAAATTTATGATTTCCTTAAAGAATGAAATGTATACTTAATATTGATTTAAGTATATCAAATATTTTCTAAGTGTTGAAAATAAATGATTTGTGAATTACTTATTTTTAAATAAGTATGGAAATGCTTTTCCAATGTGAAATGAACTGTTTGAGTTTTTATCTTTTAAAGATAAATTGAAAAGTGAATATTTGAAATT
This sequence comes from Allium fistulosum, assembly GCA_030737815.1. Lineage (NCBI taxonomy): Eukaryota > Viridiplantae > Streptophyta > Magnoliopsida > Asparagales > Amaryllidaceae > Allium > Allium fistulosum. Next base: position 329,862,189 of record CM060908.1, read on the forward strand.
GTTTTCAAATGATTAAGTGTGGAAATTTTATATCTAGTAAAAGATATTTTGGAAGATGAAATAATTTGGAAAATTATTTGGAATCTGATGATGTTGCGCATCTTTATTGATAGTTAAATAACCGACTATCAATAATTACCTTGAATGGTATTTGTTGTGAATTGGATGAATTTGAATGCCACACTTATTTTTAAATAAGCGCTCACTATTCAGGTTAGCCGGGAAAGGACCATGGGGTCGTATAACCCATTCCGAATATGTGATACGTCGTTATGAATTGCATTTGAAGACCGGTGTTGAAGACCGGATATTTTTGAAAACGGAAGGATTACCGTCGAGTTACTCTACATCGGCTGATCTCCGGTTTAGAGGTTTTATCACCCTTAGTGACGGGAAGTCCGGACGTGATTAGAAAATTATCCGGAAATGCAAGGGCTTCGTGAGAAGTGCCTTCGGTTCTGTTCGATCCCGGAACAGACTTGTATGGATTGTGTGTCTGACGTTATAATTTGAGATATAAAGCTGATTTCTTTCAAATACATTTCTGTTGGTGGCGGAGAATTTATTCTCTTAGCTTAACACCCTTCTCTGAGACGCACGAGCTCAGAGGTTATGTAGTTGAAATTTATCAGCGATATATCCCAATTTGGTAACGTGGCATACTGAGTGTTGCTGTGAAATGATCAGTGTTTGATCATTTGCGATATGATCATTTGTTTGATCTTATATCTTGGTGATCATAGGTTGATCATTTTGTTTGACCCGAAGCAGGGCTTTGTAGAAAGCGTAGCTTTGTGGACGAGACTTCGTCGAGCCTCACACCCCGGAAATGGTCGAAACAGGAAGGATGCGGCAAGGTTCTAGGGAGTAGCGCCCCTTAGTGTATGTCATTCCTTCTGGATAAAGGTGGTATCATGGTATGGAGCCCAGATACTTAACCTCTGTGGTTGCTGCAAAATTTATTTCTTTGTGGTTGTTGCGAATCGGGGATCCTCGGGAAGATCGGTGATGATCGGGGGATGGCATACGCGTGTCAGTAGTTACCTATTTTTGCAGAGGTAACCCGGCCTTGTGTTGGCAGAGATCCGGTTAGGTTCTCGGGTCGTCTATTCCAGGGACGTACCCATCGTGGATAGGAAGTTCCTTAGCCTGGCCATTTGTTGGAAATCCAAAGAAACAATATGAGCCTTTACGATTTCAATTGTATAACCTGTCTCCTCAGGAGGCAGCTATAGCAGGCATAATATAATGGTACCTATGCTGGCTAAGATTTATATTATACTTTCGAAATGTTTTCCACTATGCACTAATAATAATATCAAAAAGGTTTTGATTTTTGCGTAGTAAGCATTTTTGACTAACATAAGAAGAAATCTCCTCCAAGTCTGCGTTTGCATTGTGTGTGTGGTCGGAGGTCTTATGGTAGTTTCATTTTCAAAAAGCATTGCGAATTGACTTTAAAAATATTTCTGTTGTTTAATTTAAAGATAAACTGTTTTACGATCTCACACCAGTCACCATGACTGACTCGGAGTTTATTGTTTCCCTTCTAAACTCTGGGTGCCCACCAATTTCCACACGGGCAGCCTAGAGTTATATTATCAGGATATTCTGGATATTCTGGAGCTTTGGAGATAAGCTGGAGGACGAGACGTAGTATTTGTATCTGATAATATTTATTCCGCTGTGTATTCTGTATGAGGACAAGTTATATAACTGTCCATTGTTGTACTGAGTTGTATATTGACTCTGATGATTGATGTATGTATAAACTGATATAGTTCTTTGTTTTAAAAGACTAGTGATTATCTATTATATATTGTTCCGCTGCGATGTGTAAGATTCTGATATTGTTTTCTGTTCTGTTGTTTTTCCTTCTTTCTTCTTCTCTATTCTTCTTCTTCTACTTTTTCTTCTTTTTAAAAACCCTCACTATTGGAGTTTCCGGCACTCGATTGCTCGACAGTCGATAAAGTGAGTATCGATGTCGAATTTTCGAAAGTCGAAAATTTCCGTTCGTGACAATAGCCTCCTGCGTCTGATGTGATTCTTGAGTAACAAGAGGCGCGACCGATGCAGCATCAATCACTGAACAAAAAATAAGAGAACTGTTAGTACTTAATTCAAGTGACGATTCCGACTTAAAACAGACGTATGGAGTATTCAGAGTACCTTCCTCAGTTTGGCTTGAAGATGGCTGAACAGCTTTAGCAACTTGCTCTATAGCCGGGGACATTTGCGGTTGATCCAGATTATAGGCAGGAACAGCTTGGGGATCAATCGCAGGCACGGGTTCAGGCTGGGTTGACACAGGGATTTCGAGACTTGCATCATGGTGTTCAACCTCCGAGCCTTCTCCTACTTCCAGGTGCTGGGTGCCGAGCCTCTCCTTTTCATGCAGAATCATCGAATCATGGAGAATCCTCCGTTCATCCTCATTCAGCAAGCGATTCTCGAGCTCAAACTCATCGACCGGCTCACCCATATGCGCCGCCTTCTCCTGCTCGACCAATCGGCCCTAGGCATTGTGTAAATGTGTCGGGTAGTCATCGAGCCAGGCTAGACCTCTGTGCCTCAACACATTAGCATTATACACTACAAGGAGGTCTTCATTATCGGCTTCTAGCCTGGACTCAGCCGATCTCACCTCCTCCTCAACCTTAGTCTCCACCTCGCGGACCTTAACCACGGCCGCATCCCGTTCACCCCAAAGCAAGATAGCCTGTTCGCATGCCTCCTGGGCTGCGTTGTTCGCATCATCCCTTTCCTTTGCAATGTCAGAGAATTTAGCTTTTAGCTCGTTGAGTTCCTTCATCGCCGCATCCCGTTCGGCCGTGACAATAGTATTTCGGTGGCCCATCTCTTCCACCAAGGCAATATGTGTGTGCCTCAACCTCTCCATCGCCACATTCGCTTCATCAGCTTTCTTGGTGGCCTCAATTTCAGATTTCCGAGAAGACTCGGCCTCGGTGTTGAGCACTTGGATGATTCGGTCCCTTTGGGCAAGTTCAGTCTCCATATTTTCAATCTCTTTAGCCCGCTCAAAGGCCACCTTCAAAGTTTTTTCTGCAGCTTTCACCCACTCTCTATACTGGGCGTATATATCATGAATGTAATCATGCATTGTATTTTCGGCTTCCGAAGGGATCCTCTTTAAATGAGGAGGAAAGACATAGCCATCAAAGCATATGTTTGGGAACTCTTTCCTTAGCTGAGCAATTTTAATAGCCGCTTCCCCCGTGGGCTCGGTTATGACCTGCTCTGCAATTATGGGAGCTAGAGTATCAGCTCTCTGGCGATGAGTTTCATGCCTAGACATTTGAGAAGACGGTCTGTGTCGCGGAGGCTCTGGTGGATGTGAAATGTGAACAGGAGGTGGTGAGGGAATTCTAGGAGGTGGAGAACGGGACCTAGATCGATGTCTATAGTCTCAATCCCTATCCCGCTCATACCTCTCTTGATTAGAGTACCCGCGATCGTGGTCTCTATCCGAATCTCTCCTACGGGAATCGTAGTAAGTAGAAGACTTTCGAGCCGAGCGAAGGCACCCTAACATCGGCCCACTCCCGGACATCGTACCTGTAAATGAGAAACGAGAGAAAAGTTAGTGATCTATTGAATTGGACAATTTACGATTGTGAATCATGTAGTGCCGTGAGGTGTATGTATGTGTAAACCCCCCGACCAACCGGAAATGTCGGCCGCACTTATAGCAAGCGACTCGCTCAGATCAAGAGCAAATTCAAGCTCCTCCAACCCGGTGTCATGTTGAAACGACACATAATCCGGAATCGGAATATCAGTGAGCCCTTCGAAAAGATTCTCTACTTGCGGGGGAGGAGCCTCCGAAATTCTAATTCCTGGAACAAGCAAAGACACAACCATAGATTTCAATCTCATGGATTTAGAATGCTTATGAGCAACTGCCTTGCTTTTTCTTCTTCCTTCCGAACCCTGAAAACTGCCAGAAGGCCCTGCTATAGGTTCGTCATCAGTGGGTGTTCACTCCAGATCAACCCGTTCAGCTATTACGACACCGGGCGCTTTACGTTTCACCCGCTTCTTAGAGACTGCCCTAAGTGTCCCTTCCAGCCTTATGCTTTGGTTCCGCTCAATCAGCCCGACGATTCTCAAATTTCTGTCGGTTAGAACCGAATCAATGTCCCTCACTTCGTCTGGAACTTCCTGAAGGACCCTTACTATCTCTTTGAAATACCCACCTTTGGGTCGTGAAATTACGGTTGTAAAATAAAAGAAGATGTCAGTTTATATCGACTACTATCATTTGGATAACTCCCGAAGAATACTGTAACACTTACGTCTGACTAGCCATCGGTTGGCAAATCCTGGGGGGTACCGGACGTAGAACCATTTTGTTTTGAAGTAACTCAGCCTCCCCCAGGATCTAGTTACTACTTGGCAATTCCTAACTGACTCCAGGAAAGTAAAAGATGGGCTATCTCCCCTACTCTTGAAGTTAGAGAGATATCTGATTTCCGTTGGGGTCGGTGGCCGGAAGAGATGCTCCATAAATACGATAAATAAGCTATTCAACAAAGCATATCCGTTGGGGTGTAATTAAGATGGAGCGATTCCAAGGAAAGACAACACTTCCCTATTATATTGGTTGAACGGAGGGAGTGTTCCTGCTGTGCACGTATGGCGATTGAAGGCAGTAAATCCCTCTGGGGGAGCGTGTGGTCTATCGTTTGGTCCCGGTAGTAGTACATCGTCCAATGACAAACCATGCCTTAGGCATATTCGTCCCAACATGTCTTCAAAGACATTGGACGGTACAGAATCTTGAGGATTACAAACGAACGTAGCGTCAGGCAGCTCGTCCGGAGCTAGATCTATAACTTCGACCACGGTGGTCGAAATCTCTAGGACGAAAGAAGATGAATCCTGAACCTCCTGCCATTATGAGCTTGAAGGTTCCATAACTGACTAACTTATGAGAAATCATCATTAGATGAAAATAACATCCGTGCTTCCCCCAGTGTAAAGTGTTTGACTGTGTTGTGTAGCGTAGTGCTGTATATCACTTGAAAAATTCTACAGAGTTAAAGAAAGCATGTAAACGACAAGACTTCGAAATTCAATCGGAATGACCGTCATCGCTGACCGTCACAACCGTGCCATCCAAACATAATGCACTAGCGATCGATCCGAGTGAAAGTACGTTATCATTTCGTTAAGTTATAGTTCCATCGACAAGGTTCGAAGGGAAGTCAAATATGCAGTTTAACGGTCAAGGTCCAGTTATGCAAGGTTGAAGCTCGTCGGAGTCAAATGTTCAAATATGCGTGAAGTTTCGTATCCTTCGAAGTCCAAACTTGGATCGCTCCTTACAAAGACCCTCACTTCGTATCGATCACGACACCCTCACTTCGCATCGATCGCAGCAACTTTGTTTCGTATCAATCGAAACCTCCACTTCGTATCGATCGAATCCATGAACTTCGTATCGATCAGGTCACATTAACTTCGCACCGATCGTATGGTCACGTAGTTCGTATCCATCATGAATGCGCTTCGAATCCATATGAATTCGAAACGACAGGAGCAAAAACCAAGGGTCAACAATCGATACGAAATCTAGAACAGGGGACCGATGCGAAGTTCCTGATTGGGGGTTTGATGTGGAATCGAGTGTCTTTGGCACCTCATTGATGCGAAATCAAGGCCAGAGTGAACTTTCACCGATTCCTTCGTGTCCCTCTGCCATCCTACTTCCCTAAAATTACTCAAACACCAAGGCCATTTTTTTGAGTCGAATCCAGCCTCGACATCACTAGAGATCGATCACAAAGGCGAATAGGATGGTAGAGATCTCGAGTATTATCGTTTAAGTTTTGGATTCGTTTAATGGATTACCTAAATCTGACAGTTAAGTAATTGAAAGTCTGTTTCAATTTGAAGACGAATGGAGTTCTTCTTTTTCCAAGTTTCCAGAGCGATATAAAGGCAGGAAGCAAAGTGAAGGCAAAAAGTGAAGAAATGACCAAGTCCACAGTATTTATATGGACACGAGTGTGAAGGAAGAGGGCGTTTCGCCTCTCAGTCAACGCGATCGGTCCCAACAGGTCCGGTATCAAGTCCATTTGAAAAAACTGTTCATATCCATCAGCCCGGGGCTTCGTCGAGGCAAAATTATCACCAGAATCCATCGGTTCGAGACTTCTATTCATATCGATCATTTTCGACTCCATCCACAGTGCATCGATGCGAACTACGCAGTTCGAATCCATCAAATCATCGCCCCTAGAGGCCAATATTCATCGATACGAAAATGAAGACCACCGAAGTTCGTAACCATCAATGCGAACGATCGTTTTGTATCCATCGAAGCTCATATTTATCGATACGTACTGTTCATTTCGTACCCATCAATGCGAAGTATATCGATGCGAAGACAATGTTTCAACATTTTACATCGATTCAGGAGAGGATCGATATGAAGGAACATCCAAAAAAACTATCAAGCATTGTTGCAACTCGAACTTCACATCGGTTCAGGAGAGGACCAATACGGAATTCGATACGAAAGAACTGACAACGACTCGTGAACGTACAACGTTAACGAGAGTCGGATTAACATATATGCATATATGCCAGATTAATATTCAATTTTCAACGTTCTCAAGAATTGAATATTTATCTAATAATGATTACGATGACAAGCAACTAATCACTATCATACAGCAATCGGTTACAACAATACAGGGTACAATGGTTGACAATCAGCAGTTCGCATTACTGAGGAAATCAGTCAAAGATTACAACTTTCAGCGAAAAGACGATAACTGTTCGGCATGAAGATTGGGGCTTTTCAAAGCACGTCATGTTTCCACAAGATGTACTTTGGGGGGCAAATGTTATCCCGCCTTTTGGTAGGGCCGAGATATCGAGGGATTGACTGAAAACAAAGGATCACTCGTCCCGGATATCGAGTACGCACAAGTTCACTACAGATATCGGTGAATTTTGTCCGAGTCCGGATCAAGCTACGATTGATAAGACACAATAAACGAATCCATGAAAGCCAGCATCCCAAATTTCAAGTCAATCCGAGTTCATATGCTCAAGTTATGATCGATGCAAGTTGGAGGAAATAGCCTCAACTTCGTATCCATCAGTAGGCCACAGTTCGAATCGATCAGGTTTGTATCCATCGTCAAGCCCTAGTTTGTATCGATCGACTTTGTATCCATCAACAGATAGTGCACTTCGTATCAGTTGGCAAATGTCTACTTCGTATCCATCAATAGATAGTGCACTTCGTATCGGTCGGCCAATGTCTACTTCGTATCCATCAACAGATAGTGCACTTCGTATCGGTCGGCCAATGTCTACTTCGTATCCATCAAAAGGCATTTGTTCGAATCCGTCAGGATGTGCCATTTCATATCCATCGAAAGAATGTGTTCGTTCGTGTCGATCTCCTCGACCCCACTTCATATAGCAGTTGCATAATTCGTATCCATCGAGGAACCTTTGTTCGTATCCATCAAGTTGGAACGACTCAAATCGATACGAAAAAGGCCACACAATCGATACTGACCTATCAACTTGGCTCGATACGAACAGAGCCACTTTTATCGATACAAACGAAGGTACTTCCATCAATACGAATGGGCAACTGCTATCGACTCGAACGAGGCAACGACCATCGATACGAACGAGGTGAGATTCAAGGGACGACTCAGTCAACTCGGCATAAAAAGTGGATCGATCCGAAGAGTGCGTGCCATGTCATCACCTGGGCACGTGCAACAATAGATTCGAACAGATCGATTCAAGTTAGTCGATTCAAACCAAACATGCTGCCGAATGATTTCGTCTCATATCGATCATAACTCGCAATCCACAAGTCCAAATGCTATGAAATTTTCACAGAAGCTTACGTATAAGCTAAAGAATGTTCACACCAAGTTTCGATTCCATTGGACGAAATCTTGATCGATACGAAATTCGTTCGTATCGATCATGGATCGAGCCGAAACTTTATAGGCTCGGTCGCGTGGGCCCACTCACATGCCGAAAAATCTCCCGAGATCTGAGCGAAATATCAGCCTCCTACGCCTATAAATAGAGCCCCAGGGCCTACAGAGAAAGGATCTTTTGGACGCTCCAACGCTGAGACTCTGCCAGATACAATTTCATACTCCATCACCGCTGTTGTACTCGAATTTCAGAGCTTTAATTCGCTGTAATCTACTGTAATCAATTGTAATCATCAAAGAAACATCAATAAAGCGATCAACTTCATAGTGGATGTAGGCAACACGCCGAACTACTCTAAATTCCCGTGTTTCCGTGCATTTTTATCATTTACATATCTGTTTCTGAAGTGTTTGTTAGATAATCCTCTTTTTCCATTTAATTTCTTCATTTTTATCTCTTCAAACTCTTTCGAAGAGTGTTGTGCTCAATTTTGGTACAAACATATATTTATTCATATTTATATAAACTTTCTTATATTTTACTTCATATGGGCATATAAATGCATTTATATACTTATATATATTATCAAATGCCATAAAGCTTATATATATTTATTTATATATTTATGGATATTTTATATTAATTTAAATGGTGGAGTTTATATATATACATATAATTTATTTTTGTATAAGATTTATCATATCCAGAGATTTTATAATTCAATGTTTTATATAGTTTATAAATAAATTAATTACCCAATATTCGATGGCCAAAAATCCGCATCGTTACATTCCTCCCCCCTTTAGAACTTTTCGTCCTCGAAAAGGAATGAAGCAAGAATTTTAACTTAATATTTATTTTTGGTTAAATTATTCTTTAAACATTTAACTTCCTTACTCTTTTTATTATACAATTTAAAACACTTTAAAATTAAATAATATACCAAATCAGTTTTATATAAAAATACTTTTCATAACTCGATGTCCAAACAAGTCCATCCTTGTTATCATAGAAATTTAGTCATACGTTGATCAGGCGTAGGATTGAAAATCTATAAGTACTTAGTAGACCCGTTTTCAACACCCAGTGAAAATACTTGGAAAACCTCTTTTCAAAAATTCTATGGAAAGCATCACCCCCTCCCATGGATCGCAGTTAGCACGATGATTGCGTCGCCATCCCGGCGAAATCCATAAGAAAACTGTAGGCATCCGCACCTCTCGACATTCGCTATGGGAACTGCACATATCGCAGCTACACCTAGGGTTGCGTTGCTATCACAGCAAAACCCATGTAAATATAGGCATCAGTGCCACTCGAATTACGCTACCAAACGAAACTTTACCACATAGATCGCAGACTACACCAAGTTGTGTCACTGTTCCAGTGGAACCCAGTGTAGACTGTAGGCACTCACTGCCACACGAATTCCGCTATGGAACCAAACCACATAGATCGCTTTCTACCGATGTTACATCGCTATCCTAGCGAAATCAAACGTAGGCAATCACTGCCACTTGACTTACGCTATGGAACTGCGATAGATTGCAGTTACAACAAAGGTTACGTTGCCATCACGGAAAAACCCAATGTAACTGTAGGCATCAACACCACCTGACTTATGCTACCCAACAAATGATCATCAAGAACTCGAGTTTCTATCCGGACGTCCTCTGGGATCCTAATCTCATTGAACCCACCCTTAGGGTTCTAGGCAGAACCACCTAGTGGATCTCCTACTATAAGTTTCGACTCTCAATGGGGGTGCCTTTTTTTCCATACCTTTCTCAAAACATATCATACTATATACATATATAGTACCTTTAAAATCATACTCTTTATATGTATCACATATAAACCTCATTTACATAAAATCGATATCTTCAAAATCGATAATTCTCAAATTTGGTTTACCAAATTTCCAAAATTGACTTTTTCCAAAATTAAAAGCCTTTTAAAACCAATGGTTTCCAAAACCTTTCCAGTTTTATTCTCATAAAATTATTCTTTTCAACTCGAATAAATTTTCAGATCAATATTTTCCGAGTCCACTTCATACTTATATACTTTATTTAGTATTCCAAATCTCTTTCAAAGATCCTTTTTTTCTGATTATAAATTCAACAGGGGAAAGTTTGAATATATAACTAACATTTATATTCCCTTTAATGCTAAATCAAATTTTCAATTTCAATTTCCTTTACAAAGTTATTTGTAACATTTCTTACTCCTTATAAAGTGAGTTTCCAGTCATGGTACTATCCAACCTTCATTTAAAATCATCATATTTATTCAAAATATACCATTATACTTCAAAATCATTTTTATCTTTATATTCCGATTTCGATTCCATTTCAATTTTCCATTTGGGTTATAACTTCAATTTATCACAATTTGTATTTAAATCCATGATTCACATATAACCAATTTCCACTATGACCAGTTTGAATTTAGAAAATAGCTTGAATAGTTTTAAAATAGTTAAATAATTAATATAAGATAGTTTGGGTATTAAAAAGAATGGTTTGTACAGTAAGTAGCTTGGAAAATCCAAAATAATTTGAATATTTAAGAAAATAGATTTTAAACAGTTTATATTAAAATAATTTATTTGAAAATAGTTCCATAGTCGATTAATTCAATTTCCAATCTCCAATTCAAATCAATTTTCAATTTCCACTTCCATTTAAATCGATTCAATCCCGATTTCAATTTGAATTAACTTCAATTCCCATTTTAATTCAAATCAATTCCCATTTTGAATTCGAACTAATTCAACTTCGATTACAATTCCAATTAATTCAATTCAATTTCCACTTGAATTAATTTCAATTTCATTCACAATTTTAACCATCTCGATTTACATGGATTCGAGTTCGGTTTTCAAAATGTTGATTTAACCACTTAAATCAAATTAACCCTCAATATTTAATTTAATAATCTAAATCTTTAATAATTCAATTCCAAATATTCAGTTAATTTACCTTTACTGAAACTTATTTCAAGGTTCGAGTGAGAGTTCAAATCTTTTAGAACAAATCAATTTTTGGAATTCAATTTATTTCCCAATCATAACTTCAACTTTTAAATCTGAACAATTTCGGTTGACAAGTTCATTTTTAACATTTCAAACTTAAGTTCAAAATGATTCCACTTTCATAATTTCAATTTTTATTTCTATTCAATTTCAGGGTTGGATATATATCATTTCAACCCACTTCTTAATTTATTCGAAATAATCCAATTTACAGTTTTATATACTGTAAATAACAATAGGATGATAATAGGATATGTCAAACAAATAAACATCCAAATCATCTAAAACGTTAATCAATAGCATCCACCACAAATTTTCAGAATTCGAAACTCGTTTTATTTCAAAAATTGTTTTGAAATCATACATAACTTTCATAGGTTAAACCTTAGTTTCACCTTGAAATTTCCAATTCAGGCTATAAGTTCAAAACTTATTTAACTTGTCCCGAGTTAAATTTCCAATTCATCCAATCCATTTAACCTTACTCAATTTAAATGTTTACCTCCCAAATTTAAATTTCTTATCAATATTACTTCCCACTTATAAGTTCAAAAACTTATTTCCTTTGGGTTATACATCTCATTCTAAGGGGGATTTCAGAATTCAACATCAATATTTATTTCAAATCAAATTTGAAATCACATATACCTACATATATATACATATTTATCCCATTTACATATCAAATCACGCTTTAAAATTTAAACCACCCTTGGTTTTTAATCCAAAACAAATTCATCTTCAAACAACTCTTGTTCTAAAACAAAGATTTCTATATTCAAAAATATTCTAAATAATATTATTTATTATATCCTTCAACACTTTGAAACAAAATTTTTAAATTTCCGGGACTAGATTCAAAACTTCACACTTAAGATCCATTTTTAATCTATAGTCATGCTATATAATCTAACTTCCTTAAAACATTTCACTATGTTTCATCATTGCTTATTCCGTAATAAACATCCTTTTATTAAGACACAATAACCAATTTATGATAATAATCAATATTATCATATTCTGAAACCAAATACACCATATTTTTCACAGTAATTTCCTGAGAGATTATTCCTATATATAAAATATAATCAGAGTAAATTTGTTTCATTTCAAAACACTTTTTGAAAAACATTCCCGAAATCTTCGGGCTTTAAAATTCTGTTTTGAGTCTACTTTTAGCTTAACTTATTTGTATAGTTCATTCTTACCCAAATTTTTATTTGGTTATATATATTACCACTTAAATTTTTTAATCTCATTTAATTTCAATAACAACCAATCAACTTAATATACTACAAAAATTTATTTCTTTTATATCAAAATATAATCTTATGTAAAATTATTTAAAAATCATTTTTTAAAATCATTATATATGAAAATAACAAGTACACCCTCATATATAATACACTCAACTCATTTTAGGGTACTGCTGACCCTATCTTGTAACAACCCATAATTTAGTAAATATTTTATTTAAGTTTTATTTTGAAAACTATGATTTTCAAATCGTTTAAAATTGAATTTTTAGAATTTTCCAATGTAAGTTTGGGATTTGTTTGTAATTTATTTACCAAATATAATAAAACAATTATTTTCTGAAAATTTTATATATTGGTCAACTTTGGTCAAACTTTGAATTTCAGTTGAAATTTTAAATTTCTAATCTTTTTCTTTGAAACTACATTTGACTCAGATGTTCGTGCCGCTTTTCGTTTCATAAAATTCCGTTTTATACTTTTTAAATTAGATAACTTTCTACGTTTTACACGCAATTATTTTTTGTAATTATTTTCAATTTTTCCTAAGTCCATCTATCTATTTTTTTTTTCTACTTTATTTTGTTTGACTTTTATTTTATTTATTGGATTTTTGATTGGTTTATTTTGGGATAAATGGCTTAGAAAATCAAGAGACATAGGTTGCTTGTTTTAATTGTTGACCTTTCCATTTCTAGCCTTTTTATTTCCTAACCTTTTCATCCCTTAGCCGTTCATTCTCCACTAAACCGTAGCCGCCTCTTACATTTTGTAATTCACGTACAAAATATTTCTCATCTCATCATTTCTCACTTCATCTCCTGAAGAAAAAAATATAGAGTTCTAGATCCATGGCCTTCTCTTTTTCTCTTTTCATTTGTTTTCTTTTGTTTCAATTGCAAGGCTCGGCACATACCCATCCTCAACTCCACCGACCACCACCATCACCTCCTCCACTATCACCTTCCACGGCCAGCACCACCTCCAATCATAGCCGTGAGCATTGGTTCCAAAGCCCATCACCAAAAGTTGCTTGAAACCCTAACGGAGCCTCTACGTCACCAAACCCCTCTTGTTTGCCTCGGCCACACTTATTTCCACCACCTATTCCTCCTCCTTGCCTCACCTAGGCCGTGCCCCACTGACCTGACCAGATCTGACCTAAAGTCTAGCCCATAGGCCTAGCCACATGACCATAGGCCGAGCCAAACCTCAACACCCCTTGCCTAATGCCTCTACTTGCTTTGCCTTCCATTTTCTAAACCATAGCATTCTTGTAAACCATCATGGCCGAGCCTATGTATGGTGTGGTCAAGCCCACTTGACCATGGCCGAGCCACATGATGATGGTCTAGCCATTGAAGCCATGGCTGAGCCCACTTGCTTGGTGATTGATCATCTTGCTTTGCTTTATCAAAGGTTATGTCACTTTGATTCATATTGTTCATTGTTTTGATTCATAATCTTGTATGTATAATTATTTCTTATGTTTGATTGTTTGTGTATGAGATTTGGATCTTGACTATTCATCTACTCAAAAATCTAGTCGTGCCTTGTCGTTCTTTTTGGAGTTTGTTGTGTATCTCTAGTTTGTCATCTCTAACACTAAAAGGTGAGTTTATCACTCTCGACATACGTACTTTTATAATTGTGAAACAATGGCATGTGAATTGTAGAAAATTTATATGTGATGTTAATATGTTCATATATGCCTGTGATATGATTATATGATGTTAAATTCTGTTTATATATTTGTTAGATCATCGGATATGATTATAAGTTCTACTGTTCATTTATTACTGATTCTCACACTGCATGTTCCCTATCACTATGGGTTGAAATGATACATACCCGAACGGACATTAGAATAAGGAAAAATCATTATGAGCTGAAATGATAGGCTCTAGTGATTTTATTGTATTTTATTTGACTTGGGATTGCGGGTTTGAAATGATAGAACCCAGATTTTTCTTTTTAAATTACGGATTGAAATGATACATATCTGTATCACTTGACCTAGGTTAGAAAATATTATACAGACCCGTGGTTATATATTTAATAATATTTTCTGAAAATTTTTAAGTATTTTTAAGTTTTAAGATATATGAAAATTTTACTAAAAAAATTTGATTCAATGATTTTAAATATATGGAATTTTTATAAGTCAATAAGTGGTTTGATTTAAATTATGAAGTTATATTGGTTTTCTATAAGTTGGAATCTTTATATATCAATAATTGGTTTTAAATTGCTATCTAAAGATCTTTATTGATGATAAATAACTTCATAATTGAATTTGACTTAATATGGAAGTTTTAAATCTAACCTAGTTATTGTTATGAATTTACTTTATGAAACAGACATTTTTTGTGTAATTAATAATGTATTTGAACTGACAAAATGGAATACAGTTTTAATTGGACATTTTGTAATAAAATTCATTTAACTAGAAAATCATAGTTAATTGATGTCTAAATGAATAGATCTAAAGGAAAAAATGATTGTTATATTGACTATGTAAAATATTCTTTTGTGAAATGTTATGTTTTGTAAAATAAATAGTTATGATTTTTAAATGGAAAAGGTAACTTTAATTATGACCTAACTTGATAATTGGAAATTTGGTTTTTCAAATGAAAATTTTAAGTTAAGCAAATAAATAGAAATTTAGTTTTATTTATGAAATGGGTATTTTAAAATAAAGTGTTAGGTTAGTGGTTAAAAATAAAGGTTAAGTAAAATAGTGTATTTTGACTTAATAAATGAATTATGGTTTAAATTGGATATTTATTTATAAAAATTTTATTTTATTAAATCATAAGTTAAATGATATCCAAATGAATATTTATGAAATGTGAGATATGTTTTATTAGTTAAAAATGGCTAAAATTGAAGTTTTAATGTTTTCGAAATGTTATAATAAATCTGGAATTGTATTGGCAGCATTTCCAAAGTGCTGCTGTTTCTGAAATTTAACTATGTTCTGAAATAACTATAATACTACAACACTTTATAAGTGCTGCTGTACTGAATTTGAACTGTTTTTGAAATACTAATATATCTACTGCAACAGTTTATAAGTACTGATGTTTTTGAAATTAAACTAGGTTTTTGAAATACTAAAATACTTACTACAGCAGTTTATAAGTGCTGTTGTTTCTGAAACTAAACTGTTTTGAAATACTAATTACATACTGTAGCACTTTATAGGTGCTGCTGTTTTGAATTTGACAATGTTTTTGAAATGTTAATATATTTACCGTAACACTTTATAAGTGCTGTTGTGGCTGAAATTTCAATGAACATTGGAAATGAATATATTTTGGAAGATTTTGACACTGAAATTAAATGGTTTAATGAATATGTTTTGAGGAGAAATATAAACCATTTTTGAAATTTATAAGTTAATACAATGTTTTCGAAATTGGTATAATTGAACGAATGAACTTAATAATGCTATAACTTTGGTAATGAATATTATTTTTAAGGATGTTATGATTTTTCTAAATATTATGATTTCCAAATTATAACATTTTAAAATTGATATGGTTTCAAAGTATTATGGGTTCAAAGTGTTTGGTTACAAAGGTGTTATAACTTTGAAAGTACTATGATTTTGGAAATGAATTTATTTGAAATAATATTTAATTAAGAATTGTTTTGAATATATTGATTTGCAATTTAAGATATAAGAATATGGCTTTATAAAGTGGTTTTGGTTTAAGTTGATTTAAAAGGAATATTTCAAGTTTAAATAAATTTAAGAAATATTCAGTGATTGGAAATTTGGTTTTGTTCAAATGATATTTTGGTTTTGGAGTATAAACTAGTTTTGAAATGGATATGATATTTTGGTTTTGAAGTACAAACTAGTTTGAAATGGACATGATATTTGGTTTTGAAGTATAAATTATTTTGAAATAAATATCCATGAGTTATAATAACAATTGGTTGTTAAAGAGACCGGGATCGGATATGGGCATACTCTCTGTCGATACTGAAAACCAATTTAACAACTGTGTACGCGGTGGAGATTCCAGAATGAAGTAGGATGGTGGCGACGATCCTAAAGGTATATTTACGTGGACCCGACTCCCGTGAGTTGGCTTAAGGTGGCTAAAACAGGAGCGATCATCAGGCCAATGAGGTAGCACCTCTGATCGGATATATTTCTTCGATACTATTCTATTACTTTGTGATTGATTTGGTGGCCACCCTTCGATTTTTAATTTGGGAGTGTGTTTCGAGGTGGGCGGTAGTGGCTGCTATTCGTTTCCACCAGCCCGTGTGCGTAATTGGTATATCTACCCTGGCATTGCCTTGTTGTGCCGTGTCACCTACCATATCGAGCTTTACTACGAGTTTGGATTTGTGCCGTAGCCTGTGGAGTATTGAGGGTAGCTCCCTATCTGGGGGTACGCTGATACTGGATAGACTACTGGGACTATAATGTGTTAAGGGGAATATTGGGTCACTCCTTAATGCTATTTTAAAGTAAGTTTATTTTATTATTAGACATTATTATAATAGCAATATTACTACATAGTAAATAGTTTAACGGATCCTTAAAGAATGGGCGATCCCAAGTATTCTTTAAGTTACTTGTACTTTTGTACTACAGTTCACTTGAGTTGGTTTACATTGTATAAGTATGTATGTCCTGACTCGATTGTTTTGTGTTTTGCTTTACGCTCGGGTCAGACTGAGTTGTACCAGTGTTCAAGACTCACCTTTAGAGTTGGAGCTTCGCTTGGACCCATCTATTGATTCTGCTTTCAGTTATTCAGTTGATTCCAGTGATGTATTCAGATCTTGTATTTGACTATTGTATTAAGACATCTTTGTATTCATAAATTCTGCTGTATCTTGTTTAACTTTGTTATATATATAGTAGCTTCATGAACTAATATTTCTTTGCTTCCGCTGCATTGTTATATTACTTTGTGTCTGTGATCTGTGATTTCTTTACTGTATATTCTGAGTTTTGCTAAATTTTATTTACAATCTATTATTTTGAATTATTCAAATCCAGTATGTGTGGATTTATTGTCGATTTGAATGGTCCAAAATAGTGGGTCGTTACATATCTCTAATGAGTAATCCCCACCAGAGCCAAGGTTCTCGCTTAACCTTCAGTTCTGATACCACGTGTAATGGCCGGGCGATTTTCGACCCCCGAAAATCGACACTAATACGTCGACTATATAAAGTGCTGAGCAATCGAGTGCCGGAAATACCAGGCTGTTAGGATTAAGAAGAAAAAGAGATAGAAGAAGGAACATAACAATAGCACAGAATCTCACAATCGTAGCGGAACAAAATATAATATATAATGACTGCATTTTATACAAAGAAAATCTGTAAGTGTTAACATATATACAAGTTATCAGAGTACAATCATCAACAAATAAATCTGGACAGTTATAATAACTTGTCCTCAACCGCTGACTATACAACCTATAATACACAGTGGAATATAACCCATACGTACAATACGCCTCTGCCAACCAGCTCGTCTCTGGGCTCCAAAGCATCCTAACCTGAAATTCTTTAATACTCGGTTTGACCCGAGCATTACAATAAAGTAACACCCGAGTCAGGCTGGAAACCAGCGTGAGTAAACCCATTTAATTTGAAATACTAAAGTTACACAAATCTTTTGAAACTAAAGGTAACTCATACAACACGACGAGTTTTTTATATGATTATAACCAAACACTTTTACGGAAATCCATTGATATTATTATAATGCCTAAATACAGTTTCTTATTTGAAATGGTTAAATTTTTTTAAATAAATCCAATTCCAGTTTATCAAACTCAATAACCAAACCCGTATAGGTTCATAATGACTTTTAAATTGAAGTGGTTCCGGATAACACTGGTATCCGGCCCCGGTCTCTTCGAATCCAAGTAATAAATTTAAATGGGTAAATTGTTTAAAATAAACAATTTATTACTTGAGGTAACAATATTATTGATGGTAATTTATTACAGATGTCTTATTTCAAATAAAACGTATTATCATTTTAATCTAATTATTTTAACTTATTTGACCACTCGATGGTACAGACAAGAATATTTGAAACGAATATCCACTAGAGTTAAGACGAGATATAGATCGTTGGCAAATTTAACGATCAATAACCAATATCAAAACAATTCCCTTACCGGGATTTAATTTGCCTCGACTAAGCATATCCATGTATATTTAAATCCAAATAAATTACAATAAAACGATTTACCTTTAGTTAATTAAAACTTAACACTTATTTAATATCCAACTTGCTAATTTGTATCAATCTTAAAAGCCAATTAATAATGTAATTAATTGCCCATTTAATTATAAAATACCATTGAACTTTAAACCACAGATTTAATTTATCAATAGATTTTTAGTATAAAGAAAATATAAATTGTCATATAAATCTATATATAAATCCCATTTCTTCTTCTTTTCCTTTTTCTTTCTTTTTTTCTTTTTCTTTTTATTTTCATTTTCCTTTATATTTTTCTTTTCTTTATTTTTTCGTATTTCTTTATTTTTCCTTTTCCTTTTCTTTTGCTTTTTCTTTTTGCTTTTTCTTTTTACTTATCTTTTCTTTTATTTTCCTATCCTGGCCCACTATTCTTCCGGCCCATTCCCCCTTCCCTTCCTCCTCCTTTTATTTCTTCCAGTTCCCTCCTCCCTCTCCTATCTTATTGGGCCTGGAACACGAATGTACACGCACACGTGCACATGCACACCAACTCCAACCACCGTCACCGATCACCGACCATCCACACCATCCACCAACGACCGCCGTAACTACCCACCACCCGAAACACTCGCCAGACCTTTCTTTCAAACTTTCAACATCGAACCCAACCTGGAGTAGAACTCGTCATCTCCCAACCCCTCGCCACGCCACCGCAGCCGATCACACCCTCCAAAATTTGCCAAAACCTTCACCACGACCACCTCTTCCAATTCCCCTCCGTGCGCATCCCTATCACCATCCACCGTTGCCGCCATTTTCATGCGACCCGAACCCCAAACCAAACACAGTAGAACCATACTCTGTCTCCGACGAACCATCACACCATTTTATAAAATGAACCAACATTTTTCCCGAGCTCTCTCTCCTCCGAGTTTCCTCCAGGCCAAGCGCCGACCACCACCGTCGATGGCTTCGCCGTAATTTGGCCGAAGACCAAATTTCGTTCATCCTTTATATCTAAACACATCCGCGATTAAAAATAGCGAAACACCCACCAAAATTCATCATATTCAATAACGAACCCAAACATGTAATTCAATCAATAAATTACTATAGTTGAAATTCTACCCTTATGAAATCATTTGCTGTTATAACCATTTTTCTCAACCAATGCTTGATGGAATTGCACGAAACCAATTTTTAAAAATTCTACATTAAAAAACAAACACTTTTCGTCTTGGAATCCAGGCTTAAAACTAATTATATGATGAGATAAGGGTTTTTGAAGTTAAGGTTTCAAACTGTTTTTTTAAACAACAACCAGAAAAGAGGGAAGATACAGTTCCTCTTTATGTACAGGTGGAAACTTTCATGCCTAAACACTTCTGCATGTGCACAAATTGCAATAGAACATAACTTCTATACAGATCCAAGATTTCACCCAAAAACACTATTATACATAAACAAGGGAAATGACTCTGTTAGAAGAACAAGGTGTTTACTCATAGTTTTTCTTCTTCACTTTGAACAAGAAACTTGCTTTCCTTTTGTTTTTAATCTTCCTTCCTTCAAATTTTTGAATGTCCTGACCTTTTATATTATTTTGTTTTTACTTAACCATTTTTCTTCTTGCTTGAGTGATCTATAGGCCTATGTATATATAAGAGGAGGTAAAGTGTACAGAGTAAGCTATAGGGGCTGAAGCTTGTACAGGCTTGGATATTTATCTTTTCATTTTTTTTTTCTTTTTGATTTGATAAAGGAAAACTGATTTGATTTCCTTAAATTAGGTGATTTGATTTTTGCTTTGTCATTGATTTTTACCTTGACCTGATTTTGAAATATGTTATGATGATGTCCCCTTAAGCGTATACATGCATTTTTATGTATATAAATAGTTATGCAAATGTATTTTATCCTATTATACTAGCATTTGTACATATTGTCATTTACTTATATATATAGTTATATATACATATATGTTTATATTTTCACTAATTAATATATATATATATATACACATTTGCTTGTATCTGTCATCATATTACATACATATATATATATATATATATATATATTCACATTATCCCCTTTATTACATAATTTTCTATATTTGCATATGTATGCTTACCTACATTTATACACATTTATATTCTTACATATGTTTTACCATCATATACATACATTTATACTTATACATATTCTCATATACATTGCATATGTATATTTTAATATTATATATATATTTATTCATATTTATACAAACTTTCCTATATTTTACTTCATATGGGCATATAGACACACACACATATATATATATGCATTTATATACTTATATATATATATATATATTATCAAATTCCATAAAGCTTATATATATTTATTTATATATTTATGGATATTGTATCTTAATTTAAATGGTGGAGTTTATATATATACATATAATTTATTTCTCTATAAGATTTATCATATCCAGAGATTTTATAATTCAATATTTTATATAGTTTTTAAATAAATTTATATACATTCAGACATTTTATTTATTAGAAATTCATCAATATTTCAATAAATAAAATTAGTTAATTACCCAATATTCGATGGCCAAAAATCCGGGTCGTTACATTATCACTTCAAATTTTCTTTAAAAAGATATATTCTCAAAACCATTTCAATATTTGGAAAACATTTCATAAACTTATTTTAATAATAAGTGAATTCACAACTTATTGTATTTTCAAACCATTTAAACTCCATTTTAAAATATCACTTTCCAAAACATTCATTTTAAGGATTTTCACCTTTAAAACGTGAATATATTTCCTTTTATAAAAATCCATATTTAGCTTATCAAATTAAATTGATCTCACATTTATAAAACAAGGTTTATAATTCACATTTCTATTTTATAAAAACTTCCATTTATAAAACTCCTTTATTAACCAATTTACCGTTTATCTCATTTATATATCAAAATCCCATTATAAGCTATTTACTTATAAATTTCTTTATTTACACATTCATTCTTTTGTAATCTCATTATCTATAAAGTCCATTATAAATTCATTTCTAGATTTCAATTGCAAATCCATTTACAAATTTGAATATAAATCCATTTTTAATATTTATAAAACATTGTTAATAAAAATCCATTTCATTAAATCTCTTTATTAATAGCATTCAGTTATAAACTTTCATTTTAACACTTATAAAACTTGTTTATAATTCCATTACTTTTATTTATAAAATACCAAATTTATAAATCTTATATATAAACCATTTATAATAAGTTCAAAATTCTCAATTTAACTTATTTTACAAAATAGTTAACTTCATATTTCAAAAATCATATTTAAGTATATTTCTCAAAGCCATAATGTAACGACCCGTATTTTACGGATCGAAACATCGTAAAACAGTTGACAATTGGTCGCATTGTTGATAAGTCGTCTAGAGTCTAAGTCTTAGGTCGTAGGAAGGTTTGGAGCGACCTAGGCATTGTTGATAAGTCGTGGAGAAGTTAGGTCGTATGGGGTGGCTTAGGTCGAGTGAACGACTTAAGGGAAATGACCGACTTAGGAAGTATACGACTTAAGGTATTGGGCAACCTAAGGAATGGGATGACTTGTAGAAGTTGGCGACCTAGTAGTCTGGGCGAGGTAAGGGCTTAGGTCGCATAGGAAATAGGTCGAGTTATAGTTTAGGTCGTTCGAGCGACTTAAGGCTAATGGGGTAAGTCGTTAAAGTTTAGGTCGTAGACGACCTAAGAGATGAGCAGGGTAGAAGTCTTAAGGAGGAAAAGCGACCTAAGGATTTTTAGTTAGGTCGAGTGAACGACTTATAGAATGTAGCGACCTAGTATATTGGAGCGACCTATAGGGTAAGCGACCTAAGAGTTAGCGAGTTAACAACCCAGTATTTAGCGACCTAGTGGTTAGCATGTTAGCGTAGTTAGGTCGTTAGACGACCTAAGAATGTTAGGTCGCATAAGTTGTTAGGTCGCATAAGTTGGTAGGTCGCGTGAGTAGTTAGGTCGCGTGAGTTGTTAAGTCGTAACTCATTGAGTCCTGGTTCGCGCGTGCGTGTGTTTTGGCTTAAACGACTTAGGTGTTAGGTCGCGTGTTTGCTAAGTCGTAGGTCGCGTGATGTTTTAGGTCGCGTAAAGGCTTAAAGTGTAGGTCATTGGGTGTTAGGTCATGAGCGACCTAGGAGTTGAGTCGTATGTGCGCTAAGCTGCAGTTGTCTGTTAGGTCGTGCGCATTGTTAGGTCGAAGAGTTTCTTAGGTCGTAGGTCGTAGGTCGTGGACGACCTAAGGGCGAGCGACCTAAAAATCAGCCTATAAATAGAAGGGTTTTTCTCACTTTTTGGGATCCGGATTTCGAAGCGACGAAGTGCTGCCATTTTGAGAGCTCGACTTCTACACTTCTTCACTTCTTTTCTCCACTTTAATCTTGTGCTTCCATCCATCCAAATCGAAGATCAAGTTTAAGATTCAAGAGTTTATCTACATCCATCGAAGATAGATTTCATCGTTTGAAGCGGATTGGTGATAGATCGAGCTAGATCCTTCGCTGTCCAGATCTGAACCGTGTTGATTTGGGGTTGTTTAGGTGATTTGGTGAGTGGTGATTATCTCTCACACGGATCCAAAGGAGTATATCGGATCATTGGTTTGACTTGTTGTTAAAAATAGTGATTTCCATGCATTTTCCTAATCATATGTGTAGATCCATATAGATTCATTGCTCATGATGAGTTGACATCCATTTTTACTACATGTTAACCTATGCAAGTTCATTCACCAAGATTATAGAGACATTGCTCATGTTTCATGCTTATTAGACTTTCGACTCTTTAATTACGAAATTGCCATTATTGTTATAATTGTCTATTTAGATCATATTTGAATGCTTGATTACTTGGATTAATGTTTGACTTGATTGATTGCTATGAATTAGATGATTGATGATTTGATTTAGACTGAAGATGATTCAAAGCTAAGGGAAAGGCTCTTGAATTGGAGAAGCTGCTTGTGGCATACGTAGCGGATGATGAAGCTCTTATGCATAGATTTGATGATGATGTTGAGATGAGGCTTTGCGAGGATGTGATGAAGCGAAGAATGATATGAGATAGTCTTGGTCTAATCCAGAAGGGATCATTCCAAGCATGTTGATAACTCGGTGAAATGGTTCGAGTTTGAGGATAATGGTTTGCTCGAGAGGCGCTTGAGCTAGTATGGGAATAGTCGTCGAGGAGGATGACTAGAAGGCTGAGATCTCATCGTTGTTGAAGGTTCTAGCATGCTCAAAGCAAGAGTACGTTGGGCAGATTCGATAGTCCCTGAAGGCTATGGATTGGTAGTCAAGTACTCTGGGCAGATTCGATAGTCCTAGGCACGGGTCACGATGACGTGCGGGAGTAATGTCTAGAACCGGGGTTTCCATTAGCCCTTGACGGACGGCTGAAAGAATGTGCCGGTCATTCAATTAACGATGATATCAAGGCAATGATAACAGTGATAGCCAGAGTCATGGATGTTTGGTTGTATCGTCATTCGGTCTCAAGAGCGGTATTTTCTGGGTGCTTATCTGATCTTGGTTTAGGCCTTGGGGGTTTGTACTTGGAAAACATCGCCCTTGACTCGAGTGATAATTGCTTTACCTTAAATTATATGCTCTGCTATGTTTGTTTCTGCTTAGTGTGTGTCTGGGGGCTATCACTGTAGAAAGAGGTGGAGTGGGAGGGTTGTATTCCTATTCCTTTTCCTTTATGCTCTTTTGGTATGTTGTTAGTTAATTTACTGCTCACTAAGACTATTGTCTGACTCAAGGCTTTATGTTTTAACTCTTATTGCCTTGGGCTGTTCGTCCATTTTGGGACGGGCAGACTAGGTAGCAGGTGACAGGTGCTGTTCTTGCTTTCCACGGTGTTGATATCGAAGACGAGATGGAGGGTTGCATATTATCTTCTTACTATATGTACTGGGTGTTCCGCTGTTTGTATTTTCTCTGAGTGTTATGTAGTGAGGCTTGTTGTATTGACTATTCAGATATTGTATTCAACTATTATGAAGTTTTATTGATGAGATTCTATTCTATGAAGCTTCACTATATGTATGTTCTATTGTATTTTGTCCATGCGCTGTGAGTAATACGATAGATTCTGTTGTTTTTAATTTACCCTGACAATCGTCCATGACTACCTGGCACACTTTACAGCGCACTTTCTCTAGGTTCAGTGCAGGGGTTATGGGCGGTCGTCACACATAATTTCTATAACATAAAATTTATAACTTTTTATTAATTTAAAATAAACTCATTTCTTTAACAATTCAAAAATTATTAAAACATATATATTTTCAAAATCACTTTGAAATCCTTTTTAAATTGAAATCATCATTTTAATATTTTAAATTTCCAAAAATATGGCCTAATGTTGCAAAAGTACTAAATATGGGGATTCACATCAATAATAGCAAACATGGCATTCATCACATCAAACATCACATAATACAACATATATAATAATATGTGTAAATAAAAATCAACAATGGTGAGTGATCCAGTTGGATCCCTCCAACCTGTAACCTGCAACAAATCTACATATGAAAAAATATGTACAATGTCTGCTTCGAGGCAGACGCGTGTACAAAGGGTCATTCGCTTATACACGGGAACATATAGGGTATCATCTGCTCCAATAGGCAGGAATATATCCAACTACTAATAATATAACATAACATCCAAACAATCATCACATAACAAAAAATAAATTTATTCCCACTTGTATAAAAATACAAGCGAGACAAAGAGAGTGAGTTTTACTCGCTTTGGTTAAATTTGCCGCTGTAGCTTTTATTTCGATTAAAAATTAAACGTGCATTTAATTTTAACCAAAATTTTCAATAGCTCCAAATCAATCCAAATTAGCTCCATAGCGTAGTATTTTCAGATACGAACCCAAAGCAATTCGTTTCATTTCCATAGCGTTTTGTTTCGATTAAAAATTAAACGAGCGTTTAATTTTGACCAAAATTTTCAACAGCTCCAAACCCATCCAAACTAGCTCCATAGCGTAGTATTTGCAGATATTAACCCAATGGAATTCGTTTCGTGCGAAACGGACCTCGTATGACAAAGTTATCAATTCTTAATCATTTGATAATTAATTATAATTAACTTTAATATAAAATTATAAATATTAAACCTTCCTCCCACCATCGTTAATACGCTACTACCCAAACACTCATGCACGCGACATCTAGATTGCCGCACCACCCTCGTGCCACCAAAAGTTGATCGGAGACCACCACATCGAAGCCCATCCTCCGCCGCACCATCCCACCAAATCTCATCGAGCTCTGCCCCACCTATCATGCGCGATTTTAGTTTGAATGCCACACAAACGCAGCAATTTTCTGGTCACCATCGGCCACCATAGCTCATCTCCACCGTTGGATGTGAAGATCCATTATGCTCTACAATATTGTAGTTGGAAGTTTTTGATAATTGTTTACGCATTGAAAGAAAATTGAGGAAGAAGATTCGAGCTTTCTTGGTCGTTCGTGATATTAGTAGCGGCTGGCCCTAATTGCTCTAGGGTTTTTAGCAAATGAAAGTCCTTATATAGAGAACGTTTTAAAATACTATTCACGTGAAATAATTCCGAACTCCAAACGAAGCACACCACCTGGCGTTCATAATGTTTTACCCATATTCCGAACACAACGGAATAAATATCGGGAGTCAATTCTATCGTATTTAGAAGATAGGTTTCCAAAATCAAATTATTTTAATTAAGTTTACTTAAATAAATTTCTATGCATTTCAGCTTCGCATGACCAAACTGTAAGTCCAATCGCCACAAAATTTTGAATCCTATAATAGTATGCTATTCCGGATCCAATGAAACTAGTTTCCTCGAAATTCGAGACAGTGTCAAAAATCACTATTTTTACACGTTAATTAAATCAAATAAATTCCAATTATATATATTCACTTTTAAATCAATTTATAAGTTTTCTATCTTCATTCTAATTCAAATAGAATTCAAATCAACTTCCTAATTTATTTTCATTCTTATTAAATTCCAGATTCAACTATTTAACTGATTTAACATACAAAATTCACCTTTCAATATTTAAAATCAATTAAATATTCTAATTTTGAATGATTGAAAATCTGGGTCATTACGTATTTCCCCCCTTAAAAGAATTTCGTCCCCGAAATTACTAAGTAGGAAAGATGCTACAACTCCACTAACTTTCAAAATAATTTAGTTGAAATAGATTACCAAATCTTTTAAGTGTTTAACTTTTCCCAAATCAATTTAGTTGCAACTCTTTTATAAAAACTTTTCCTAAGTCTTCAAAATTCATTCATAGTTATTAACTAATACCATTTCAAAAATCAACTATTATAATTCCAAATTATAACTCAAAATCAAATTTTTGTTATCAAAATTTTTCCAAAATTCTCAAAAATTTTCAAACGCCTTAAATTTTCAAAACAATATATAAAATCACAAATATATGTCTCATCTCAATAATGAGGCACCCGTAGGGAAAAAAGTGTAAAAGTATGATATGTAATCCGAGATATGTACCTTATGTATTATTAGTAAGCATACACAATCAATTTAGCGCAAAAGCAAGTTCCAAATGCGAAGCATACGTCATCCGCACCTACTAAACACTCAATAAACAAATGAGAACATGTATATAGCATATAATATCAATATATAACATACTATACAATAATCATATGAAAAAGAAACACATGCAACATAAGAAATCATCAAATAACTAACATCCAACAAATTAATTCATTCGTTTACTATTTAGTTTTCATCCAACTAATTCACATTCAAGTTAACTAACAATCATTCTATTACATTCATTCTCATTTTACTTTCATTTGATTTTCATCAAATTAGTTTGCATTCATTCCTTTATGTTTACTTAGTTCACATTCTACTAATTTACATCCATTCCAATTCATTTATTAACATTCATTTGTTAACATTCATTTTCTAATGTTAACATTTAATTTATTAAAGCCCATACGATGTACATACATCATCCGTACGCAAAACCATACCTGATTACTCGCTTGATCACACAATTCCACGTCCGAACTAGTATCGTTCACACGACCACTCTAGTGCGGACTCAGATCCGGTTCCTTGATCAGAAAACCATCATCCTCCTTGCATAGCCATATAATATGATAGAGAATACTAGAATCAATCAAAAATCCACTTCCAGGGTTCGCCTTAATGAAATCAAGTGAAAAATCCTAACTCAGATCGATGTAAATCACCTCGAAATCGTGTGCTCGAATCTGGATCAAACAGTTATGCGAATAAAATAATACGTACAACTTACGTATTATTTCCAAATGGTTTCTTATTATATCTCATTCTTATTCCGATTCTTTCATCTACATTAAATTTCTTTTACATTCATTTAATCCGCATTCACTTTAAAATCAAATTCAATTGTTCATATTAATTTCACTTACATTCAATTTATTAATAGTCACTTATTAATCTTCACTTTAAATTCCATTCATGTTTAACAACATTTCATATACATTTTACTAAGTATATCTTCATTTAAATACTAATATAATTTAGAAACCATTTCATAAGTTTATAAACATTTTATTCCACACTTCTTACGTTTATTTTACTTTAAAACTTAAGCTAATTTCCATTTTCTAGTTCCATTACCAAATTTACTTTTCTTAACATTCATATTCAATTTCTATCAAACAACATTCTGAAGCATATTCACTTCTTTTTACATCTCAAATTTAATTGCACTTATAACTTATGTTCATCTTCATTTCAAAAGTCATATTTAGAATTAATTTCCTTTCTTCTTAATTTTCTCATTCAACAAATTATACATTTGATTTTAGCTTCACATTATTCAAATCCATAAGTTATGCATATTTATTTACTTAAAATTTCATTTCGTTATTTTATCTAATTCATTTCAAATTCAATTCACTTTCATTTAACTTTTCTTAAGATATACTTCATTTTATCTACTCCATTTCACTAACTCAGTGTATTTAACTTTATTTATTTAACTTTGCTCAAGTTAATTCCTTTTTTCATATATCTCAAATTCAAATTTGCTTTTACTTGCTTAACCAATTATTCAACCATTTTAAAATTTAGTTTCACTTATCCAATTGAAATTCACAAGTGGTAAACTTATTTATTATTTATACTATTTCCAACTTATAAGTTCAAAATTTATTTCTTATATTTATCAAATCACACTTGGAAATTTTATAATTTAAAACTAGTTTTATCAAAACAAAACTTATTTTATCAAAACATAACTTCAATAGAAAATCAGTAATGGTAATATTTATCACTTAGAGACTTGAAAATAATACTGATGATGCTGTGGTCATCACCCGCATTATTTCCCAACGACTAAAGTGAGTAGTGTTATTTATTTCTTTTAAAATCCTTTTTCTATTTATAAATCACATTTATAAATTTATACTTATATATAATTCACTTTTCTCTTTGGTTATATAAAATCATTTTGTTATTGGTTTATCTTCGTTTATATTTAGAATAACAACATTTATTATTAGTACACAAACAACGAATGATAATAATCAAGTATTACCATCCACTAGCAACCACACATCCATATATTATTATAATATTTCCTAAAAAGATTATTCCTTCATATATAAAATATAAGTTAGGTAAAATTATTTCATTTACCTCATTTTAAAATAATATTATGTCAACTTGCCTCTTTTAAGTGTTTAGAAACCCCTATCAATCACATAACATCCCACGCACCGACCAGAATTTATAAACAACTCAACGGATAAGTAAATACAATATAAAACAGTTTATAATCACTAACAAATACGCGCCCATATATATAATACACTCAAACTCAATCTAGGGCACTACTAACCCTATCTATATTGAGTACCCATCAAAGACTAGGTGTTAACAAAATCCTAAGCTCTGATACCACGCTGTGACGACCCGCAAATCCGTACCCTTTGAATCGATAATAAACCACAGATATCCGACCCAAAAAGCACAGAATGACGGAAAGTCATGAGAAAGAAGAGAGAGGGTGAGAAGAAAGAAAGAAGAGAGAAGAAGAGAAGAGAAGAAGAAGAGAGAAACATAACCATACCAATACAGAATCTCACATCACAACGGAATAACATATAATATAGATGAATAATCTTTACAAAAGAGAAACTGTAATGTAATATACGTACATCCATCAATCAGAGTACAACAATCAATCACTAATCATCACCTTGGATAGTTATAGTAACCTGTCCTTATAATTGCTGATAATTTAAATAACAGGGCAGTGGAAAAATAAACATATACGTAGAATACGACTAGAAGACTTCTAGCTCTTCTGTTGAAGATCCAAAGCATCCAAATCTACACCCGTAAATATACTCAGTCTGACCTGAGCATTGAAAGGAAAGAATGCCCGGATCAGTCTGGTAAACCAACATGAGAAAAACACATCTCAACTGAATTTTAAAGTTTTAAGATTACCAAACTTTCTTTATCAAAACAAAGGGTATCCCGTAAGACCACGCCTACACATAAACATGGACGGGTTTTTTTCTTATGATAACCAAATCATTTCATATCAAATTCTATTATATTATAATAGTGTCTATTATACAAATTATAATTAATCATAGTTGAAATTGTTACATTATTATATTCCAGCATAATATGTTTACAAACAAAATGGCAGGCACGTAGTGGATATTGGATTCCATACACATGACTAGGTAAGGACTACCTCCCGTACAATACACCTCTAGAGGGATGCACCTAGGGAGCAGATATTGCCCGCCTAAACCAACACAAGACCGGCCTACCCCTTCCTGGATAGTACCGAATATGTTATCATCCCGGTCGTTACCGACCTTTAACGGGTACCCGAGTCATACATTCACCACATACTTAGACATGTGTAGAGTAAATCTAGAAGGATGATGACATCTTCTAATGGGAGCGACCAATTTAGCCTTGCTGCTTCTACCCTGTTTTAGTCATTTCCTGGGGTGTGAGGCAAAAAGAGGTATCGAATACCTTTCACATATCACATCATCATCGTCTTTGAATGCAACATTGCCATTTTCGTTGACTACTAATTGCCTTCCACAAAAATACAACCCTTGAGCTCGAACTTCACAAGGAGGTGCTAAGCTAAGAGAAGTTGCCTTCTCTGCCACCATAGATGTATGTTTGTAAAAACCAATGTACGTAATCTCAGAAAATGCACTATCAGACATCCATCCATACAAGTTGTCCAGAAACTGGACAAACCAAAGGTACTTTCCTACCACATCTTATTGGGATATCCCTAGGATTAGTAGCGAATAGTCCTTGCATTGATATTTCATAACGAAGAGACTACTACTATATGTATATTGGGATTTTAACCCCAAATGATCAACAAGCAGTCCTTCACTATGAAAATCCTAAATATCAATATCATCAACAAACCTACACAATCGTCACATATAGGTTGATCCAAAGTGGTTTTCGGATAAACCGATCCCGGTCTCTTCGTGCCAACAACGCAAAAGCGTTACTCAACCTCATACAGAAACCTAGTCTCGTGGACTTATCACGTTTCCAACTTTCAACTTGCTATCGTTTGACCAAGAAGGGAGCTCGGTAGATAGGAGTAATCACTCCACACTACTCGAATCAACATCCTCTACACCAAACGATAATCAAGCCTACATAGATGGCTACGTACTAAGTGTACGACTAAATAGTTTCCACATCAAGTCGAGAAACTAAAATGGTCAAAAATATAATTTAGCACTTAAACAGTCATTAGCCCTGATTTATTAATCTTCTATTTATTAAATCACTTTTCCAAATTTAATACTTCATATTATCTTTAAAAAGATATATTCTCAAAACCATTTCAATGTACCAATATATGGAAAACATTTCATCAACTTATTTTAATAATAAGTGAATTTACAACTTATTGTATTTGCAAACCATTTAAACTCCATTTTAAAATATCACTTTCCAAAACATTCATTTTAAGGATTTTTCACTTTAAAAATGTGAATATTTTTCCTTTAATAAAAATCCATATTTGGCTTATCAAATTAAATTGATTTCACATTTATTAAATAGTGATTATAATTCACGTTTCTATTTTATAAAAACTTCCATCTATAAAATTCCTTTATTAACCAATTTCCCGTTTATCTCATTTATATATCAAAATCCCATTATAAGCTTATTTACTTATAAATTTCTTTATTTACACATTTATTCTTTTGTAATCTCATTATTTATAAAGTCCATTATAAATTCATTTATAAATTTCAATTGCAAATCCATTTACATATTTGATTATAAATCCATTTCTAATATTTATAAAACACTGTTTATAAAAATCCATTTCATTAAATCTCTTTATTAATACCATTCCTTTATAAACTTTCATTTTAACAATTATAAAATTTGTTTATGATTCCATTACTTTTATTTATAAAATATCAATTTTATAAATCTTATATATAAACCATTTATAATAAGTTCAAAATTCTTAATTTAACTTATTTTACAAAATAGTTAACTTCATATTTCAAAAATCATATTTAAGTATATTTCTCAAAGCCATAATTTTTATAACACAAAAAATATAACTTTTTATTCATTTAAAATAAATTCATTTCTTTAACAATTCAAAAATTATTAAAACGTATATATTTTCAAAATCGCTTTGAAATCCTTTTTAAATTGAATCATCATTTTAATATTTCAAATTTCCAAAAATATGGCCCAATGCTACAAAAGCACTAAATAAGGGGATTCACATCAATAATAGCAAATATGGCATCCATCACTTCAAACGTCACATAATACAGCATATATAACAATATGTGTAAATAAAAATAAAAAATTGTGAGGAATCCAGTTGAATCCCTCCAACATGTAACCTGCAATAAATACATATAAGAAAATATGTACAATGTCTGCTTCGAGGCAGACGCACGTACAAAGGCTCATCCGCTCATACACGGGAACGTATAGGGTCTCATATGCTCCAATAGACAGGAATATATCCAACTACTAATAATATAGCATAACATCCAGACAATCATCACATGGCAAAAAATAAATTAATTCCCATTTATATAAATATATAAGCAAGACATAGAGAGTGAGTTTTACTCACTTTGGTTACATTCGTCGCTGCAGCGTTTTGTTTCGATTAAGAATTAAACGAGCGTTTAATTTTGACCAAAATTTTCAACAGCTCCAAACCCATCCAAACCAGCTCCATAGCGTAGTATTTGCAGATACTAACCCAATGGAATTCGTTTCGTGCGAAACGGACCTCGTATGACAAAGTTATCAATTCTTAATCATTCGATAATTAATTAAAATTAACTTTAATATAAAATTATAAATATTAAACCTTCCTCCCACCATCGTTAATACGCTGCTACCCGAACCCACTCGCGCATGCGACATCTTGATTGTCGCACCACCCACATGCACTAGAAGTTGATCGAAGACCACCACATCGAAGCCCATCCTCCACCGCACCATCGCCCTAAATCTCATCGAGCTCGGCCCCACCTATCATGCGCGATTTCAATTCGAACACCACACAAACGCGGTGATTTTCTGGTCACCATCGGCCACCATAGCTCATCCCCACCGTTGGATGTGATATTAGTGGCGGCTGGCCCTAATTGCTCTAGGGTTTTTAGCAAATGAAGGTCCTTATATAGACAACGTTTTAAAACACTATTCACTCGAAATATTTCCAAACTCCAAACGAAGCGTGTCGCCTGGCGTTCATAATGATTTAACCTTATTCCGAACATAATGGAATATATATCGGAAGTCAGTTCCATTGTATTTGAAAGATAGTGTAACAACCCATAATTTTAATAAATATTTTTAAATTAATTTTATTTTGAAACTTTGATTTTTAAAATAATTTTAATTTGAAGTTTGGAATTTTTCCAATGTATTTTGGATTTCTGTTTCTATTTTATATTTCCAAATACAATTAAATATTGATTTTTCTGGAAATGTTATATTTTGTCAAACTATGACTTTTAAATTGAAAATTTTAAATTTTAATCTTTTTCTTTGAAACAGTAATTGGTTCTGATATCCGTTCTGCTTTTCGTTTCGTCGAATTCCATTTGAAACCTTTTAAAATTTGATAAATTCAGCATTTTACACACAGAATTATCTGCATTTTTATTTTTCATTTTCTATTTTGTTTGCCATCTTTTATTTTGTTTTGGGTTTTGAATTAAATTGTGTGAATTTTGTTGTGTTTGGAATTTTCCTATATTAGTTGTATTTTGGTTACAATTTTAATTCTAGTTTCAATAAATTAAATTATTTTCTTTATTTATTTTCTTATTATTTATTTTCATTTCCACTTTATTTTGTTTTGATTTTTGTTTTTATTTACTTGATTTTTATTTTTTTTATTTTGTGTAAATGAAATTGGAAATTCAAAGGGATAAAGTCTTTTCATTTGCTTGTGACTTTTCCTTTTCTTGTCTCTTCATTTCTTAGCCGTTCAAAACTCTTGTATAGTCGTGCATTTCATTTACTTTTTCACGTGAAAATCTTCTCATCACTTCATTCTTTCGGCCATAGCATTTATGGAAAAACAAAAGTAAGTTCATGGCTTCCATTCTCTTAATTTTCTTCTTCATTTTCTTTGTATTTTGTCTTGCTCCTCTCTAGTGTTGCTTGGCCATAACCCTCCACTTCTCCACCGACCACCACCATCACCATCCCTTCATCATCCACGGTAGCAACCACCTCCTACCCCTCTGATCAGACCAGGCCGTGACCACCTAAGTGAAGCCATCACCGCAAACTTTTCCTAAACTCAAAACTATGCATAGCCGAGCCAAATATTTCACCATCCCCTTCATTTTTCACTTCGGCCACCACCTCTAGCACCACCACCACCACGTGCATCACCTCTGGACATCACATCAGCCTCTGACTTGATCTGTACCTGACCATGGCCGAGCCATGTTAACCATTGGCCGAGCCTATGTTGAACCAAAACTCCTCTTTAGGCCTTGACCCTTTGCCTTCCTTCATTTGAAACTCCAACCTCTTCAAATTCTATGCTAGCCGTGCCTAATTGTGTCCATACCCAAGTCTTACCATCAAATAAAACAGGTATGGCCGAGCAAACAAGGAGTCTTGGTCAAGCAATTTTGAGTTGAAAGCTTGGTGATGTCATTTGTAAATTCTATTTCCATTTTGTTTCGATTAATCTTTGTATTGTATATATATTTATATTTGCTTTGTTTTATTGTTGTATACAAGATTAATATCTTTGCTCTCTCTCTCCACTAGAATCTAAATCGTGTTGTATCGTGCTTTCTGGAATTTATTTGTGTGTTTTGATTTGCTAACTCTAGCTTAAAAAGGTGAGTTATTCACGACATTCATATTTATAGAATTGTGAAACGATAACAAGTGAATGTGTAGAATTGTTATACCATGTTATACCTGCCCGTGATATGAATTATATGATGTTAAACTTTGTTATAAACTTGTCACATCATCTGCTATGTTATATTCTGTTATATTGTTTATTTTGTTCTATTTCTCACACTTCAAGTTCCCTGTAGAATAGAATCATTATGGGTTGAAATGATACATACCCGAACGGACTTTAGAATAGGGAAAAATCGTTATGGGCTGAAATGATAGGCCTGAGCGATTTTTATTTATTTTATTTAACTTGGGATTGTGGGTTTGAAATGATAGAACCCGGATTTTCTATGTAAATTATGGATTGAAATGATATATTATCCGTATCACTTGACCTAGGTTAGAAAATATTATACAGACCCGTGATTATTTTATATATATTTTTTTGGAAAATTTTAAGTATTTTAAAATGTAAAAATATGATAATTTCTTTCCTTTCGTTAGAAAACTTCATTCCTTTCGTATCCACCTTGTTAGTAATTTCTTTGATTAGGATTCTCTTAAATTTTGAACTTCTAGCTTGCTTGATCTAGATTCATTGTTGATAGGAATCTATTTTCGGTATGGCAAATCAGTAGTATGTTAGGTTTCTTTAAGTGAACTCTATTGTATCTTTTGCTTAGCTGAAATTGTCAAACTAAGAATATTTATGCTCCTAATTTTTTCCTATGATATGAATTTGAGCCTTTTCCAAATTATGAATGGAAATTCTTTCGTATTGATATAGGTTATATATCTCTAATCTTGGTTTGGGTTCTTATCGATTAGGATCCCTTTGAACTTTGGAATGCACCCACTTGTTCTGAAATCCATTCATGTCTCCCCTATCTGTATTCTTTTGATTTTGGAGCATTGCATAATCCCACTTTGAATGACCTCTATAAAGATTAGCGATTCCGCCAATCTTGGAATGACTTGAAAGGGGGTGAAACTCCCGTACAAGTGGCATTGATTCACCGGAGATTTCTATACCCTCGGTTTACGATGCTATCTATCTTCTGCTATACCTGGATGTTATCTCTGGCGATCGAAGGTCGATTTGCCTTAGATTTTCGCATCGATTATATTCCTGAAGTCACGGTTGACCCTGTTAAGGTCGCCTGCGATTTATATGGGCTTATCCATCTTCTATTTGGTAATTTAATTATCTCATCTTCGTTCGAGCTTATCTTCGAATCAGAATCCTATTTGATTAGGGTACCTTTAAATTTGAATCTCTGTTTGTTTTGAAATCCATCCTTGAATCATCCCTTGGAAAATTTGTGTTTAGTTGTATTTTGAAATTGTGCATACATCGAAATTATTATTTTGATAAGGATGACCACATTTTATATATAAAAGTGAAATGTTTTCAATAAGGATTATATTCCTTTTAAAATGAAAATTTGAAGTTTCGAAAGGATTTGAAATTTTGAAAATTATATAAGAAATTGATTCATATAAAATGATTTATAACTGAAGGGTTTGAATTTGAAATTTTAGAGATTGAACTCCGGCATTTTTAAATTGGTTTAAGGTTTTGAAAAAAATATAATAATACGATTTGAAAGTATTTTTCGAATAAGAAATGTTTCAAATGATTTCAATAAGTTCCAATGATTTCGAAGAAATTTCAAAAGAAGTTTTCAAGAAAAATAAAAGTCTAGAACCCACTTATGTCGCTGGAAAATAATTTCGGTGATGAATGCATGCCTCATCGACATTGATTTTCGAGTTTCTGAGCGAGGGAGAGAACACTTCGGTAGCTTTGCTATGCGATTGATTTGTGAAACCAATTTTGATTTCAAATTATGAAGTATGATTTGATATTCGAAAGATATATGTATATATTTGAACAGTTTGAAATGAGCCAGTGTTCAGTCCTTGAGTTTCGGATTTGATTGATATAACCCTATCTTTTGGAATCGATGTACTGATTTGTTGGTGATTTCCAACAGTTGGATTGAAAATATGATTTCTTCGACTATTTTGAAGGTTCGAGCACTTCCAAATCAAGGTTTACTTTTCAAAGCTAAGTAATTTTGAAAAGTATAAAGTATATAAGTTTGGTATGTATGTTTAAAGTATGTAGTAATATGATTTAAATAAGTTTGAAACTGTTTTGTTAAGTAAATGAATAAGACAATTTTGAATTATACTAATATGAAATTTAGTTTTAAAAATATTTTGAATAAAATTTAGTTTAAATGTTTTAACCTAGTAACATCTTTATAAAACTATATATTTAACAAGTTGGAATAGATACATAAGTTGTACGTATGCCGTTTTATTCGCATAATTAATTTGATCCAGGTTTGAGTACACAAGTTTGAGGTGAATTACACCATCTCCTGTTATGATTTTTCAATTGATTTTTGATGGCGAATATTTGATATGGATTTTGGGCTTGATTCTAGAATTCTCTATCATAGTATATGGCTATGCAAGGAGACTGATGGCTTCTAGTCGAGAAACCATATCGAAGTCCGCATTAGGGAAGTCGAATGGACAATACTAGTTCGAAAGCGAACTTGTGTGATCGAGCGAGCGATCGAATGTGATGTTGCGATATGATGACATATGTACATCTTATGTTCTAACATCATTGATATACTTGAAGCTGAAATTGGAAGTTGTTGGGTTGGATATCTTTGTGATTTAATTGGAATTTTTTTTCTTTTATGCAAAACAACTATCAAATTAAAACCATTTTTGCAAAACTATTTTTCTTTTGTTTTTCTTAAACAAACTATTTTATTCTATTTTACATACAAAACTATTTTACAAAACTATTTTTATACAAAATCATAAGTTAAAGGGTATTTCAAATGAACATTTTGAAGTGGAAAATATGATTTTTATAAGTTAAAATGGTTAAATTTGAAGTTTAATTGTTTCTGGAATTTTAGTATAAATCTGGAAATGTATTTAGTAGCACTACAGAAATGCTATCATTTCTGAAATTAACTTAAAATCTGAAGTAAAGGATACTTCAGCACCTTGTAAGTGTTGTGGTTGATGCAAATGAACTAAAGGCTAATTAACTAAAGGCTGCTGCAGCACATGGTAAGTCCTGTGGTTGCAGAAAGAAAATCTAAAATCTGAAAATAATAAAAGGGTTATAGCAGCACTTGATAAGTGCTGCAGTTTGCTGAAATGAAATTTTCGAATGTAATTGAACTAAATTTTCAAATTGAACCCTGAACTACTGCAGCAGTTTTGTAAATGCTGTCATTTCTGAATTTAACTAGTTTTTAAATGTAATTGAACTACTGCAGCAGTTTATAAATGTGGTCTTTGCTGAATTGAATTGTTTCAAATATAACTTACCGCAGCATTTCCTAAGTGCTGCGAAAGTTGGAAATTTCATTGTTTTGAAATATTAACTGAATAAATGATCTCAGAAAAGACTAAATTTTTAGGAATTGAATATTTGATTTGAGGGTATAATGAATTCACTTTTAATGGTTTAAATGAATGATCTAACTTCGAAATTATAAACCATTTTGAAATCTATAACCACGGGTATACTTCTTTGTGGGCCATTTGATTTCCTGGTGATTTTTTTGATGCACACATTAACACTGTTATTTGCATTGTTTACTTTAATATGGACATTTCCATGATAGCAGTTATTTTTGCTTAATTGATGGTTTAACGGATCCTTAAAGGATGGGCGATCCCAAGCACCCTTTAAGTTATCGTGCATTGTTATTACAGTTCACTTGAGTTGGTTTACATTATATAAGTATGTATGTCCTGACTCGAGTGTTTGTGTTTTACTTTACGCTCGGGTCAGCCTGAGTAGTACAGCTTTGGATTCATCTTCTGGAGCTAGAGATTGGTTGGAGCTTATTTATCTATCCATCACCTGTTTCTATTCCAGTTATTTCTTATTCGGTATTGCTTCTGTATTAGTGACTTTTGTATCCAGATTTCTATTGTATCATTTTTAGAGTATGAGATTTTGTATATGTTTTGAGAGTATGTATATAGTAGCTTCATGAACTACTATGGTATTTTATTTCCGCTGCGAGTTATTCTAATATTCTGTGTCTGTGATTCTATGTTTGATTTTATTTGCTCCAATTTTTTTTGACAATCCACTATTTTGAAGTATTCAAGTCTGACATGTGTGGATTTATTGTCGATTTGAATGGTCCAAAATAGTGGGATGTTACATTTGGTATGAGAAATTTGGTTTTAGGCAAACCTTAGCCTGCGGAGCAAAAACTCATTAGAGATAGGGTAGAAATACCCTAGAATGAGTGAAATCAATCTCAGAATCATTTCTTTGTGAGAGAACGTATTTTCTAAGTATAAAATGATTTTTAAATGATTTTAAGGAATTTTCAAAGATTATTTTGATATAAATTTTCTTGCTTTGAAAGTAAAAATTTTCTAAACTTCATTCCTTTCGTATCCACCTTGTTAGTAATTTCTTTGATTAGGATCCTCTTAAATTTTGAACTTCTAGCTTTCTTGACCTAGATTCATTGTTGATAGGAATCTATTTTCGGTATGGCAAATCAGTAGTATGTTAGGTTTCTTTAAGTGAACTCTATTGTATCTTTTGCTTAGCTGAATTTGTCAAACTAAGAATATTTATGCTCCTGATTTTTTCGTATGATATGAATTTGAGCCTTTTCCAAATTATGAATGGAAATTCTTTCGTATTGATATAGGTTATATATCTCTAATCTTGGTTTGGGTTCTTATCAATTAGGATCCCTTTGAACTTTGGAATGCACCCACTTGTTCTGAAATCCATTCCTGTCTCCCCTATATGTATTCTTTTGATTTTGGAGCATTGCATAATCCCACTTTGATTGACCTCTATAAAGATCAGCGATTTTGCCAATCTTGGAATGACTTGAATGGGGGTGAAACTGCCTTACAATTGGCATTGATTCACCGGATATTTCTATACCCTCGGTTTACGATGCTATCTATCTTCTGCTATGCCCGGATGTTATCTCTGGCGATTAAAGGTCGATTTGCCTTAGATTTTCGCATCGATTATATTCCTGAAGTCACGGTTGACCCTGTTAAGGTCGTCCGCGATTTATATAGGCTTATCCATCTTCTATTTGGTAATTTAATTATCTCATCTTCGTTCGAGCTTATCTTCGAATCAGAATCCTATTTGATTAGGGTACCTTTAAATTTGAATCTCTGTTTGTTTTGTAATCCATCCTTGAATCATCCCTTGGAAAATTTGTGTTTGGTTGTATTTTGAAATTGTTCATACATCGAAATTATTATTTTGATAAGGATGACCACATTTTATATATAAAAGTGAAATGTTTTCGATAAGGATTATATACCTTTTAAAATGAAAATTTGAAGTTTCGAAAGGATTTGAAATTTTGAAAATTATATAAGAAATTGATTCATATAAAATGATTTATAACTGAAGGGTTTGAATTTGAAATTTTAGAGATTGAACTCCGGCATTTTTAAATTGGTTTAAGGTTTTGAAAAAAATATAATAATACGATTTGAAAGTATTTTCCGAATAAGAAATGTTTTAATTGATTTCAATAAGTTCCAATGATTTCGAAGAAATTTCAAAAGAAGTTTTCAAGAAAAATAAAAGTCTAGAACCCACTTATATCGCTGGAAAATAATTTCGGTGATGCATGCTTGCATCATCGATATTGATTTTCGAGTTTTTGAGCGGGGGAGAGGCCACTTCGGTAGCTTTGCTATGCGATTGATTTGTGAAACCAATTTTGATTTCAAATTCCGAAGTATGATTTGATATTCGAAAGATATATGTATATATTTGAACAGTTTGAAATGAGCCGGTGTTCAGTCCTTGAGTTTCGGATTTGATTGATATAACCCTATCTTTTGGAATCGATGTACTGATTTGTTGGTGATTTCCAACTGTTGGATTGAAAATATGATTTCTTCGACTATTTTGAAGGTTCGAGCACTTCCAAATCAAGGTTTACTTTTCAAAGCTAAGTAATTTTGAAAAGTATAAAGTATATAAGTTTGGTATGTATGTTTAAAGTATGTAGTAATATGATTTAAATAAGTTTGAAACTGTTTTGTTAAGTAAATGAATAAGACAATTTTGAATTATACTAATATGAAATTTAGTTTTAAAAATATTTTGAATAAAATTTAGTTTAAATGTTTTAACCTTGTAACATCTTTATAAAACTATATATTTAACAAGTTGGAATAGATACATAAGTTGTACGTATGCCGTTTTATTCGCATAATTAATTTGATCTAGGTTTGAGTACACAAGTTCGAGGTGAATTACACCACCTCGTCTTAGGATTTTTCAATTGATTCTTGATGGCGAATATTTGATATGGATTTTGGGCTTGATTCTAGAATTCTCTATCATAGTATATGACTATGCAAGGGGACTGATGGCTTCTAGTCGAGAAACCATATCGAAGTCCGCATTATGGAAGTCGAATGGACAATACTAGTTCGAAAGCGAACTTGTGTGATCGAGCGAGCGATCGAATGTGATGTTGCGATATGATGACATATGTACATCTTATGTTCTAACATCATTGATATACTTGACGTTGAAATTGGAAGTTGTTGGGTTGGATATCTTTGTAATTTAATTGGAATTTTTTTCTTTTATGCAAAACCACTATCAATTTAAAACCATTTTTTCAAAACTATTTTTCTTTTATTTTTCTTAAACAAACTATTTTATTCTATTTTGCATACAAAACTATTTTTTATACAAAAATATTTTACAAAACTATTTTATATACAAAACTATTTTAAAAACTATTTTATTTACAAAACCATTTTACAAACTATTTTGTATACAAAACTATTCTAAATTCAAAACCTTTTATAAAGCAAAGATGTTCAATCCCATATGGCTCTTCATGCAGCGTAATTGATTTTGGAAAATTTTGATCCTGATATAAGATGGACCTTATGTAAGTATAAGATGATTTTTGAAAACCATTGATTTTGGAAATGAATTGGTTGATTTAAATTATATTGATTTAGAAACTTGTATTATTTTCTAAATTTATTATTTTGGAAACTTTGAAACTGAAGATATTTGATTTGGAAGAATAATTTGGTGAAAGCGTATATGATTTTGAAAATGGTATTGATATTGAAACAAATTGAAATTTGACAACCTTGTGTTACTAAATACTTGATTTGGGAGTTACCGAACTTATATAAAATTGATTTGTATAAGTATGAAGTTGATTCGAAAACTATTGATTTTGGAAAGTATTCGATTTGAAAATGAAATCTTATATATAATGGACTTTATATAAGTATGATATTTGAAAGTGATTTGAAAAGGTACTATATGATACATATTTTCGAAGTAAAGATATGGAAAGTGCCTTCTGCTTGATATCCGCTTTGTGGCCACATTGTGGATTCATTCTATCGATATTATTTCTCTTATTTGGTTTTTCCGGATATGATACTCGAGTGTCCATCGAATTCCATGGTGATCTCCATGGTCTTACGAGCGCGACTGCATAGCGTAATTCGCAAGGGCTGCGAGATCCTACGGGTAAGGATATTTCCTGGGGGATCCAGGCGTAACCATTGTGTATCTGCGATCTATTGGGTTGCTTGGTAGCGTAATCAGCAAGCGCTGCGAGAGCCTACGGGTATGGATGTTTCCTGGGGGATCCAGGCGTAACCAGTGTGTATCTGCGGTACTACCAGTATTCATGGCGTAATCACAGGGCTGGGGGGACGATATAAACCAGTTTGAAATCTATAACCACGGGTATACTTCTTTGTGGACCATTTGATTTCTTGGTGATTGTTTTGATGCACACATTAACACTATTATTTGCATTATTTAATTTAATATGGACATTTCCATGATAGCATTTATTTCTGCTTAATTGATGGTTTAACGGATCCTTAAAGGATGGGCGATCCTAAGCACCCTTTAAGTTATTGTGCATTGCTATTACAGTTCACTTGAGTTGGTTTACATTGTATAAGTATGTATGTCCTGACTCGAGTGTTTGTGTAACAGCCCGGAATTTTCGAACCCGAAAATTCCAGATAGTTAGGAAAAGAAGACTGGACATATATAATCAACATGTCCAGATAGCCCGGAATTACACTTTAATACATCAGAGTTACAACATATACACAAACACTGGACATATATAATCAACATGTCCAAATATACAACAATATATCATAGCGGAAACACTCCATACGTTCCTGCCATCCAGCTCGCCTCCCGAGCTCCAGAACGTCCTTACCTGAAAATCTGTAATACTCGGTCTGACCCGAGCATTACAACAAAGTAACACCCGGGTCAGGCTGGAAACTAGCATGAGTAAACCATATAATTTGAATTACTAAGTTAAAACCATAAAGAAAACCCGGGCAATTCGTATTTCCCTACGAGTTCTTTACTTGTTATGCTCAACATTTATTTCACAATTCAATCCCTAAGTACCCTTACTTAGTTTAAATGGTCCACTCATTTAAATTTATCCCATTCAGCCTATTGATTTCACATATCAATATATAAAGAGTTATAGTAGATTTCAAATCGAAGTGGTTTCTTCGAATCCCAAGTCACCTTAACCCAAGTTATTCAAGTGGAATACAGTTCAAACTTTAAATACAGGGTGTCACCTTTATACAGTAATTCATCATCGATAGATACCCACATTATCACAGTTTAAACCAAACATATCATATCACATAGCATTACAAATCACATATCAGAGATATCAACTAATCTAAGGCATACAATATCATTCAATTATTCATAAGCAAGATTAATTTGTCCTACCATTTCTAATTAATTTAAAATAAATTAAATTTATTACCTCAATTACTATTAAACCTGCTTACTTAATACTAATTAATTACAAACCATTAATTAATCATCCCTTAATTATCCTCTTTAATTACATTAAGTAATTAGCCTTTATTTAATAACACAATTTAATTAATCTCCACCCATTCACATTAATCATATTTATCCTTAATTAATTACTCAAATTAATTATCCTATAATCACTTACATTGATTACTTATCCTTTAATTAATCATACTCATTTATTAACTAATCCTTAATTAATTACTTAATTAATTAAATCCTTTAATTAATTACACCAAGTAATTAATCCTTAATTACTTCATTAAGTAATTATCATTAAATAAATCACATTTAGTAATTACCCATTAATTACCCTCCTTAATGAATGTCATTAAGCAATTATCCTTAAATACAAAGTAATCAATACCTAATTACTTTTATAATTAATTAATTAACCTTAATTAACTAATTAATTACCTCTTAATTATTAATTAATAAAACTTAATTATTAATTAACAACCTTAATTACA
Organism: Allium fistulosum; assembly: GCA_030737815.1. Lineage (NCBI taxonomy): Eukaryota > Viridiplantae > Streptophyta > Magnoliopsida > Asparagales > Amaryllidaceae > Allium > Allium fistulosum. The sequence continues at coordinate 329,906,513 of CM060908.1, forward strand.
AATTAAATAAATCCATAATTACCTATTAATCAATTCTTAATTACCATTTGATTTATCTTTAATTATCTTTTGATTAATCCATTAATAAATCTTTAATTATAGATTAATCATCCTTTAAGTATTAATTAATAAAACCTAATTATTAATTAATAAATCTTTATTATGTACTTCTTAATTACCATTTGATTAATCACTTAAAACCCTTAACTGTTAATTAATAAATCCTTGATCATTAACTAATTTAATTAATTAACCAATCTTTGATTATCTCATTAATCATCAAACTTTAATTAAGTTTTTAAGATGAAAACATTTCCTTTATTAATTACCTAATTACATTTCAAATTAAGTTTGAAAATAACTTAAGAATTTAACTTAATACCTTTATGTTAAACAAATTATACAACTTAATTTATTCAAAACATTCATTACAAAGAAATGAATTTTCAAGAAGTTGATTTAACTTGATTATTTAAAATTTAAAAACTTACTCTTTATTTAAATTTAAAAAAAACTGGTTTAAACATTAACTTTGGGTCTAACCCATATGTACTTAAATCAAAACCAAGTACATATTCATCTTTTCTTTTTATAAAAGAGTTTGGTTTAAATTTTAAAACTATTTAGTTTAAATTTTAAAACTGTTTAAAAAAAACTTAACAATTTCACTCAAATCTCGCGTACGACCCCAGAGACAACTCGAGCCAAAACTCTTCTACTCCGAGACCCTCATCGAGAAAACCAACGAACCCAAACCCAGACATCACTGACACAACTGTGCACCCTGCACCACCCACGATGAACTTCCGATCACCGCCAGAACTTCCGACACATCGACGATCACTCCAGCAACCCATCACGATCGTCAAAACACCACCACAAGCCATGATCCCAAATCAAACTATCCAGTTGAAACTGGAACTCAAACCACTGCCAGAAAAAGCCTCGCCCCAATGATTCTGACCACCGGAGATTGAACCACCTCATCCACGCCTTATCGAACTCCTATGCAACCAATCCCCACAACCTCAAGACACTCGATCCATCAGAGATGAAGAAATGATCCCCAAACAGACCTTCAACCAAACTAGGTTTCATAACAAAATCGAACAACCCTCAACGCCATGGTGGATTAACCACCTTCCAGACAATTTTGCCCACACACCTGATCATTCATCTAGCTCCAGGGAGAACTACGACCACCAGATAAAACCCAGTCACCAGAAAATCCCAAAACTCCAAACTCTGGTCATCTAAGAACTACACCCTCATTACAATTCTAAAAACTGTAATTTTTGTTTTAAAAATCTTAATTTCCATAGATGATTCAAGACATAATCTTGAATCGGTAAAATACAACATTTGGTTTTACATGTTTTAAAGATTTCTACTGTTATTTCCCAAATACAAGCATATTTCACTTACATACTTGTTTATATTTTTAGTACTTAGATTATACTAAAACTAATCTATTTTGTTTTTGATCCAAGTGCTATCAGTGATTAAATAAAAAGATATGGATTTTGATAATTTGGTAAACAATAAAACCTGGAAATAGAGATACAAGCACATGCACAGTTCAAATCAGATGCATATACACAACATTTTGTACTTATACACACACACACACACACATATGCAAAGCACTTTCAACACAACAATTCACATGCAACTACTTTCATTTACTTAAGATTTTTATGAAAATGTTTACTCACCATTTTGGAAGAATCAGAGAAGCCTGGGTCTTCTCTAGAAATTTGAATTTGCTTCCTGTTCTTGATTCTTTTACTGTTGCTTTTAATTTAAAAACTGAGTTGATCCTTGTTTTGCTTAAAAATTTTACTTCTCATTTTTTTTCGAGTGGTATAAACTAGGCAAGGATGAGTAAGTATATATATATAAAGGAGGAAGTGTATCAAGTAAGCAACCAGTAGCTACAAACCTGGTACAGGCTGAGATACATTTTATTTGATCTTATCCTTTGCTTGCCTTTATTTTGTTTGCTACGTTGACTTGATAAATGTAACGACCCGGAATTTTGGACCATTCGCATCCATTATAAGTGCATAGGCAGACACACATGCCGGAATTGAATTGCTCAAAATACCGCGTTGTTAATTTAAATTTGGCAAAACTGAACATATACAGTAAATAAATAATCACAGATCACAGACACAGAGTAATAATTTTTGCAGCGGAAATAAAAGAGATAGTAGTTCATGAAGCTACTATATGAATATATAAAAATACATCAGAGTTAAACCAGATACAATGGAAGAGTAATATGATACATAAGATAAAAAGCAGAATACATCACTGGAATCATCGAATACTGAAAGCAGAATAGATGGCTGGATCTTCAAGCAAAGCTCCAACTTCAAAGGTGAGTCTTGGATACTGGTACACTCGGTCTGACCCGAGCGTAAAGCAAAACACAAAACACTCGAGTCAGGATTAACATTCTTATATTAATAAATCCAACTCAAGTGAAATAGCAATTGAAATACAAGTAACTCAAAGGATGTTTGGAATAACCATCCTTTAAGGATCCGTTAAACTATCTACTAGGTAGTAATGTACGCTAAGTAGATAATGTCTATCAGTAATATAAAAAGATATCAAAATAGCGTTAAGTCATGGCCCATTCCACCCTTAACACATTTTTATTCCCAAAAGCATATACAAGACCGTAGTTTCCCCAAAACCGGAAGTCACCAGAGGGCAATCCATATACTAAAGGTACAAACCAAAATCGTAGTGGTCGCGTATAAATGGAATACAAGTATGACAAGGCACATGAGGCAATACCCAAGGTAGTGATACTACCGTTCGCCTGATCCGGACTGGTGAGAACGCAACGCCGCGGCGCCCGCAACACCGTAAAACAACACTCCCAAAATCAAGGGTGCACCAATCGACAACAAGTATAAGTAGTTCGAAGAAGTGTGTCCACTTGAGGTAGCTAATCCTCCATTGGCCCGGCACAGCTCCTGTTTTAGTCATTTCCAATTTGACACAAGTGTCAAGGCTATCCATTGTCGTTCTCTTTCTTCAGTCATCACGTACATCATTCCAACCACTTCATTCTGGATCATCACTCCGCGTATAGTTATTAAAGTGGTTTTCGGTTTAGATAGAGAGTATATCCATAACCGACTCCGGTCTCTTTAATAACTTTCGTAATTATTACACCGATTGGTCGTTTGTTTATTTCAAAACCAAATCAATTTCAATTCAATTAGAATTCGTAAATCAACATTTCATTTGTCTTTCTAAACCAATTTCCAATATTTACGTTTCAAAACTTCCAAATTCACAATTTCAAAATCTTATAATTCAATTTCAATCTTTATTTAAAACAATTCAAATATTGATTCAAGTTCGCAAACAAGTTTCATTCTGAAATCATTTAAATAAATTTAATTTAACATTCAAATCAATTTAAACTCATTTATCAATTTCATTCAATATTCGTTAAGTTACTTTATCATTCAAAACAATTTCTATTAAATTTCCAATTCATTAAGTCAATTCTTAAGTTCAACTTCATTAAATCAAACTTTACAATTTTGAATTTAAACTAAATTCGTCAAATCAATTCTTTCAATTACAAGTCTTACATTAATTCCAAAATATCACATTTTCATTTCTTGTTAAAGAAATTCCATTTCACTTATTTACTTTCTTAAATAATTTTCCAAAACTTACTTAATCAAGAAAGCTCAATTTCAATTATTTACGAAGTAAAATTCACTTATTCAAAAGTTCGATTTTACTTATTAAAGAGTTCAATTCAATTTAATCATTAAAAATCCAATCTTATTTAATTATTAAATAATTCAAAACTTAATTATTAAATAATTTCAAAGTTAATAATTTCAGACTTAATTATAATTTCAAACTTAATTATTAAATCATTTCAAACTTAATTCAATCATTTCTCAAATTAAACAACATTATTTCATCAATTACATTGTTAATATTTTGTTTCAGATTATTCAATATTAACATTTTCCTTTCATTAAATTCAAATTTCAACTTTATTTCAAAACCATATTATTTATTCAAACAAAATCTTCGTTTATTTTAAATCAATTTATTGACCAATCGGGTTTTATTTAATTTTCTATCCTAGGTCAAAGTTCAATTTTGGTATTTATCATTTCAACCCGATTCCAATTCAATTCAAAATCAAAGCATAGCAAAGGGAACTTGCAGTGTGATAACTGGGATGGTGTCAAAGTAAATAAACAAGCAATAACATCAATCAATATCAATCCAAAAATCAATTCAAATAATCCCGAAATAATCGTATTAATTCACATTGTTGTTTGTGCAAATTAATATAATTTTTTCTAGAATCTACACTATCATTTCATGTAGATTAAAGATTATTACACTAATTATTCATACGGTTCTTCACTTGTCATTCGACTTCAATTTTTAACACTACAACAATTAATCTAATATACATTCAACGGTTCAAAATGTAATTATCACTATACTACATGTCAATCAATTTAACAATTAAAAGGGGTCATATTCACTAATCAAATTTAACATATAAATCAGTTTTAAAATCGTTAACTATCCTATATCCATTTCAATTTGGCATACAATTTATCATTTAACACTAACAATTTGACGTCCAATATAAACATCAACAATCAATCAATTATCAGCCAAACTGTATTATCATCGCATAAATAATTAACAGATAATGGTGTCAGATGTCACAGGTGAACTGATACAGGTAATAGCATATATAACAGTGTAATTAACTAACAGCAGCATATTTCAATTGTCGTTTCAATTGAAATCAAATTTATTAAATAAGAGAACGTTAATCGTGAGTGAGTGCTCACCTTTCGAGGCTAGAGAACGATGGAAAGCAACTACGGAAAAGAGCGATACAATGGACACTGGCACGAAATCCAGGACGACAAAATAGTTAGCTGTGACAAGCACGAACAGATTTTAACACGATAATCTCGACGAAAACGAATATATATATATATACATATATATATATATATATATGATTCAAAAGGTTTAATTATAGCAAATATAGATAACAATGTAAAGGAAGAAAGCTCTGACAGCCGAAGATAAAAGGACATCCTATACTAATATATAAATGTGCATACGCAACCAACCCATACATTGAACATTATACATTTTTTTTACAAATAAAACGAAAACATAGTAATAATAATAATATAAAAGTATAATAGACACAGTATACTATTTTCGAAATTTAAATACTTACTTATATCTACACCTAGGAATAGGCTATATTGGAAAGTATAATAGGCACGTCATTTATTATATATGTGAGACCTTTACATATACATTCCCAGTTCAAGGCACTTATAAAATCAACCCCTTATGCAACTGTCACGTGCACAATTTGAAATCTACTCAGGCTTCAATTATATTGGAAATGGGTTTGCATCACAAATATGGGTTAAAACATGTATATACTAGATTAAATATATACTCATGATCCTATTCATACAAATTTTGTTATATAACTTTATATGTAACCATATATATTTACAGTAAAACAACAAACTTCTATAACTTATATACTAAGACATGTACATATTATAAACGTATGTAAATTAGATTAATATATAAACAAGATAACTCATTACTGATATATTGAACTTACATTATTATTTTACAAATTATATCAATACCTTGAAAAAATATAATTACAGTAAACATGTTATTTCAAAAACTATACTTATACGTGCAGATCCAAAACAAAATATACAGGTAACTACATATACATACAACTACTTACAATATATATATATATCTACCATGGAATATTATACTTAATAGAAAGTATACCTTAGAGATAGGTTGTAATATCCCGGAAATTTTAACAATATCAATTTAATAATCTGTTAAATAATTAAATTGATATGGATAATCTTTGATAATAAGATTTGAATTTAATTTAATAATCTGATTAAATTAGTATTTAATTGATGATTTTATCTTTTAAAAGTTAATAAGAAATTTCTATTTGAATATATATATTTATTTGTATATATTTTAAATAGAAGTTTTGGGCAAATTGGAAATTTATATTTAATTTAATCTGGACTTTTCAAAGATATTTAAATAAGTAATTTTATAGTTTTAAAATACTTTAAGAAAATATTTTAAATTGGTTAAGATATATTTTACTTAAGTTTAAATAAATAAGATTTACAAAAATAGTTTGTTTTATTTCTTTTTAAATATTTCTTGATAATATAATCTCTTGTTTAAATTATAAAATATGTTATTTTCAAATAACAAGTATAATGTATTATTTTTAATATGTATGAATTTTAATGCTAAAAGGAATTGTTATTTTAAATTGAATAAATAGTGTATGTAAATATATATAACTTAACTTTTAAATTGAATCTTAGGATTTAATTTTATTTAAATTTGAATTTAAAGTTTTGAAGTTCAAAAGAATAAATATTTAAATTGTTGGATATTATAAACTTATATTTTTAAAATATAATTAGTTTTTGGTTTCTCTTTAAAAAGATATATATATATATATATATATATATATATATATATAGATAAGTGATTAAATAAATAAGAAAAGGGCTTTTTAATTACTTTTAAAATAAATAGAATTATGAATAAATACTTAAAAGACAAGTGTCATTTATCTAAAGCCTTTGTAAAACATGTGTAATTTAAGTAACAAATGTATAGGACAAGTGACCTTAATTATTTTTATTTTCTTTTATTTTTATAAATCATAAATTTACTTACATATGAACATTTGCATATCTTCATTTCATTCTTTCTATTTCTCCTTTTCAAAACAATATAACTAAAAACCTCTTTCTCTAAACAAATCTGAAACAAATCAGTAATCCATATTCCTCAAAACAATTCTCTAAACAAATCTGAGATTAAAATCAGTAATCAAATGCTTCAAACCAAATCAAAGAAACCAGTCTGCAATTTTCTAATTCAAGGGAAATCAAATCCCTGTAACCAAGTTGCAATCTGAAATCAAAACCCTGATGCATTCTTTTCAAATCTGCATCATCTTCAAAAAGCCTGTCTTCATTTTCAATTTGGAAACAACTCAAAGCCAGCCTGCAATTCTTTTCAACATCAAAGTCTGTCTGCCTTCATTTTTCTTCAACCTGGAAACATGCATGTAGTTTAAATCAGTAAAGCTTCAACAACTAAAGTTAAAAATCAAATTCAAGAAGCATTCAAGTTAAAGTCTTCAAGAGATAAAAACTGCCTCTGTTTCATCTTTGTTTAAGGTGAGTAACTTTTAAACTTAAAGTAAAATAGGGTTGCATGTTGAATCTCTGTCATATATATATGTATTGATGTATGAATATAAGTGCATTTTCCTGTTTATATATATATGGATGAATTGTGTGCATATGTGACTGTGCTCTGTTATTGCTTTTGTTTGCCAGACCCAATTCCATTTAAAAGTTTGAACCACTTGATCTAGATTTTGTTAGGACTTGATTTACAAACCAGGAGTGTTTAAAATAGTGTAGATTAAGTTTAAAAACTTAAAATTTGTTAAATCAAATCTGGTATTGCTGTAAAGCCAGGATATCAAAATATGTTGAATAATATGAAAACTTCAAATTGAGAAATAGATAGATTCAGTATGAGGAATTAAAAACTAAAATCAAAACATGATTTTTAGAACAAAAATTTGGATTTTTAGTTAAGAGGGTATGGTGCAGTTCTGTGTTGAACAGAAAATGGAAATAAGGAATTTTTGGGTGATCTCGGGAATTTGAAGTGTCGAGTTTCTTCTGGTAGGTGGAGGAATAGTCAGTATTGCCAAGAAAAATATTGGGTGGCGTTGCAGTTCATCATGGTGGCTGCGGTGATGAGATTTTGCCAGTAGCCCTAGCTTAAACTAGGCCTCTTGTTTGAGTCAGAACTACCTGTAGGAATGATCGAGTGATGTGAGGTTTGGGTAGAGGGAAGTATGGCCATTGACGAGATGATGGTCGGAGTCGCTGCTATCCTGGTGGACGGAGGGCCGTGAATGTGGCATTGACAGGTTAGAGATTAAAGAGGGGAAACTGTTCCAGGTTTTGGTTTTAGGCTCGAGTTTGATTTCGACTTAGTTTCGTTGATCGAGTGATGGGATTCTGGCATAGGAAGGATCGTCGAGATGGTGACGTCGTCGTTGATGATCGGAGTTGCCGCTGGTGGATGTGCACGTACACACGATTGGATATCTGGTGAATCTGGATACAGAGGGGTATGTTCGAGTTCTTCTCGTGATTTTTCCGAGTGATGTTCGAAGAAATGGGAGAGGCGACTCGAAGTATTTGGAGCTGGAGTGTTGGACTCAAGTGGCAGAGAAGGACTCGAGATTTTTGAGTGTTTTTGCGAGGGAGACTCGGGGAATTTAGGGTTGCGACTCGAAGTGATTTAGTGGTGACTCGAGTACTTTTAGTGTTGCCAGGTTTTTATACCTGTCAGTTTGAAATTTAAATCTAATTTAAATTTTGAAGCAATAGTTAATCAGTAAATCAAAGTTTGATTTATAAAGACAAGTTTAGTTTTAAACTTTAATATTAGATAATTAGTTTATGAATTTAAATGTTTAAATAGGTTAAGTGTAGATATGTTTAAATGTTAAATCTAAGAAGAAATTTGATTTAAGTTCTTTTAAAAACTTCTTAGAAAATATAAGATTTTTAAGTAAAAGTTTTTAAATTGGTTAAAAACTTAGTTAAAAATAAATTGGTATTCATTTTAAATACAACATTTAAAATGAAATTTAAAAATAGAGTTGAAATGGATGTTTCAAATATGAATGGTAAATGATAACTTGTTTATCAATAAGAATAAAGTTTATCTTAAAATAATTAAAGACTTGTGTTTATTTAATTTATTAGGAGATTTAATAGATAATTAATTTAATTTGATTAATTAATCATTTGGATTAATTAAATAGGTAATTAAAGGATTAAACTAATTTATTTATGATTAAGATAAATTAATTAGGGATGATTAATTTGTAGTTAGGAATTATAAATTAGAGTATTAATTAATGGTTAGGAATTAATTAATAAGTAATTAAATATTAATTAAGTTATGGTTAACACTTAATTAATTTAGTAATTAGAGATTAATAAAATAGTTATTAAGATTTATTAATTTAGAATTAATAATAATTAATATAAGTTAATTACTTAAGGAAAGTAATTAAATAATAGTTAATGAAGTCATTAACTATGGGTTATTAAATAATGAATTAATAGGATTAATTTTGATAATTAATTAGTTAAATTAATTTAAGAATAATCATTTATGAAATTGTTTAAATGTAATTACTTATTGGAAGTAATTAAGAATTAATTACTTATTGTAATTAATTGAAGTTAATTTGATTTAGTTAAATTAATTAATTAAGTTTAATTAATTTAGAATAATCAAGAGATGATTTGATAATAATTACTTAATGTAATTATTAAGGTAAGTTTATTTAGAGAAGTAAATAATAAGATAATTACTGGAAGTAATTAGTTGAATAAATGATTTTATTAATAGAAGTAATTTGAGTTAATTACTTTGAATAATTAATCAAGGGATTAATTAAGAAATTAATTAAGGAAGTAATTAATTTAGTTAGTGAAAGTAATTAAGGGTAGTTAATTACTGATTGAAGATTAATCAAAAGTGATTAATAAATGTTGTTTAATTAAAGGTTAATTACTTAATGTAATTAATTTAATTAAGTAATTAATAATTAAGTTGTAATTAAGGATCATTAATTAATATAATTAATGATGTAATTAAGATTGGTTAATTAAGTAATAATTAATAAATAAAGTAATTAATCAATGTAATTAATTAAGGATTAATGTAATTAATTATAGTTGATTAAATTAATTAATTTTAGTTAATTAATTAATTTTAGTTAATTAATTAATGAAGTAATTAAAGGTTAATTACTATAAGTGGTTAAGGATAATTAAGTTAAGTAATTAATTGAAATAAATTACTTAGATATAATTAAAAGATAATTAATCAAGATGATTAATTGAAATGAATTATTAGAGGATAATTAATTAATTAAATTGTAATTAATTAATGGTTAAGTAAGAAGGATTTATAAAATGAAGTAATTAATTTAATTCTTTAAATTAATTAAAAGATAATATAAATCATTACTTATGAATGGGTGATAGTATTGAATACTTGGCATTGATTGATATCTCTAATGAGATATATGCTGTGTGATATGGATGTTAGTTGAATTGTGATGATAATATGGATTATCTGATAATGTTGATTATCTGTTGTGAATTATCTTTCTTTGTGTATAAAGATAATAAATTAAATTGTTTTAACCTTTAAAACAACTTGGCCTTAAAAGATACGTTTTGGATTTCGATGAGACCGGGATCGGGTTTCCGTATACCGGATTTCCAGGTCTGGAGACCCGAATACCACATCGATCCAAATTAACGATAGGTCGTGAATCAAGTGAAGATGAAGATTCAGAGTGCAAGGGTTATTGTCGTTAACTCTGAGGGTGATTCCAAAATGAGTGTAACGAGATAATGCCTTCGGTTTCGTTCGAACCCGGAACGAACTTGTATGGATTGAATGCTTTCAGCACATCGTCAGGTGGACGATGAGCATTCTAAGATAGATGTGTTCTTTTTAAAGGTAATCGTGACCTCAAGCCTCACAAACCGGGAATGGCTAAAACAGGGGAGGTGCAGCAAGGTTAGTGGGTAGCACCCAAGTAGGACAAGGTTACCTCTGTCTAGATGTCCCTTTCTATTTTCGACTTAGTGGTGCGGTTGCTGATCCCAACCGTGAGGTATCTTGTGCGGGAATTATCCAGTAAGGGATGTTCCGACCTTGTGTTGCAGGGGATTGGGAGTGATCCTCGGTACGGTGATCTAGGCCACGTACTGTGATGGGCGGTACCCCGGTAGCCCTGCCATTGTATGGAATCCAAACTCCAATAAGTGCCGTACGTATTAGTTGTGCCCAACTATGTTGGAATGTGAGATGTAAGCATTTCAGCTATTTCTATATTTTACTTGAAAACCCTAGACCCTATTATAATACAATCGAATTTCCTATCAAATGTTTTGGTTAGCGTAAGGTAAAAACTTACCCATGTTTATGTGTGGGAAGTCTTACGTGATACCTTTTCTTTCAAAAGGTTTTGAAGTTAAGCAAGTTTAACCTGTTACTCACACCAGACCCATGTCTGACCCAAGTTGTTTATTTCTGTTTTATAAACCCTTGGGTACTCAAATTTTTTTACGAGTAGCCAAGGGATTCAGGTTTAGCCTTGACGAATTGTGGAGGAGCAATGGAGCAGGAGGCTTCAGCGTTGTAGATATAGATAGTAGTTTCCGCTGTGTTGATCTTATTTAGATCTTTGTTTTGTATTGAGTTGTAATAACTAGACAGATGTTTATAACTGTCTAGTATATGATGTGTAATCTGTGTAACTCTGATAAGTGTTGTATATGATACTATGTAATAGTTATGTGATATATTATATTTTGTTCGTTTCCGCTGTGAGTATTTATGTTTGTTTCTTTTCTCTTCTTCTTCATTTCTATTTTCTATCCCTTTCTTTCTTATTAACGATGCGACTTTCTATGGAGAGAAAGTCGTGGTCGTTACAGTGGTATCAGAGCATAGGTTGAGCGAATGCCTAAGCTTTTGGTTAAGTGAATATCAGAACACTAGGTTGAGTGAATACCTAGGTTCGGAAGGATTGTTCATTAGAAATAGGATCTGTAACAACCTGTTTGAGTCCGAGTGTATATATATATATATATATATGAGAGCGCGTATTTGTTAGTTATATAAAATGGTTTTATATTGTGTTAATTGATCGGTTGAGTGGTATATGGATTCTGGTCAATACGAGTAGCTAACGTTATTGATAGGGATCTCTAAACACTTGAACCAGGCCAACGGACACAATATTGTTTTAAAGAGGTAAATGAAATAATTTTACCCAGAAATAATTTCTATATAAAAAGTATCATTTTAAATATATATATCTATTCTACCTATTTGTTGGGTTACCCATACAGGTTTTCCAATATAGGATATAAAGGTAGATAGGGTAGTGGTGTGTGTAACACGACTACCAATGGTTGGAGTTTGAATGTTGAGGTTGGAAGTGTATCTGTCGAGACTGTAGACCCAATACCGTCTCGAGTAAGCTTTGCTGTGGTAAAGGATTTCATCGATCTCCGAAGGAAACTGTAATGGTTCGGAGTTTATCTTTGAAGTTTGGATGAGTAAAGTTGGATCTGTCGGTTGAACAGAAGCGAGTGATGGTACCTTGATAACTCAGGTAATAGTAGCTGTATGATGAGATACAGTGACGATGGATGTTCCCGAAGATGTTTTCTTTGGAACAAGATTAAGGAAGTGTGAATGCTTCGGTGTTGTGGCTGAGTTCAGCATGAAGTTTCTGCTTTGGTTTGGAGTCCGAGTTTCTCGAAGAGCTTTGGATAAGAGCATCAGTGTCAGCAGTGCAGCTCGGAGCATTCTGTGATGGCAGGAAGTTTTCTGGATGAGCAGTTTTTCTGGAAGTGAAGTTCAGAAGCAGCAGAGTGGATCCATTTCTTCGATAAATTGGATAAATAAGTGTAAGCTGTTCTGATTGGTAAAGAGAGAACAGTCTGTTTGGAATTAGGATGGGTTGATCGCAAAAGTGACTTGCGATTGTTTGAGTGTTCTCTTAGGTTGTCAGAATTTTTCTGGATGTCTTCAGAGAAGTCAGGAGTTGTCCGCATCTGAAGGTTGAGTTTTCTTATCGACTGGATTCCAGGATTGATACCGGTGGTTCAGTCTAGTGGAAGGATGTTTCCTAGAGATGGAGTTGGTGAAGCAGCTCAAGTTTTGCTGGAGTATCTGAGTTTTATTTATGGATCAGTGAACCTTATTTCTGGAATAAGTTGTCCAGTCTGTGTTTGTGTCCTACTTCAGATCAGAATTGAGCAGCGAAAGCAGTTTGGAGTGTATCTCTGGATGGGAGAAGTAAGTTTGGAATCTACTGATAGTTGTGAAGTAGGGTTGTGTTTTGGATCTCTTCTATGTTCTGATTTAGATAAGTTTTTGGTCTTCGAAATTGAATTGCCAGTTTGGATAATTTGAATTCATTGAGTTTTACGTATCTCTGAGGGAGTACGTATTTGATCTATCTTTGGTTTTGGAATCAGCAGTTCAGGAAGTTTGGTAGTTGAGTCAGACTCGTCTGTAGTCTGATATCCTGTTTAGTTCTGTAGACCTAGATGAGTAGGAGATCTATAGCTTAGTAGTATTGATAGTTTAGATTGTTTGTAGAGCGAGTATCCCGGTATATATATATATACTTGGGGAAACTCGAGGTATTTTATCTAGAATTTAGTCTAGATAGATAGAATTGTTTGATTGAATGATTTGGTTGCTATGGTTGCTAGCATATGGATGATAGTAGATGCTTGTGTTTTAAATTAAAATCTTTAATAAGATTATTAAATTACCTTTGTTTAAATTTCGGGGACGAAATTATTTTAAGGGGGAAGGAATGTAATATCCCGGAAATTTTAACAATATCAATTTAATAATCTGTTAAATAATTAAATTGATATGGATAATCTTTGATAATAAGATTTGAATTTAATTTAATAATCTGATTAAATTAGTATTTAATTGATGATTTTATCTTTTAAAAGTTAATAAGAAATTTCTATTTGAATATATATATTTATTTGTATATATTTTAAATAGAAGTTTTGAGCAAATTGGAAATTTATATTTAATTTAATCTGGACTTTTCAAAGATATTTAAATAAGTAATTTTATAGTTTTAAAATACTTTAAGAAAATATTTTAAATTGGTTAAGATATATTTTACTTAAGTTTAAATAAATAAGATTTACAAAAATAGTTTGTTTTATTTCTTTTTAAATATTTCTTGATAATATAATCTCTTGTTTAAATTATAAAATATGTTATTTTCAAATAACAAGTATAATGTATTATTTTTAATATGTATGAATTTTAATGCTAAAAGGAATTGTTATTTTAAATTGAATAAATAGTGTATGTAAATATATATAACTTAACTTTTAAATTGAATCTTAGGATTTAATTTTATTTAAATTTGAATTTAAAGTTTTGAAGTTCAAAAGAATAAATATTTAAATTGTTGGATATTATAAACTTATATTTTTAAAATATAATTAGTTTTTGGTTTCTCTTTAAAAAGATATATATATATATAGATAAGTGATTAAATAAATAAGAAAAGGGCTTTTTAATTACTTTTAAAATAAATAGAATTATGAATAAATACTTAAAAGACAAGTGTCATTTATCTAAAGCCTTTGTAAAACATGTGTAATTTAAGTAACAAATGTATAGGACAAGTGTCCTTAATTATTTTTATTTTCTTTTATTTTTATAAATCATAAATTTACTTACATATGAACATTTGCATATCTTCATTTCATTCTTTCTATTTCTCCTTTTCAAAACAAGATAACTAAAAACCTCTTTCTCTAAACAAATCTAAAACAAATCAGTAATCCATATTCCTCAAAACAATTCTCTAAACAAATCTGAGATTAAAATCAGTAATCAAATGCTTCAAACCAAATCAAAGAAACCAGTCTGCAATTTTCTAATTCAAGGGAAATCAAATCCCTGTAACCAAGTTGCAATCTGAAATCAAAACCCTGATGCATTCTTTTCAAATCTGCATCATCTTCAAAAAGCCTGTCTTCATTTTCAATTTGGAAACAACTCAAAGCCAGCCTGCAATTCTTTTCAACATCAAAGTCTGTCTGCCTTCATTTTTCTTCAACCTGGAAACATGCATGTAGTTTAAATCAGTAAAGCTTCAACAACTAAAGTTAAAAATCAAATTCAAGAAGCATTCAAGTTAAAGTCTTCAAGAGATAAAAACTGCCTCTGTTTCATCTTTGTTTAAGGTGAGTAACTTTTAAACTTAAAGTAAAATAGGGTTGCATGTTGAATCTCTGTCATATATATATGTATTGATGTATGAATATAAGTGCATTTTCCTGTTTATATATATATGGATGAATTGTGTGCATATGTGACTGTGCTCTGTTATTGCTTTTGTTTGCCAGACCCAATTCCATTTAAAAGTTTGAACCACTTGATCTAGATTTTGTTAGGACTTGATTTACAAACCAGGAGTGTTTAAAATAGTGTAGATTAAGTTTAAAAACTTAAAATTTGTTAAATCAAATCTGGTATTGCTGTAAAGCCAGGATATCAAAATATGTTGAATAATATGAAAACTTCAAATTGAGAAATAGATAGATTCAGTATGAGGAATTAAAAACTAAAATCAAAACATGATTTTTAGAACAAAAATTTGGATTTTTAGTTAAGAGGGTATGGTGCAGTTCTGTGTTGAACAGAAAATGGAAATAAGGAATTTTTGGGTGATCTTGGGAATTTGAAGTGTCGAGTTTCTTCTGGTAGGTGGAGGAATAGTCAGTATTGCCGAGAAAAATATTGGGTGGCGTTGCAGTTCATCGTGGTGGCTGCGGTGATGAGATTTTGCCAGTAGCCCTAGTTTAAACTAGGCCTCTTGTTTGAGTCAGAACTACCTGTAGGAATGATCGAGTGATGTGAGGTTTGGGTAGAGGGAAGTATGGCCATTGACGAGATGATGGTCGGAGTCACTGCTATCCTGGTGGACGGAGGGCCGTGAATGTGGCGTTGACAGGTTAGAGATTGAAGAGGGGAAACTGTTCCAGGTTTTGGTTTTAGGCTCGAGTTTGATTTCGACTTAGTTTCGTTGATCGAGTGATGGGATTCTGGCATAGGAAGGATCGTCGAGATGGTGACGTCATCGTTGATGATCGGAGTTGCCGCTGGTGGATGTGCACGTACACACGATTGGATATCTGGTGAATCTGGATACAGAGGGGTATGTTCGAGTTCTTCTCGTGATTTTTCCGAGTGATGTTCGAAGAAATGGGAGAGGCGACTCGAAGTATTTGGAGCTGGAGTGTTGGACTCAAGTGGCAGAGAAGGACTCGAGATTTTTGAGTGTTTTTGCGAGGGAGACTCGGGGAATTTAGGGTTGCGACTCGAAGTGATTTAGTGGTGACTCGAGTACTTTTAGTGTTGCCAGGTTTTTATACCTGTCAGTTTGAAATTTAAATCTAATTTAAATTTTGAAGCAATAGTTAATCAGTAAATCAAAGTTTGATTTATAAAGACAAGTTTAGTTTTAAACTTTAATATTAGATAATTAGTTTATGAATTTAAATGTTTAAATAGGTTAAGTGTAGATATGTTTAAATGTTAAATCTAAGAAGAAATTTGATTTAAGTTCTTTTAAAAACTTCTTAGAAAATATAAGATTTTTAAGTAAAAGTTTTTAAATTGGTTAAAAACTTAGTTAAAAATAAATTGGTATTCATTTTAAATACAACATTTAAAATGAAATTTAAAATAGAGTTGAAATGGATGTTTCAAATATGAATGGTAAATGATAACTTGTTTATCAATAAGAATAAAGTTTATCTTAAAATAATTAAAGACTTGTGTTTATTTAATTTATTAGGAGATTTAATAGATAATTAATTTAATTTGATTAATTAATCATTTGGATTAATTAAATAGGTAATTAAAGGATTAAACTAATTTATTTATGATTAAGATAAATTAATTAGGGATGATTAATTTGTAGTTAGGAATTATAAATTAGAGTATTAATTAATGGTTAGGAATTAATTAATAAGTAATTAAATATTAATTAAGTTATGGTTAACACTTAATTAATTTAGTAATTAGAGATTAATAAAATAGTTATTAAGATTTATTAATTTAGAATTAATAATAATTAATATAAGTTAATTACTTAAGGAAAGTAATTAAATAATAGTTAATGAAGTCATTAACTATGGGTTATTAAATAATGAATTAATAGGATTAATTTTGATAATTAATTAGTTAAATTAATTTAAGAATAATCATTTATGAAATTGTTTAAATGTAATTACTTATTGGAAGTAATTAAGAATTAATTACTTATTGTAATTAATTGAAGTTAATTTGATTTAGTTAAATTAATTAATTAAGTTTAATTAATTTAGAATAATCAAGAGATGATTTGATAATAATTACTTAATGTAATTATTAAGGTAAGTTTATTTAGAGAAGTAAATAATAAGATAATTACTGGAAGTAATTAGTTGAATAAATGATTTTATTAATAGAAGTAATTTGAGTTAATTACTTTGAATAATTAATCAAGGGATTAATTAAGAAATTAATTAAGGAAGTAATTAATTTAGTTAGTGAAAGTAATTAAGGGTAGTTAATTACTGATTGAAGATTAATCAAAAGTGATTAATAAATGTTGTTTAATTAAAGGTTAATTACTTAATGTAATTAATTTAATTAAGTAATTAATAATTAAGTTGTAATTAAGGATCATTAATTAATATAATTAATGATGTAATTAAGATTGGTTAATTAAGTAATAATTAATAAATAAAGTAATTAATCAATGTAATTAATTAAGGATTAATGTAATTAATTAATTTTAGTTAATTAATTAATGAAGTAATTAAAGGTTAATTACTATAAGTGGTTAAGGATAATTAAGTTAAGTAATTAATTGAAATAAATTACTTGGATATAATTAAAAGATAATTAATCAAGTTGATTAATTGAAATGAATTATTAGAGGATAATTAATTAATTAAATTGTAATTAATTAATGGTTAAGTAAGAAGGATTTATAAAATGAAGTAATTAATTTAATTCTTTAAATTAATTAAAAGATAATATAAATCATTACTTATGAATGGGTGATAGTATTGAATACCTGGCATTGATTGATATCTCTGATGAGATATATGCTGTGTGATATGGATGTTAGTTGAATTGTGATGATAATATGGATTATCTGATAATGTTGATTATCTGTTGTGAATTATCTTTCTTTGTGTATAAAGATAATAAATTAAATTGTTTTAACCTTTAAAACAACTTGGCCTTAAAAGATACGTTTTGGATTTCGATGAGACCGGGATCGGGTTTCCGTATACCGGATTTCCAGGTCTGGAGACCCGAATACCACATCGATCCAAATTAACGATAGGTCGTGAATCAAGTGAAGATGAAGATTCAGAGTGCAAGGGTTATTGTCGTTAACTCTGAGGGTGATTCCAAAATGAGTGTAACGAGATAATGCCTTCGGTTTCGTTCGAACCCGGAACGAACTTGTATGGATTGAATGCTTTCAGCACATCGTCAGGTGGACGATGAGCATTCTAAGATAGATGTGTTCTTTTTAAAGGTAATCGTGACCTCAAGCCTCACAAACCGGGAATGGCTAAAACAGGGGAGGTGCAGCAAGGTTAGTGGGTAGCACCCAAGTAGGACAAGGTTACCTCTGTCTAGATGTCCCTTTCTATTTTCGACTTAGTGGTGCGGTTGCTGATCCCAACCGTGAGGTATCTTGTGCGGGAATTATCCAGTAAGGGATGTTCCGACCTTGTGTTGCAGGGGATTGGGAGTGATCCTCGGTACAGTGATCTAGGCCACGTACTGTGATGGGCGGTACCCCGGTAGCCCTGCCATTGTATGGAATCCAAACTCCAATAAGTGCCGTACGTATTAGTTGTGCCCAACTATGTTGGAATGTGAGATGTAAGCATTTCAGCTATTTCTATATTTTACTTGAAAACCCTAGACCCTATTATAATACAATCGAATTTCCTATCAAATGTTTTGGTTAGCGTAAGGTAAAAACTTACCCATGTTTATGTGTGGGAAGTCTTACGTGATACCTTTTCTTTCAAAAGGTTTTGAAGTTAAGCAAGTTTAACCTGTTACTCACACCAGACCCATGTCTGACCCAAGTTGTTTATTTCTGTTTTATAAACCCTTGGGTACTCAAATTTTTTACGAGTAGCCAAGGGATTCAGGTTTAGCCTTGACGAATTGTGGAGGAGCAATGGAGCAGGAGGCTTCAGCGTTGTAGATATAGATAGTAGTTTCCGCTGTGTTGATCTTATTTAGATCTTTGTTTTGTATTGAGTTGTAATAACTAGACAGATGTTTATAACTGTCTAGTATATGATGTGTAATCTGTGTAACTCTGATAAGTGTTGTATATGATACTATGTAATAGTTATGTGATATATTATATTTTGTTCGTTTCCGCTGTGAGTATTTGTGTTTGTTTCTTTTCTCTTCTTCTTCATTTCTATTTTCTATCCCTTTCTTTCTTATTAACGATGCGACTTTCTATGGAGAGAAATTCGTGGTCGTTACATAGGTAAATATATCAGATTTACCAAAACATACGAAAGGTGTTGTTATATAAAAATATATGTATACTTTATAAAATCACCAAGCAACCCAAAGTTTTGTATATATATAACAAGTATTATATGAATACAGTGGACTAGTCAAACAACATATAAAAGTTTATACTATATATATAACAACCACTTAAACATACTTATAGTTATACTATATCACTGCTATAAATAAACATATGAATGTACGTACGCAACAGAAGGGTGGTTCGGGCTCAGCAGTGAAGGAAGGAACTCGGGTTGGAGGAGGTGTTGCTGCTGTCACGCGTTACGAGGAAGATCGGGGCATGGGGAAGGATGGCTGTAGCTCTGGGGTTGGAGGGAGGCCGTACATGCTGCCGAGGGAAAGAGGTAACACGGAGACAGGCTAGGGTCGGCGATGGGATGGGCCGTGTAACAACCCTGTATTTTACAATTATTTTTAAATTGATATTTCCAGATTTAAAAAGCTTTATTTATGAAAAAGAATAAATTTTATTATTTTAAATATAAACTTTGATTTTGATATGGATTAGAATTCCAAATATGACTGAATAGAATAATTTTCCTAAAAGTGAATTTTGGTTAAAATAGTCAAACTTTGACTTTTAAATTTAAATTTTAAATATTTGAAATTATAAATTTTATCTTTTATTATGAAAATAGATTTAATAACATTTATACTACTTTTTGTTTCGTTGAAAACGGAGTTAAACTGCAAAAGATATGTACATTTCAATTTTGAGTATAAATTGTTTATTTTGCAATTTTTTTTATTTTAAATTGTATAAATTACTTTTTCTTTGTTATATTTTATTTTAAAAATGTGCTAATATGTTATTTGATGTATATTTTGTCTTTTAATATTTTTACAAATGATAATATAATTTTTCTAAAGTCTACTGAAATTGTTTTCTAATTTTAAAGCCTAATTTCTATTCTCTTTGCTATTTTCTTAATTTAATTATATATAATTAAAATTTATTTATTTATTTTATGCATTCACTCTTATTTGCTGTGTTTTACTTTATTTTATTCATTTTACATGTATTCAAATTAAAATAAATGTTTCCAAAGTGTATTGAGGTTATTTCTAAATTTTTAAAGCCTAGTTTGCAAATTTTAGCCATTTTCTTAATTTAAATGCTATATAATTAAAATTTAATTATTTATTTTATATATTAATTTTATTTACTGAGTTTTATCTTTATTTATCAGTTTTTTATGTATTTACAAATTTCTAAATTAATAATGGAAATTTGAAGAGTTTGTGACTCTTGGTTTGCCTAAGGCTCTTTGTTTTCCCGTCTCTTCGTTTTCCAACCTTTTTCATTCAATTTCTTTGGCCGACCTTAACTTTTCTTTCAGCTGCTTATTTTTCTTTTTATTTCCATATACAAACTCTTCTCAATCACAAAAATCATGGCCATCATCATTTGCAAAGATTTTTGGGTAAAAACCTTCTTCTTTTCTATGTTTTCCTTTGTTTTCACATGATTTTGCACTTGTCCTCCTCTTCTTTGGATCGGCCAACACCACATCCACCACCTTGGCCACCTCCACCACCATCCCCTCTGACCAACACCTCCTCCAGCCCCTTCCCATGCCATAGCCTAGCCCCTATGTGATGAAGAACCACCATAGTTTTGATGCAACATCACCTAGATCCCATAGCCAAGCACATCCTCCTTCCACCACCTCTCTCCACCACCTAGGCCGACCAACCACCACCACCACCAACCTGTTTCAGACCTGAGACACCTCTGCACACCACCTACTGACCCCACCTGAGATAGCCATGTCCTCCATGACCTAGGCCGAGCCCTTTAGTTGCCTTGAATTCAATGCTTTTGCCTTGTAATATTAGATTTTTGCTTCACAAACTTGTCCACCACCTTCTCTAGGTTAGGCCGACCCCTATAGGTCCACAACCAGACCTTAGAGCAAGCCTTATTCATGTATTTTCCATCCATGGCTGAGCCTATGCTAGATGGAGGCAAGTGCAATTGGTTTGGAATTGATTTGTGCTTGAATATACAAGTTATTTAAATTGTTGTGTAGTGTTTATTCATGTATATTGTATTGGTTTGTTTCATGTATTCAAGGCATTTAGTCTTGTCTCTCCCACACTCAAATCACTATCATACTCTCGTGCCTTTGTGGATTCTATGATGTGTGTGTTAGTTGTCATCTCCAGCTCAATACAGGTGAGTTATTCTCACCAGACAATATGTACCTATATAACTAGTAAATTGACACCCTGTGAATCTGTAGAAATATATTATCATGTTATATATGCTTATATTATTATCATATGATGTTCACACCTGTTATTACACCTGTTATATCATATGTTACTGTTATTTAATCTTATTCTGTTATTTATATCTGTTATCACCATTGCAAGTTCCCTGTAGATTAGAATCACTATGGGTTGAAATGATACATACCCGAACGGACTTTAGAATAGGGAAAAATGGTTATGGGCTGAAATGATATACCTGAACGATTTTTATTTAAATTATTTTAACTTGGGATTGCGGGTTTGAAATGATAGAACCCGGATTTTTCTTTTTTAACTGCGGATTGAAATGATACATATCCGTATCACTTGACCTAAGTTAGAAAATTATATACAGGCCCGTGGTTATTTTATAAAGTGTTTTGGATATTTTTAAGTATTTTAAAAATTATAAATTTATGAAATTTGATTTAAATAGATTTTGAAATGTTTTAAAATAAAGAAATTATGATTTTTCTATGTGTTAAAAATGTAATTTATGAATGGTTTAACTGGATTTTTGAAATATAACTTAAGTTGGAAATTTGGAATTTGGTTAAAAATGATATTTTAAGTTATATAAATAAAATGGATATTAAATTTTATTTGGAAATGGTAAATATGATAATTTGATTAAATTTGAATTTAAGTGATTTATTAAAGTATTATTGATTTTTCTATGAATTTAAGTGGTTAAATAAATGAATGTTTAAAAAGTGATCTTTTAAAATATAACTTGACTTGGAAATGTGAAATTTGGTTTTAATTAAAGGTTTAAGTTAATTAAATAAAATTGGAAATTTAGTTAAATTTGTGAAATGGTAATTTAAATTTGAAGTGTTAAGTTATTTGTTGAAATGTGAAGAATTGGAAACTTTTACACTTATATTTATTAAGTAAATTGTTGAAAATTGGATTTAATTATAAGAAATTTATTGTGAAAAAGATACATGTTAAATGATATGTAAATGAACATTTTAAATGTTAAAATATGATTTTTAAAATGTTTATGTGTTTTAAATTGAAGTTATTTAATTGCTGGAAATACACTAACACCTGAAATCTACTTTTAATAGCATTCAGAAATGCTATAGATTCTGTTTTGAACTAAAATTGTGTAAAAAAAGCTATTACAGCATTTCTGAAATGTTGTAGTTGCTGTAATTGAACTTATAGGCTAATATTGAACTCAGGCCTATTATAGCATTCTTTGGAAATGCTATAATGGTCTGCAGTCTTTGCTGAAACCAAATTTAACCCTTGTTTTGAAATCTGAACTACCGCAGCACTTCTGAAATGCTGTCTTTTCTGTTTTGAACTATAATTCAACTAAAACTGAGTTTTAACAGCAGTTTTAAGTGCTGTCTTTGCTGAATTAAAAATGTTTTCAAATATAACTTATAGCAGTTGTTTTTAAATGCTGTGAAATACTGAAATTTTAATAATTAGGGTTTTTGACTTAGTAAACGAACTCAGAATGGTTTGAAACTTTGGAAATTGAATACTTAATTTGAAAATATATTAATTACACTTTTAAAAGGTTTAAATGAACTATTTTGATTAGAATATAAACTATTTAAAGGTGATTTGAAATGATAGTAAATGAACGATATCTTTGAATTTAAAAGGTATTTAAAGTTAAATATTTGGATTTGAACTGATAGGATATTTTATTTTATTAAAATGATTTGAAATGAAGTTTTGTAAGGATATGATATTTTATTATATTAAAATTATTTCAAATGAAGTTTTGTAAGGATATGATATTTTATTATATTAAAATGATTTGAAATGAAGTTTTGAAATGATATAAAAATTTAAATATATGGAAATGGTTTGGAATTGATTTAATCTTTATTTTGATAAAGATATGGTTTGAAATGATATTTTATTTTGAAGTAAAGTATTGTTTTTAAAAGTTATAACCACGGGTTATAATAACGATTGGTTGGCAAAGAGATCGGGATCGGATATGGACATACTCTCTGTCGATACCGAAAACCACTTTGACAACCGTGTACGCGGTGGAGATTCCAGAATGAAGTAGGATGGTGGCGACGTTCTTAAGGTATGTTACGAGGACCCAACTCTCGTGAGTTGGCATAAGGTGGCTAAAACAGGAGCGATCTCGGACCAGTGAGGTAGCACCTCTTCTCGGACACATTTCTTCGATATTATACTCTTACTTGTGATTGATTAGATGGCCATCCTCCGATTTGGGAGTGTTGTTCGAGGTGGAACGGTAGTGGCTACTATGCGTATCCATCAGTCCGTGTGCGTAATTGGTATATCTACCCTGGCATTGCCTAGTTGTGCCGTGTCACCTACCATATCGAGCTTTACTACGATTATGATTTTAAGATCCGACTGCGTTAAGGTTCTCCATCCCCTTAACGCTATTTTCTATATGATTATACTTTACTTATTTAGACACTATTATAATATCGAATATTACTACATAGTAGATAGTTTAACGGATCCTTAGAGGATGGGCGGTCCTAAGCATCTTCTAAGTTACTTGTACCTTTATTACAGTTCACTTGAGTTGGTTTACTTATATAAGTATATATTGTCCTGACTCGAGTGTTTTGTGTTTTGCTTTACGCTCGGGTCAGCCTGAGTTATTCATAGATTTGGATTTCCACTCGCTTGGAGATTTGAATCGTTGGAGATTATCTGCTTGTCTTGTCCTATCTATTTCAGTTCCGTTGTTCTACTCAGCTTGTACTTGGTTATTTTATTGAGACTTTTGTTGTACTCTATTTCTTCTGTTGTATCTTATGTAACTCTGACATATTTAGATAGTAGCTTCATGAACTACTATTTCTTTTACTTCCGCTGCATTATTTTACTCTGTGTCTGTGATCTGTGATTATTTATTTACTGCATATTCTGAGATTTGCCAAATTTTAATTACAACGCGGTATTTTGAGCAATTCAACTCCAGCATAAGTGTCTACCTATACACTTATAATGGATGCGAATGGTTGAAAATATCGGGCCGTTACAGTTGGTATCAGAGCTTTGGCTTTGAGGCAAAACTCAGCATATGGAGTAGATTTATTTGCAGAATCATTTTTGTTCGAGTTTAAATCTTTTCCTCTTGATTCAAATTTCCTCTGAATTTTTGGAACGTTCCCTGCGGTTTTAAAATTCATTCTTGTCCCTCACTATTCATCTTCTTTTGATTTTGGAGTATCACATAACTCCGCTTCGAATGATCTTTATAGTGAATTGGCCGTCTCGCCAATATTCTAATTTTCTGGTAAAGGGGGAAACTCCTTTACAAATTAGCATCGATTCACCAGAGATTTATATCTATCCTTGGTTTAGATGCTAATATCTTTTATTACTCCAAACTCTATCTTTTGAGATCAGATGTAGATTTACCCCAGAAAAAAATACACATTTGATCTTATTCATTAAGTCACGGTTGACCCGGTTAAGGTTGCCCGCGATTTATCTAAGCTTATCCATCTTCATATGTTGATAATTAATCATCTTGTTTTGTTTCCGAAATATCTCCAAACATTTTGAATTGTACTTGTAAATCTATGTTTTGTTTTATATAGTGTGGCGTTTGAGTTGTTGATGTTGATTTGGGCTTCCGATCGATTCGTCTGATCGACGCTATCGATAGGATTTCTAAAACACTTTGATAGAACAAACTGACACAATATTATTTTAAAAAAAAAATTTGTTTAATGAAATAAATTTTGATATAAGTAAATATTATGGAACTTAATAAATTGATTTAAATTGATTATTTGAAATGATAATACTTGATTTATCATTCTATAAATGAATTTATAAATAGATGTTTATAAATTGATTTTGGAAACTGAAATGAATTTAAATCAAGAATTTGAGAATTTAATTTCTGATGGTTTCAAACCTTGTGTTTAATGTTTTAAAAGGATATATTATTTAAAGTATTTTTGAATAAAAATTTGTCTCTAAAGGATTTTAAAGTTTAAAAATTTAGTGCTCTTCTCTTTGTCGCTGGAAAATAATTTCGGTGATGACTGCAGCATCATCGACGTTCATTTTCGAGTTTCGGAGTGAAGAGACCGTTCTGTAGTCTTGCTACAGCTTTGTTTTGGAAAATCTAATTGATTTGAATTTCTAAAATATGACTGGATTATAATATATATAGATATATGATTTAAAATTTGATTTGACATATTATGTATGTATAATTACTTATCGCTAAATGGTTTGAAAGGAATCGGAAGTTTAATTCTTAAATTTTATTTTAAAGAATAATTTCAGTTATAAGAGGAAAATCAAAAATTTGAATAAATGATTCAAACTTGAGATAATTGAATTGGAAAGTTTTACTTGTATAACACACAATTTCATTCCAATATAACTTACCTAAATTACACAGAAGTTGAATATGGAATTGGATAATATACAATATAAAAAGGATTTTTATAAATAAAATTTGAGTGGTTATAATACATGTTATACACTTAAATTTTAGTTATAAAAGATTAACATAGGCAAATAGTGAAAAAGGAATTTAAAGAGATTTTATTTAAATAACTTAATAATCAAATTTGATTTACTATTGAACCTTAAGTCTAACCTAGGAATTTTAATAAAGGTTATTTCCTGAAATGAATATGTTGTATAATAAATCTTTGAATAGATAAAGTAAAATACATTGGAATTGGACATTTTGTATAAAGTTTATTTAACTTGAATTCATAGTTTAATTGATGTCTAAATGAATAAATGTGTAAAGAAATTTGATTGTTATATTTGCTATGATAAATATTTTATTTAAGAAATAGATATGTCTTGAAAAATGAATGATTATGATTTAAATAGTTAAAATGTATTTTAACATCACTAAAAATTGATAATTGAGAATTTGGTTTTCAAATGGAATTTTAAGTGTAACTTATTAAAGGAATATCTATTTGAGAAATGGGTATTTTAAATAAAGTGTTAGGTTATGTGTTAAATTAAGAGCTAACTAAAATAGTGAACTTTTAACTTAATAAATGAAGTATAGTTTAATTTGGATATTCCATTCATAAAAGTTTGTTTTAATAAGTCATAAGTTAAATGATGTCCAAATAAATATTTCTGGAACTAAACTGATTTGAAATATTAATATATCTACTTAGCATTTTATAAGTGCTGCTATTTTGAAAAGACAATGTTTTGGAAATTTTTATAATTGAATGAACTTAGAAATGTTACAACTTTAAAATGAATATTATTTGACCTTGAATTAAAATGGTTTAAATGAAGTTTATTTTTTTAAAAAAAGTGTTATGATTTTCTAAGTGTTATGTGTTTTTTAAGAATAACATTTCCAAAGTGTTATGATTTTTAGTAGTATGATTTCCAAATGATAACATCTCTAAATTGTTATGATTTCAAAACATTATGGTTACAAATCTATTATCTTATTTTGTTTTTTTTTTTCAAACTATCTTTTGTTTGTCCTTATTTCTCTTATCTTGTTACAGAATGGGAAGGCTATTTCTTATACCAGTCTGTTTAGAAATCTTTCTATAATCTTTGAAAATTTTTGGTACTCATTTTAACCCTGAGCACTGTTTTTCCATTCATAGACCGTCGGTCAAGTGAAAAGGGAGATTCAGACTCTAGAGGATCTTTTTCGTGCTTATATTCTTTATTTGATCACCTCCATCTTGTTAAACTTACCTATAACAATAGTTAACATGTGTAATTCCAATCTTCTTAAAATCTTGTCTTAATTCTATTTCATTCTATCTTTTTCTGTGCTTTCCCGTACCTCGTTCCTTTTCGGGGACGAAAAGCTTTGAGTGGGGGAGAGTGTAACAACCCTGTATTTTACAATTATTTTTAAATTGATATTTCCAGATTTAAAAAGTTTTATTTATGAAAAAGAATAAATTTTGTTATTTTAAATATAAACTTTGATTTTGATATGGATTAGAATTCCAAATATGACTGAATAGAATAATTTTCCTAAAAGTGAATTTTGGTTAAAATAGTCAAACTTTGACTTTTAAATATTTGAAATTATAAATTTCATCTTTTATTATGAAAATAGATTTAATAACATGAATACTACTTTTCGTTTCGTTGAAAACGGAGTTAAACTGCAAAAGATATGTACATTTCAATTTTGAGTACAAATTGTTTATTTTGCAATTTTGTCTATTTTAAATTGTATAAATTACTTTTTCTTTGTTATATTTTATTTTAAAAATGTGCTAATATGTTATTTGATGTATATTTTGTCTTTTCATATTTTTACAAATGATAATATAATTTTTCTAAAGTCTACTGAAATTGTTTTCTAATTTTAAAGCCTAATTTCTATTTTCTTTGCTATTTTCTTAATTTAATTATATATAATTAAAATTTATTTATTTATTTTATGCATTCACTCTTATTTGCTGTGTTTTACATTATTTTATTCATTTTACATGTATTCAAATTAAAATAAATGTTTCCAAAGTGTATTGAGGTTATTTCTAAATTTTTAAAGCCTAGTTTGCAAATTTTAGCCATTTTCTTAATTTAAATGCTATATAATTAAAATTTAATTATTTATTTTATATATTAATTTTCTTTACTGAGTTTTATCTTTATTTATCAGTTTTATATGTATTTACAAATTTCTAAATTAATAATGGAAATTTGAAGAGTTTGTGACTCTTGGTTTGCCTAAGGCTCTTTGTTTTCCCGTCTCTTCGTTTTCCAACCTTTTTCATTCAATTTCTTTGGCCGACCTTAACTTTTCTTTCAGCTGCTTATTTTTCTTTTTATTTCCGTATACAAACTCTTCTCAATCACAAAAATCATGGCCATCATCATTTGCAAAGATTTTTGGGTAAAAACCTTCTTCTTTTCTATGTTTTCCTTTGTTTTCACATGATTTTGCACTTGTCCTCCTCTTCTTTGGATCGGCCAACACCACATCCACCACCTTGGCCACCTCCACCACCATCCCCTCTGACCAACACCTCCTCCAGCCCCTTCCCATGCCATAGCCTAGCCCCTATGTGATGAAGAACCACCATAGTTTTGATGCAACATCACCTAGATCCCATAGCCAAGCACATCCTCCTTCCACCACCTCTCTCCACCACCTAGGCCGACCAACCACCACCACCACCAACCTGTTTCAGACCTGAGACACCTCTGCACACCACCTACTGACCCCACCTGAGATAGCCATGTCCTCCATGACCTAGGCCGAGCCCTTTAGTTGCCTTGAATTCAATGCTTTTGCCTTGTAATATTAGATTTTTGCTTCACAAACTTGTCCACCACCTTCTCTAGGTTAGGCCGACCCCTATAGGTCCACAACCAGACCTTAGAGCAAGCCTTATTCATGTATTTTCCATCCATGGCTGAGCCTATGCTAGATGGAGGCAAGTGCAATTGGTTTGGAATTGATTTGTGCTTGAATATACAAGTTATTTAAATTGTTGTGTAGTGTTTATTCATGTATATTGTATTGGTTTGTTTCATGTATTCAAGGCATTTAGTCTTGTCTCTCCCACACTCAAATCACTATCATACTCTCGTGCCTTTGTGGATTCTATGATGTGTGTGTTAGTTGTCATCTCCAGCTCAATACAGGTGAGTTATTCTCACCAGACAATATGTACCTATATAACTAGTAAATTGACACCCTGTGAATCTGTAGAAATATATTATCATGTTATATATGCTTATATTATTATCATATGATGTTCACACCTGTTATTACACCTGTTATATCATATGTTACTGTTATTTAATGTTATTCTGTTATTTATATCTGTTATCACCATTGCAAGTTCCCTGTAGATTAGAATCACTATGGGTTGAAATGATACATACCCGAACGGACTTTAGAATAGGGAAAAATGGTTATGGGCTGAAATGATATACCTGAACGATTTTTATTTAAATTATTTTAACTTGGGATTGCGGGTTTGAAATGATAGAACCCGGATTTTTCTTTTTTAACTGCGGATTGAAATGATACATATCCGTATCACTTGACCTAAGTTAGAAAATTATATACAGGCCCGTGGTTATTTTATAAAGTGTTTTGGATATTTTTAAGTATTTTAAAAATTATAAATTTATGAAATTTGATTTAAATAGATTTTGAAATGTTTTAAAATAAAGAAATTATGATTTTTCTATGTGTTAAAAATGTAATTTATGAATGGTTTAACTGGATTTTTGAAATAACACTTAAGTTGGAAATTTGGAATTTGGTTAAAAATGATATTTTAAGTTATATAAATAAAATGGATATTAAATTTTATTTGGAAATGGTAAATATGATAATTTGATTAAATTTGAATTTAAGTGATTTATTAAAGTATTATTGATTTTTCTATGAATTTAAGTGGTTAAATAAATGAATGTTTAAAAAGTGATCTTTTAAAATATAACTTGACTTGGAAATGTGAAATTTGGTTTTAATTAAAGGTTTAAGTTAATTAAATAAAATTGGAAATTTAGTTAAATTTGTGAAATGGTAATTTAAATTTGAAGTGTTAAGTTATTTGTTGAAATGTGAAGAATTGGAAACTTTTACACTTATATTTATTAAGTAAATTGTTGAAAATTGGATTTAATTATAAGAAATTTATTGTGAAAAAGATACATGTTAAATGATATGTAAATGAACATTTTAAATGTTAAAATATGATTTTTAAAATGTTTATGTGTTTTAAATTGAAGTTATTTAATTGCTGGAAATACACTAACACCTGAAATCTACTTTTAATAGCATTCAGAAATGCTATAGATTCTGTTTTGAACTAAAATTGTGTAAAAAAAGCTATTACAGCATTTCTGAAATGTTGTAGTTGCTGTAATTGAACTTATAGGCTAATATTGAACTCAGGCCTATTATAGCATTCTCTGGAAATGCTATAATGGTCTGCAGTCTTTGCTGAAACCAAATTTAACCCTTGTTTTGAAATCTGAACTACCGCAGCACTTCTGAAATGCTGTCTTTTCTGTTTTGAACTATAATTCAACTAAAACTGAGTTTTAACAGCAGTTTTAAGTGCTGTCTTTGCTGAATTAAAAATGTTTTCAAATATAACTTATAGCAGTTGTTTTTAAATGCTGTGAAATACTGAAATTTTAATAATTAGGGTTTTTGACTTAGTAAACGAACTCAGAATGGTTTGAAACTTTGGAAATTGAATACTTAATTTGAAAATATATTGATTACACTTTTAAAAGGTTTAAATGAACTATTTTGATTAGAATATAAACTATTTAAAGGTGATTTGAAATGATAGTAAATGAACGATATCTTTGAATTTAAAAGGTATTTAAAGTTAAATATTTGGATTTGAACTGATAGGATATTTTATTTTATTAAAATGATTTGAAATGAAGTTTTGTAAGGATATGATATTTTATTATATTAAAATTATTTGAAATGAAGTTTTGTAAGGATATGATATTTTATTATATTAAAATGATTTGAAATGAAGTTTTGAAATGATATAAAAATTTAAATATATGGAAATGGTTTGGAATTGATTTAATCTTTATTTTGATAAAGATATGGTTTGAAATGATATTTTATTTTGAAGTAAAGTATTGTTTTTAAAAGTTATAACCACGGGTTATAATAACGATTGGTTGGCAAAGAGATCGGGATTGGATATGGACATACTCTCTGTCGATACCGAAAACCACTTTGACAACCGTGTACGCGGTGGAGATTCCAGTATGAAGTAGGATGGTGGCGACGTTCTTAAGGTATGTTATGAGGACCCAACTCCCGTGAGTTGGCATAAGGTGGCTAAAACAGGAGCGATCTCGGACCAGTGAGGTAGCACCTCTTCTCGGACACATTTCTTCGATATTATACTCTTACTTGTGATTGATTAGATGGCCATCCTCCGATTTGGGAGTGTTGTTCGAGGTGGAATGGTAGTGGCTGCTATGCGTATCCATCAGTCCGTGTGCGTAATTGGTATATCTACCCTGGCATTGCCTAGTTGTGCCGTGTCACCTACCATATCGAGCTTTACTACGATTATGATTTTAAGATCCGACTGCGTTAAGGTTCTCCATCCCCTTAATGCTCTTTTCTATATGATTATACTTTACTTATTTAGACACTATTATAATATCGAATATTACTACATAGTAGATAGTTTAACGGATCCTTAGAGGATGGACGGTCCCAAGCATCTTCTAAGTTACTTGTACCTTTATTACAGTTCACTTGAGTTGGTTTACTTATATAAGTATATATTGTCCTGACTCGAGTGTTTTGTGTTTTGCTTTACGCTCGGGTCAGCCTGAGTTATTCACAGACTTGGATTTCCACTCGCTTGGAGATTTGAATCGCTGGAGATTATCTGCTTGTCTTGTCCTATCTATTTCAGTTCCGTTGTTCTACTCAGCTTGTACTTGGTTATTTTATTGAGACTTTTGTTGTACTCTATTTCTTCTGTTGTATCTTATGTAACTCTGACATATTTAGATAGTAGCTTCATGAACTACTATTTCTTTTACTTCCGCTGCATTATTTTACTCTGTGTCTGTGATCTGTGATTATTTATTTACTGCATATTCTGAGATTTGCCAAATTTTAATTACAACGCGGTATTTTGAGCAATTCAACTCCGGCATGAGTGTCTACCTATACACTTATAATGGATGCGAATGGTTGAAAATATCGGGCCGTTACAGGCCGGTGGTGGGGCGGTGAATGAACAGTTAGTGGAAAGGGCGGGTGGAGCGGTCTGGGTGGAGGTGGCATGCAAGGCAAGGCGGTGAGAGGATGGGTTGAGCAATGGGAAGGCGGGCCTGCGATCAAGGCTATCGGGTAGTGGGTTTCAAGCGAGAGGTGGTGGCGGGCGTTGGTACATGCGGAGGTAGGGGAGTTTCGTCTTGGGATGTTGTTGCCGATGAAGGTGGGTTTAGGTTTGTTGGCGTTTGGTTATAAGTGGAGTTGGGTTTGAGATCTGGGTTTCGGGTTTGTATTGCAGGTTTGGGTTTGAGGAGGCTCGGTGGCTGATGAGGTGGTGGTGAAGATGAAGCCGTGAGGGGAGAGGGAGGCTGAGGGGAAGAACAGTGAAGTAGCAAAGGAACAGGCTCTCCAACCATATATGTAAACCAATATCATATTTTTAAATTTTCAGAATGGAAACAAAACGAACGTAAGGAAAGAGAATGAGCATTGGAAATGAACCACTACAAATTAAATGGTAATCCAGGTAATCGTGAAAGTACAAATTGAATTCCAGTAATATTTATGGCAAATGGCTGTTTGCCTTGTCTTCAACCAGTTGAAAATTTTGAATGAACTCAGAAGTCAAAAGGTTGAAATTTCATGACCGATACGATTATCCGTTTTGCGGTTTTCGTCGGGTAACGGACACCCAAAATACAGAGATGAATATACTACAGAGATTGGCACGACGAGACGGTCAAAACGGTATACAAATATCAGTGGTACGATTGAATTATAAAAATTCGAATTTTCTAATAGAGGAAAAATGCAAGAAAAACACTGAAAAATAAGATCGACGGAGCCAAAGATGTCCGAATTTGGAAAAACGACAAACTGAAATCTTGCTCAGAAGATGGTTTAGAATTTTTCTATGTAAAAATATTTAGATTTCGGAAACATTTTATTTTCATCGCTTTTTAACTGATTAAATTGAAGTAAATTTACGCGCGAAATAAACTTTCATATTTTCCGACGAAAATTTACCAGTTGCTATGTTTAACTAAACGCATACCAAATATTAAATTTTTATTTCAAAATTTTATCGTTTAAAATTTCGCAAAATTTCAATTAATTACGTTATTAAAACAGTTGAAATTTACGGGTCGTTACACTCTCCCCCACTCAAAACTTTTCGTCCCCGAAAAGGAACGAGGTAGGAGAATAGAAACAACCAGAAAGAAAAACAGATTTGAAATACAAAATAACAATTAATTTAAACCATATAAATTCAAATTTAAATTAATTGATATTCAATAATTGATTTAATCCATTTGATTTCACTAAAATCAATCTCAACTATTTCTAAATTCATTATCTTATTATCCAATTATCTTAAATTTACAATTATTAAAACCATAAATTTGAATAGTCTTTTATTATAATCATATTATTTTTTTCAGCAATTAAATTCTTCTTTATTCCAAATTATTGTTAAGTTTATTCTACTTAATATATCTTATTACATATATTTAACCCATATAAATTAATTTAAACCATAAAAGTTTCGATTTAAATAAATTTATATTCACTAATTGCTTTTAAATTCAAGGTACTTTCATAAGTTGATCGAATTTCAATTTATTAATTCTTTCAAAACAAATTTATTAATTCTTTCAAAACAAATTTATTTCATTATTAACTGAGTTTACTTATTATCCTATCTAACTCTATTAACATCTTTATAATCAAAATTCAGTGTATAACATTTATTATAAACACTCAAATTTTATTTATAAATTCAATTTATCTTATATATTATCCAATTACATATTCAACTTCTGAATGATTTAGGTAAGTTCTATTAGAATGCAGTTGAACAATATACAAATAAAATTTTCCCAATTCAAATATTCAAGTTTAAATATTTATTCCAAATTTTTGGTTTTATTTATAATTAAAATCATCCTTTAACAAAATTTAAGAATTAGATTCCGATTGACTTTAAACAATTTAGAGATATATATAATATATTATATCAAATCAAATAAAATTTAAAAATAAGATACCCATATATATATAAATCAAATTATACTGAAGAAATTCAAAACAAAATATATTTTTTTTCAAAACAAAACCGTAGCAAAGCTACAGAATGGTATCTCCACTTCGAGACTCGAAAATGAATGTCGATGATGTGGCCGCCATCACCGAAATTATTTTCCAGCGACAAAGAGAAGATCACTGATTTCAACATTTTAAAATTCTTTGAAAACGATTTATATTCGAAAATATTTTCAATCATATATACTTAAAATTTTAAAACCAAAGTTCGAAATCACCGGAAACTAAATTCTCGAATTTTTGAATTAAATTCATTTCAAATTCCAAGTCAATTTATAAACCATAAATATAAATTCATTTAGAATAATAAATGATAATCAAATTTCAAACAAACAATTTAATTTACCTATTAAATTCCAGAAAATTTTTACTATATTTTCACAATATAATCAAACAAATTTATTTCATTTTCCAAATTTGAAAACAACATGGTGTCAGCTTGCTCTGCTAAAGTGTTTTGGAAATCCTATCGATAGCGTTGATCAGACGAATCGATCGGAAACCCAAATCAACCTCAACAACCCAAACAACACTGCATATATTTAAAGCATTTATATATATTAGTTTACAAATACATTTCCTCGCTCGACTATACAAGAATGGATTTCAAAGCAAGGATAGAGATTCAAATTTGATGGACTCAAATCAAAGAGAATTTTGATTCGAAAATAAGTTTGAAACAGAAGATAAGATAATTCAATTATCACAATCGGGAGATGGATAAATTTATTTAATTCATGGGCAACCTTAACTGGGTCATCCGTAACTTCAAGAATAAGATCGATGCTGAATTCCGAGGTAAATCAACACTCGATCTCAAGAGATGGAATTCAGGTATAGCAGGTAATAGATAGCACCGTAAACCGAGGATACAGAAATCTCCGGTAAATCGATGCTTATTGTAAAGGAGTTTCACCCATTTACAAATCATTCGAAGTTTGGCATGACCGCCGATTCATTATAAAGATCATTCGAAATGGAGTTATGTGATGCTCCAGAATTTGAAAGAAGTCGAATAGTGAGGGACACGAACGAAATTTGGAACCGTAGGGAACGTTCCAAAATTTAAAGAAATCGAGTCGAAAGGAAGAGATTGAAACTCAAATGAGAGTGATTCTGTAAATACATTTACCCTATATGTTAAATTTTGCCTAGAGCTACCAAAGCTCTGATACCAACTGTAACGACCCGGAATTTTGGACCATTCGCATCCATTATAAGTGCATTGGCAGACGCACATGCCGGAATTGAATTGCTCAAAATACCGCATTGTTAATTTAAATTTGGCAAAACTGAACATATACAGTAAATAAATAATCACAGATCACAGACATAGAGTAATAATTTTTGCAGCGGAAATAAAAGAGATAGTAGTTCATGAAGCTACTATATGAATATATAAAAATACATCAGAGTTAAACCAGATACAACGGAAGAGTAATATGATACATCAGATACAAAGCAGAATACATCACTGGAATCATCGAATACTGAAAGCAGAATAGATGGCTGGATCTTCAAGCAAAGCTCCAACTTCAAAGGTGAGTCTTGGATACTGGTACACTCAGTCTGACCCGAGCGTAAAGCAAAACACAAAACACTCGAGTCAGGATTAACATTCTTATATTAATAAATCCAACTCAAGTGAAATAGCAATTGAAATACAAGTAACTCAAAGGATGTTTGGAATAACCATCCTTTAAGGATCCGTTAAACTATCTACTAGGTAGTAATGTACGCTAAGTAGATAATGTCTATCAGTAATATAAAAAGATATCAAAATAGCGTTAAGTCATGGCCCATTCCACCCTTAACACATTTTTATTCCCAAAAGCATATACAAGACCGTAGTTTCCCCAAAACCGGAAGTCACCAAAGGGCAATCCATATACTAAAGGTACAAACCAAAATCGTAGTGGTCGCGTATAAATGGAATACAAGTATGACAAGGCACATGAGGCAATACCCAAGGTAGTGATACTACCGTTCGCCTGATCCGGACTGGTGAGAACGCAACGCCGCGGCGCCCGCAACACCGTGAAACAACACTCCCAAAATCAAGGGTGCACCAATCGACAACAAGTATAAGTAGTTCGAAGAAGTGTGTCCACTTGAGGTAGCTAATCCTCCATTGGCCCGGCACAGCTCCTGTTTTAGTCATTTCCAATTTGACACAAGTGTCAAGGCTATCCATTATCGTTCTCTTTCTTCAGTCATCACGTACATCATTCCAACCACTTCATTCTGGATCATCACTCCGCGTATAGTTATTAAAGTGGTTTTCGGTTTAGATAGAGAGTATATCCATAACTGACTCCGGTCTCTTTAATAACTTTCGTAATTATTACACCGATTGGTCGTTTGTTTATTTCAAAACCAAATCAATTTCAATTCAATTAGAATTCGTAAATCAACATTTCATTTGTCTTTCTAAACCAATTTCCAATATTTACGTTTCAAAACTTCCAAATTCACAATTTCAAAATCTTATAATTCAATTTCAATCTTTATTTAAAACAATTCAAATATTGATTCAAGTTCGCAAACAAGTTTCATTCTGAAATCATTTAAATAAATTTAATTTAACATTCAAATCAATTTAAACTCATTTATCAATTTCATTCAATATTCGTTAAGTTACTTTATCATTCAAAATAATTTCTATTAAATTTCCAATTCATTAAGTCAATTCTTAAGTTCAACTTCATTAAATCAAACTTTACAATTTTGAATTTAAACTAAATTCGTCAAATCAATTCTTTCAATTACAAGTCTTACATTAATTCCAAAATATCACATTTTCATTTCTTGTTAAAGAAATTCCATTTCACTTATTTACTTTCGTAAATAATTTTCCAAAACTTACTTAATCAAGAAAGCTCAATTTCAATTATTTACGAAGTAAAATTCACTTATTCAAAAGTTCGATTTTACTTATTAAAGAGTTCAATTCAATTTAATCATTAAAAATCCAATCTTATTTAATTATTAAATAATTCAAAACTTAATTATTAAATAATTTCAAAGTTAATAATTTCAGACTTAATTATAATTTCAAACTTAATTATTAAATCATTTCAAACTTAATTCAATCATTTCTCAAATTAAACAACATTCTTTCATCAATTACATTGTTAATATTTTGTTTCAGATTATTCAATATTAACATTTTCCTTTCATTAAAATTCAAATTTCAACTTTATTTCAAAACCATATTATTTATTCAAACAAAATCTTCGTTTATTTTAAATCAATTTATTGACCAATCGGGTTTTATTTAATTTTCTATCCTAGGTCAAAGTTCAATTTTGGTATTTATCATTTCAACCCGATTCCAATTCAATTCAAAATCAAAGCATAGCAAAGGGAACTTGCAGTGTGATAACTGGGATGGTGTCAAAGTAAATAAACAAGCAATAACATCAATCAATATCAATCCAAAAATCAATTCAAATAATCCCGAAATAATCGTATTAATTCACATTGTTGTTTGTGCAAATTAATATAATTTTTTCTAGAATCTACACTATCATTTCATGTAGATTAAAGATTATTACACTAATTATTCATACGGTTCTTCACTTGTCATTCGACTTCAATTTTTAACACTACAACAATTAATCCAATATACGTTCAACGGTTCAAAATGTAATTATCACTATTCTACATGTCAATCAATTTAACAATTAAAAGGGGTCATATTCACTAATCAAATTTAACATATAAATCAGTTTTAAAATCGTTAACTATCCTA
This sequence comes from Allium fistulosum, assembly GCA_030737815.1. NCBI lineage: Eukaryota > Viridiplantae > Streptophyta > Magnoliopsida > Asparagales > Amaryllidaceae > Allium > Allium fistulosum. Next base: position 329,944,690 of record CM060908.1, read on the forward strand.
TATCCATTTAAATTTGGCATACAATTTATCATTTAACACTAACAATTTGACGTCCAATATAAACATCAACAATCAATCAATTATCAGCCAAACTGTATTATCATCGCATAAATAATTAACAGATAATGGTGTCAGATGTCACAGGTGAACTGATACAGGTAATAGCATATATAACAGTGTAATTAACTAACAGCAGCATATTTCAATTGTCGTTTCAATTGAAATCAAATTTAATAAATAAAAGAACGTTAATCGTGAGTGAGTGCTCACCTTTCGAGGCTAGAGAACGATGGAAAGCAACTACGGAAAAGAGCGATACAATGGACACTGGCATGAAATCCAGGACGACAAAATAGTTAGCTGTGACAAGCACGAACAGATTTTAACACGATAATCTCGACGAAAACGAATATATATATATATATATACATATATATATATATATATGATTCAAAAGGTTTAATTATAGCAAATATAGATAACAATGTAAAGGAAGAAAGCTCTAACAGCCGAAGATAAAAGGACATCCTATACTAATATATAAATGTGCATACGCAACCAACCCATACATTGAACAGTATACATTTTTTTTTTACAAATAAAACGAAAACATAGTAATAATAATAATATAAAAGTATAATAGACACAGTATACTATTTTCGAAATTTAAATACTTACTTATATCTACACCTAGGAATAGGCTATATTGGAAAGTATAATAGGCATGTCATTTATTATATATGTGAGACCTTTACATATACATTCCCAGTTCAAGGCACTTATAAAATCAACCCCTTATGCAACTGTCACGTGCACAATTTGAAATCTACTCAGGCTTCAATTATATTGGAAATGGGTTTGCATCACAAATATGGGTTAAAACATGTATATACTAGATTAAATATATACTCATGATCCTATTCATACAAATTTTGTTATATAACTTTATATGTAACCATATATATTTACAGTAAAACAACAAACTTCTATAACTTATATACTAAGACATGTACATATTATAAACGTATGTAAATTAGATTAATATATAAACAAGATAACTCATTACTGATATATTGAACTTACATTATTATTTTACAAATTATATCAATACCTTGAAAAAATATAATTACAGTAAACATGTTATTTCAAAAACTATACTTATACGTGCAGATCCAAAACAAAATATACAGGTAACTACATATACATACAACTACTTACAATATATATATATCTACCATGGAATATTATACTTAATAGAAAGTATACCTTAGAGATAGGTAAATATATCAGATTTACCAAAACATACGAAAGGTGTTGTTATATAAAAATATATGTATACTTTATAAAATCACCAAGCAACCCAAAGTTTTGTATATATATAACAAGTATTATATGAATACAGTGGACTACTCAAACAACATATAAAAGTTTATACTATATATATAACAACCACTTAAACATACTTATAGTTATACTATATCACTGCTATAAATAAACATATGAATGTACATACGCAACAGAAGGGTGGTTCGGGCTAAGCAGTGAAGGAAGGAACTCGGGTTGGAGGAGGTGTTGCTGCTGTCACGCGTTACGAGGAAGATCTGGGCGTGGGGAAGGATGGCTGTAGCTCTGGGGAAGGAGGGAGGCCGTACATGCTGCCGAGGGAAAGAGGTAACACGGAGACAGGCTAGGGTCGGCGATGGGATGGGCCGGTGGTGGGGCGGTGAATGAACAGTTAGTGGAAAGGGCGGGTGGAGCGGTCTGGGTGGAGGTGGCGTGCAAGGCAAGGCGGTGAGAGGATGGGTTGAGCAATGGGAAGGCGGGCCTGCGATCAAGGCTATCGGGCAGTGGGTTTTAGGCGAGAGGTGGTGGCGGGCGTTGGTACATGCGGAGGTAGGGGAGTTTCGTCTTGGGATGTTGTTGCCGATGAAGGTGGGTTTAGGTTTGTTGGCGTTTGGTTATAAGTGGAGTTGGGTTTGAGATCTGGGTTTCGGGTTTGAATTGCAGGTTTGGGTTTGAGGAGGCTCGGTGGCTGATGAGGTGGTGGTGAAGATGAAGCCGTGAGGGGAGAGGGAGGCTGAGGGGAAGAACAGTGAAGTAGCAAAGGAACAGGCTCTCCAACCATATATGTAAACCAATATCATATTTTTAAATTTTCAGAATGGAAACAAAACGAACGTAAGGAAAGAGAATGAGCATTGGAAATGAACCACTACAAATTAAATGGTAATCCAGGGAATCGTGAAAGTCCAAATTGAATTCCAGTAATATTTATGGCAAATGGCTGTTTGCCTTGTCTTCAACCGGTTGAAAATTTTGAATGAACTCAGAAGTCAAAAGGTTGAAATTTCATGACCGATACGATTATCCGTTTTGCGGTTTTCGTCGGGTAACGGACACCCAAAATACAGAGATGAATATACTACAGAGATTGGCACGACGAGACGGTCAAAACGGTATACAAATATCAGTGGTACGATTGAATTATAAAAATTCGAATTTTCTAATAGCGGAAAAATGCAAGAAAAACACTGAAAAATAAGATCGACGGAGCCAAAGATGTCCGAATTTGGAAAAACGACAAACTGACATCTTGCTCAGAAGATGGTTTAGAATTTTTCTATGTAAAAATATTTAGATTTCGGAAACATTTTATTTTCATCGCTTTTTAACTGATTAAATTGAAGTAAATTTACGCGCGAAATAAACTTTCATATTTTCCGACGAAAATTTACCAGTTGCTATGTTTAACTAAACGCATACCAAATATTAAATTTTTATTTCAAAATTTTATCGTTTAAAATTTCGCAAAATTTCAATTAATTACGTTATTAAAACAGTTGAAATTTACGGGTCGTTACAATAAAACTGATTTGTTTGCTTGAAATGATATATTGCATGCTTAAGATGAAGGTGCATTAAATGCTTGTCCCCTTCTATGTTTACATTGCACTATTTAATATAATATACATTTGTTTTGTATTTGCCATCATATATATATAAATGTATTCATACCCTTTACCATGGTTATGTTTTACTTCAAGTTTTTCATACAATATATAATCACTTATATCCTTTTATCCCTGTTTTAAACATATATTTATATTCCTATGGTCATATATGCTTATATATATATATTTATATATATTACCAAAAATTAAAGCTTGTATATATTTCCTATAGGATTCAGAGACTTTAAAATGCAATACTCAATATAGCTTTCAATTCACTATTATATATATCCAGATATTTTAAATTATCAGAAATTTATTCATTCGACATATAAAAATCAATATTTCAATAATTTAATCCAGTCAATTTCCTAATTAACATACGCTAAAAATCCGGGTCGTCACATTCCTCCCCCCTTTGAATCTTTTTGTCCTCGAAAAGGAACGAAACCAGAATTTATTTTTACTGCGTATTGTAGTCAAATTATTCTTTAAACATTTTTAACTCTTTTACTCTCTTATTTCAAAATTTCAAAATTTTAAACACTTACAAATAACATAATATAACCAAAATAGCTTTCATATAAAAATACTTTTTATAACTCGATGTTTCGACAAGTCCATCCTTGTTCTCATAGAAATTTAGTCATACATTGATCAGGCGTAGGACTGAAAATCTATAAGTACTTGGTAAACCCGTTTCCAACACCTAGTGAAAATACTTTGGAAAATAATTTTATTGAAAATATAGAAAACAATTTTTGAAAATAGAGGGAATATCTTTGGTGAGAATGCTCTGGAAATCATCACCCCCATCCATGGTCGCAGTTACATCCTGGGTTACGTTGCCATCATAGCAAAAGTCCATGTAACTGTAGGCACTCCGCGCCCCTTGATTACGCCATGGAACCCACAACAGATCGCAGTTACATTCCAGGGTTACATTGCCATCACAGCAAAAGTCCATGTAACTGTAGGCATCAGCGCCCTCGATTTTCGCTGTCAAAAATGAAACTTCTCCACTCCCACATAGGTCGTGGTCTACCGATGTAAAATCAAACGCAGACTATTGGCTCTCAGCAACACACACGACTTTTGCTATGTTACCATAGTGTCGCAGTCTACCGATATAAAATCAAACATAGACTGTTGGCTCTCAGTGGCATACACGACTTTCGCTATGGTCTGCAGTAGATCGCAGTGACATTGAGTTACACTGTCGTCACAGCGTAACCCAAATGCCTTGTAGGCATCAACGCCCTCGACTTCCGCTACACACTATACATGATCCTCAGGAACTAGTTTTGTCCGGACTCCTCACAGGATCAACTTTAGAACCCCCCCTTAGGGCTCAAGGCAGTACCACCCTATAGCACTCCTAAGAAGTTCATTCAAGGGAGCGCCTTTTTCCCCAGAGCCACTTTCAAAACACTTTATACTATACACATATAGTATTTTCCAAATCATACACCTAGTATGAATTTCATATAAATCTCCTTTCTCAAAATCGATTATCCCAAAATCGATAATTCACAAACTAGGCTTTCCAAATTCCAAATTTGATTTTCCTCAAAAATCAAAAGCCTTTCCAAATCCATAGGTTCCAAAACCCTTTTCTCAAAATCATTCACATAAGATCCTTTACATATATATACATAGTTATATATATATATAACTTTAAATCTTTGGATCACTTCAAACTTGTATAAATTCCCTCTTTATACTTCAAATACTTTCAAAAACCCTTTTCTTCTGGCAAAATTCAACAAGGGGAGTTTTATCATATATATAACAAAGATACGTAACTTTGTTTATTCCAAATCAAATATCCAAATTTAATTACTCTTTTATAAAGTTATTAACCACATTACTTTTCTTCATAAAGTGAATCTTCAATCATAGAAATTTCTAATTTCCATTTTACCTCATCATACATTCCACAAAATATACTCTTCATTTTGAAGACCATTTTACAGTTCTTATCCATAAATTTTCAATATCAATTTCGTTCAAACCCATACGATGTACACATATCATCTGTATGCAATATCAATCTGATCGCTCACTCGATCACACAATTTCACTTCCGAACTAGTATTGTCCACCCGACTTCCTAGTGCGGACTCAGATCTGGTTTCTTGATCAGAAACCGTCATTCTCCTTGCATAGTCACAACTATGATAGAGAATATCCAGAACCAATCAAAAATCCATATCCAAGTTCGCCGTCGAAAATCGAGCGAAAAATCCCAACTTGGATCGATAATATTATCTTGAAATTCTGTGCTCGAATCTGGATCAAATCACTATGCGAATAGAATAATATACGTACATCCTACGTATTTATCTTCATTGATTATCAGTTAAATCAATTCCCTTTCTATTCATCCTCACTTATGATTCTATTTACTTATTCATAGTTGCTTCAATCCCCATTTGGATTATCACTTCAATTATAAACAGTTTGCACTCTGACTAGCTTGAGTTTAGAAAATAGCTTGAAAAGTTTAAAATAGATAAGTAGTTGTAAAATAACTATTAGTTGAAAAATAGATGTAAAATAGTTAAGTAGTTTTAAGATAGTTGTAAAATAGTAAGATAATTTCAAAATAGTTGTAAAATAGTAATTAGTTATAAAGTATTATAAAATAGTGATTAGTTTGTAAAACAGATATAAAATAGTAATTAGTTTTCAAAATAATTGTAAGATAAATATAAAATAGTTTGGGTTTTAAAAAGAAAGGTTGTATAGTAAATAGCTTAAGAAAATAGTTTATATTAAAACAATTTATTTGAATATAGTCTCAGAGTCAAACTGTACAACTTCCCAATCTCTATTTCCAATCAATTGCCAATTTCCAATTAACTTTCAATTTCATTTCACTTTAAACCATCTCGAATTATACAATTTCGAGTTATTATTTCAAATGTTGATTTAATCCCATAAATCAAATTAACCTTTACTTTTAATTTAACAGCCTAACCATTTAATTCTGAGTTCAAATTTCAAAATTCCATTTTAATTTACCTTTACTTCTACATAAACTTATTTCTAGGTTCGAATAATAATTCAAACCCCTTTTTAAACAATTTAATCTTTGAAATTCAATTTATTACCCAAATTCAATCTTGGAACCAATCCTTAACCATTTCAGTTTACATGTTCATTTTAAACATTCAAATCTTAATGTTCAAAGTGATCTCATTTTCACAAGTTCAATTTTTATCTTTAAAATCAAAATTACTTAAGTAATTTCAAATTAAAGTTTAATTCCATTTAATTCCAATAATGGAATAGATATTACCTCAATATACTTCTTAATTCATTTAAACAATCTAATTCACAGTCTCATAATTACTAATAATAACAGGATGATATTAAGATAAATAAACATCTAATTTATTTAAAACATTCATCATCCACTACCCATTCCAGATCTCAAACCTATTTGAGATCACATATAATTCCCTACCAAATCAACCCATTTAACTTCCCTAAGTTAAATCTCAATTTCATCTTGAAATTTCCAATTCAGGTTGTTTATTCCAAACTTATTTAACTTCCTTTAAGTTAAATTCAATTTAATCCCGTCAAACTACTCAAATTTGAATTCCCACTTCAAATTTCAAATTTCTATCAAAATTCTTTCCCACTTATAAGTTCAAAAATTATATCACTTTGGGTTTTTTACATCACACTTCAGGTAGAATCAAAACTCAACACTTTAGAGTTTATTTCAAATCATCTTTGTATCCATACATATATACATATTTATTTCTTAGCCCACCAGGCTATACTTTAAAATTTAAACCACCTTTGGTTTTAATTTAAGATAGATCTCTTTTTAAGTTTTCAAACAACTTCTTATTTTAAAATAAGATCACATTCAAATATATTCTGAATAATATTATTATTCTTTTCTTTTAACACTTTGAAACAATTGAAATGTTTCTAGACTTAGGTTTTAAACTTCACAATTTAAATCCGTTCTAATTTACAAGTTATACTCATCTAAGTTTATATCCTTAACACATTTTAGTTTGCTTACTCATTAACACACATTCCACTATTAAATACAACAACCATTTATGATAATAACCAAGATTATCATATCTGGAAACCAATTCATTATCATCTCATTCTGAAAATACTTTTACAAATTCAGGATTTTAGTTTCAGTTTGGATCCATTTTAAACTTATCTTCATTCAATTTCAATTTGTTTGTATCACTTAATTCTCATTATTTTATTTAATTCCAATAATCAACAACCAATTTCATTAATATATTTAATAATTAGAAATATTATTTCTTTATATATCAAAAGATAAACTTATAAAAAAATCATTTATTTTTAAAACCAATTTCAAATCTTTATATAAGAAAATAACAAGTACGCTCTCTTATATATACACTCAACTCATTCTAGGGTACCACTGACCCTATCCTTAATAAGTAAACCCACCAGAGCCAAGGTTCTCGCTTAACCTTTGCTCTGATACCAAATGTAACAGCCCGGAATTTTCGAACCCGAAAATTCCAGATAGTCAGAAAACAAGACATAGAATCTCACATTCGCAGCGGATCAAAATATAATATCATATAATATCATTTATACAAAGAAACTGTATCAGTTAAATTACGCTTTAATACATCAGAGTTACAACATGTACACAAACACTGGACATATATAATCAACATGTCCAAATATACAACAATATATCATAGCGGAAACACTCCATACGTTCCTGCCATCCAGCTCGCCTCCCGAGCTCCAGAACGTCCTTACCTGAAAATCTGTAATACTCGGTCTGACCCGAGCATTACAACAAAGTAACACCCGGGTCAGGCTGGAAACCAGCGTGAGTAAACCATATAATTTGAATTACTAAGTTCAAACCATAAAGAATACCCGGGCAACTCGTATTTCACTACGAGTTCTTTACTTGTTATGCTCAACATTTATTTCACAAATCAATCCCTAAGTACCCTTACTTAGTTTAAATGGTCCAGTCATTTAAATTTATCCCATTCAGCCTATTGATTTCACATATCAATATATAAAGAGTTATAATAGATTTCAAATCGAAGTGGTTTCTTCGAATCCCAAGTCACCTTAACCCAAGTTATTCAAGTGGAATACAGTTCAAACTTTAAATACAGGGTGTCACCTTTATACAGTAATTCATCATCGATAGATACCCACATTATCACAGTTTAAACCAAACATATCATATCACATAGCATTACAAATCACATATCAGAGATATCAACTAATCTAAGGCATACAATATCATTCAATTATTCATAAGCAAGATTAATTTGTCATACCATTTCTAATTAATTTAAAATAAATTAAATTTATTACCTCAATTACTATTAAACCTGCTTACTTAATACTATTTAATTACAAACCATTAATTAATCATCCCTTAATTATCCTCTTTAATTACATTAAGTAATTAGCCTTTATTTAATAACACAATTTAATTAATCTCCACCCATTCACATTAATCATATTTATCCTTAATTAATTACTCAAATTAATTATCCTATAATCACTTACATTGATTAATTATCCTTTAATTAATCATACTCATTTATTAAATAATCCTTAATTAATTCCTTAATTAATTCAATTATTTAATTAATTACACAAAGTAATTAATCCTTAATTACTTCATTAAGTAATTATCATTAAATAAATCACATTTAGTAATTACCCATTAATTACCCTCCTTAATGAATGTCATTAAGCAATTATCCTTTAATACAAAGTAATCAATCCCTAATTACTTTTATAATTAATTAATTAACCTTAATTATTAATTAATGAAACTTAATTATTAATTAACAACCTTAATTACAAATTAAATAAATCCATAATTACCTATTAATCAATTCTTAATTACCATTTGATTTATCTTTAATTATCTTTTGATTAATCCATTAATAAATCTTTAATTATAGATTAATCATCCTTTAAGTATTAATTAATAAAACCTAATTATTAATTAATAAATCTTTATTATGTACTTCTTAATTACCATTTTATTAATCACTTAAAACCCTTAACTGTTAATTAATAAATCCTTGATCATTAACTAATTTAATTAATTAACCACTCTTTGATTATCTCATTAATTATCAAACTTTAATTAAGTTTTTAAGATAAAAAAATTTCCTTTATTAATTACCTAATTACATTTCAAATTAAGTTTGAAAATAACTTAAGAATTTAACATAATACATTTAAGTTAAACAAATTATACAACTTAATTTATTCAAAACATTCATTACAAAGAAATGAATTTTCAAGAAGTTGATTTAACTTGATTATTTAAAATTTAAAAACTTACTCTTTATTTAAATTTAAAAAAAATCTGGTTTAAACATTAACTTTGGGTCTAACCCATATGTACTTAAATCAAAACCAAGTACATATTCATCTTTTCTTTTTATAAAAGAGTTTGGTTTAAATTTTAAAACTGTTTAAAAAAATTAACAGTTTCACTCAAATCTCGCGTACGACCCCAGAGACAAGTCGAGCCAAAACTCTTCTACCCTGAGACCCTCTACGAGAAAACTAACAAACCCAAACCCAGACATCACTGACACAACTGTGCACCCTGCACCACCCACGATGAACTTCCGATCACCGCCAGAACTTCCTACACATCGACAATCACTCCAGCAACCCATCACGATCGTCAAAACACCACCACAAGCCATGATCCCAAATCGAACTATCCAGTTGAAACTGGAACTCAAACCACTGCCAGAAAAAGCCTCGCCCCAACGATTCTGACCACCGGAGATTGAACCACCTCGTCCATGCCTTGCCAAACTCCTACGCAACCAATCCCCACAACCTCGAGACACTCGATCCATCAGAGATGAAGAAATGATCCCCAAACAGACCTTCAACCAAACTAGGTTTCAGAACAAAATCGAACAACCCTCAATGCCATGGTGGATTAACCACCTTCCAGACAATTTTGCCCACACACCTGATCATTCCACTACGCCATAAATGGCCTTCTGCAACACAAAAAAATGTTGGCTCAGGCCCGAAAAATGTTGCCATAGGTCTATGGCAACACTTTTAGGGTGATGCAATTTTTGCCGTTGCCTTAGACCTCAAAGGTAACATTTTGAATATCTAAGGCAACATAAGTAATATTGTTGCAATAGAACCCTATTTGGGTCTATGGCAACACCCATAGGTATCTGTAGCAACATTCCAAAAATGTTGCTATAGATATTAACTTTCTGAAGTTGTGGGGCCCACATCTTATGAGGCCCACAATGTGGGGCCCACGACCCAACTGGGTCCATCCCTATGGCAACACCTTGAATGACTATTGCAACATTATTTTAAGCAGCATTTATAACTCGGTGGCAACACTATTATGAAGCTACTGCAACACTATTCTGAAGCTACTACAACACTATTCTGAAGCTACTGCAATACTATACTGAAGAGACACAAAGAGCACATAGAACAGTACAATATCACATAGAACACTTGCATAATACACAATACAATATGGCATAAAACACTTGCATAATACACAGCATAATACACAGTACAGATAATAATTCATACAGTAGTACACATCACAATTCATGTCAGTTACCCCAAAATATCCAGTTACCCCAAAATACTACAAAGCTACCCCAAAATATCCGGTACACATAACAATTCATAAATGAGACTTAAGAGCTGGTGCCTCCAGTCAGATTATCAGTCTCACTAGACATGATTGTGGAAGTTAGATCCTCTACATTGATGTTCATCTCCGGGTTGGCATCACCTAATTTCTTAAGCACCCTAGCCAAATTCTCTTGTACCTTCTGATTTACCTTGGATTCTAGTTGTGCTTCAATTTCTTCGACAAGCCTTTGCCTTAAGTCATGTACGTAAGCATTTGTTAGAGCCTCGGTTGATTGTTTTGCACACTTTACACGCGTCCCTATAAGCAAAGGACGACCCTGTGATTTTCCATTCGAAATTACTGTTTCAACAGTATTTCCTCCTTCTCCACCAGCCATTGCCTTTTGAACTAAGTCCTACAAAATAAAGCCACATCAAAATTACCCTACAGTAAATGCAGAGAATGCAGCAAATGCTTACATATGGATTGTGTACAGCAAATGCAGAGAGGCCACATTTTGGAAAACAATTTGTTTATGTGCATGTAATTAGAAAACAATTTGTAACATATATACTAGTAAAAACTGGAAAACAATTCCGTCGACAGCCAGCTACGGATTTGTCATCTGGATTCTGAGGCTTCAAACGGCCATTCATTTTATTTATGCACATATGTGTATTACTATAGACATATATTTTTATATTAACCAAGTCAGTAATCCCTTTAACCAAATTCATTTCTTCGTTTCTAGTTTTTGTGTCATTTCTAGCCAAATGCAAAAGCAAGTCCTCTTCATTCGACTAGAAAAGGAAAAAATGGCTGAGGGTTCAAAATTCTTAATCTCACAATATACTCAATTACAATTTCCAAAGCAAACATCTATGCCATTAGTACGTTTGCGAAACTCAGGTTCAACAAGTGTTTCAAGGACAGTTTCAAGGACATGAGCATACATGCACATGAGCAAGACATGAACAATGTGCAGCATGTGCAAAACAGAACAAAATTATTACAAAACAAAATTATTACTTACAAGTTTGTACTTCATTACTTGAGGATTAGACACGTACTCACGTCCATCTATTCTCTTACGACTTTTAAGAAAAAGTGCTGCATCGGATGGTGTCTCCTGATACAAGTTCAATAGATAGTTTAGCATACACTCTCTTCAGTCAAAAATGTAAAGTATCACATACCATCTTATGACGAAGCTGGGCGAACGACTTTGGACCAGCGGTGTGTGTGTCTTGATACGACTTACAACTATCAGAATTTTTCAGGGCTTTTTGCTAAAAAATACACAAAAAACAAAGTACTCGTTTATCTCACAAAAAATAAGTACTCGTTTATTTTGCGAAATAAATAATATGTACGTATACCTGAATCTCATCATCTGCCCAATACCTCAAGAGCACTTTAAAATCCTCCACTGGGATGTTGTCCGGCTTGTTTTCTAGCCTCTCCTCATCAGTCTTATAAGCTTTATAATGAGCTGTTTTTATGTGACTCTTGTACCCCCTCCAACAGTCACGAATAGACTTCAACACCCAGTTTTCACATTCATCCGGAATAATATACCGTTGCTTAAATATAAATCAAAGATAAAAGAGAATAAATAAATCAAAATTCAGCTACATTATAGTTAATAGATCAATATTACTTATTAAAGTAAAATTCAGCAACATTATAGTTAATAATAGATTACCTTAACATAATTTCATAGAGATTTCTTCAACTTTTCAGGAACATCCGACCAAGATTTATACGTAAGTGGCACAGACCTTTTCAATGTTCCTAAAAAGTTGCTCAGTTCAGATATTACTTTGTCATCATCTGAAATAGGTTGGAACCACTGGTTCATCATAATTACAACTCTTTTGTCATTCGCCCTTGTATGAACATTAAACATCTTTGTGTGACCTCTGAGTCTTTTAGGAACTTCACCTTTAATTAAAATGAAAAGTCCCGTCAAATAATAACATAAATCATAATGTAAATTCGATACTTAAATATTAATCCTACTGTAATATTAAATATTATTATCACATCAATTCAGTACCTGCTTCAACTTCTTCATTTTCAATGTCTGGCAAGACATTCTCGGCAACATACTTATTTGCCATACCACTTGCACTAGCTTTTGCAGCATTTTTCTTTTGTCATTCCCGCAGAGCCAAATAATCAGCCATTGTTCCTTTTCCTTCAACATCCTTCTCAGTTGAACTTACTACCAGGCTTGGGCTTGGGCTTGTGCTTCTCAACTTTTCCTTTTCCTTTGCGATACCACTAGCTGAACGAGTTTGTAGTCCACTAACAGGCTTGGGCTTCTCAACTTTTTTAGTTCTCTAAATTGTATATATAAGTAGGAAATAAGATTGGATTTTATAGTTATTATCTTCATAAGCAGAAAAAAATAAGATATGTAGCTATCACACACCTTTCTTGGACTTTGTGAAGTATCATCTTCACTATGCTCCTCATGGTCCGGATTATATTCCTGATCACTATCCACATCCTCTTGCATCTTTTCTTTTCCTTTAACTTTTTTTTGGTTTGCATTTGTCAGTTCAGCTGAAATTGCAGGCACACCTAGAGAAGCAAGAACTTCGTTGTTCCTCATCACATTAACAGTTCTATGTACTTCATAATCTTTTAGGTTCATCATCAACATAGCAGGTCTCTGTACTTCATAATCTTTTAGAGATAGTGGAGGTGTAGAATACTCATTTGGAGGTGGTGGAGGTGGTAGATGAACATCCTGCAAGTATATAATAAACAGGAACATCATAGTAAGTATGATGCAAGAGTGGTACAAAATATTCAAATTACAATAAGATCATCATAATAAGAATTCTTCAAACCTGCATGCCATTTTCATCCATATCTTCTTCTTCCGATGTTGGTAAACGTGATTCCAACTTCCTCTTAACACTTGATGAGTTCAAATTCACTGTTGAATCGCTGATTTTTGGTTTTTTTTCTGTGTCATCTTCTGAGGATTTACCTGATCAGCTAACTTTAGATTCACGGTTGCATTATTGGGTTCTGGATTATTAAGCCGTGTCGACTTCCGAGGACTCCTCACCTTAGCTAACTTTAGATTCTCGGTTGCATTGCTGGGTTCTAGATTATTCAGCCATGCCGACTTCCGAGAACTTTTCACCTCAGCTAACTTTAGATTCACGGTTACATCATTGGGTTATGGATTAATCAGCCGTGTCGACTGCCGAGGACTGTTCACCTCACCTAACTTTAGATTCACAGTTGCATTGCTATTCAGCCGTGCTGACTTCCGAGGACTGTTGACTTCAGCTAACTTCTTTTTTTTGGTTCTATTTTAGTTGATGAGCCGTCACGTACTGTCGTTTCATTGGTTTTGTAGCTGCAACAATACAATGATATTATAATCATAATCTTTAAATGTTATAATCAAAATATTACAATAAATTTTTTTTTGCTATATCAAAATATCACAATCTGTAAATGATATTAACTATCCATTTATATATACCTGTAACCAGATTCTGCCTTGGCCGCATGATTACATGCGGCTGCATTTGCTTCAGTGGCTCAATTGCAGTATCGACAACGTTGTCGATATAAAAATCCAAGTTGCCACCACTGTTAACTCCTTTGACTAATTCGAAGAGGTCCGCATCATTCGTCACTAACTTCCACCCACCCTTCTCACCATTTCTCATATAAATTCCTCCTATTTTCGGTGTATTGAAGGTCATCCTTCACAAACTCCATGAGCACTGTGTACGAGAAGTAGTCAGGATCAACCCTCTTTACCATAGTATCGGTTCCACCAACATATTGTGCCTTCTGAAATGCACCCTTGTGATGAAATGTGAGCTACATGAGTTCCCCCATCCTATACAAAATGGATATAGAATGGTGAGTTTACATTGGAAGCAAGATATGAAATAATAAAATTGGCAGGTTTATTAAGTACATATGTGTATGCAGGTATATAAAGCACTAGAAACAACAAGGGAACGCATAAAATCAGAATAACTTACAAGTAGTTAAGTAATTAAAAAGCAGTAAATTAATTATGAAAATCAACAAATATAGAAGTCGTCCCTTAATTAAGAACCAATACATAAATAGAAGTCACTTGATATTGCTACATAGAAATCAAGAGGAAGTTTCCTCTAGGCTAGGCGGAATGAGGATTTGTGTTGCTGGGACGTCATCTCTATACCACCTAACATCACTAACTTGATTTCCTATTCCATTACCACATTGAATATCATGTAAAACTGGATCATCTTCATTTCCATTTTCATTTTCGACATCACACCAGTACCTCGGCAATTTCTTGACAACATTATAAAGTGCCGTATCAGTTGGATCTTGTACATAAAATACTTGTTGTACTTGTGAAGCCATAACATACGGATCAGATTTCTGGCACAATCTATTAAAATTAACTCGAGTCATCCCATACAAATCTTTCTCTTCTTGGTACCAACAATACTTAAATAAAACCACTGAAATTTCTCCCAAATATTCAATTTCTAGTATTTCTTCAATTGCTCCATAGTAACTAACATTACCAACCAATGTATTTTGATCTTTTGAACTTGCAAAGCTAAGTGGTCAAGGTAGTCAAGAATACACCATTATTCTGTGTTTTTCACTTAGCATCTCTATATTTTGTATGGAATCTGTATCCATTAATAACATATCCACTAAATTTCCTAGCTGTCCGATTAGGGCCCATTGCAAGCACTTCTAGCTCTTTCGAAATGTCCTCTTTTTTCCCAACCTCATCCTTCAGCCATTTCCAGAATTCTTCAGTATGTGCTCTCTCTCTTTTATATCTTCTCGATATTGCATGCCCATCAATTAAAGCTCGATGTTCCCTATAATAATTATGATGGTATTAATATCAATAAAGAAATATTCTAATTCTTTAGTACTTACTAGAATAAAATTAGAACATAAAAACTTACTCTTTTAAATTATCTATTTCCTCGTTACCACAATTGAATAGAATGTACTGATGACATGCCATCTACTCAGATTCTTTTAGATGAATAGCTTTTCCGTCTTTATTTCTTCTTGTACCAATAGCATATTCCATATTTTGTGGACAACTTTCAAATTTAGGTACTGCATCACCACCGCTTAAGAATCTTGAGCAGAATGTCAAGCATTCTTCTACCAAGTAACCTTCGGCGATGGAACCCTCCGGTTTAGATCTGTTGCGCACATAAGATTTGAGTTTAGCTAGATAACGCTCAATCGAAAACATACATCGAACGTGCACAGGTCCACCGTATTCAACTTCCTTGCACAAGTGAACCGTCAAGTGAACCATTATGTCAAAGAAAGCTGGTGGAAATATCATCTCAAATTGGCAAAAAAATTCGACAATTTCTTGTTGTTGCCTCTTCACATCTTCCAAATCAATTACTTTGCCCCAAAGACCTCTTAAGAATGCACCAAATCTTATAAGAGGCAATGCATCCTCAGGCTTCAGTGTTTTTTTCACAGCAAATTGCAACAAGTAGTGAAGTAGAAAATGAGCATCATGGGTCTTGTACCCTGAGATTTTCCTTTCCTTCGTGTGAACATACCGACTTATATTGGCTGCACAACCATATGGCAATTTAACATTCTCCAGTACTGAGCAAAATATTTCTTTTTCTTTATTCGTCTTGTCAAATATGGCAGCCCTAATCTCAAAGTGTTCGCCATCATTTGATAAAACAGGATGCAGTACCTTCCTGATGCCCATTTCCTGTAAATCAAAACGAGCATTCAAATGGTCTTTTGACTTGCCACTAATATTTAGCAAAGTACCGAATATGTTGTCGCATATGTTTTTCTCTATATGCATAACATCAAGGTTATGTCGCAATAAATTGTGGCTCCAATATGGTAAATTGTAAAATATTGACTTCTTTTTGAAAGGGGAATCCTTTTTCTTCCCAAAATTATTTTCAAAGTCACGCAACAGTTCTTCAATGTCTGTTCCTGATAAATTTCCCGGAATCTGTCCTATTTCTACTTCACCATTGAACCTCCTCTTATCAAACCTCCACTTGTGTTTCGGATCCAGAAATTTTCTATGATTCATGTAGCACATTTTTTACTATGTTTCAAGTACATTGAAGAAGTCTCATAATGGCATACAGGACAACCCAATTTACCCTTTGTGCTCCAATCGGATAACATTGCATACCCCGGAAAATCGCTAATGGTCCACAACACACTTGCACGTAACATGAATTTTTGATCAGTAAAGGCATCATAAGTTTCTATGCCTAGATCCCATAATTCTTTCAACTCTTCAATTAGAGGCTGCATATATACATCAATTTTATTCTTTGGAGACTCTAGACCGGAGATGAGTGTTGAAAGAATTAGATTTTCGGGCTTCATGCACAACCAAGGTGGAAGGTTGTAGTTAACTAATACAATTGGCCATGTACTGTAAGTTGTACTCATTGCACGAAAAGGATTGAATCCATTAGAGGCTACACCCAATCTGATATTTCTATTTTCTAATGAAAAATCGGGATACATAGCATCCATCGCCTTCCAAGTCTCGCTATCAACTAGCTGTCTAAGTTTTCCGTCTTTTTTTCAGCCCACAGAATGCCATCTCATAAGTTGTGAATACTCCTTGCATATAAACAGCCTTTACAACCTTGGTTTTAGCGGAAAGTAACGCATCACTTTTGCCGGGACTTTGTGAATCAACTTCTCTGGATCATTGTCAGGGGTGCCTTTCTTTTCCTCTTCCCACCTCGAAATACCACAAGAGTTACAGACATCTTTATCTTCATTTTCTGCCCAATAGAGCATGCAATCGTTTGGACATGCGTGTATTTTTTTGTAATCAAGACCTAAATCTTTAATGATTTTCTTCGCGGCTCTAAAAGATAAAGGTATGTGGGCCTGTGGAAAAGCCTCTCTCATCAACTCTAGTATATCCCCAACTACAGACTCTGTAATTCCATGTACACATTTTAAAGAATAAAGCCTGATTATAAAACTTAATCTCGAAAATTTTGAACAGCCAGGATATAATGGCTGCTTTCCATCTTCGACAAGGCAATAAAATCTTTTAGCATCGGCATTTGGTGCATCAGAATTCTCATCTTCACAGTTCTGCATATTTCCATGAGTACGGTGCAACATTTCACCTAGATTATCTCCAAAATCACCAGCATCACAGTCTATATCTTCATCACTCCTTCCAAAATTTGGGTGAGAAACCTCACAAATCCATTTCACATAAAATGGAGATGGACCATTGCAGATGAGATGATCATAAATTATATCTGGACGACGCCACTTGCTATTTTTACAATTCTTGCATGGGCACGTCATTTCATCGCCTACGGCGAATTTAGAAAAACCGTTTTGTATAAAGGCTCTTATCTCGCTAATATATCCTTCACTTAACTTTGGAAGTTCTATCCAAATGTTTTCGCTGTCCATCACTACAATTATGAATATGAGTATTTTAACATAAAAAGATAAAATTTGTGTGTGTGTCCAACAAGAGGAAACCTAGACAAGTCGAATTGTTAATTCAGGCCGAATTAAGAATTTATAAGTAGTTTAAATCGAAACCCTTAAGTGATGGGAGAGAGTGTTATACCTCAAAATCGAAATTGAAGCCCTAAAGTGATGTAAACAATGCTTGAACCCCCAAATCGAAGCGAAATCGCTGAACAAAGCTTGAACCCCCAAATCGAAGCCCTATTCGAACCGAAATCGCTGAACCCCAAATTAAGAATGTTCGCCTGAACCTTTGTAAGAAGACAGAGAAGAATGAAAATAAAAAGTTATTTACGGGGACTTTTTTTCTTCGCGGCTCTAAAAGATCAAGGAGTGGTGTTCGAATTGATGAGGTGTCACGTTCTCCAACGTAGGATTTGCCTTGGTAGATTGGCGCGGATCGGTGCTAAAGATATGCAAAGGTCTGCTATAGCAACACTATAAAAAAAATGTTGCATCAATTACACTTGTTTAGCTAGAGCAACACATTTTTATGGCTAAGGCAACACCAAAAATTCAACGTTGCAGTAGGACCAAAATTGTATAGCTGTCGCAACATTTTACCTGGCAACACCTTGCAAAAATGTTGCAGAAGGCCATCCATGGCGTAGTGTTCATCTAGCTCCAGGGAGAACTACGACCACCAGATGAACTCCAGTCACCAGAAAATCCCAAAACTCCAAACTCTGGTCATCTAAGAACTGCACCCTCATTACAATTCTAAAAAGTGTAATTTTTGTTTTAAAAATCTTAATTTCCATAGATGATTCAAGACATAATCTTGAATCAGTAAAATACAACATTTGGTTTTACATGTTTTAAAGATTTCTACTGTTATTTCCCAAATACAAGCATATTTCATCACTTACATACTTGTTTATATTTTTAGTACTTAGATTATACTAAAACTAATCTATTTTGTTTTTTATCCAAGTGCTATCAGTGATTAAATAAAAAGATATAGATTTTGATAAATTGGTAAACACTAAAACCTGGAAACAGAGATACAAGCACATGCACAGTTCAAATCAGATGCATATACACAACATTTTGTACTTATATACACACACACACACACACACACATATGCAAAGCACTTTCAACACAGCAATTCACATGCAACTACTTTCATTTACTTAAGATTTTTATGAAAATGTTTACTCACCATTCTGGAAGAATCAGAGAAGCCTGGGTCTTCTCTGGAAATGTGAATTTGCTTCCTGTTCTTGATTTTTTTACTGCTGCTTTTAATTTAAAAACTGTGTTGTTCCTTGTTTTGCTTAAAAAATTTCCTTCTCATTTTTTTTCGAGTGGTATAAACTTGGCAAGGATGAGTAAGTATATATATATAAAGGAGGAAGTGTATCAAGTAAGCAACCAGTGGCTGCAAACCTGGTACAGGCTGAGATACATTTTATTTGATCTTATCCTTTGCTTGCCTTCATTTTGTTTGCTACGTTGACTTGATAAAACTGATTTGTTTGCTTGAAATGATATATTGCATGCTTAAGATGAAGGTGCATTAAATTCTTGTCCCCTTCTATGTTTACATTGCACTATTTAATATAATATACATTTGTTTTGTATTTGCCATCATATACATATAAATGTATTCATACCCTTTACCATGGTTATGTTTTACTTCAAGTTTTTCATACAATATATAATCACTTATATCCTTTTATCCCTGTTTTAAACATATATTTATATTCATATGGTCATATATGCTTATATATATATTACTAACAATTAAAGCTTGTATATATTTCCTATAGGATTTAGAGACTTTAAAATGCAATACTCAATATAGCTTTCAATTCACTATTATATATATCCAGATATTTTAAATTATCAGAAATTTATTCATTCGACATATAAAAATCAATATTTCAATAATTTAATCCAGTCAATTTCCCAATTAACATACGCTAAAAATCCGGGTCGTCACAGTTTGTGTTTTACTTTACACTCGGGTCAGCCTGAGTAATACAGCCTTGGATTCATCTTCTGGAGCTACAGATTTGTTGGAGCTTATTTATCTATCTGTCACCTGTTTCTATTCTAGTTATTTCCTATTCGGTATTGCTTCTATATTAGTGACTTTTGTATCCAGATTTCTATTGTATCATTTTTAGACTATGAGATTTTGTATATGTTTTGAGAGTATGTATATAGTAGCTTCGTGAACTACTATGGTATTTTATTTCCGCTGTGAGTTATTCTGATATTCTGTGTCTGTGATTCTGTGTTTGATTTTATTTGCTCCAAATTTTCTTGACAATCCACTATTTTGAAGTATTCAAGTCTGACATGTGTGGATTTATTGTCGATTTGAATGGTCCAAAATAGTGGGATGTTACAGATAGGTATCCGAAATCGAATTATTTTAATTAAATTTACTTAAATAAATTTCTATGCGTTTCACCTTCGCACGACCAAACCGTAAGTCTGATCGCCACAAAATTTTGAATCCTATAATAATATGCTATTCCAAATCCAATGAAACTGGTTTCGTCGAAATTCGAGACTGTGTCAATAATCACTATTTTTACACGTTAATTAAATCAAATAAATTCCAATTATATTTATTCACTTTTAAATCAATTTAAAAGTTTTCTATCTTCATTCTTATTCAAATAGAATTCAAATCAACTTCCTAATTCATTTTCTTTCTTATTAAATTCCAGATTCAACTATTTAACTTATTCAACATATAAAATTCACTTTTCAATATTTAAAATCAATTGAATATTCTAAATTTGAACGATTGAAAAACTAGGTCATTACAAAACTAACTTCTGCAAATCTAGGCCGTTGATTTCCACTTCTTCTCCATTCACGTTTTCCCGGCACCTTGTTTCTTCTTTTTTTGTAACGACCCGTAATTTTCGATAATTAAAAATAGTTAATTTAATAAGGTTTTGTGATTTAATGTTGGAAGAAATGTAAATTTGCGATTTAATAATAAGAATATAACTAGAATGAAATATAATAGTATTAATTTCAGGTAATTGATAACTTCTTTAAATGTAATTCCAATTAATTAAAATGATTAAAAAGTTACAATTGGTTATAGATTGTAAATTAATTGTAATAATGTGTGTATTAATTGATAATTGGATTAAAAGAGTAATTGATAATTTAAAGGTTATATTAATTAATGAAATAATGTGTAATAAATTGTAATTGGATAGAATTGGTATTGTGTAAGTTGTTATAACATTTGTGTAGACAACCAACTTATAAATGTGATTAATTTAAGCAAAAAGTGACGATTGTTATTTGTTACCTATTTGTTTGACTTGTTGAAATCAAATTAGAAATAAATTACATTAAATGTAATTAAATGTTACGTTAATGTGAATTAAGGCAATAATTGTAGAATATTGAGGTAATAAAATAAAAATTAATGTTAGTTTTACCTATTTGACAATAAATGACTGAATAAAGGCTTGAAATCAAATTTAATCAATTCATTGAAATTAAATTATAGTTAATTGGATTTAATTACAGCTGAAATTGAACACTGTAATTAGTGTAATTTTTAATACTGGATTAATATGTAAATTTTTTTTAAACTATTATAAATGTCTAAGTAATCAAAAATGATAAAATTTGTTAGTTATTAAAAGTGGAATTAAAAAGTGATTTAATAAATTTAATAATAATTTATTTAATTAACGTGAAAATAGCCATTTTAGCCACTAACTCGGATTTCGACGAAACCAGTTTCATCGGATCCGTAATAGTGAATTATTGTAAGGTTTCAAGTTTCGTAGCGATCGGACTTGTCATTTGATCATATGGACTCGAAACGCCTAGAAATCAATTTAATTAAAATCAATTTGTAATAAGCTGATTTTTAAGCTAACTTCTTCATACGATGGAATTAGGACTTGAAACCCGTTCCATTGAGTTTAAAAATATCAAAAACATCTATTTTGATATATGGGATGACTCATTTTTGTTTCGGAGGCAGAACGGGCTTTTTGGGTCGCAATTCGCCGTTCGTACAAATTCGATTGTGTTTATTTTTCTTATCGGGCTTCGTTAATATAAATAGATTCTTATAAACCCTAGCAGCCTTTCATTCTTCATTTCTGTACATACTATTCTCTCTGACCTCTTCTTCACAATGGCAGCAAACAATTAAGTTACAAACCCTACAATTCAATCTCTAAACCAATTTCAAAAATCAAAATTCTCGAAACCCTATCATATTATATACCGATTCGAAGCTCTCGATGAGCACAAGCAAGATCTGCAGTCTGTTTTTTGAGTTGGTTCTCAGTGTGTCCAGAATTAAGGGAATTTATATCGGCCGTTCAAATTAGAGGTTGATCGACTACGACGGTTTCTGAAATTGTTTGAGGGGTTTTGTGGAGCTCGCTTCATGGAGCATATCGCTGGTGGTCGCTTGGCCTAGATGTGTGTATGGTGGTCTAAATCTATGGATTAGGGTTCGAAACCCTAAGGGTTGAAGGCGGTGGTGCGGCACCTTGGGGAGGCCGGAGGGCTCGGGCTGGGGCCTGTGGATGCGGCTCACCTGGACGAGCCGATGGTGATGGTAGCTTGACCTATGGTGGTTGGAGGCGTTCGTATGGCATGGTCAAAGTCGGGGAGGTGGGTGCGTGTTCACGGGTTCGAACAGCAGGGAGATAGGATGATAGCGTGTCGACGTGGCATGTTGTGATAGGTCGGTAATTTTATCAATTGTTTTATTTAAATCTTGGATTTCA
Organism: Allium fistulosum; assembly: GCA_030737815.1. NCBI lineage: Eukaryota > Viridiplantae > Streptophyta > Magnoliopsida > Asparagales > Amaryllidaceae > Allium > Allium fistulosum. The sequence continues at coordinate 329,967,564 of CM060908.1, forward strand.
AAGTTCTAATGCTAATATCTTTTGCGTATGAGGTCTAATTCAAGTGCGGTTTGTTTTTTTGAGATCGTATCGAAATTCCGGACGTTTTGACCCTGGTTTGGACAAATTCTGAGACTATTGAATTTTGGGCCTTATTTTGCATTTCAAATCGAGTTGAAATTAAAGGTGAGTGTTTTAACCCACTCACAATTACTAAATTATCTTATGTTGGTTAAATTAAATTTATGATGTGATTAGAAATTAAATGATTGATGTTTGGTATGTTTAAATTGTCATTCTAGTTAAATTTGACTTTTATTGCATTTAATCGTCGTTTAATTTAATATTGAATTTAATTGTCAATTTAATACTTGTTAATGATAATCAGTTATCTATTGATGTTTATTGGTTGATTTGGATGATGATTGTGATGGATGTTTGATTGTTGATATTGGATGACTGGATGTTATATTTTATATTGTTATAACACTGCAAGTTCCCTATAGGTTGAAATGATACATACCCGAACAATCATTTAGAATAGGGGAAAATCGTTATGGGTTGAAATGATAAATCCAAGCGATTTTCATTGAAATAAATTTTGGGATTGCGGGTTGAAATAATATATACCCATAAAAATTTAAAATATTTGCAGATTGAAATGATAAATATCCGTATCACTTGACCATAGGGTAGAGAATTATATACAGACACCGGATTAGTTAAATTTAATGATTTTAAATATTTAAAATTTGAATCCAGTTAAACGATATTTGAAATAGAATTTGACTGATATAAATAGAATTGTTTTAAGTAATTATTTAAACGATTTAAATTGAAATTTTAAAGTTGATTTTGAAGTATGAACGACATTCATCAAAATTGAGTTATTGAAATGTTGGAAACTGTAACTTTGAAAATCTATTAAAATTGGAATAGTTAAATTTGATATTTCAAGATTTGAAATTGGGTTTTGATTTAAAATCTGGACTTGGTCCAGATTTGTTGGAATGGAAGAAATGGTTAAATTTGATGTTAATTTCAAAATTTTATTATCTCAATATAAACTGTAAATAAGTTGATCCATTTTAAACCAACTTAATCAAATTTAAACTATTTATTTTAATCTAATTTAACCTATTTTAAACTAATTAACCTATTTAATCTATCTTAATCTATGTTAATCTATGTTAATCTATTTTAATATATTTTAACCAATTTTAAATCATCTAAACTTTATTAAACTACATTAAACGATTTTAATTTATTTTAAACTATTTTAATTTATTTTAAAACTATTAATATATTTTAAATCTATTTAATCTATTTAATCTATTTTAAATGTATTTAATCTATTTTAAACCTATTTAATCTATTTTAAATCTATTTAATCTATTTTAATTCTACTAAAACTATTTTAAATCTATTTAAACTATTTAATCCAATTTTTTATTTTTTTTTTAAACTATTTCAAACCATTTAAATTATATTTTCAAACTATACTAAACTATTTAGACTATTTGTAACTATCCATACTATGTTATAAATTTTAAATTATAAAGTGGAAGTGGTTATGTTTAAATCCTTGATTTAAAAGCAAATATGATTAAATGATGTAATAACCTAAGTTGGGATTTAAATAACATATTTTTGAGTAAATATGATGATTTTGAAATGAGGGTTTAACCTATTTTAAAATTATGATTTCGAAAGTGATATGGTTTGAATTGAATATGATATTTTGATATCAATATGAAATGTCCTTGTAAATGTAAAAGAACCATTCGGTGTGTAATAAGCATTTGGTTGTTAAAGAGACCGGGATCGGATATTGTCATACTCTTTGCCAATACCAAAAACCACTTTAACAACTATGTACGTGGAGGAGAATCCAGAAATGAAGTAGGATGGTTTGGCGAATGATTCTGTATGAGGTATTTACGTAGCCCTGACTCCCGTGAGTCAGCTTAGATGTGACTAAAACAGGACTATATCGGGCTAAGTGAGGTCATTCCTCCTATCGGGCACATTTCTTCGATACCATATTATGACTTTGTGATTGATTTAGTGGCCACCCCTCGATTTTGATTATGGGAGTGTGTTCCGAGGTGGGCGGTAGTAGCTGTTATGCGTTACCACCAGTCCGGGAGTGCAAATGGTAGAATCCTACCCTGGCATTACCTCAAGTGCCGTGTTCACATGACCTATCATGCCTTCTACGAGTTCAGTTTGTACCATAACTATGGATTGCCCTCTTATAGCCCTCCAGTTTACAGAGGAATTATGGTACTGTATAGATTATGGGAATATATAAAAAATGTGTTAAGGGTATATGGGTAACGCCTTAATGCTATTTTAATACTTTACTATAGACACTATTATAATAGCATATTGTACTATGTATGTAGCTAGTTTAAAGGATCCTTAGGAGATGGAAATCCTGAATATCTCTTAAGTTATTGCACTCACGTTAGACACTAGATAGGAGATGTCAAACCCCGTAAACATATCTGAAGCCATTACACTCATATTTATTTACTGTTGATTTAACTTATATAAGATCTTTTAGTTCTGACTCGAGTTTTTTGTCTTTTTAATTCGCTCGGGTCAATTTGAGCTTTTCAATGTATCGATGACTGCTTTTGGATGACGAAGATGAAGATTTAGTACTATTATTATTTATTTCATTTATTCCGCTGCATCATACTGTTCCGCTGCATTATTTATTACTGCTGTATGTACTCTGGTTTTGTATTGTAAAGGTGTAATCAAATGTTATTTGTAAAACGGCTTCATGAATTGTTTATTTGATTATTATATTTTGTCATTCCGCTGTGAGATTCTGTATTTTGTTTTCTTTCTTTCTCTGCTTTTTCTTATTTACCCCATAACAATATGCCCTTTTGAATGGTTTGAGTCTGACATGTGTGGTTTATCGTCGATTTAAACCGTCCAAAAAGGCCGATCCTTACAGTTTTTTAACTTCAACCGCAATAATCAATCGTCGCCACCGACCGCCTCCTGATCGCGCAAACCCACCCACCCCCACCCCGACCTCACGCGCCACCGCTAACACCACCACGTGCGCCGAACGACCAAAAACAAAACCATGCAGCTACTCGCGAACACGGCCAAAATCTGGCCATCTCACCTTGCCATGGCTCGATCCAGCTATTGAATAGGTTCGTAGGGATGTGCTCTATGCTTCTCTAGTTGGAAGTTCAACATGAAATGGTCTTGAGTGGTTGCGATAGATGTGGACCATCGGATTGGCTATGTTCTTAAATTGAAATTTTTGAACCAAATTTTTTTTGAACGCAAATTTAAAGGGGAAGGAGGGTATGGCCTATGACGTGGTGGAAGTATGGGCAAGTATGGTGATTTAAGAATTATATGTATTAATATATTATAAAATATCTAGCCTCATGAACTCAAAAATCTCGAACCCAAACAAGGTGTGCCGCATGGTATCCTATATGTTATACCCCTATTCCAAACATAATAGAACTTGTCTCGAGGCCTAATTCGGTCTTATACAGAAGATAGCTTTTTAAACCAAGTTATTATATAAATTTTTGAAATTAATTTCTATGCGTTTCATTCTCGCACACCCAAATGATATGTCCAATCATCACGAAATGCGATGGCATATAATAATTCACTATTATGGATCTAATGAAACTAGTTTCATCGAAATATGAGACAGTTCCCCAAAAGGCTATTTTTAAACATTAATTAAAACGAATTATTACAAAAAACCAAATTAATCACTTTTAATTCTAAATTAAAAGCTTACTATCTCCATTATTATCTAAATAGAATTTAAATCAACTTTTGAAATATATTTTTATTTAGATTAACTTTAGGATTTAATTATTTAAACAATTTCAAATATAAAATTTAACAATTTTATTATTAGATAAATCGCTATACTTGAAATTTAAGTTATATAACTTATAAAATTAAATTTTCAATATTTGAAAATCAATTAAATATTCTAAATTCGAATGACTTAAATTCTAGATCGTTACAGTTACACTTGATTCTTGAATCAATTCTATTTAATAGCAGTTAAAATAATTAAGTACCATTAATTTGGGAATTCAATTACAGTCAATATTTGAATACTAAAGGTGAAATAATAAGAGAATATTCATTCCTCTATGAATCATAACCTATAATCATTTATCAAATTAATACTTAACTAAGAAACAAACATGTAAAGTTTCAAACTAACCCATAATAGCTTTGGGCCATATAATTATCACTTTATAAGCTAACTTTGTTAAAAATGTTGAATCCGGTAGGGGCCAGTCAACTTTGTTTAATTTTCAAAAAAGTTTTAATTTAACTAAATTACATATTTTCTAATACACGCATTACTATTTTCAAAAATTAAGTGTATTTTGTGATAATTTCAAAATTAAATAAAGTGTAATGCACTAATATCAAAAAATTAATGCATTAAAAAAATCAAACATAATATTATCCTAAAAACCAAAAGTGTAGATAATTTATAATTTTACCAGTTGTCAATCCTACTTATGAAGCAAAAGTGTACAATTTAATTTTATAAATCATATAACCAATTCTTTATGCATTAAGATAATTAAAGGAAGCACGCAAATAATATGAAATTCTATTAAATTTATAAACTGTTATTGATATAAAATATTCGCACAATAATAAGTGTAAAAATTGGTCCAACATAAGATATATATATATATATATATATTTGTTGGTTATACAACCAATGGTGAAAGTAAAAGATATTTATATGTAATGACCCCACCATTATACCCATATTATTAAAGAACATTATAAATAATGTCGTCTAATAATACGGAGAATACGGCTTGTTAAGGGCGACCAAATGTGAATATAACTTTAATCTAACACGGGCACGTCATACTTACCATTTAACTAAATCTCTGGAATAGAATTTGGTGTTTATAGTCTCAGTTCAAAGTAAATGACACATCAATTTCTCAGAATTAGAATAGTATATCCTATAAAATAGTAAATCACAAATCACAGCGAAATAATAAATCTCATATACATATACAAACTGTGAGTCTATGAAATATAACACTGGACTCACATAATATTCATCAGGTACAAATCTATAAATCAAATATACATTTCATAATCAAACACAAAATCCTAAATGATATAATCTAAAAGTAAAAAATATTTATCTCCTTGCTAGCACAACCATCCAAAGGTGAACCAGTCATGTAGCTTGAAAAGTCTCGATCTAACTCGAGTATCAAAATAACACCCAAGTCAGACCATCTCTAAATATTCAAAAGCGTGAGAACAAGATATAACATAAAGATATATGATATATAAGTAAATCCTGATATCTAAGATATAGAAAGTCACATAATTAATTTAAATCAAAATTTATCTTAAGCACAGGGTTATATATTTAGGTCACAAACACAGATTAGTCACTAAACATAGAATCACAGAATAAATTACAACATTCCCAACGTAAAGAAACTAATTCCATACTGTAGCAAACAAACAATTGTGGAATCACTCATACCGATATGATAACAAAGATCAAGAACATGGAATCTTGACACGATCACAAGGATCGTGGAACATAGAACTCAACATGATCACGAGGATCGGGGAAAGCCAAATCTCGACCGATCAAGACAATCGTGGCAACCATAACTCGAAAACTCTAGATTATTCAATATTATTATTATTTATGTTCGTAAAGAAATCCAGGAGTATACCTCTAAAATATTTATCGACCCCAGGCCAAGCCCTAAAAGAAAATACTCTAAAGTATCAAATACTATCGCTTTCAGTAATCACTAGAACTTGACCAAAACGTCCGATACCGCTTAGTGAAATTCAAGTATTTACTAGAAGCTAGTAAATCTCACTCATTAGGGATACCACAGGAAAACCTAAACTATATTCTCTTAAGGATCTATCGGCCCTATGTCGAACACCAAAAGAGAATACAATCCTAAAGTGTTAAATACTTTCCTAAAAGAAATCACTAGAATTTAACCAAAGCATCCCATACTATCCGGTTAAATTCAAATATTCACTAATGCATTGGTAAATTCCACTCAAACATTCTACTTAATGAATTATACTATATTCGATGAAGTGTTATTCAAGAGAATTTAAACTAATGGGTAACACAAGTCAATTATTAGTACTCCCCACCTTATAGAATTAAGGTACTTAATATATTTTATTTTCCAAACGATTTTCTAAAAATAAATATTTTACTCTATCATACTTAAGATGTTTTCCAAAATACTTTACGTATAAATTTACTTTCAAACTTCTCATTAAAATCCATAACATTTATTATTTAACTATATATATTTCTCTTTAAATAAAATAAACCATAATCCGATTTATATATCAAATTGCTTTTATATATATGTATTGTTGTTCCAAATTTCCAAAGAGATATATACACATATAAATTTCATAAACCATATTCCAAAAGCCATTGATGTAAGTACTTATCTATTCTTGAAACCATAGATTCATTTTCCAAATGCAATTTGATATAAGTAACCATCTCATTTAGAATAAATTTGGGTTAATATTTCCAAAACCATGTTTCCCAAAATCCATGATCATTTATAAAACCAATACTATATATATAACTATTTATAAAAATCATTTATAAAAAGAACTAGATTAATTTAGAAAATTAAGTTTGATAGTTGTAAACTTAAAATAAACTCTCTTTTATAAAATTATTTATATAAATTAAATAGATAGATATAAGTTTATAATATTCGAAACCTTTGAATCAAAGTGATTCAAAGTCCATAGAACACAAAAGAATTCACTACAACTAAATCTAAGGTTATTATAAGATTATAGCCATGAATTGGTCCAAATAGTTCGACTTCTATATCATCTTCAAATATATTTTTATAAATTTATTCTACAAGCAAATATGAGTTGAAATTGCCTCCATATTGGATTATAATCATCCATCTAAACATAGAAACACATAGCAAGAACCGGGACGATGAACAGACGGACTAGGGGCAATTTTCTAGAGCTGAGCACCCCTAGGCTGTTGCCTACCGGTCCATCAATGGGGTAAACCGATGCATTGTTGTAGCGAATCCTGGAGATGTTGCAACTCCACGAAACCCTTTAGTTAGACACTGATGATAACTCTTCAATCTTAGATAGATTATTAGGGTTCTAGAGTGTAAATACATCAACTACAACTCAAATATGGCATCATAATTTTAATTAGAATATCAATTTTCTAATTTCTATGAACTAATACTTTCAATATGAAATGATTTTAAACAACAACAAATCGATTCAATAAAAAAATAGCAATCAATAACAGAATCACCCAACCATACATGCAAATTGATCTAGAGATAGGTCTTGTGAGGTTTAACTCACCTTTACACTGCCTTTAGCTTGCTAGATCCTTAAGCCTTGTTGTCTCATAGCTTCACCAAAATTACCTTAAAACTAAAAAATAAAAACCCACCAGCAAGCAATTGATAAAAAACGAGATCAAAATCAAAGTTCTGGAACCCTAGGAGATGTAGAATGGTTGAGAGTACTTACCAATAATTATTTCATATTTAACAGGAATTTTGCTAAATTGATTTGGTTGATTGTTGCTCTAGATTTTAAGTTACTTTCTTAGGTGTTTAGAAGAAGATGAGAAGAAGTTTGGTTCAACTGAATAAAATGAACGTAGAGTTCATTTTTGCAAAGTATAAGAGAAACTATTTTCTCAATTACATGCAAAATTATGCTGAAATTTGATTTAAGCCCAAACCCAATTGAAATAAAAGAAATTTTATTATTTTACACTTATTTTCTCTCTTTTTAAAATCATTTTATGAATTGATTTCACTTCTAAAAATTCACATAAAAATACTACAATATATTTCAATCTCCAAACTTTACATTAAAAATAAAGAAATATATTTTAAACAATTTAACTCAACACAACAACAAGTACAAGTTCTAGATCAAATTAATATTTAAACCAATTCAAAGCTCAAACTAAAATCCCACATCCAAATAGATTTCTAATCAATTTACCAATTTAACATTTCATTTTTAAATTGAAATCCTCTTTAAGAAATGAAACTCATTTCTTAAATAAATCAAATCAATTATTCCAAAAATTAGTTTTAATTACACAATTAAATTTCACTAATCTCTAATAAAATTAACTAACCATGATTAATCTTAATTAATTAGGTAATTAACAACATGAATTTTACATACTCCCCCTAAAGAAAATTGTGTCCCCGTAATTTCCTTAATTAAAAGAACCCATAACAAAATTCTACTAATCAAAATTTTCCTCAAAATTTACAGCATTAAAGTTGTTTTTTTATTATTAATGTCTCTTTAGCAAAATATTATCACATTTACAATCTCAAGAAATATTTAATCTTAACTTTACTAAACTAAAGTTAAAATAAAAGAAAACCATTTTAAATCAAAATTTATCTTTTACGTAATTAAATCTTTACTACAATATTGTAATATCCAAAGGGTTTATTATTTAACAAAATTTTTAAATTATCAACTCAAAACCAAAAAATTTCAAAGTGTAAAAGATGACTTTTCATAATCTTAAAATTCTCATTCAAAAAGATTATCCTATTTAAGTCAAGTTCATTTAATTTGGAATTTTAGTAGCTAAAGAAAATTTTCTAATATAATTCCTTTATAATTAATCCTTTATAATTAATTCACAAAATATAATCAAAGAATTTTGAAGTCAAATTCATAAATGGAAGTAGATTTTTATTATTCTCTTTTAACACTTTCCAATTAACTTTCATTTAAATTTTATTATAAACCAATTCCAAATTTAAAAAAAATTACTTAACTTATCTCATTCTATAAAATAATATTAAGCCATGAAATTTAGTGATTCATTTCATCACTTGGCTGCAAAGTTGGTTACATAGAATATCAACATTGCCTCGCCATGCTCTCCACTTTTCACGATTTATTCGATGGCTAAAGTATTATTATAAATTGTTTTAAACAAAAATACTTTCCAAATTCCTAAATTAGTTATTTCTCATGTCAAAATATCTCCTTCAATGTTTAGGAACTCCTATCGATAACATGGCATCCCACATATCAATCTGTACCCTTAAACATTTTCTGGACAAGTCAACCCAATAAATAATCATAAGTTTTCCTTAGTTATATTTATTTTATTATTACTAACATCCATGCATCAGATTAAATTAACACAACTAAGCAAACATTTCTAACAACCAATCAGCCAAAATTAAATAATCGCTGTAACGATCTGTAATTTTTGATAATTAAAAATAGTTAATTTGATAAGGTTTTGTGATTTAATATTGGAAAAAAAATTGTGATTTAATAATAAGAATATAACTGGAATGAAATGTAATAGTATTAATTTAAGGTAATTGATAACTTCTTTAAATTTAATTCTAATTACTTGAAATGAATAAAAAGTTACGATTGGTTATAGATTGTAAATTAATTATGATAATATGTGTATTAATTGATAATTGGATTAAAAGAGTAATTGATAATTTAAATGTTTTATTAATTAATGAAATAGTAAGTAAAAATTGTAATTGAATTAAATTAGTATTGTGTAAATAACTATAACATTTGTGTGTCGATAACAAACATACAAATGTGATTAAATATAGAAATGAGGACAATTGTTATCTGTTACCAATTTATTTAGTCAATTATAATTAAATGAAATTAAATGTTATGTAAAGTGGGTTAAGGCGATAACTATAAAAGGTGAATGCAATAAAATGTGTAGAAATGCTAATTATATTCACAAGGCAATAATTAATTTATTGGGATTTTAAAATTATAATAAAATTGAGAAAAAAAATCAATGTAATTGAAATATTGCAACTAATATAGTAAAGGAAGATAATGGTAGAATATTAGTGTAATAAGATATAAACAAATGTTAACTATGTCTATAGAGTAATAATTGATTGAATAAAAAAAAGATTAAAATCAAATTAAATCAATTTATTGGAATTAACTTATAATTAATTGGATTTAATTACAGTTGAAATTGAACACTGTAATTAGTGAAATAATTAACATTGAATTGATATGTGAATTTGTTTTAAATTATAGTAAATGTCCAAGTAATCAAAAATGATGAACATTGTTAGTTATTAAATTTGAAATTAAAAGGTGATTTAATCAATTTAATAATAATTTATTTAATTAACATGAAAATAGCCATTTTGGCAACTGACTCGGATTTCGACAAAACTAGTTCCATCGGATCTGTAACGGTGAATTATTGTAAGGTTTCAAGTTTCCTAGCGATCGGACTTGTCGTTTGATCGTACAAACTCGAAATACGTAGAAATCAATTTAATTAAATTCAATTGAAATCAATTTGAAATAAGCTGATTTTAAGCTAACTTCTTCATACGATGGAATTAGGACTTGAAACCTGTTCCATTGGGTTTAAAAATATTGAAAACATCTATTTTGATATATGGGATGACCCACTTTCGTTTCGGAAACGAAACGGGCTTTTCGGGTCGTTATTGTCAATTCGAACCAATTCGATATGTTATTCTTTCTTATCTGGCTTTGTTAACATTAATAGTCTTGTTTCTCAAACCCTAGCAGTCATTTTCTTATTCTTTATGTACAATTCTATTTGACCGTTCCTTCTCTCTTCCTCAATGGCAAAAACCCAATTTACATTCAAACCCAAAATTCAATCTCCAAATCAATTTCAAAATTTAATCTCCTCCAAACTTTGACAAATTATATACCGATTCGAAGCTCTCGATGAATGCAACCTAGCTTTGTAATTCATTTTACGATTCAAGTCACTGTTTGTCCAGAATTCGCGAATCAATTCCGACCGTCCATATTGGGTTTTGACGATCCAACGGTGGATCGTCAATTTCACGACGATCAGGGGGTATGGACGCGTAGAGGTCGACAAGGCAAGCAGATCCATGTGGTTAATTGATGGAGTTTGTCGACGAGATCACCGAAAAATGCACACAAAGCGAGGCGGTGGCGGTCGTCGGAGGTGGAGCCGCGACTGGTCGCGAGGCTGGGATGGGGTCGGCCGGACTTTGTAGTGTGGGCGCCGGTGCCTGATCTTGGTCACTTGGTCATAGGCGCGGTGATGGTTGGTCAAAGATGTCAAGTAGGGGGCGGCTTCGTTCGGTCGAACGAGAGGGCTTTAGGCATTAGGGTTTGGCAAGGAACACGTGTCCTTGTACGTACAGTTTCTTTTTTTTTATTTGTTTATTTTTTTTTAAATTTTGATTTCAAACTTCTAATCACCATAACTTTTGCATACGAACTCGGATTCACGCGTGGTTTGTTCCATTGGTATCGTATTGAAATTACGGACATTTTGGCACTGGTTTGGATGAATTCTGAGACTATTCAAATTTAGGTCCTATTTTGAATTTCAAATCGATTTGGAATCAAAAGTGAGTGGTTTTACCCACTCACAATTACTAAACTATCTTATGTTAGTTAAATTAAATTTATGATGTGATTTGAAATTAATTGATCGTTGTTTGGTATGTTTAAATTACAACTCTAGTTAAATTTGACTTTTATTGCATTTAATCATCGGTTAATTCAATATTGAATTTAATTGTCAATTTAATACCTGTTATTGATAATCAGTTATTTATTGATGTTTATTGGTTGATTTGGATGATGATTGTGATGGATGTTTGATTATTGATATTGGATGACTGGATGTTATATTTTATTGTTATAACACTACAAGTTCCCTATGGGTTGAAATGATACATACCCGAACGATCTGATAGATTAGGGAGGAATCGTTATGAGTTGAAATGATAGACTCAAGCGATTTCATGGATTTGTAATTAATTCAAGATTGTCGGTTGAAATGATATATATTCGTAAATATAAGTAATTACGGATTGAAATAAATATCTGTATCACTTGACCATAGGATAGAAAATTATATACGAACACCAGATTAGTTAAATTAAATGATTTTAAATCTCTAAATTTTAAATCCATTTAAATGATATTTTGAAATAGAATTTGATTGATAAATTGAATTGTTTTAAGTGAATTTTTTAAAGGATTTAAATTGAAATTCTAAAGTTGATTTTGAAGTATAAACGAAATTATCGAAATTGATTTATTGAAACATTGAAATTTTGAAACTTTGAGATCTCTTGGAATTGGAATAGCTAAAATTGATATTTCAAGACGTAAAATTGGGTTTTGATTGAAATTTGGATATGGTCTAGATTGGTTGAAATGGAAGAAATGGTTAAATTTGATGCTAATTTCAAATTTATTTTCTTAATATAAACTGTAGAATGTTCTTTAAAATTCTAAATTATTAAGATTTTCAACCTTTAAACTAAATTTATCCATTCTAATTATTTTAAACCATTTTAAATCTATTTAAAGTATTTTAATCTATTTTAAATCTTTTTAAAGTATTTTAATCTATTCAAATCTATTTTAAATCTATTTAAAGTATTTTAACCTATTTTAATCTATTTTAAACTATTTAATCTATTTAAACAATATTAATCCATTTTAACCTATTTTAAACTATATTAATCTGTTTTAATCTATTTTAAACTATCTTAAACTATTTTTAAAACTAATTTAAGCTATCTAAACTAATTTCTGAATTTCAGTTTTGTAAAGTGGAAGTTATATTTAAATCCTTGATTTTTAAGTAGAATACGACTGAATGATGTTAATAACCTAAGTTGGGATTTAATAACATATTTTGAGTAAATATGATGATTTGAAATGAGGGTTTAACCTATTTTGAAAATACGATTTCAAAAGTGAATATGATTTCGAAAGTGATATGGTTTGAATTGAATATGATATTTTGATATTAATTATGAATTGATTTTTGAAATGTAAAAGAACCATCCGGTTGTTAAAGAGACCGGGATTAGATATTGTCATACTCTCTGCCAATACCGAAAACCACTTTAACAACTGTGTACGTGGTGGAGATTTCAGAAATAAAGTAGGATGGTTTGGCGAACGATTCTGTATGAGGTATTTATGTGACCCTGACTCCCGTGAGTCAGCTTAGATGTGACTAAAACAGGAGCTATACCGGGCCAAGTGAGGTGATTCCTCCTATCGGGCACATTTCTTCGATACTATATTTTGACATTGTGATTGATTTGGTGGCCACCCCTTGATTTGATGATGGGAGTGTATCCGAGGTGGGCGGTAGTAGCTGCTATGCGTTACCACCTGTCCAGGAGTGCAATTGGTATATCTACCCTGGCATTGCCTCGAGTGCTGTGTTCACATGCCTATCGCGCCTTCTATGAGTTTGGTTTGTATCATACCTATGGAGTGCCCTCTGAAAGCCCTCCAGTTTACGGAGGAATTACGGTACTGTATAGACTATGGGAATATATAAAAATGTGTTAAGGGGGATATGGGTAACGCCTTAACGCTATTTTAATACTTTACTTTACTGTAGACACTATTATAAATACCGTATTGTTCTACATAGTAGATAGTTTAACGGATCCTTAGGAGATGGTAATCCCGAACATCTCTTAGGTTATTGCACTCACGTTGACACGGGATAAGAGATGTCAAACCCCGTAAGCATCTCCGACACCGTTACACTCATATTTATTTACTGTGATTTAACTTACATAAGATCTTTTAGTTCTGACTCGAGTGTTTTGTCTTTTCAATTCGCTTGGTCAGTCTGAGCTTTTCAGTGTATCAAAGACTGCTTTTGTGGCGGACGAAGACGAAGATTTGTACTATAACTATTTATTAATTCATACCACTACATCATGTTATCTGCTGCATTTGTTATTTAGTTATGTTTAATGTAACTCTGATTCTGAAATGTAAATGTGTAATCAAACGTTATTTGTAAAACAACTTCATGAACTATTTATTTGATTATTATATTTTGTCATTCCGCTGTGAGATTCTGTGTTTGTTTATTTCTTTCTCTTCTTTTCTTATTTACCCCATAACAATCTGCCCTTTTGAATGGTTCGAGTCTAACGTGTGTGGTTTATCGTCGATTTAAAACGTTCAAAAAGGCGGGTCGTTATAGTTTGTATCAGAGCTTTGGTTCTTAAATATATAACTTACCAAAATGTAAAAAGGGTTGAAATGTTAAATAGGATATGTAATATAATATAATACAAGTAAACTTAAGGTAATGAAAGTGTTCAATCAAATTACTTTTATAAATAAGAATCCTGATATTATAAATTGTTATAAACTTAGATTAATAGTTTGAAATGTTACTAATCAAATGTAATAGAAAAGTGAATAGTGTAAGGAAAATGATTATAGACTTAAGTTAACATTTTAAGCTATTTATAATTAGATTGAATAGTAAAAGATGAACACTGTAAGTAAATAATTATAAACTTAAGTTAATGTTGAAGCCATTTATAATTAAAGTGAGTACTATATTAATTGAATGATTATAACTTCAGAAAACATTGAAATGATTTAGAAGTGGATTTAATATTCAATAATCCTATATATATATATGAAAGAATGAATGTGAAAAAGAAATAATCTATTAATGACGAAAAAAAGGGACTTGCATATTAATAGATAATCTAAATAAATGAAATGAAAAATAACTTATGTAAGTAATTGGATGTAAAGTAGAAGGAAAAAAGCATTGTACAAATGAATGAAAAATGAATTTCGTAAATGGTGAATGTAAAGGAATTAAACAAGCATTATATGAACAAATGAAAATGAACAGTGAATAATGCGAAAAAGAAAGAGTAATAAGAATAAAACTTAAATATTATTTGAAATTATTGGTTGTGGGGCTTATGGATTGGATGAGAAAGGATACTTCTATTTTGTATAGAGATGTATAAGTAATCTATAAAGTTTTATCTACGACTATTGAGTGTATGGTTTACTTCATAGTTTATTTATCATTTTATACGATTAGAAGTTTTGAACCCGAATAAACCATTTAATTTGGTTGCTATGGATGAATGATTGATTTCTTGGTTGAAATGATGTTTATACTGTTTGTTGCAAATGATTATTGTTATGTTGTGGTGTTTGTTTGTTATTTATTGAAACAAATTAAATATTTCACTTTTATATAATTATTAACCTCTTTGGATTATATAAGTGAAATACAGGTTTATGGAAGCAATAACTACTGCTTTTGGTTTCATAAATTAAGCGTTGTTTTCCCAACAAATAGGTACGTTCTTAGATTACGGTTTTCTAGCGATATTATATTGTTTTCCCATGGGCTGGGATATATTATTTTGAAAATATGTGATATATATTGTATTATTGATATTACTATTTCTCCCAAACCTCTCAGTACAAAGGAGACTCTGCCGAAATTTTCCATGAATTTTGGACTTAGAAAATTTTTGTCAAACGTTTTCCAAACTTTCATTAACTTGAATATAAAAGATTTAATTGTTAATAAATTGATATATTTTATTTAAATTATTTAATTATGTAAATTAATTGTTTATAAATTTAATATTTTGAATAAGATATATTGATTACTTAATTCCTCATTTTCCTCCCTTTCCTTCCTTTCCTTTTCGAGGACAGAATGTTTTGAGTGGGGGAGAGTGTAACGACCCTAATTTTCGATAATTAAAAATAGTTAATTTAATAAGGTTTTATGATTGAATATTGGAAAAAAAATTTGTGATTTAATAATAAGAATATAACTGGAATGAAATGTAATAGTATTAATTTAAGGTGATTGATAACTTCTTTAAATTTAATTTCAATTAATTGAAATGAATAAAAAGTTATAATTGGTTATAGATTGTAAATTAATTGTGATAATGTGTGTATTAATTGATAATTGGATTAAAAGAGTAATTGATAATTTAAATGTTGTATTAATTAATGAAATAGTAAGTAATAAATTGTAATTGAATTAAATTAGTGTTGTGTAAATAACTATAACATTTGTGTGTATATAACAAACATACAAATGTGATTAAATATAGAAATGGTGACAATTGCTATATGTTACCAATTAATTCAATCAATAATAATTAAATGAAATTAAATGTTACATAAAATGGGTTAAGACAATAACTGTAAAAGGTGAATGCAATAAAATGTGTAGAAATGTTAATTATATTCACGAGGCAATAATTGATTTATTGGGATTTTAAAATTATAATAAAATTGAAAAAAAAAATCAATCTGGTTGAAATATTGCAACTAATATGGTAAAGGAGGATAATGGTAGAATATTAGTGTAATAAGATATAAACAAATGTTAACTGTGTCTATAGAGTAATAATTGATTGAATAAAAAAAAGATTAAAATCAAATTAAATCAATGTATTGGAATTAAGTTATAATTAATTGGATTTAATTA
Organism: Allium fistulosum; assembly: GCA_030737815.1. NCBI lineage: Eukaryota > Viridiplantae > Streptophyta > Magnoliopsida > Asparagales > Amaryllidaceae > Allium > Allium fistulosum. The sequence goes on from CM060908.1 coordinate 329,983,945, forward strand.
CAGTTGAAATTGAACACTGTAATTAGTGAAATAATTAACATTGAATTGATATGTGAATTTGTATTAAATTATTGTAAATGTCCAAGTAATCAAAAATGATGAAAATGGTTAGTTAATAAATTTGAAATTAAAAGGTGATTTAATCAATTTAATAATAATTTATTTAATTAACGTGAAAATAGCCATTTTGGCCACTAACTCGAATTTCGACGAAACCAGTTCCATCAGATCCGTAACGGTGAATTATTGTAAGGTTTCAAGTTTCATAGCGATCAGACTTGTCGTTTGATCGTACGGACTCGAAACGCGTAGAAATGAATTTAATTAAATTCAATTGAAATCAATTTGAAATAAGCTGATTTTAAGCTAGCTTCTTCATACAATGGAATTAGGACTTGAAACCTGTTCCATTGAGTTTAAAAATATTGAAAACATCTATTTTTATATATGAGATGACCCACTTTCGTTTCGGAAACGAAACGGGCTTTTCGGGTCGTTATTGTCAATTCAAACCAATTCGATATGTTATTCTTACTTATCGGGCTTTGTTAACATTAATAGTCTTGTTTCCCAAACCCTAGCAGTCATTTTCTTATTCTGTATGCACAGTTCTATTTTACTGTTCCTTCTCTCTTCCTCAATGGAAAAAACCCAATTTACATTCAAACCCAAAATTTAATTTCCAAATCAATTTCAAAATTTAAACTCCTCCAAACCTTGACAAATTATATACCGATTCAAAGCTCTCGATGAGCGCAACCTAGATCTGCAATTCATTTTCCGATTTGAGTCACTGTTTATCTAGAATTCGCGAATCAATTCCGACCGTCCATATTGGGTTTTGACGATCCAACGGCGGATCGTCGATTTCACGACGATCAGGGGGTATGGACGCGTAGAGGTCGACAAGGCAAGCAGATCCATGTGGTTAATTGATGGAGTTTGTCGACGAGATCATCGGAAAATGCACACAAAGCGAGGCGGTGGCGGTCGTCGGAGGTGGAGCCGCGACTGGTGGCGAGGCTGCGATGGGGTCGGCTGGACTTGGTAGTGTGGGCGCTGGTGCCTGATCTTGGTCGCGTTGGTCGTAGGCGCGATGATGGTTGGTCAAAGATGTCGAGTAGGGGGCGGCTTCGGTCAGTCGAACGAGAGGGCTTTGGGCATTAGGGATTGGCAAGGAACACGTGGCCTTGTATGTACAGTTTCTTTTTTTTATTTGTTTATTTTTGTTTTATTTTAAATTTTGATTTCAAACTTCTAATCACCATAACTTTTGCATACGAACTCGGATTCACGCGCGGTTTGTTTCATTGGATCGTATTGACATTCTGGTCATTTTGGCGCTTGTTTGGACGAATTCTGAGACTGTTTAAATTTGGGTCCTATTTTGGATTTCAAATCAATTTGGAATCAAAAGTGAGTGTTTTAACCCACTCAGAATTACTAAACTATCTTATTTTAGTTAAATTAAATTTATGATGTGAATTGAAATTAATTGATCGATGTTTGGTATGTTTAAATTGTCATTCTAGTTAAATTTTACTTTTATTGCATTTAATCATCGTTTAATTCAATATGGAATTTAATTGTCAATTTAATACCTGTTATTGATAATCAGTTGTCTATTGATGTTTATTGGCTGATTTGGATGATGATTGTGATGGATGTTTGATTATTGATATTGGATGATTGGATGTTATATTTTATAATGTTATAACACTGCAATTCTCTATGGTTTGAAATGATACATACCCGAATGATCTGATAGATTAGGTAGGAATCGTTATGAGTTGAAATGATAGACTCAATCGATGTCATGGATTTGTAATTAATTCGGGATTGCGGGTTGAAATGATATATATTCGTAAATATAAATAGTTGCGTATTGAAATGATAAATATCTGTATCACTTGACCATAGGATAGAAAATTATATACGAACACCGGATTGGTTAGATTAAATGATTTTAAATCTCTAAACTTTGAATCTAGTTAAACAATATATAGAATTTGATTGATAAATTGAATTGTTTTAAGTGAATTTCTTACAGGATTTAAATTGAAATTCTAAAGTTGATTTTGAACTATAAATGAAATTATCGAAATTGATTTATTGAAACATTGAAATTTTGTAACTTTGAGATCTATTGGAATTGGAATAGCTAAAATTGATATTTCAAGACGTAAAAGTGGGTTTTGATTGAAATTTGGACATGGTACAGATTGGTTGAAATGGAAGAAATGGTTAAATTTGATGTTAATTTCAAATTTATTTTCTTAATATAAACTGTAAAATGTTCTTTAAAATTCTAAATTATTAAGATTTTCAACCTATAAACTAAATTTATCTATTCTAATTATTTTAAACCATTTTAAATATATTTAATGTATTTTAATTTATTTTAATCTATTTTAAATCTATTTAAAGTATTTTAATCTATTCAAATCTATTTTAAATCTATTTAAAGTATTTTAACCTATTTTAATCTATTTTAAATCTATTTAATCTATTTAAACAATATTAATCCATTTTAACCTATTTTAAACTATATTACTCTGTTTTAATCTATTTTAAACTATCTTAAACTATTTTTAAAACTAATTTAAACTATCTAAACAAATTTCGGAATTTCAGTTTTGTAAAGTGGAAGTTTATACTTAAATCCTTGATTTTTAAGTAGAATACGACTGAATGATGTTATTAACCTAAGTTGGGATTTAATATCATATTTTGAGTAAATATGATGATTTGAAATGATGGTTTAACCTATTTTGAAATTACGATTTCGAAAGTGAATATGATTTCGAAAGTGATATGGTTTGAATTGAATATGATATTGTGATATTAATTATGACTTGATTTTTGAAATGTAAAAGAACCATCCGGTGTGAAATAAGCGTTCGGTTGTTAAAGAGACCGGGATCAGATATTGTCAAACTCTCTGCCAATACCGAAAACCACTTTAACAACCGTGTACGTGGTTGAGATTCCAGAATGAAGTAGGATGGTTTGGCGAACGATTCTGTATGAGGTATTTACATGACCCTGACTCCCGTGAGTCAACTTAGATGTGACTAAAACAGGACTATACCGGGCCAAGTGAGGTGATTCCTCCTATCGGGCACATTTCTTCGATACTATATTTTGACACTGTGATTGATTTGGTGGCCATCCCTTGATTTGATAATGGGAGTGTATTTAAGGATGGCGGTAGTAGCTGCTATGCGTTACCACCAGTCCGGGAGTGCAATTGGTATATCTACCCTAGCATTGCCTCGAGTGTCGTGTTCACATGCCCCATTGTGCCTTCTACGAGATTGGTTTATATCATACCTATGGAGTGCCATCTGATAGCCCTCCAGTTTACGGAGGAATTACGGTACTGTATAGACTATGGGAATATATAAAAATGTGTTAAGGGGGATATGGATAACCCCTTAACTCTATTTTAATACTTTACTTTACTATAGACACTATTATAAATAGCGTATTGTACTACACAGTAGATAGTTTAACAGATCCTTAGGAGATGGTAATCCCGAACATCTCTTAAGTTATTGCACTCACGTTGACACTGGATAAGAGATGTCAAACCCCGTAAGCATCTTTGATGCCGTTACACTCATATTTATTTACTGTTGACTTAACTTACATAAGATCTTTTAGTTCTGACTCGAGTGTTTTGTTTTTTCAATTCGCTCGGGTCAGGTAGAGCTTTTCTGTGCTTTTCTGGAGGACGAAGACGAAGATTTGTACTATAACTATTTATTTATTCATACCACGACATCATGTTATCCGCTGCATTTGTTATTTAGTTATGTTTAATGTAACTCTGATTCTAAAATGTAAATGTGTAATCAAATGTTATTTGTAAAACAACTTCATGAACTGTTTATTTGATTATTATATTTTATCATTCCGCTGAGAGATTCTGTGTTTGTTTATTTCTTTCTCTTCTTTTCTTATTTATCCCATAACAATATGCCCTTTTGAATGGTTCGAGTCTAACGTGTGTGGTTTATCGTAGATTTAAACCGTTTAAAAAGGCGGGTCGTTACAATCGCTTTCAGTGAAACAATTATATTCCTAAAATTCTGCTGCGCTACTCTAGTTATTCCTAGATTATTTAAATCTTAAGCCCATTTACTCAAAATTTTCAAATTAGTTTACTCTAATTTATCTCTTTTAAAATTAACTTCCCAAAAATCCAAAAGTAAATTTTCAAACTCTAAAGGATTTTAACACATTATTTTCTAAGGTTTTTAATATCACAAATTCCAATTTGTCTAAATTAAAATTTTATATCAAAATACATCCTAAATGATTATCCCGATAATCATTTTATATTCCTATCCTTATATTGATAATTAATAAAACTATCTACCACACACCCCAGGGGACTGGACTATAAGTCTTACTAGGTCTAGATCTATGATATTATATGCTATAATTTATGACTCGGCTCTGATACCAAACTGTAACGACCCCGCTGTTATACCCATATTATTAAAGAACATTATACGTAATGTCGTCTAATAATATGGAGACCATGGCTTATTAAGGAAGACCAAATGTGTGTATAACTTTAAACTAACACTGACATGTCATACTTACCATTTAACTAAATCTCAGGAATAAAATTTGACATGTATAATCTCAGTTCAAAGTAATAGACACATCGGTTTCTCAGAATCAAAATAGTATATCGTTTAAAATAGTAAATCATAGATCATAGTGGAATAATAAATCTCATACACATATACAAACTGTGAGTTTATTAAATATAAAAATGGACTCACATAATATTCATCCGGTACATCTCAAACTCAAATATACATTTCATAAGCAAACAAAAAATCCTAAATGAGATAAACTAAATGTCAATTTTTTTTTATCTCCTTGATAGCACAACCATCCAAAGGTCAACCTATCCTGTAACCTGAAAATGTCGGCCTGACCCAGGCATTAAAATAACACCTGGGTCTAACTGTCTTTAAATACCCAAAAGGATGTGAACAAGATATAACATTAAGATACATGACATATAAGTAAATCTAGATATCCAAGGTATAACAATTCATGGAATTAATTTAACTCAGCATTTATCTCAAGGCATAGGGTTATATGTTTAGGTCACAAATACAGGTTAGTCACTAAACACAAAATCATAGAATAAATTACAGTATTCCTAAAGCAGGGAAACCAATACCATACCGTGGCAAATAAACAATTGTGGTATCACTCATACCGATCTGATACAAAAGATCGGGAACATAAAATCTCGATAGGATCATATGGATTGGGGAGCACAGAATCTCAAAAAGATCACAAGGATCGGGGAATATAGAATCTTGACAAGATCACAAGGATCAAGAAAAACCAAATCTCGACTGCCCAAGACGATCGTGGCAACCATGACTCGAAAATCTAGATTATTCAATACTATTATATATTTATATTCGAAAAGAAATTCAGGAGTATACCTCTCAAGGATTTATCAGCCCCCGGCCGAACCCTAAATTGAAATACTTTAAAGTGCCAAATACCATCGCTTTCAATAAGCGCTAGAACTTAACCAAAACATCCCATGCCGCCTAATTAAATTCAAGTATTTACTAGAAGCTAGTAAATCTCACTCATTATGGATACCACTGGAAAATCTAAACTATATTCTCTTAAGGATCTATCGGCCCCATGTCGAACACCAAAAGAGAATACAACCCTAAAGTGTTAAATACTTTCCTAAAAGAAATCACTAGAATATAACCAAAGCATCGCATACTACATGGTGAAATTCAAGTATTTGCTAATGGGTTAGTAAATCCCACTCAAACATTCTACTCAATGAATTATATTATATTTGATGAAGCATTACTCGAGGGCATTTAAACCAATTAGTAACACTAAATTGATTATTAGTACTCCTCACCTTATAGAATTAAGATTCTCAAAACATTTTATTTTCCAAATGATTTTATGAAAGTTAGTATTTTACTCTATCATAATTAAGATATTTTCCAAAATACTTTACGTATAAATTTAGTTTCAAACTTCTCATTAAAATTCATAACATTATTATTTAACTAAATATATTTCTATTTAAATAAAATAAATCATATTCTAATTTGTATATCAAATTGCTTATATATATATGTATTGTTGTTCCAAATTTCCAAAGATATATATACATATATGAAGTTCACAAACCATATTCCAAAAGCCACTTGTGTAAGTACGCGTCTATTCTTGAAACCATAGATTCATTTTCCAAACTCAATTTGATATAAATGACCATTTTTTAGAAATAAATTAGGTTTATATTCAAAAACCATGTTTCCCAAAATCCATGACAACTTATAATACCAACTATATATATATATATCTACACACACACACCCCTATTTATAAAGACCATTTATAAAAAGAACTAGATTAATTTAGAAAATAAGTTTGATATTTGTAAATTTATAATAAACTCTATTTTATAAAATTATTTACATAAATAAAATAGATAGATATAAGCTTATAGGATTCCAAACCTTTGAATCAAAGTGGATCAAAGTCCATAGAACACAAAAGAATTCACCACAACTAAATCCAAGGTCATCACAAGATTATAACCATGAATTAGTCTATGTAATTCAACTTCTATATCATCTCCAACTCTTATTTTATAAATTTATTCTACTAGCAAATGTGAGTTGAAATTTCCTCCATAACATATTATAATCATCTATCCAAATCATAACAACACATAGAAACAAATGGGACGACGAACGGACCGACTAGGGCAATTTCTTATAGTTAGACAGTCCCAGGTTTTTGTCCATCGGTGCGCCGGTTGCGGCGAATCTTGGAGTTGTTGCAGCTCCATGAAACCCTTCAGTTAGACACTGATGATATCTCTTCGATCTTAGATAGATTATAAGAGTTGTAGAGTGTAAATACATCAACTACAACTCAAATATGGCATCATAATTTTAATTAGAATATTAATTTTCTAATTTCTTTGAACTAATACTTTCAATATGAAATGATTTTAAACAACAAAAAATCGATTCAAAAAAGCAATAGCAATCAATAATAGAATCACCCAACATACATGCAAATTGATCTAGAGATAGGTCTTGTGAGGTTTAACTCACCTTTACACTGCCTATAGCTTGCTAAATCCTAAGTTAAGCCTTATTGTCTCTTAGCTTCACCAAAATTACCTAAAAAATCAAAAAAACCAAATAGAAAGCAATTGATAAAAAATGAGATTAAAATCAAAGTTTTGGAACCCTAGAGAATGTAGAATGGTTGAGAGCACTTACCAATAATTATTTCGGATTTAATAGGAATTTTGCTAAACTGATTTGGTTGATTTTTGCTCTAGGTTTTAGTTGCGTTCTTAGGATTTTAGGAGAAGATGAGAAGAAGTTTGGTTCACTGAATAAATGAACGTAGAGTTCATTTGTGAAAAGTATTGGAGAAACTATTTTCTCAATTACACAAACAAATGGGATGAATTTGATTTAAGCCCGCACCAAATTTAAATAAATGAAATTTCATTATTTTACACTTATTTTCTCTCTTTTTAAACATCATTTTATAAATTGGTTTCACTTCAAAATGTTCATAAAAAAATGCTGCAATATATTTCAATATCTTAACTTTACATTAAAAAGAAAGAAATATATTTTAAACAATTTAGCTCAACACAACAACAAGTTCTAAATCAAATTATTATTTAAACCAATTCAAAGCTCAAACTAAAATACCACATCCAAATGATTTCCAAATCTATTTTCCCAATTTAACATTTCATCTTTAAACTGAAATCCTCTTTAAGAAATGAAACTCGTTTCTTAAATAAATCAAATCAGTTATTCCAAAAATTAATTTTAATTATATAATTAAATTTCACAAGTCTTCGATAAATTAATTAACCATAATTAACCTTAATTAATCTCGCAATTAACAACAAGGTTGTTACATTATATAGATTCAAATTTAAGCTTATTATATTATGAAGCTAATTAAATTAATTGATTACCTTTAGTAGGACAATTGTAACGACCCGACTTTCCTGACCCGGAAAATCGAACCATTTTAGTTAAGAAGAAGAGGTAGAAGAAGAAAAATAGAAAACAACATCAGAATCTAACCATCACAGCGGAACAAAATATAATATATATTAACAGATCTTTACACAAATCAAAACTATATCAGTTTTATATAATATAGCATCAGAGTATACACCGGAGAACACATAACATACAACTGGACAATAACCATATCATGTCCTCAATACAACAGAGTACAACAATCAACACAGTGGAATATATATATATAAACAAGTACGGTAGATACGTCTCGCCATCCAGCTCATCTCCTGAGATCCACAACATCATATCCCGTAACCTATAATACTCGGTCTGACCCGAGCATCATATAAAACAATACCCGAGTCAGTCTGGAAAACCAGCGTGAGAAAATCACACTCAAATTGATTATTAAAGTTTCAAAATCCTTTGAAAACAAAAGCATCTCGTAAGACCACGCCACAAATAAACATGTCCGGTTTTTACCTTACGATAGCTAAAACACTTTTTATAAAAATCCTCTGATATTATAATAGTGTCTATTCACAAATACTTATTAAAATAGCCGAAATTGTTATCTATTAAATTCCGGCATACTAGCCACAAGGTGGGTAATACAAACAAAACTCGTACAAGGCACGTAGGGAGAATGGATTTCCAACGAATGACTAGGCACTGGGGTACCACCTGTCACAGTACGTGGCCTAGATCACAGTACCGAGGAGTACGCCCGCTCCCCTACAACACAAGGCCGGAATCATCCCTTACTGGATAATTCCAAATAAAATCACCCCACGGTTGTGATCAGCGACCGCAACACTAAGCCGAAATAAAAAGGGACATCTAGACAGGGATGACCTTACTCTCAAGTGGGGGCTACCCACGAAGCCTTGCTGCATAACCCCTGATTTTCAGTCATTCCCGGTTGATGAGGTTCGAGGCTAAACGATACCTTTATAGCACATATCCCTTAGAATGCCCATCGTCCACCTGACGATGTTTTCGCAAGCATTCGTCCATACAAGTCCGTCCCGGGTTCGAACGGAACCGAAGGCACTATTCCTACTACATCCATTTTGGAAATATCCTCAGGATTAGTAGCGACTAGCCCTTGCACTTCACTGCTCCATCTTCGACTTCGAAATCGTTACACGAAACGTACAAACCGGATCGAAGTGGTATTCGAGTCTCCAGACCTAGAATCCCGGTATACGGAAACCCGATCCCGGTCTCTTCGAAACGATCAGCGCATTTGGCCAATATTGATAGTCGGTTATTTAACTATCAATTAACATCCACAAGCAACCATCACACAATAAATAATTTCCCACATTATTTATTTGCCCAAATATCTTTCCAAGATATATTTCCAAATTTTCAAAGCTCATTTGAAAACAATTTCAAAACAGTTTCCGCTTACGGAATACATTTCCCAAATAATTATTTCCACTGAATCACCAAGTACAAAATACTTTTAATTTTGAAATAATTTAAAAACACTTTATTTTAAATATATTATAACATTGAAATCAAACTACCTTAATACTTTATTAAAAATATATACTTTAAAATAAACCACTTTATAAATATAAACTAAATTTCTCCTTTTAAAACATAATAGCAAATCACTTTTATATAATTACTACAATAATAGATTTTGAAAATCTTACTTTAAAGTTTAAACATTTAAAAAGAATAGATTTTTCCAAAACATACTTACTTAGGAAATTAACATTTAGAAATAATCAATTTTCTAAAACATGCTTTTAAAAACACAATTAGAACTTTTAGCTTATATTAAAAATTGCTTTGAAAACGTACTTGGCTATCCAGAGAAATACACTTCTCATTCCCATCTTTTAAAAATAAATCAACATTTATTTTTAAACCAAACCATATCCTTTTATAAATTCCCATCTTGAATTTATATTCTCAAATATCCACTGATATTTTATTTTACTTTATAACCCAGTTTCCAAAATCTCACTTCTCTTAAAATTTCAAATTCCCAAATATTTAAATCAATTTACAATTGATTTTCCAATTTATTTTACTTTGAAATAAATTTCATTACTTAATCCATTTATTTCCAAATTCATTAACTTCCAGATTTTATTACTCATTATGATTTTAAATCTTTAAATCGAAACACAAGTCTCAGATTTCCCAAATTCCTTCCTTCTTTTTAATTACATTTAAACATTGAATTAAAATAAATTTTTATCCCTTTAAATAATATCACATAAGTTTTCTTTAAATTCAATATTTCTCTGTTTATTCAAAATTCCTCTTTTCCATATTTATTAGAATTTTGGAAATCACTTTTATTCTTAATCAGATTTATTCTCAAATTTATTCCAAACTCCTTATAATTATTTTACTTAAGAATTTACTCTTTTATTTCTTTTCAAAAATTCCATTCTAGAGATTTTGATAATTCAGCACATCCAAATCGTTCCAACCAAACCATAACATCCAATTATCCATATAATTCATCACAGGATATCAAAAATCATATCACAGAATATTTAAACAAAATTAAATATTTTGAGGAATCCAGTTGGATCCCTCCAACCTGTTTCCCTGCATCCACAGATGTTAGCACAATACCAATTTCACTTCAAGGTGGAATATCACGGTATATGGGTTTTATAAAATATCATCCGCTATTATGCGGCGCATAGGGTCTCATCCACTATATAATGCGGGAATATCAACAATTCCAATATATACATATGCCAATATATATATATTGGTATATACTACTATATACCATATAAATCAAATCAATCAATTCAATCATTCATCCATATTTAATTTAACCAATTAAATTTAAATATAATTAAACTGAGTGAGATTAACTCACCTTTTGCCCCTTCTATTTTGCAATTCAACCCAAATCAATAGTCCTCTTCACGATGCCAGACCTTGAATACATATTATATGATTTTTATTAATATTCAAACAATTACCCATTTAATAATTTAATTAACTAAGAATTTTAGTTAACTAATTTCCCTTTATATAAATTGTTTCTAATGACTACAATAATTGAATAAGGTTATCAAACCAATCTATCTTCATAACACATTATCCACGACGAATTTGTTAGTGAAGGTATGTATATATATTTTAAATAGATAGCTTTTCATGTTTATATTACTCTGAAACTCATTTACTTAAAAACAAAGTCATTTACAAAGATTAAAACAAAAATCCAATTTATGTAAATTCTTTTCAACATTTTGAACCCTTTACTTTCTGTTTAAGCTTTTATATATAAATTAAACCAAGTATGCGCTTTAATACATATTTATCCATCCCCCTTCTGTAAAAACAGTTCATAGTAAAAATATATGCTCTTTTTTTTTTATTAAGAACCTTAGAAATTCAAAGCAAATAAAAGAAGAACAAGAGGCTGCTCACCCATTACATCGCCGATGAACCACGACTTCCCATCGCGAGTGCTTGCAGCAACCACCACACGGCCTGCCAAAACCCTAGCTCGAGCTTCCCCCCAGCTTCACGTCAACGAACACCCACCGCCTTGCATCGATCCCCATCGCGATACGATCGCGAACCTCCCACTGAAGTCGCACGTGGAAATTGCCTTGTGTACGCCTCGCCAACCCATGTCGCCGCCGCCCCACAGTCAATCGATCGTCCCCCTTCGCGTGAATCGAATCGATTCGATTCGATACTCGAACGCGATTTAATTCGAGGTTAAACTAGGGTAGCTTGAATTCCCTGATCGAACGATTTAAATAGGTTTCGTTACTGGAAAGGAAGACACGGTTTGATTAAGGGAAAGGAAGGATGACTCGTTCGAACGAGAGAGCATCATTTATTCGGCCATTATTTTTCTTTGAATAGATTTGTTTTGATTTGAACGAAAGAAAAGGATACGGGGCCATGCTTTGAAACGAAGGGGTAAGCTTTGCACGATAAATTTCGTGATCTTCGGCGTGATTCTAGGAGACAACGTGTTAATGTTGACAAATTTAAAAATTAAATTTAAATTGAATTCGATTTAAATTTTCAACGCGTATACTCACCGTGTGCTCACATAACGACTTCGAAAAATACGAAATTTGAAACCCGATAATAATTCAATATTACGGACCTAATGGAACTGGTTTCGTCGAATTCCGAGACTGTGCCTCGGAAGGCTATTTTTAAATTCAATTTAAATGATATAAAATTTCAAAACATAACCAATCTCTGTTAAATTCAATTTTTACTCATCTATTATTTTCAATATTATAAATATAAATTTTACAAGCCTTCAAATTATTTTTAACAAGCTCAGAACTCAGGATTCTCTATTTTATCCTATTTTCAATTGTTAAATTCAATAATTAAATTATCCCATAAACAGTGATATTTGAAATTAAAGTTAATAATTTATCTCTGAATATTTAAAATAAATTAAATATTCTACTTTCAAATATTTGAAAATTTCGGGTCGTCACATTCCTCCCCCCTTAAAAGAATTTTGTCCCCGAAATTACTAGTTAGGAAGAATGATTCAATCCCCGTTAACTATTTCCCAAATTTAAACAGTTTTAACAATACCCAAACAATCTTTTATTAATGATACACTAATCATCTTTTAACTTCCCAAACTTATTCATAAGTTCAACCCATACCACCTACTTATCCATTCAAATTTAAATTTGAATTCAAATTTTGAATTATCAAAATTTTCCAAAATTTTTCTAACTCCCTAAATTTCCGAAAAATTTCGCCAGCGTCTCCTTTGCGCGGCTAGCTCGGTACTACTACAAAATGGCTCTACGGCCTCCCAATCTCAAAAAGAAAACAAAAAGCCAAGTGGCTGGATCCAAAACCCAATCAAATTTCATATAGAAATTCAAATACATACCTTTTGTCGGGCCATTAAATTTTATCTTCTAAAATCAAAAATCCCAATTATCCATTGCTTTTATACACCTGTATATCCTACTAAGCAATAACATCCAATTTCAGCTTCAAACCATTTTATACATTCATGTACAAATTTCCAATATTGGTCTTACTTAAGCTCGTACGATGCACATATATCATCCATACACAAAATCACATTCGATCGCTCAATCGATCACACCATTTCACTTTCGAACTAGTATCGTCCACTCGACTTCCTAGTGCGGACTCAGATCTGGTTTCTTGATCAGAAACCGTCATTCTCCTTGCATAGCCACAGACTATGATAGAGAATATCCAGAATCAATCAACAATCCATATCCAGGTTCACCGTCGAAAATCGAGTGAAAAATCCCAACTCGGATCGGTATAATTACCTCGAAATTCTGTGCTCGAATCCGGATCAAATCATTATGCGAATAAAATAATATACGTACATCCTACGTATAAATTCCAATTGATTATCAATTATATCAATTTCCTTTTTATTCACATTCATTTGATTGTTATTCACTTATCACACTTATCCCATTCACATCTTCAAATTTTAATCGTCATTCAATTATTCACCTAGAATAATTTTCCTCCATACCAAATTTACGTAAGAATTCACCATTCATTTCTTAAGTCCAATATAAACATTTTATATACTTCTTGGATTTGTTTTACTTCTTTTTTGAAGTTTATATTTATTTTCACTTCCCCATTGAAGTTTATTTTAATTACTATTTACTTAGCCCTTACAATTTCATTTAAACTCAAATTGGCTTCCATTTTGAATATGGATTAGTTTCACTTACTATTTAATTTAAACCTCAAATAACAGTTTATTTACGAACTTTACTTTTCTTTAGTTCCTTTGATTTCACTTCACCTTACATTCACATTTGAATTAGATTTCAATATCCAGTTTTAATTTCATTTGCTTAACAAATTTAAATCATTTATCGTAAATGAAAATTTTCAAAAATTTTCTAACTCTCAAAATTTATGGAAAATTTTGGCAGAGTCTCCTTTGTACGGAGGGACTTCTGCGATATCGCAGGATGCACAAATATATATATACATCGGCCTCAGGCCGGAAATCACAATATATATCAATATATGCAGTTCATATCTCCTATTTTGAATTTTTGCATAAGCGTACCTTATTTTAGCATTTTTAAAGTAAAGCGGTTATTTATTTTAGCATGTTGTGCCATCAGATTCAGCCAACCGACTTCCCTGAACCTGTACTAACTCAATTACAACATGTAAGTGCCAAATATACAAAGTTTATTTATATTTCACTAAAATTTAAATTGCTAAAACATGGATTCTACAAACAATGCATGTTATATACTTCCATAAGCACATATGAAATGTTTCGACCCTTATTCCCATTTTTTCCAAACAATACTCAACCCATTCCATTTAATTTATTCACATCCATTTATTTAGCTCGAAAACAATCCAGGCTATTTCATTCAATAATTAATTCTCAATTGATTTCAACAACCTCGATTTGAGTACAGTCTTCATCCAACATTTACTTAAGTTAACAACTTAAGTTCATTTTCATTGCAGTTTGCACCAATTCATTCAATTCGTCCCTTTTTAATTCTAAATTCAATATTCCGTTCATTGAATAATATCCAAGGCCATTTTCATTCATACCCACTTGAATTTTCGTTTGCAATACAAGCCATCACTATTTTAATTCAAATTTTCATTTTTGTTTAACACATTTCCACTTATATTTAATGTGTTGACACTCCAAGTCGAATTTTAATTAATAACTCAAATTCTGATTCTACTATTCATTTTTAATTCACTACCCAATTTTATTAATTCACAATTCAGTTTCTATTTAACCAATTTAAATTCCATAACCCAAACTCATTTGGATAATATTTCAAGGTCATATTCCATTTATGTATACTTGAGTTCATTCACACTTAAGTTAATTTTGTTCCAATTTATTTCACTTAACAGCATCCAAAATATATGTGTCGAGCTTTATTTATATCATCCACATTCGATTTGTTAGTATTTTATCTCGGATTGCAATTAATAATTTCTACTTAATCTAAGTTCATTTCCCATTTCATATCCAAATTACAAAATCAACTTTCTTTCAGCCAATTAAGGTTCTATTTCCATAATCCATTACTCCATTAAGTAATTTATTCCAATTTATACCTAATATTTGGTTTATTTCATCACTTCAATCCATTAAAAGCAATCCCATTCACATTTTACTCTTTATTCCGGATTATACATTAAATTTAGTCAAGTATATTTTTTCTTTTTATTTGTTTTTCTATATACAATTAAAATAAGATTCCAGAGTTTTTAACAATTTCCCAAAATTTCAAAATCACTTTTGAAATCAATCACATCCAAACTCCTTTTGTATATTCAGCTATCTCTTTGAATTTCAAAATCAAATCCAGTTTTGCAAACAATCCCAATTTAACACGGTTTGGTAGCAATTTCTCTTTGAAAACTCGAAAATGAACATCGATGATGCTGCAGTCATCACCGAAATTATTTCCCAGCGACCGGAAGAGAATTAAATGCTTTTATCTCTTTAAAACATTTCAAATATTTTTAAATTTCAAATCTTTCCAGATTCCAAACTCAACTCAAAATATTCCTGAAATAATACCACTTATTATTTCCTCAAACTCTTTGAAAACTATTTCCAAATCTCAAGGAATTTCAAACCTTTCCCAAAGTTCCAAACTTAAAATCCATTTCGATTTATTTTCCACATTTCTCTGGAATTCTATTTTAAAGTACAAATCTCATTTGTATATGAAGTTTATTTCAATTTTATAAATTACATTTGTAATCTATATCTCAAATTTTATTTTATTATAAAATTTTATTCTTTGCTTTGGTTATAAATTTCAATTTCTAGTTAAGTTTCCATATAATAATGATAATAACCCAATATTATCACATCTAACATCCAAACAACCATATATATATTAACTAGAATAGTTTACAAAACTTTCCTTTTTATACAAAAATAATTTGGGTAAAATTATTTCATTTACCCTTCTTTAAAGCAATACTGTGTCGGTTTATCTTGTTTAAGAGTTTAGAAACCCCTATCGATATTGTGGCATCCCACACATCGACCAGAATCCATAAACACTCAACCGATAAGTCAACACAATATAAAACCATTTTATATTCACTAACAAATACGCGCTCATATCTATTAATACTCTCAAAATTCCCACCAGAGCCAAGGTTATCGCTAGCCTAAGCTCTGATACCAACTGTAACGACCCGACTTTCCTGACCCGGAAAATCGAACCATTTTAGTTAAGAAGAAGAGGTAGAAGAAGAAAAATAGAAAACAACATCAGAATCTAACCATCGCAGCGGAACAAAATATAATATATATTAACAGATCTTTACACAAATCAAAACTATATCAGTTTTATATAATATAGCATCAGAGTATACACCGGAGAACACATAACATACAACTGGACAATAACCATATCATGTCCTCAATACAACAGAGTACAACAATCAACACAGCGGAATATATATATAAACAAGTACGGTAGATACGTCTCGCCATCCAGCTCATCTCCTGAGATCCACAGCATCATATCCCGTAACCTATAATACTCGGTCTGACCCGAGCATCATATAAAACAATACCCGAGTCAGTCTGGAAAACCAGCGTGAGAAAATCACACTCAAATTGATTATTAAAGTTTCAAAATCCTTTGAAAACAAAAGCATCTCGTAAGACCACGCCACAAATAAACATGTCCGGTTTTTACCTTACGATAGCTAAAACACTTTTTATAAAAATCCTCTGATATTATAATAGTGTCTATTCACAAATACTTATTAAAATAGCCGAAATTGTTATCTATTAAATTCCGGCATACTAGCCACAAGGTGGGTAATACAAACAAAACTCGTACAAGGCACGTAGGGAGAATGGATTTCCAACGAATGACTAGGCACTGGGGTACCACCTGTCACAGTACGTGGCCTAGATCACAGTACCGAGGAGTACGCCCGCTCCCCTGCAACACAAGGCCGGAATCATCCCTTACTGGATAATTCCAAATAAAATCACCCCACGGTTGTGATCAGCAACCGCAACACTAAGCCGAAATAAAAAGGGACATCTAGACAGGGATGACCTTACTCTCAAGTGGGGGCTACCCACGAAGCCTTGCTGCATAACCCCTGATTTTCAGTCATTCCCGGTTGATGAGGTTCGATGCTAAACGATACCTTTATAGCACATATCCCTTAGAATGCCCATCGTCCACCTGACGATGTTTTCGCAAGCATTCGTCCATACAAGTCCGTCCCGGGTTCGAACGGAACCGAAGGCACTATTCCTACTACATCCATTTTGGAAATATCCTCAAGATTAGTAGCGACTAGCCCTTGCACTTCACTGCTCCATCTTCGACTTTGAAATCGTTACACGAAACGTACAAACCGGATCGAAGTGGTATTCGAGTCTCCAGACCTAGAATCCCGGTATACGGAAACCCGATCCCGGTCTCTTCGAAACGATCAGCGCATTTGGCCAATATTGATAGTCGGTTATTTAACTATCAATTAACATCCACAAGCAACCATCACACAATAAATAATTTCCCACATTATTTATTTGCCCAAATATCTTTCCAAGATATATTTCCAAATTTTCAAAGCTCATTTGAATACAATTTCAAAACAGTTTCCGCTTACGGAATACATTTCCCAAATAATTATTTCCACTGAATCACCAAGTACAAAATACTTTTAATTTTGAAATAATTTAAAAACACTTTATTTTAAATATATTATAACATTGAAATCAAACTACCTTAATACTTTATTAAAAATATATACTTTAAAATAAACCACTTTATAAATATAAACTAAATTTCTCCTTTTAAAACATAATAGCAAATCACTTTTATATAATTACTACAATAATAGATTTTGAAAATCTTACTTTAAAGTTTAAACATTTAAAAAGAATAGATTTTTCCAAAACATACTTACTTAGGAAATTAACAATTAGAAATAATCAATTTTCTAAAACATGCTTTTAAAAACACAATTAGAACTTTTAGCTTATATTAAAAATTGCTTTGAAAACGTACTTGGCTATCCAGAGAAATACACTTCTCATTCCCATCTTTTAAAAATAAATCAACATTTATTTTTAAACCAAACCATATCCTTTTATAAATTCCCATCTTGAATTTATATTCTCAAATATCCACTGATATTTTATTTTACTTTATAACCCAGTTTCCAAAATCTCACTTCTCTTAAAATTTCAAATTCCCAAATATTTAAATCAATTTACAATTGATTTTCCAATTTATTTTACTTTGAAATAAATTTCATTACTTAATCCATTTATTTCCAAATTCATTAACTTCCAGATTTTATTACTCATTATGATTTTAAATCTTTAAATCGAAACACAAGTCTCAAATTTCCCAAATTCCTTCTTTCTTTTTAATTACATTTAAACATTGAATTAAAATAAATTTTTATCCCTTTAAATAATATCACATAAGTTTTCTTTAAATTCAATATTTCTCTGTTTATTCAAAATTCCTCTTTTCCATATTTATTAGAATTTTGGAAATCACTTTTATTCTTAATCAGATTTATTCTCAAATTTATTCCAAACTCCTTATAATTATTTTACTTAAGAATTTACTCTTTTATTTCTTTTCAAAAATTCCATTCTAGAGATTTTGATAATTCAGCACATCCAAATCGTTCCAACCAAACCATAACATCCAATTATCCATATAATTCATCACAGGATATCAAAAATCATATCACAGAATATTTAAACAAAATTAAATATTTTGAGGAATCCAGTTGGATCCCTCCAACCTGTTTCCCTGCATCCACAGATGTTAGCACAATACCAATTTCACTTCAAGGTGGAATATCACGGTATATGGGTTTTATAAAATATCATCCGCTATTATGCGGCGCATAGGGTCTCATCCACTATATAATGCGGGAATATCAACAATTCCAATATATACATATGCCAATATATATATATTGGTATATACTACTATATACCATATAAATCAAATCAATCAATTCAATCATTCATCCATATTTAATTTAACCAATTAAATTTAAATATAATTAAACTGAGTGAGATTAACTCACCTTTTGCCCCTTCTATTTTGCAATTCAACCCAAATCAATAGTCCTCTTCACGATGCCAGACCTTGAATACATATTATATGATTTTTATTAATATTCAAACAATTACCCATTTAATAATTTAATTAACTAAGAATTTTAGTTAACTAATTTCCCTTTATATAAATTGTTTCTAATGACTACAATAATTGAATAAGGTTATCAAACCAATCTATCTTCATAACACATTATCCACGACGAATTTGTTAGTGAAGGTATGTATATATATTTTAAATAGATAGCTTTTCATGTTTATATTACTCTGAAACTCATTTACTTAAAAACAAAGTCATTTACAAAGATTAAAACAAAAATCCAATTTATGTAAATTCTTTTCAACATTTTGAACCCTTTACTTTCTGTTTAAGCTTTTATATATAAATTAAACCAAGTATGCGCTTTAATACATATTTATCCATCCCCCTTCTGTAAAAACAGTTCATAGTAAAAATATATGCTCTTTTTTTTATTAAGAACCTTAGAAATTCAAAGCAAATAAAAGAAGAACAAGAGGCTGCTCACCCATTACATCGCCGATGAACCACGACTTCCCATCGCGAGTGCTTGCAGCAACCACCACACGGCCTGCCAAAACCCTAGCTCGAACTTCCCCCCAGCTTCACGTCAACGAACACCCACCGCCTTGCATCGATCCCCATCGCGATACGATGACGAACCTCCCACTCAAGTCGCACGCGGAAATTGCCTTGTGTACGCCTCGCCAACCCATGTCGCCGCCGCCCCACAGTCAATCGATCGTCCCCCTTCGCGTGAATCGAATCGATTCGATTCGATACTCGAACGCGATTTAATTCGAGGTTAAACTAGGGTAGCTTGAATTCCCTGATCAAACGATTTAAATAGGTTTCGTTACTGGAAAGGAAGACACGGTTTGATTAAGGGAAAGGAAGGATGACTCGTTCGAACGAGAGAGCATCATTTATTCGGCCATTATTTTTCTTTGAATAGATTTGTTTTGATTTGAACGAAAGAAAAGGATACGGGGCCATGCTTTGAAACGAAGGGGTAAGCTTTGCACGATAAATTTCGTGATCTTCGGCGTGATTCTAGGAGACAACGTGTTAATGTTGACAAATTTAAAAATTAAATTTAAATTGACTTCGATTTAAATTTTCAACGCGTTTACTCACCGTGTGCTCACATAACGACTTCGAAAAATACGAAATTTGAAACCCGATAATAATTCAATATTACGGACCCAATGGAACTGGTTTCGTCGAATTCCGAGACTGTGCCTCGGAAGGCTATTTTTAAATTCAATTTAAATGATATAAAATTTCAAAACATAACCAATCTCTGTTAAATTCAATTTTTACTCATCTATTATTTTCAATATTATAAATATAAATTTTACAAGCCTTCAAATTATTTTTAACAAGCTCAGAACTCAGGATTCTCTATTTTATCCTATTTTCAATTGTTAAATTCAATAATTAAATTATCCCATAAACAGTGATATTTGAAATTAAAGTTAATAATTTATCTCTGAATATTTAAAATAAATTAAATATTCTACTTTCAAATATTTGAAAATTTCGGGTCGTCGCATTCCTCCCCCCTTAAAAGAATTTTGTCCCCGAAATTACTAGTTAGGAAGAATGATTCAATCCCCGTTAACTATTTCCCAAATTTAAACAGTTTTAACAATACCCAAACAATCTTTTATTAATGATACACTAATCATCTTTTAACTTCCCAAACTTATTCATAAGTTCAACCCATACCACCTACTTATCCATTCAAATTTAAATTTGAATTCAAATTTTGAATTATCAAAAATTTCCAAAATTTTTCTAACTCCCTAAATTTCCGAAAAATTTCGCCAGCGTCTCCTTTGCGCGGCTAGCTCGGTACTACTACAAAATGGCTCTACGGCCTCCCAATCTCAAAAAGAAAACAAAAAGCCAAGTGGCTGGATCCAAAACCCAATCAAATTTCATATAGAAATTCAAATACATACCTTTTGTCGGGCCATTAAATTTTATCTTCTAAAATCAAAAATCCCAATTATCCATTGCTTTTATACACCTGTATATCCTACTAAGCAATAACATCCAATTTCAGCTTCAAACCATTTTATACATTCATGTACAAATTTCCAATATTGGTCTTACTTAAGCTCGTACGATGCACATATATCATCCATACACAAAATCACATTCGATCGCTCAATCGATCACACCATTTCACTTTCGAACTAGTATCGTCCACTCGACTTCCTAGTGCGGACTCAGATCTGGTTTCTTGATCAGAAACCATCATTCTCCTTGCATAGCCACAGACTATGATAGAGAATATCCAGAATCAATCAACAATCCATATCCAGGTTCACCGTCGAAAATCGAGTGAAAAATCCCAACTCGGATCGGTATAATTACCTCGAAATTCTGTGCTCGAATCCGGATCAAATCATTATGCGAATAAAATAATATACGTACATCCTACGTATAAATTCCAATTGATTATCAATTATATCAATTTCCTTTTTATTCACATTCATTTGATTGTTATTCACTTATCACACTTATCCCATTCACATCTTCAAATTTTAATCGTCATTCAATTATTCACCTAGAATAATTTTCCTCCATACCAAATTTACGTAAGAATTCACCATTCATTTCTTAAGTCCAATATAAACATTTTATATACTTCTTGGATTTGTTTTACTTCATTTTTGAAGTTTATATTTATTTTCACTTCCCCATTGAAGTTTATTTTAATTACTATTTACTTAGCCCTTACAATTTCATTTAAACTCAAATTGGCTTCCATTTTGAATATGGATTAGTTTCACTTACTATTTAATTTAAACCTCAAATAACAGTTTATTTACGAACTTTACTTTTCTTTAGTTCCTTTGATTTCACTTCACCTTACATTCACATTTGAATTAGATTTCAATATCCAGTTTTAATTTCATTTGCTTAACAAATTTAAATCATTTATCGTAAATGAAAATTTTCAAAAATTTTCTAACTCTCAAAATTTATGGAAAATTTTGGCAGAGTCTCCTTTGTACGGAGGGACTTCTGCGATATCGCAGGATGCACAAATATATATATATACATCGGCCTCAGGCCGGAAATCACAATATATATCAATATATGCAGTTCATATCTCCTATTTTGAATTTTTGCATAAGCGTACCTTATTTTAGCATTTTTAAAGTAAAGCGGTTATTTATTTTAGCATGTTGTGCCATCAGATTCAGCCAACCGACTTCCCTGAACCTGTACTAACTCAATTACAACATGTAAGTGCCAAATATACAAAGTTTATTTACATTTCACTAAAATTTAAATTGCTAAAACATGGATTCTACAAACAATGCATGTTATATACTTCCATAAGCACATATGAAATGTTTCGACCCTTATTCCCATTTTTTTCCAAACAATACTCAACCCATTCCATTTAATTTATTCACATCCATTTATTTAGCTCGAAAACAATCCAAGCTATTTCATTCAATAATTAATTCTCAATTGATTTCAACAACCTCGATTTGAGTACAGTCTTCATCCAACATTTACTTAAGTTAACAACTTAAGTTCATTTTCATTGCAGTTTGCACCAATTCATTCAATTCGTCCCTTTTTAATTCTAAATTCAATATTCCGTTCATTGAATAATATCCAAGGCCATTTTCATTCATACCCACTTGAATTTTCGTTTGCAATACAAGCCATCACTATTTTAATTCAAATTTTCATTTTTGTTTAACACATTTCCACTTATATTTAATGTGTTGACACTCCAAGTCGAATTTTAATTAATAACTCAAATTCTGATTCTACTATTCATTTTTAATTCACTACCCAATTTTATTAATTCACAATTCAGTTTCTATTTAACCAATTTAAATTCCATAACCCAAACTCATTTGGATAATATTTCAAGGTCATATTCCATTTATGTATACTTGAGTTCATTCACACTTAAGTTAATTTTGTTCCAATTTATTTCACTTAACAGCATCCAAAATATATGTGTCGAGCTTTATTTATATCATCCACATTCGATTTGTTATTATTTTATCTCGGATTGCAATTAATAATTTCTACTTAATCTAAGTTCATTTCCCATTTCATATCCAAATTACAAAATCAACTTTCTTTCAGCCAATTAAGGTTCTATTTCCATAATCCATTATTCCATTAATTAATTTATTCCAATTTATACCTAATATTTGGTTTATTTCATCACTTCAATCCATTAAAAGCAATCCCATTCACATTTTACTCTTTATTCCGGATTATACATTAAATTTAGTCAAGTATATTTTTTTCTTTTTATTTGTTTTTCTATATACAATTAAAATAAGATTCCAGAGTTTTTAAAAATTTCCCAAAATTTCAAAATCACTTTTGAAATCAATCACATCCAAACTCCTTTTGTATATTCAGCTATCTCTTTGAATTTCAAAATCAAATCCAGTTTTGCAAACAATCCCAATTTAACACGGTTTGGTAGCAATTTCTCTTTGGAAACTCGAAAATGAACATCGATGATGCTGCAGTCATCACCGAAATTATTTCCCAGCGACCGGAAGAGAATTAAATGCTTTTATCTCTTTAAAACATTTCAAATATTTTTAAATTTCAAATCTTTCCAGATTCCAAACTCAACTCAAAATATTCCTGAAATAATACCACTTATTATTTCCTCAAACTCTTTGAAAACTATTTCCAAATCTCAAGGAATTTCAAACCTTTCCCAAAGTTCCAAACTTAAAATCCATTTCGATTTATTTTCCACATTTCTCTGGAATTCTATTTTAAAGTACAAATCTCATTTGTATATGAAGTTTATTTCAATTTTATAAATTACATTTGTAATCTATATCTCAAATTTTATTTTATTATAAAATTTTATTCTTTGCTTTGGTTATAAATTTCAATTTCTAGTTAAGTTTCCATATAATAATGATAATAACCCAATATTATCACATCTAACATCCAAACAACCATATATATATTAACTAGAATAGTTTACAAAACTTTCCTTTTTATACAAAAATAATTTGGGTAAAATTATTTCATTTACCCTTCTTTAAAGCAATACTGTGTCGGTTTATCTTGTTTAAGAGTTTAGAAACCCCTATCGATATTGTGGCGTCCCACACATCGACCAGAATCCATAAACACTCAACCGATAAGTCAACACAATATAAAACCATTTTATATTCACTAACAAATACGCGCTCATATCTATTAATACTCTCAAAATTCCCACCAGAGCCAAGGTTATCGCTAGCCTAAGCTCTGATACCAACTGTAACGACCCGACTTTCCTGACCCGGAAAATCGAACCATTTTAGTTAAGAAGAAGAGGTAGAAGAAGAAAAATAGAAAACAACATCAGAATCTAACCATCGCAGCGGAACAAAATATAATATATATTAACAGATCTTTACACAAATCAAAACTATATCAGTTTTATATAATATAGCATCAGAGTATACACCAGAGAACACATAACATACAACTGGACAATAACCATATCATGTCCTCAATACAACAGAGTACAACAATCAACACATCGGAATATATATATATAAACAAGTACGGTAGATACGTCTCGCCATCCAGCTCATCTCCTGAGATCCACAGCATCATATCCCGTAACCTATAATACTCGGTCTGACCCGAGCATCATATAAAACAATACCCGAGTCAGTCTGGAAAACCAGCGTGAGAAAATCACACTCAAATTGATTATTAAAGTTTCAAAATCCTTTGAAAACAAAAGCATCTCGTAAGACCACGCCACAAATAAACATGTCCGGTTTTTACCTTACGATAGCTAAAACACTTTTTATAAAAATCCTCTGATATTATAATAGTGTCTATTCACAAATACTTATTAAAATAGCCGAAATTGTTACATCTATTAAATTCCGACATACTAGCCACAAGGTGGGTAATACAAACAAAACTCGTACAAGGCACGTAGGGAGAATGGATTTCCAACGAATGACTAGGCACTGGGGTACCACCTGTCACAGTACGTGGCCTAGATCACAGTACCGAGGAGTACGCCCGCTCCCCTGCAACACAAGGCCGGAATCATTCCTTACTGGATAATTCCAAATAAAATCACCCCACGGTTGTGATCAGCAACCGCAACACTAAGCCGAAATAAAAAGGGACATCTAGACAGGGATGACCTTACTCTCAAGTGGGGGCTACCCACGAAGCCTTGCTGCATAACCCCTGATTTTCAGTCATTCCCGGTTGATGAGGTTCGATGCTAAACGATACCTTTATAGCACATATCCCTTAGAATGCCCATCGTCCACCTGACGATGTTTTCGCAAGCATTCGTCCATACAAGTCCGTCCC